>CM064486.1:8640797-8720640 GCA_032716605.1 Paralithodes platypus | reverse complement strand
GAGAGAGAGCGAATGTGACAGAGAGAAAGACGATGATGAGCAATGAAGAAAGAGGGGAGGAATTTAAAGTAAAAAGGAGATGTACTATTAAAATACTTGTGACTCCCAATTTACGATCGTGCTAATAGGTGTCTTACGCTTAGCATTATTTTATGCTCCACACTCCTTATCATAAAAGCGACAAGCAATCTTATTAGGTGTACTAACTCACTCACAATCTCTCTTTCTCTCTATCTATCTATCTATCTATCTGTCCGTTTGTCTGTCTGTCTGTCTGCCTGTTTACCTTCACGGTTCAAAATAGAATAACTAGTGAAATAGATAAAATACAAAGATTTGCCTGCTCTCCAATTACATAATAAAGTCACGAATCCATCTTTCCCTCATCCTATGTCTTAAATTGCGTCAAATGATATGTGTCCAGGTATTTTGGCTCGTACATTCCTTGGTTTTGGCCCTGTTACTCTTTCAACTTTGGGGGAGATAATCGTCACAGGCAGTTTTGCCTTTTGTCTCCCTTATCCACCTAGAAAAATAAAATAGGTAGTAATTGTGTTTGTTAGTCCATCAATTTTATGTTTCATATCTTGTTTTTCTTTTTAAGGGGAGGTTTTTAGTTTGTTCCCTAGATATCCTTCAAGCTTAAGAGACTTGAGCCCCTTTCATGATAAATTTGTACATTTTTCGGTAGAAAAATGTCAGTTCCTCTTAAATTACAGGCTCGCTATCGTTCGCCAGGATAAAATCGACACCTAAATGGCACGAAAGGTCTTAAAATTGACAGAAATGGGTTGAAAATTCTTAAAATCGTCAAAATAATGGGACAAACGTCTTAAAATTAGAAAAACAATGGGGCTAAACATGAGGGAGAAAGGAGTCCAGAAAAAAGTCCCTCAAGTGGATATCTCCCCTTAACCTGGTGAAAATTTGTCATGTCCCTTTTTTTTAAGCATAGCAGGATACAGCGTTGGTATAGCGAAATATAAGGATAATTATGACAAACTAGGCTGTGTGTGAGAAGTTAATTATAACATGGTATCTTATGGGTCCCTTGCGTTCACTCCCAGCATGCACTGTTTGGTTTGTTTACCTATCTACACGGGCAAACGCTTGCTGGATCCATATGAGGGCTTACTTGGCTTCTCTCAGTTTAGACCGTGGCGTATCAAAGCGACTCTTTTCATTATTAGACCATTTTTTAAGTACTAACCAATGACAGACAATAAGCATAGATATACAGTAGAGATAAAACCAAAGAACTTATGAAATATCTCGAAAGGTAAAGACAAAAAGACCATAGTTATAAAACCCAGACAATAAGTTGATTATTTCAATTCTCTAAAAAAAAGACTTAAAAGAACTTATTTATAACGAGATAATAAATTGTAATGTATTAATTAATAATAAGATAAATTACCAGCCAAACCTGGCAGCCCTGCTAAGCATCAGAGACCGATGGAATACGGCTAATATTACTCTTCGGATCGATTTAACCCCCCCCCCCCTCCACCCCCCCCCCCCCCCCCCCCCCCCACACACATTCTAAACTCCTTGGCAACGCTTTGCTAAGCCTCGGATTTATGTATTTATTTTT
The DNA here is from genome assembly GCA_032716605.1 of Paralithodes platypus. Lineage (NCBI taxonomy): Eukaryota > Metazoa > Arthropoda > Malacostraca > Decapoda > Lithodidae > Paralithodes > Paralithodes platypus. The sequence goes on along the minus strand of CM064486.1, from coordinate 8,719,046 downwards.
ATCTTTTATTTTTGTTAACATAGATTTATAAAAGAACCAGCATTAATACACCCTTCCTCCAGAACCACTGACGTCGCCGAAAATTATCGTAAAGAAGATTAAATCGAGCGAGATGCACACGAAGCAATTTATTCCAAATCAGAGCCAGAATGGAAATCCGGCCTCCCTCCCATCCTCTCTTTGGAAGGAGGTCAGAACAGCCACACTCCTAAACGGCCACAATCCTAAACGGCTACAACTCTAGCGGCCACACTCCTAAATAGTCACAACCCAAACGGCCACATTCCTAAATGGCTACAACTTTAACGGCCACACTCCTAAATGGCCACTAATCAAACGACCACAAGGTTAGATTAGATTAGACGAGGCTTAATTAGGTTAAGTTAGTTGAGGTTAGATTAAGTTGGACTAGGTTTTACTTGATCACGTTGATTTAGTTTAACTTGAGTAAGGCTAGAATTAAGTAACTCTGGACGTTCTGGTGGTGGCCGTTTCAGAACGTGGCCGATATGACTTGAAACCCTCCTCCCTCTCATCTCTCGCTCTCTCTCTCTCTCGCTCTCGCTCTCGGTCTCTCTCTCTCTTGACAAGTTCTTAATGAGCCCATCTCAGACCGCTTTATATGGTCCAGGATTTCCGATGATGAGATCCCAACTGAATATCCCATCACAAAATTAGAGACCCCCCCCCCCCCCCTAATTTCCAAGCTTCGGATCGGGAGTTAAGGGGAGATGGGCCGTTTATTTGCCTGTTTAATTGTCTTTTTATAATTTTCTTAGTTTCCTCCCTATACCTCCACCAAGCTTTAAAAAAACATCCATTAGATCCCCCTTCTAGATTAATTTGTACATTTTTCGGTAGAAAAATGTTCCGGCCAAAGGCCGGTTCTTCCACCATTACAGGCTCACTATCGTTCGCCAGGGAAAAAAAACGACACCTAAATAGCACGAAAGGTCTAATTATTGACGAAGAAATTGGGCGAAAAGTCTTAAAATCTACTAACTAATTGGGCAAGCATCTTAACATCTGAAAACTAATGGGGCTAAACATGAGGGAGAAATTGGTCCCGAAAACCGGCCCATGTCCCCTTAATGAAAACCGGCCCATGTCCCCTTAATGAAAACCGGCCCATGTCCCCTTAATGAAAACCGGCCCATGTCCCCTTAATGAAGCTTGAAACTGATATGGGCCCCGGGAAAAGGAGGGGGAATCGGTTTTGTGTCAACTTCTCCGACGATCCTCTAATGTCTCGTCGTGAATTTAGGTTAGAATTGGTTAGATTATTATGGGATCGTTTATTATATTATGCGAGGTTAGACTGTTAGCTTACCTCGGATTAGGTTAGATAAAGTTAGGTAAAGTTAGGTTACATAAAGTTAGGTTTCTTTAACTAGGTTACATGCAATCTCGTGTTTGGCTGGGCGAGAATTAAAATGAAATCTCTATAACCCGAGTTGCGTGGAGAAACTTGTAAACATCTTATTATTATTGATGATAAAGGGTAGTGAAGCAATGAAGCTTATAACACCCTATCCAGGTGGAAATAATTCACAGGGATTTCTTGTAAACATCCATGATCGAGGGAAGGTTTTTTTTAAGGGGGGTCACCTGCTTTTTTTTTTCCTTTTCTCTCTTTCTTTGGCTTGTATCCATTCGGCCCTATTCAGCCTACTGTTTTAAGACGTTTATCCCCATCCAGGTGTCAATTTCTTCCTGGCGAGCGATAGCGAGCCAGCATTGTATGGAGAAATCCGGCTTCGCCGGAGAAATTTTTCTATCGAAAAATTTACATAGTTAGCCTGCTGACAAAAAAATAAAATAAATACGCAAAAATCGACACATGGATGGGGATAAACGTCTTAAAACAGTCTTAACAGTCTTAACGTCTTAAAACAGTTGAATGGGGCCGAATGGATAGAAGCCAAAGAAAGAGAGAAAATTAGGGAAACAAAGCAGGTGAGTGGTGACCCCCCTTAAGGAGAGTTCCGGAAGTGGATTAGGGTGCCGGATGATGAAGCGGAATCCAGCCGACCGATAGTTTTTTTTGGGGGGGGGGGGGAGATGCTGACGAGTGGTGGGTGGATTTGAGAGTAAGAGAGAGAGAGAGAGAGAGAGAGAGAGAGAGAGAGAGAGAGAGAGAGAGAGAAAGAGAGAACAAAAGAAAAAATAAAGAGAGAGAGAGAGTGTGTATGTGTGTGTGTGTGAGAGAGAGCGAGAACGAAGAGGGAAAGGAATTTAGGGAAGTAAACTGTGGGGAAAATAGGGAGTTAAATTTAGGATACCAAGATTGGAGGTAGGGAGGACATTAAATAAGGAAGGAGGGAATACAAGGGGAAGAAATGTTAAGAGAAGAAAGAGTAGTTTATATGATAACGATTAAATGGTGTGCAGGAAAGATTAAGGTAGGAATGGTAAGGGAGTGATAATGAGAGGAAACCAAGTGTGCTGAATTATATCATGTTACTAAAGAGGATCTATGTGTGTGTGTGTGTGTGTGTGTGTGTGTGTGTGTGTGTGTGTGTGTGTGTGGGTATTGGTGTGGCTGTATTTTCTTTTCTTTTTTATGACTGCGTGGGTGTGTGTGTTCCTGTATTTTATATATGTGTATGATTGTATATGCGTGTATATGACTGAGTGTCTGTATGTATCTTTGTGTTTGTGTGTATGTATGTGTGTGTGATTGTAAGTGTGTATGAATGTGGATGGGTGTGGAGAAGAGAGAGAGAGAGGGGCAGACTTGATATATTGATATATATTCAAATATGATATAACACAAATTGAGTGTGAGTAATATATATTATATATATATATATATATATATATATATATATATATATATATATATATATATATATATATATATATATATATATAGCCTGATAGTCATAAAAGTAGATAGCGGAACAGACAGCAATAACTAGCTTGATAGAAACAGCAATAAGACAGACAGACACACACACACACACACACACACACACACACACACACACACACACACACACACACACACACACACACACACACACACACACACACACACACACACACACACACACACATGTCGACGTAATTCCATAATTGCAAATTGTTTATTGCTAATACAATTGTTGGGTATCTGATGGACAAATTAGTTGAAAAATAATTTGATTGATTATGCATGAAAATTGATATTGGTTCATTGGTTAGCGCTGGAGCACCACAGAAAGGCGCCTGCATGGGTTATTATGGATTAAGGGAGCCCACCTCGCTTTTTTGTTTATCTTTCTCTCCCTCTCTCTTTGGCTTGTATCCATTCGGCCCCATTCAGCCTACTGTTTTAAGATGTTTACCCCCATCCAGGTGTCAATATTTTCCTGGCGAGCGGTAGTGAGCCAGCATATATATATATTTGTTTTGACAACAAGCTAAATTTGTAAATTTTTCGATAGAAAAATGTCTCCGGCGAAGCCGGATTTCTCCATTCAATGCTGGCTCGCTGTTGCTCGCCAGGAAGAAATTGACACCTGGATGGGGATAAACGTCTTAAAACAGTAGGCTGAATGGGGCATAATGGATACAAGCCAGAAAGAAAAGGAGATAAAGAGAAAAAAAGCGAGGTGGGCCCCTTAATCAACCATACATAGGACAATAAGATAATAACCCTTCTATCAGTCATGCAGAGGGGAAATGTAACAAGGAATAAATGGAAGAATAAGGCAATAAATAATTAACCCTTTAATCAGCCACATATACAGGACCCACAAAATTGAGTACCGGTAAAATGACGTAACTCTGGACGGAGAGATAATTTCGGACATTCTGGAAATATTGAACCGCAGTTATGGGATAAATACATGATGTTGTGGAAAAACAAGTATGTCTGTGGTGTTCTTCCATAATGCAGAGCCATTTTTCCATAACTGTATATAATATATATTTATCCAGACATGTCCGACGTATACCCTTTGACCGAAGTTAGGCCATTTTACGGTATATTGAAAATTATGGGAATGAATGAACCCTTTAAGGGGGGTGACCTGCTTTTTTTATCCGTTTCTCTCTTTCTCTGGCTTGTATCCATTCGGCCCCATTCAGCCAACTATTTTAAGACGTTTATCCCCATCTAGGTGTCGATTTCTTCCTGGCGAGAGATAGCGAGCCAGCATTATATGAAGAAATCCGGCTTCGCCGGAGAAATTTTTCTACCGAAAAATGTACAAATTTAGCCTGCTGTCAAAAACATTTTAAAAATATGCTGGCTCGCTACCGCTCACCAGTAAAAAAAATCGACACCTGGATGGGGATAAACGTCTTAAAACAGTAGGCTGAATGGGGCCGAATGGATACAAGCCAGAGAAAGAGAGAAAAGGAGAGAAAAAAAAAACCGGTCACGTCCCTTAATAAAACATACATAGGCTAGGTCAATTAATTAATAACCTTTTTATCAGTCATACTTAGGGGAAACGCAACAACCAATAAATAGAAGAATAAGGCAATAAATAGTTAATGAATGGTCTTATAATCGACAAACTAATGACGTGTATATCTAAAATACCAGAAGTAATGGGGCTAAGCATGAAGGTGAAGGAGTTCAGAAAAAAAATGCTTCCCCTTATAAAGTTATTAAGATGGTTTATGCCTGAATTTCGGACTAACATCGGTCATATTAAACGCAACGCAACTGAGCAAAGTGGCGCGCCGAACTCTCTTAATTGGTGCACTACTATAGGAAAACTGCACCGGAATATATTATGTAAGATATAAACGTAATTAGTACGAAAATCGTAGGATGCTTGAGTAAAATAAATTAGTTATCCATAAAATATCGTTTTCTCTAGTGAGGTTAGGTAAAGAAAACTTTATAAGAACAATAACTATTATATATTCGTAAATTACTTGGGTAATTTATATATTTAATTTGTGTTTTATATAATAATTTGACAAAATATACGTAAGGATTTTCTAGTAGAGATAAAATATAAATAATTAATTAACTTATATGTCTTCAGACTTGATAACAAAATTATCTGTCGTAATGTGTATGTTTTGGTTCACCTCCTGTCAGGTCACAATGATCAACTTTCAGGAGGCTCCTGAAAGTTGATCATTGTGACTGAGTTTCACGGAGATTGGACGTGAAATACGTTACATTAATACTTCCTTCAAACGTGTGAGTTATACGATCGTTTATATAACTTGATAGTATAAGGAATTGTCCCGTAAACATTTCTTTTGAATATATTACTGTGAATTGTAATCTTTGTCAATTAGGTATTAAATAGGATCGTTGTTAAATATGTCTTCCCAGACAGCCACTATCCCTTCGAGTGCAGTCCTTCATGCTGTCAAGTATGCCCCACCTGCTTCCTCAAATGGGGTCAAGTTGCCACAGATGCTAAAAATCAAGCCTCAATATAAAACAAACAAAAATTATTTATGTAAATTTTTTAAAACTGAAACAATAATAGATTTAAATGAAACCCATTGGGTCGCGACGGATGGCCAACTTGTTTATCACTTTAGCCAAGGAGTTCCAGTGACACTTTCAAAGTGCTTCTCTAAAATTCAATTGAAGTTAAAAAGGGGACGCAAAATGCTACAAAAATATATTGTTGACCTAACGACCGATCAGTCCCAGGGATCTTTCGTAAATTATACCGTAGTGATAAATGCATCTGTTAATGCTATTGTGAACCCCTGTGAACCAAAGGAGCCTACCACCAACAATAATATGTCTTGGGCGACTCATAGTAAACAAATCGATGAACAGTACATAAAACTATTCCCGGACCAGTCCAAAATGCCCGGAGGATTTACTAAATGGCAAAAAAATAAACGTAGTGCTGAGGCTTGGTGGAAAGATAATTGGCCAGTTGTCATTGAATCTATGATAACTATGATGGAGCTTATCTGTGAGTGCTTAGACGGTCTCTAACCTAAATATTATGGAGCTTATATGTGCGTGTAAGGGGGGGGGGGGGGTTTCGTAATCTTTACTTTTCTTTTCTAATGTTCCTGGACTTTGCTTTTACCCCCGCCTTATTTATTATTTCCTTTTCATTCCATTATTGTTTTTCTTCCTTACTTGATGATTGGTCCAACTTATTACTCTGGTAGCTTAATGGCCGTTGCATGCAAGGAAATACAGGTGAATGAATGCAAATGGTCTAAATGACACAGGATAAATAAAAACACAATATACCGTTTGGTATTCTTAACTATATTAAAACACTGTAAAGAGAAATACACTTTTCACTGTGATACACAAATCAATACGATTATTGCTTTAGTCAACCACGGAATATATCGGTATTATTGGCGCAATGAACTACTTCTTATCACCACATCAAAGTTAACTAAAACCCTTCAACAGGTGACCCCAAGGCCACTACCCTAGTAAACACACACTCGGTCACTAGGTTCATAAGGCGTACAACAGCTCACAATGGGGTGAATGTTAGCTCAAGGCTCAATAACACCAACAGCATCCTGTCTCAGTACAGCCACTAGGTCATGTCCACTGGTGTGGACACAGGACTCTCTGCACCTGGTACTTCTCCTGGGACTTCGCTCCTGACCTGGGACCTGGTATTAATATTACCATTAATAAAACTGACAAAATTATATATATTAATTCATATCAACATTACAAAAGTGGTCAAATGTATCAATTAAGAGACAACAAAAGGAGGATGTAAATTATTGGGTTACAGATATAATTTACTTAGTTGACCCTCAAAAAAATATAAAGAAAATAGTTCCAAATAGAAAACGGAGTGAATATATACACCCTACTCACAAAGGAATGTTGGTTACATTAAGTTACATATAAGAAACTGGGCTTAAAAATGGTTTTAAAACTTATCTTAAATACTCACAATTCACTTCAACTCACCTTCAACTGAAGGTTTTATCTAAACACAACACAAAGGGAAATTTATACTGAGTTAAGCCAAATATTTCCCCTAAGTCCGCCCGAGGCTGGCGACTGGGAGGGAATGACGCTGGCACTCTCGGCTCTAGGCTCTGTAGGACTCAGGGTCAGCGTCCTTTGTCACAACAATAACCATACCTTGATTAAATGAGCTCCTCAACTTACTTAGAGTCTAATAAAACTTTCAAAGGATAATTGAATTACTTTTATATGATGCAACGAATTTCAGGCACAAACATGTTAACTATTACTTACGATATCCTAGGTAAGACTATAGTTTTTAAGTTGGAGGTAGGACTCATAAATTTCCACCTGTCAAATCCCCTTGAGGTGGGCACTTGTCGCTAAGGCCTCAGAATCAGGGTGTCACACTAGCGACTCGGTTCAAGCAATTATTAGGCCAAATATCAGCATGATACTAGATTCACAAAGTTAAAGTTATGCTTTGCAATTAACTGTATACACCTGGAAGTGATTAAATGGCCAAAGCAAGTAAATTCCATTCTAATTCCAAAACAACATTGCTTCGATTGTGACACCCCTTTTCTAAACTTAATATAACAATACCAAACAATTATATTTGAATGTAAAGTTAGAATAATGACCCTCGTACCTAAGAGACACCATTGGGCCTTTTTAATTATTTCTTTTTAGTCATTACAATTTAATGTATGTCAACTGATATCTTAATCACGATAATAACATAATACCGAACATTTCAACTAATCTCAACACTGACTGGGTCATTATTGGGCTTAAAGTGAGTGAACAGTAAAAGTCTTGGTGTAAATATTGCCAAAATCAAGCCTAGTCAATTTAGACCCCTTACATGCGTGCTTAGAGGCTTAGAGTAATATATTGTATTGGACGATTTTGAAAGGTATATGATTTTATTGTCAATGTTATTTACCCCTTTTTTATTTGTGTAGTATTTTGTAAGGATATGATATAACGTGTTACTATATTTAGACACAAACGCATGTTATTGTTTGTTTTCAATGACTTGTTTGTGTTTGTTTCTAAATAGAGTCACATGTTCTATTAAATCTTAACCCATTTGTATCGGTGAAATCTTTTAAATGTTATTCAAGGTATATTTAGATGATTTTGTGAAGTTTAAGAAGGATCTGTGGTAATAAAAAGGGTTGGGTGTGATAGTTCGAAGCCTGGTAATTGCTGGAGGCCCTTTTTGAACTAAATAAAATCGTCTAATAGGTGCCAGAATAAAGTTAATAGGACGGCACCGGTACTTAAAGGGTTAAACCAGTTGTTTACTTTAGAGATCGTGTAGTTAAAGAGAGTGTCCAACCTTGTCTTTGTGGACGACATTTTGGTGCCTCAATTATCAACCCACGAGGTATGTGTTTTGTCTTTCTTTGTATATTTTGTTAACAAGTACAATGTATATCCAAAGATCAAACTCTATATCCTGTACTAATATCCCCAAATGTTTCTTATGGCTATGGCGATATTTGAGTGTAAAGAGAGGAAAATATCACCAGTGGCACCAAGATGGTGGAGGTTGGCCGATCTCTGTTACTATAGGGTCTTTGATTTACTTCGTGTAGGTAGCCTTCAAACTCCAGAATATCGTACGCTTCATGTTTCTGGCCGGAATCGTGCCAAATCTGCTATTTTTCTCGACAAAACCCTCTTTTATCAATAACAAATGTTTCAAACTTTCTAACTCTAGTTCTTCCCAAGCTTTCTGGTATCTAGCCTAAACTTGGCCTAAATCAGTGGCGGACTGGCCCATCGGGATAGTGATGGGCGGACATAATTTCAGCTACCGTACTTTTTCTTGGAAAACAATGCATATTTATGTTTTTAAATGACTTGGATTGTTTGTTCTACGATGGATTTATGGCTAACTAAATACATTTGGAGATAGCGTAATTTTATGGATAACTAAACACATTTGTGCAAACAATTAAACTCTCATATACACAACGTATACTTCCATTCACAAATATATAATCCTTTAATCAACCACATATAGCCTACAAGACCTACAAAATTGAGTATATTGAAAATTATGGGAATGAATGAACCCTTTAATTATGGGAATGAATGAACCCTTTAATTATGGGAATGAATGAACCCTTTAATTATGGGAATGAATGAACCCTTTAATTATGGGAATGAATGAAACCTTTAATTATGGGAATGAATGAAACCTTTAATTATGGGATTGAATGAACCCTTTAATTATGGGAATGAATGAACCCTTTAATTATGGGAATGAATGAACCCTTTAATTATGGGAATGAATGAACCCTTTAATTATGGGAATGAATGAACCCTTTAACCCCTTCTATACCGGCGACGTATTTTTTTATTTAATTTCATCTACATTTATACGATTTTAAATAGCTTAGGAAGGATCTATGGTAACTAAGAGGATTAATTGAGATAGTCTGACGTATCCTTTTAATGAGTAGACGGCCTTCCTAAGCTGTACAAAATCGTCTAATAGTGGCCAGCATATGATGGAAAGTACATCACTGGTACAGAAGGGGTTAATCAAACATACATAGGTCAAGCAATTAATAACCTTTTAAGGGGGGATGGGCCGGTTTTCTGGACCACTTTCTCCCTCATGTTTAGCCCCATTAGTTTTCAGATGTTAAGATGTTTGCCCCATTAGTTAGTCGATTTTAAGACCTTTCGCCCCATTTCTTCGTCAATATTTAGACCTATCGTGCTATTTAGGTGTCGATTTTTTCCCTGGCGAACGACAGTAAGCCTGTAATGTTGGAAGAATCGGCCTTTGGCAACACATTTTTCTACCGAAAAATGTACAAATTAATCTTGAAGGGGGATCTAATGGATGTTTTTGTTTTATATTTGATGGAGGTCTAGGGAGGAAACTAGAACAATAACGAATACATACAAAAATCACCCAAAAAGTGAACCATCTCCCTGTAATCAGTCATGCTTAGAGAAAACGCAACAACGAATAAATGGAAGAATAAGGCAATAAAGTAATAAAGAGGGCGAATGAAGGTACCAGAAACCAAGGATAGGACGGGAAAGACGAGAAGCAAACATGTGGAGAAAGAGGGAAGAGGCAAGGGGGAGAATAATGGCAAAAATGTGAGAAAGCAGGGGAGGAGGAAGAGAGAGAGAGAGAGAGAGAGAGAGAGAGAGAGTGAATGTATAGGTTTGAGTGATTTTGAGTTTATATTGAGGGGGAGACTAATGGGAAATCTGAGGAAGAGAGAGAGTGAGTGTGTGTGTGCGCGTGTGTGTGTGTGTGTGAGATAGCAGAACTTCAAATACTTAACCCCTTCTGTACCGGTGACGTCTTATTTATTTTATCTCACCTCCATTTAGACGATTTCATGAAGCTTAGGAAGGATATATGGCAGCTAAAAGGATTAATCGAGCTAGTCTTTAATGGGTAAACGTCCCTCCTAAGCTGACCAAAATCGCCTAATAGTTGCAAGACAGAAGGGGTTAACTCATTCAGTAGCTGTGACATTATTTTCATTATATTATGGCAACTATTAGAGAATTATTTTCAGTTTAAAAAGGGCTTCCAGTAATTATAATGCTTCGAACTATCTCACTTAACCCTTTTCACTACCACAGATCCTTCTTAAACTGCAGAAAATCGTCTAAATATAGATAGAATATACCTAAAAAGACGTTGCCGGTACAGAACGGGTTAAAAGTGAAAGAACATTATACTACAGAGAGAGAGAGAGAGAGAGAGTTAAAACGTATATTCAGCAAAAAGACTAAACCATAATCTGGGTTTCATTCTCTCTCTCTCTCTATCTATCTCTCTCTCTCTCTCTCTCTTTTCTTATCAGTAAGCTCTTATCGGCTTCCTAAACTTCCCCAGCACACACACACACACACACACACACACACACACACACACACACACGCACACACACACCTCTCTCTTCCCTATCCATTATGTCTCTCTCTCTTTTATTATTCCTTTTCCTATTATCACCCAACCGCGTTGTTTCCCCGTAGTCAGCTAACTGTATTATCCATCCCTTCTCTCTCTCTCTCTCTCCCTCTCCCTCTCCCTCTCTCTCTCTCTCTCTCTCTCTCTCTCTCTCTCTCTCTCTCTCTCTCTCTCCTCGCTCTCGCTCTCTCTCTCTCTCTCTCTCTCCTCTCTCTCTCCTTAATCATGTTAGCATCCCATTTCTTCTCCCTGAACTACATTCTCCCGCTTCCTTTCACCCCCAACTCTCCCAATTTCAATGTCGTTAATCAATCATCTCCACAAGTCTTTCCAAAACGGTATATTGATTTCCTTTATATTATATCTAATTGTAAAAATGGGTAATTTACTCCTTAGAACTCTGATGGAGAAGGGGGTCCATACTCTGATGGAGAAGGGGGTCCATACTTTTGTGTTCTCCCCTGGAAGTCCATCAAGTTCTACTAATTTTTACTGTATAACCTCCTGTTATCAATATATATTTAATTATTCATATCTGCATCTTCCTTATTATTTTTCTCTCTTTGTACTTATATTTATATATTCATATCTGTAATGTAATTAGCCCAAAACAATTTCCACTCATCTTCACTACTAATATCTTCCCTACTCCTTGAAACAAAAAGAGAGAGAGAGAGAGAGAGAGAGTAAAGGCTGGCATAGGAGAGTAGTTATAGGAAATGGGTACAGAGAGATATGGGTACGAACACACACACACACACACACTCCCCCAAACAGTGCGGCCGAGGATTAGGCTTATCTGGAGTCTATTAGATTCCACTAAATGCCACTCTCATGACCTCCTCTTTCTATGTCTATCAAATTGTCTATGGCGATGTACTGTATATCTATTTGTCTCTATCTCTTACATAAATAACACATAATATTTTCCACTTCATATCTTTAACATAAATAACACACAATATTTTCCACTTCCTTACTAACATCTCCTCCACATCTTCTGCTCACCCATACAGTGCGGCTGAGGGTTGTCTGGAAGCCTGCCTGCCTGACATTTCCTACCAGCGCCACATCGCCCGGGGTTCGCTCCGAGGCCCTTCCTTCGTGGTGAGCCGTGCGCTACGCCCCCTGGTCCACCCGCTCAGCACCCCGCGCCACATCTCCCACGCCGTCACAGAGCTTCTACATAACCTCACGGCGCCGACGGTGGAAGCGGAAGACGAGGAGGAGCTGGAGGAAGAAGAGGAAGGAGGCGAAGGAGGCAATAAAGAAAATGGGGAGAAGAAAGGACGGAAGAAATTGAGGTTTGGTGGGAGACTTGGGAAGCGGTGGAACAAGAAGAAGAAGGGGAAGACAGGTTTGCTCAGACGATCATTGTCACTGGAGAGTCTGAACCTTACTTGACCGTCTTTGGAGGAGCGTGAAGAGGAGGGCGGCAATGGAATCTGTGCGCCGTTTGGGGATATTGTGCCATCTGAGAATACTGCGCTATCTGGGAATAGCGTTCCATCTGGTAATACTGCGCCATCTGGGGATATTGCGCTACCTGGGGATACTGCACAATTTTCCACTAGTGTGTCATCTAGGGACATTGCCCTGCCTGGTGGTACTGCATCTGGGAATATTATGGTACTTGCTAAAACTGCGCCTATAGCTTCTGTTCTTCCCATTACGCCTGCTGCTGTTATTCCTGTGCTTTCTGTGGATACTGCGCAGTTGAAGGACAGTGGACCTTCCTTTAATGATGCGCAAAATGTAGTTGCGCTTCCTACTGCACTTTCAATGTATACTGTGGCATCCGAGAACACTGCGCCTTCTGCTAATTTTGCGCATTCCTTAGTCCTTTGCAATGCCCCTGAAGTGTTTTCCGTATCCACTGCCCCATCTCATTCTGCGCTCTTGCCAGATTCGTCAGGAGTAACTTTCCCACCTAGCCCCTATCGTCCTTCCTTCTCCTCCCCTTCTCTATCCTCCTCTACTAAATCATCTTCGGATAATTTTAAGCTCCCTTCATCGTCAACATCCAGATCGTCTGTGGATAGTTTTAGGCTACCTCCCTCTTCTGCATCCCAATCCGCGAGTTCCCTGTTCATCTATACCCCGGCATCCTTCTCTTCGTCTCCTTCGTTTATCAATCTTTGTACTAATTCATCCACTGCCACCTTCCCCTCTCTCGTCCCCTCTCCTCCTGCCTCGTCATCCACTTTTCTCCCTCCTCTCCCTTCCCTGGACCCCTTCTCTCCCCCCTCTCTCCTTCCCCTTGCGTCCACTTTCTTCCCTTCTTCCTCCAGCCCCCCATCACCCTCCTCTGTCCTGCCTACCACCACTACTCCCTAGGGAATAAGAAGAAACAAAAGGTAAACAATGGTGAAGAAGCTAGTCCTCACGTAGTCCTCTTTCTAGATTAGTTTTACCTTAATTTTCTCCTTCCTCTGTATTCCTATTTCCTTCACTTCTACTCAGTTGTAGTATTGCCCCAACAGATCCTATAGCTGCCCTAGAACTTTGCTTATCAGAGTTCTTTATTATGTATTATTTAATCATATAGCTACTTCCCATCTTTCACAAAATGAAGAAGGTTTGGCATCTTCTGTATACTTGTCACCTAGTCTCACCTTCTCTTCATTTGCACGTTCCACATACTTTGCCCATTCCCCCCCCCCCCCCTTTCACATTCCTGTACCCTCACCATGACTGTTCCATAGAGAATAAGGAGAAGCAAGATAAACAATTTAATAAAATAGTGACGAAAAAGAAAATAATTTTTTTACAAGGCAGATCATTAACTAATAATTGAGTTATAAAGCCATGCTGTGGATCAATCCTATGAAAAGAAACAAGAAATGAACTGTAATGTAACTACTTAACTACAAAATTGAGTCTACCAATTGAAAAATAAAGAGATTAAGATGTAGCAGCTGTATGTGCTATAGTGTATAACTTAGCGGTTTAACCCTTTCAAGATCCAATACGCATTTGTTCTGTTTTCTGACTATTATTAAACGATTGTATTCAGATTTGAAAGGGTATATGAAAGTCAGAGTTTTAATTGAGCCAGTCTTTACTCTTTTAATTCCCACAGATCCTTCCTCAACTGTATAAACTTGTCTAATGGTAGCCAGAATAAACTGTCAGAACGCGTCGTGATCCTCAAAGGGTTAATAGCTAGGGAGAAAGAGGACTAAAGCGAAGATACTTAACATTGCAAAATTTAGATACCTTGAAACTACTGTATACTGTTAAAGGGGGGTACACCGGCATTTTTTATCTTTCTCTCCTTTTTTCTCTTTCTCTGACTTGTATCCATTCGGCCCCATTCAGCCAACTGTTTTAAGACGTTTATCCACATCCAAGTGTCGATTTCTTCCTGGCGAGCGATAGCGAGCCAGCATTGTATGGAGAAATCCGGCTTCGCCGGAGACATTTTTCTATCAAAAAATGTACACATTTAGCTTGCTCTCAAAACAAAAATATATAAATGCTGGCTCGCTACCGCTCGCCAGGAAAATATTGACATCTTGATGGGGGTAAACGTCTTAAACCAGTAGGCTGAATGGGGCCGAATGAATACAAGCCAAAGAGAGAGGGAGAGAAAGAGAAAAAAAGCGAGGTGGGCTCCCTGAATCTACTCAACTATGTCGACGAATAATAGGATTTATATATATTATAAAAATAGTATATGAAACTTTTATAATCTACCTCAGGAAACAAATTGATCAATATTTATTATAATGATTAAATATTTATGTTACAGCACATTCTAAAACGCACCCGTAAATTTCAAGGTTTTCATATCATAAGCTCAAATATATTCATAAACACTATTTATGGAAGATAAGGTTAATTTATGTTGTATTAAAGTATACAGTATGTTATACCAGTATACAGTATGTTATACCAGTATACAGTATGTTTATAACCAGTATAACAGTATGTTATACAGTATACAGTATGTTATACCAGTATACAGTATGTTATACCAGTATACAGTATGTTATACCAGTATACAGTATGTTATACCAGTATACAGTATGTTATACCAGTATACAGTATGTTATACCAGTATACAGTATGTTATACCAGTATACAGTATGTTATACCAGTATACAGTATGTTATAAATATTTATATTTATTGAAGTTAGCTGTGTAAGGTTTTGAATCGAATGTATTTATCTAAAGCTGATGTGACACGGACGCTTTATCGGCGAATATCCCTTGAGTCAACGTATGGGAGTCACAGTATCAGAGTCTATGTATCGGAGTCAATGTATCAGAGTCAATGTATTGGAGTCAATGTATCGGATTCAATGTACCGGAGTCAATGTATCGGAGTCAAGTATCGGAGTCAAGTATCGGAGTCAATGTACCGGAGTCAATGTACCGGAGTCAATGTATCGGAGTCAAGTATCGGAGTCAATGTATCGGAGTCAATGTAACGGAGTCAATGTATCGGAGTCAATGTATCGGAGTCAATGTATCAGAGTCAATGTATCAGAGTCAATGTATCAGAGTCAATGTATCGGAGTCAATGTGAAAAAAACTACCTAGGAACGTTTGATCGAGCATTACAATCCTTGACCCTTAAAAAGATACGATGATGCTTTTAATTTTGTTTGCTGGCTATTACGAGACGATTTTATGCAGATTAGGAAGGGTGTATGAAAGTCAGAGGGTTAATTGAGATAGTAGTCTTTACCCTTACAGTTCCCACAGATCCTTCCTAAATTGTGTAAAATCGTCTAGTGATAGCCAGAATAAATCGTTTAGTGATAACCAGAATAAATGGTCACAATGCTTCAAAGGGGTCTAACGAGTATAAGTAAAGAAATCGTCTTCTAATAGTATATTATATTATACTTAAACTACTCAAATGCTTAAATAAGATCTCAATAAACCCTCTTAGTAACGTAGGTCCTTCATAAACTGCATAACACCATCTATCTTAGCCAGAATCAAAGGTAAAAAGGCGTCATGGTGATGAAGGGGTTTTAAGGGAGCTCACCTCGCTTGTTGTTATCTTTCTCTCCCTCTCTCTTTGGCTTGCATCCATTCGGCCCCATTCAGCCTACTGTTTTAAGACGTTTACCTCCATCCAGGTGGCAATATTTTCCTGGCGAGCGGTAGCGAGCCAGCATATATATGTTTTTGTTTTGACAGCAAGCTAAATCTGTAAATTTTTCGATAGAAAAATGTGTTCGGCGAAGCCGGATTTCTCCACACAATGCTGGCTCGCTATCGCTCGCCAGGAAGAAATCGACACCTGGATGGGTATAAACGTCTTAAAACAGTTGGCTGAATGGGGCCGAATGGATTCAAGCCAGGGAAAGAAAGAAAATGAGAGAAAGATAAAATAAAAGCCGGTGACCCCCCTTAAACGAGAAGGCATATCAATAACTCATTCGGCCAACAGGCGAACTGGATTTTTGGGCTTGTCAACTGATTGTCTTCTCATGGGTTCAAGATAGGCTAGTTTATGGTTCGACGAGCGAGCAATCACGCGTTCGACCATTAATTTTATCGCCCAGAGATTGAGTACCAGAGCTTATATTTGACTAGCTCAAATTAGATTGATTCGATTAGGTTTATGTTTAGGCGAGACAAGGTTAGAGCGACTAATATAGATGTTGTCATATGTAAAAACTGACTCTTATTCGTGGAAACAAAAATTTATATATAATATTTATTTTCTCGGCTAGGCTGCATGAGGTGAGGTGTTAACATTCATTGCTTTCGTGCTTTTAGATGGGCCTCGCGTGCTGGAGAGAGAGAGAGAGAGAGATTTACATGGCTACACTGACCACGCAGGCCGTACGATCTAAGCGAAGTGGTCAGTATTTGATTCTAATAAAGATAGCATAATTCCAAGTAAAGAAAAGTTACTTAATAGAAAAGGAAAGCGCAGCAGAGAGAGAGAGAGAGAGAGAGAGAGAGAGAGAGAGAGAGAGAGAGAGAGAGAGAGAGAGAGAGAGACTAGCAACAGCCTAATAATACGAGAGGGGAAGGGAGTGCGCTGTAGATTAACCAATAACTACAGACAGCGGGCGTTCTTCATATTCAGCATACTCCCAAATACCTCGCAAGAGAAGCACCACCAACGAGGACGGCCCTTTATTACTGATCGGAAGGAGGAATATAAATAGTATAGCATTTGTATTTTGGAAATGTTTTGAGGGCTTTTTACATTTTCCTCGGCCACTAAACTGAAGATAGATATTCATACTTGGCATAATTTTCGTTTAACTTGCAATCGAAAAGTGCCAAAACCCAAGACAGAGGAAAGTGTTGGTGTGAAAGCTTAGTGTGTCACAAATGAGCCCTTGTTTCCAGATATCTTTAATCGACACCTTGATTCTGCATTTTTCTAGAATAATTGTTGCTTTGCCATTGGAAACTAAGCTGAAAGTAGAGTATTTTAAGTTATTGAATGATGATACAAGTGCAATTCAGAGGCTGTTAGACCAGCATTGTTGAAATAAAGTCGCCAGAAAAGCATTCTCGAGAATCCCCTCTGACTCGGATATTACTCGTTAAACGCTGACTTAATCTCACAACCCAAACATATATGCATAAAATAAATACTACTTCTACTACTACCACTACTACTACTACTACTACTACTACTACTACTACTACAAATAATTATAATAATAATAATACTAATTAATAATAATAATAATACAAATAATAACAATAACAACAACAATACCACGCCGCCACAGTCTCTCAAAACAGCGTCTCTTCATGTCTCGCATTTCCAAATACTTAAGTAGATAAAAACGACTATCGGAATGTGTCGTATTATTTGAAGAACTTTGTCTAGAACTGGACACGCACAACAATCATATCACGTATTCTTGACTTCTGAAAACCGGCCAAATCTATAGCTAGACAAATATAGGCTATAGCTTTACTGTATAGCTAGACAAATATAGGTTATAGCTTTACTGTATAGCTAGACAAATATAGGTTATAGCTTTACTGTATAGCTAGACAAATATAGGTTATAGCTTTACTGTATAGCTAGACAAATATAGGCTATAGCTTTACTGTATAGCTAGACAAATATAGGCTATAGCTTTACTGTATAGCTAGACAAATATATGCTATAGCTTTACTGTATAGCTAGACAAATATAGGCTATAGCTTTACTGTATAGCTAGACAAATATAGGTTATAGCTTACTGTATAGCTAGACAAATATAGGCTATAGCTTTACTGTATAGCTAGACAAATATAGGTTATAGCTTTACTGTATAGCTAGACAAATATAGGTTATAGCTTTACTGTATAGCTAGACAAATATAGGCTATAGCTTTACTGTATAGCTAGACAAATATAGGCTATAGCTTTACTGTATAGCTAGACAAATATAGGCTATAGCTTTACTGTATAGCTAGACAAATATAGGCTATAGCTTTACTGTATAGCTAGACAAATATAGGCTATAGCTTTACTGTATAGCTAGACAAATATAGGCTATAGCTTTACTGTATAGCTAGACAAATATAGGCTATAGCTTTACTGTATAGCTAGACAAATATAGCTATAGCTGTATAGCTAGACAAATATAGGCTATAGCTTTACTGTATAGCTAGACAAATATAGGCTATAGCTTTACTGTATAGCTAGACAAATATAGCTTTACTGTATAGCTAGACAAATATAGCTTTACTGTATAGCTAGACAAATATAGGCTATAGCTTTACTGTATAGCTAGACAAATATAGGCTATAGCTTTACTGTATAGCTAGACAAATATAGGCTATAGCTTTACTGTATAGCTAGACAAATATAGGCTATAGCTTTACTGTATAGCTAGACAAATATAGGCTATAGCTTTACTGTATAGCTAGACAAATATAGGCTATAGCTTTACTGTATAGCTAGACAAATATAGGCTATAGCTTTACTGTATCCCATATTCGTCGCCTTTGCCTCACTCACAGCATAGACATTTAACTACGACAGGTCCTTTCTAAGCTCAATAATGTCGCCTGTTGGTAGCTAGAGGGAATATATATAATTCATCAAATTGAACGGGTTACTCTCGATTGTTGCCAGAGCTGAATGAATATAATCTCTCTCGTCGGAACTGTGTATTGTAACGATACAGACGTCGTTGGCCTGAAAGAGTTAATAATTCATAATCTAAAATACCAAAATATATACAGTACGTATTCTAATCAAATAAATTCAGTTAAGAATTCATCAGGTCAGGTGAAGGTATTGAGGGATAAGCCTTTACAACGGCACCTCGTATCTACATTCTACTTTTCCTATATTTCTGACGAGTGTAGAGAGGGGAGAAGTTCATTATCTAAAATGCCAAAATATATACCCGGTACGTATTATAGTAATTCGATCGCTAAACAAATTTAAGCATTCGTAATTCAAAAGGCCAAACTACATAAGCTACATATTTTATTAACTCGTTCGGAAAAGAAAAAAATATATGTGTTCCATTAACTCGTTGGGAAAAATCTATATGTGTTCGATAAACTTGCGGATTCGCACGGCCACATAATGCTGAGGAAATGGAGCGAGATATAGTGCCCCTCGAGTGTTGATATGTTTACATTGGCTGTGATTGGCTCCAGACTCCAGTGCCGTCAGCCAATCACAAGCCGCTTGGGAGTCCCGAGAGGCGAAGGGGGGAGGGGATGGGGGGTGGGGGGATTGAGAGAGAAAGAGAGGTGAAAAAAAGAATGTGAAGGAGAGAGAGAAAGGGGTGGGGGGGTGTTAGATAAAAAGGGAGAGTGAAATAGAGGTGGAGAGAAAGAATGTGTGTGGAGTTGGGCTGGGGGGAGAGAGGTGGAAAGAAAGAATGGGAGAGAGGATAAATCGCAATAGCCTTGAACAGAAAGAGAATAACAGGCGCAGAGCCAGGGGCTTGGAAATATAATACCAAATAAAAAGAATGGCATACAGAATGACGATGTGACCAGAGAAGGAGGGGGGGGGGGGCAAGGGAAATATAAATATGAAAAAGGACACAAGTATTCGGCAACTACTTAAGGGGAGACTGACCGTTTGTTTGGTCTATTAATTCATTTATTCATAGATTTATTTTAATTTCCTCCCTAGACCTCCATCAAGCTTAGAAAAATACCCCCCTTCAAGATAAATTTGTAAATTTTTCGGTAGAAAAATTTCCCGGCCAAAGGCCGGTTCCTCTTATAAATGCAGGCTCGCTATCGCTCGCCAGAAAATAATCGACACCTAAATGGCACGAAAGGTCTTAAAATTAACAACGAAATGGGGCGAAAGGTGTTAAAATCGCCAAACTAATGGGCCGAACGTCTTATAAGCTCAAAACTAGTGGGGCTAAACATTAGGGAGCAGGGGGTCCAGAATAACGGTCTGCCTCCCCTTACTTGTCATATTAACCCCTTCTGTACCGGCGACTTCTATTTAATTATATTCTAGCTATATTTAGACGATTTTGTGCAGTTTAAGAAGGATCTGTGGTAGTAAAATGGGTTGAGTGAGATAGTTTGAAACCTGTTAATTGCTGGAGGCCCTTTGTAAAGTGAATACAATAGTAGGCAGACTAAGGTTCAAAGGACGGCATCGGTACTGCAAGTGTGAATCATTATTTGAGAGAAAAAAGAGAGAGAAAAAAGAGAGAGAGAGAGAGAGAGAGATAAACAAAAAAAGATAGAGAGAGAGGTACACCTATAATAATTGGGAGAGAGAGGTTTGAGAGAAAAATAAAAGTTGGGTGAAAAGATCTTGGGGATGAGAAAAAAAATGGTTCGATAAAATTAAAGACAGCAATGAAAGTGAAAAAGGAGGGGCGATTAAAGAGTAGTGTGTGTGGGGGGGGGGGGGGAGGGGGGAGCGCGATGGAGTGGTGGAAAAGTTGGAGATAATGATGGAAGAGCAAAAGGGGGTACAATGCCGCAGACGTGGTGGAGGTTTTCTCTTTCTCTCCTTTTCTCTCTTTCCCTGGCTTGTATCCATTCGGCCCCATTCAGCCTACTGTTTTAAGACGTTTATCCCCATCCAGGTGTCGATTTCTCCCTGGCGAGCGATAGCGAGCCAGCTTTGTATGGAGAAATCCGGCTTCGCCGGAGACATTTTTCTATCGAAAAATTTACAAATTTAGCTTGCTGTCAAAACAAAAATGGCTCGCTACTGCTCGCCAGGAAAATATTGACACCTGGATGGGGGTAAACGTCTTAATAGAGTAGGCTGAATGGGGCCTAATGGATACAACCCAAAGAGAGAAAATTAAGTGGTGACGGTGTTGGAGTTAGTAATGGAGCTGATAAGGATGGAGAAGGTGGAGAGAATGGTGGTGGATGTGAGAAGGATGGATACGGTGGAGAGAATGTTGGTGGAGGTGAGAAGTATGGAGAATGATGGAGATAATGGTGTAGAACGGTGGTAGAGCTGATAAGGTGGAGATAATGGTGGAGATGAGAAGGATGGAGAAGGTGGAGAGAATGGTGGAGAATGGTGGTGGAGCTGATAAGGTGGAGATAATGGTGGAGAATAGTGGTGAAGATGAGAAGGATGGAGAAGGTGGAGATAATGGTGGAGAATGGTGGTGGAGCTGATAAGGTGGAGATAATGGTGGAGAATAATGGTGGAGGTGAGAAGGATGGAGAAGGTGGAGAGAATGGTGGTGGAGGTGATAAGGTGGAGATAATGGTGGAGAATAGTAGTGGAGGGGAGAAGGTGGAGATAATGGTGGAGAATATTAGTGGAGGTGATAAGGTGGAGATAATGCTGGAGAATAGTGGTGGAGATGAGAAGGATGGAGAAGGTGGAGAGAATGGTGGAGCTGATAAGGTGGAGATAATGGTGGAGAATAGTGGTGGAGGTGAGAAGGTGGAGAGAATGGTGGTGGAGGTGAGAAGGGTACAATACTGCTGACTGGGACCCAAAGGCCAAGGGGGAAGGCAAGAAATGGACGCGAGAAATCTTCCAAATGACTGCAATAATCATAGCTTGGGGGCCGCACACCCAATTTTCTTTTGGAGAGAGAGAGAGCGCGCGACCCGTTTTCTTTATGTGAGGGGTTACCTGGCTTAAGGGAGCCCACCTCGCTGTTTTTGTTTCCCTTTCACTCCCTCTCTCTTTGGCTTGTATCCATTCGGCCCCATTTAGCCTACAGTTTTAAAACATTTACCCCCATCCAGGTGTCAATATTTTCCTGGCGAGCTGTAGCGAGCCAGCATATATATATTTTTGTTTTGACAGCAAGCTAAATTTGTACATTTTTCGATAGAAAAATGTTTCCGGCTAAACCGGATTTCTCCATACAATGCTGGCTCGCTATCGCTCGCCAGGAAGAAATTGACGACTGGAAGGGGATAAACGTCTTAAAACAGTTGGCTGAAGGGGGCCGAATGGATACAAGCCAGGGAAAGAGAGAAAAAGAGAGAAAGATACAACAAATCTGTGACCCCCCTTATTGCAAGATGAACCCGTATTGTTTATTGTTTTGCTTTATTGTTTATCGTTCAATGCAAGACATATTTTCCTGATTATGTTTTTTTTTGTTTTTTTTTGGTTACTGCTCAATGCAAGATGGACGTGCATTATTTTGTGAAGTTTAATTTGATTGTGTATAGCGCTTAATGCAAGCTTTACTTGATCGACCTTGTTCCTAATATATATATATATAATTATACAGTATATAGATATTTTTTTTTTTTTTTTTTTTTTTTTTTTTCAACCCAAGATGGATTTCACTTTCTAATTTTGATATACCGCTCAGTGAAAGAGGTACTCATATTGTTTAAAGCTTCAATGTTATTATGTAAGTTGTTGGCTATAGCTAACATCACTTAAGTGCAATGTATCTTGAATAAGTCAACTTCACTCCTGAAATGTGTGAATATCGTGGTGTACAGATTGTGTAATTTGTTGGTGGAAATGGCTTTGTTCTTTGTTCTTTGTTCTTTGTTCTTTGTTCTTTGTTCTTTTCCCGGAATAGCTTTTAGTACTAGGCTAGATCAGAACTGTAGCTTATCCTCATTGTCGGACCTTTCTTTACTACATGAAATAACCCGTTCCTCGAATCCCTTTCTATCTCTGCAATGTAATTAATTTCGTTATGCGCATTATATTGTCCATCGCGAAATTTAATCAGCAATCGTGTTTTCCCATCTCAGTCTGTGCTCTTGTCTAGAAAGAGTAAGGTTAGCGTGAAGAAAGAGTAAGGCTAGCGTGAAGAAAGAGTAAGGCTAGCGTGAAGAAAGAGTAAGGTTAGCGTGAAGAAAGAGTAAGGTTAGCGTGAAGAAAGAGTAAGGTTAGCGTGAAGAAAGAGTAAGGTTAGCGTGAAGAAAGAGTAAGGCTAGCGTGAAGAAAGAGTAAGGCTAGCGTGAAGAAAGAGTAAGGTTAGCGTGAAGAAAGAGTAAGGTTAGCGTGAAGAAAGAGTAAGGCTAGCGTGAAGAAAGAGTAAGGTTAGCGTGAAGAGTAAAAAGGTCGAATTAAAAGAAGAGGAGGGATGTGAAACGGTAAAAGCGGTTGAAGCAAGTAAATTAAGGGGGTAGTACTCGCTTTTTCTGGACCCCCTTCTCCCCCATATTTAGCATATTCGTTTAGATGTTTTAAGACGTTCGTTCCGTTAGTTTGCCGATTTTGAGACCTTTCGCATTATGTTGTTGTCAATTTTAAGACCTTTCGTGCCCTTTAGGTGTCGATTTTTTCCTAGCGAGCGATAGCGAGCCTCCATTTTTAGAAGGAACCGACTTTTGGCCGGGACATTTTTCTACCGAAAAATGTACAAATTTATCTTGGAAGGGAGTCTAGTGGGTGTTTTTCTAAGCTTGATGGAGGTCTAGCGAGGAAAATAAAAAAATATATATAACTAAATTAATAAATAAATAAATAAATAGACCAAAAAACCAAGCACTACCCCCATAAGTTGACCAAGGGAAAGAAAGCGAGTATATTGACGAACGCCTTATGGGAAACAAATGCAATGGATGACGCGGGGACGAAAATGTGTAATCTGCGAAGTATGGAAGGAAAGGAAAACGAAGCGTGCGACATCTATAATAACAAACGTATAGATGAAAGTGCAAGATAAAAAAACGAATAATGCGAAACATAAAACAAAAGAAGGTTATATGGAAATGAAAGAAATTATAAGGAATCATGTGAAACCTAAAGCGAAAGAGAGGAAAGGAGAAAAGTGGAAGATATTAACCCCTTCTGTACCGACGACGTCTTTATTATTTTATTCTAGCTATATTTAGAGGATTATGTGCAGCTTAAGAAGGATCTGTGGTAGTAAATAGGGGTAAGAGAGATAGTTCGAAGCCTGTTTATTGCTGGAGACCCTTTTGATACTGAGTAAAATCGTCTAATAGTATCCAGAATAAAGTTAAAAGTACTTCGCGGTGCAGAAGGGGTTTAAAGCGAATCATGCGACACCTAAAACGAAATAGAGGAAGGGTTGAAAGTGGAAGAAGTCAAAAGGAATCATTCACAACCTTAAACGAAAACGAATGTAAGCCTGGAAGTGAAAGAAATAAAAGTAAATCATATGAAACTCAAACCGAAAACAAAGAGGGGGGAATGATAAAGGTGACAACTGCGAGATGAGGCTACTGTGAGCCGCAAACTCTTCCCTCTCTTGCCAAAACCGAAACGGCCTTCCACCCCCAGAGCTTCCCAAAGGAGCCATCACACGGGGCTCTATTCCGGGGAGTACTTGGTGATTGACAGCTTCCTCTCTCTCCAACATCCCTTCTCCCCTCTCAACACTCTTCTCTGAGCTAGTGCCGATACAAATGGTCAGTCCTGTATAGAATCGTGAGGTTCAGAGTCGTAAAGATTCCAGGACGAGCTCCATAGAAAATGAAATGAATGAAATGGCAATGCATACTCTCAAACATTGATCATAAACAAATAATAATAATAATAATAATATTGCACACTGTGAATAGGGTAACTTTTTTGGCAATGTTTCGCTTATTTAACCTGAAAAATACATAAGCGAATTGGTTGACAATCATTATCTCCTCATGTGATGTTTATAAACATACTAAAAGAATATGTTAGCGAAGCGTGTAATTGAGACTGACCTAATTGTATCTTCTACTGTCTATTAATTTAACTCTTGAAATACATTGTGTACTAACTTGGCGTTACGAATGTATTTTAATTGAATGGAATACATAATTATGTCCCAATATAAAACTCCCAACATTGATCTTACATAAACACAAACTAGTTTGTGCTAAATCATACATTCAAAACCTCTACCAAGGCAGAATGGAGGGCCAAGAAAATTGGAGATTGCTGACCCTCGAGTATTCATCTTGTTTGGATAGAGACTTGCGTGGTGGCTTCTTAACGTGTAGATCCACATTACCAGTTGCTTCTGGAGTCTTGCTGTCCTTAATATTGACGTGGTTTGTCTTAACTTGAAGATATTTCCGTTTGTCGTAATGTCAATATAGCGGGTAAGAATGAAGTTTCTGGGAAATCGTCGGTTAAAATTGTATTACCCTTAACATAAAGGTGATCATTTGTAAATGTCTAGCATTACGTATGAGGGTTGAATAAAGTTAATCGACTAAGGTACTGTATATTCTAACAAAATATATATACTGTATATATATTGGAATTTGGGCAAAAAAAAAACTATCTCGACCTATCATAAACTTGCA
Organism: Paralithodes platypus; assembly: GCA_032716605.1. Lineage (NCBI taxonomy): Eukaryota > Metazoa > Arthropoda > Malacostraca > Decapoda > Lithodidae > Paralithodes > Paralithodes platypus. Next base: position 8,693,574 of record CM064486.1, on the reverse strand, counting down.
TTGCCAACATCTCCCAGAAGCTTCATGCTTACCTTAACTTTGACAGTCAGCAAATCATCACCGTGAAAGTTCTCAAAACTTCTCGTCGAAAGGATTCTAAATACAGATCATCTGTACTGATATTGCACTATATAAATATCTTATTCTACTACAAGTATATTACGATCATCGTATTCTCTTCCCAAAGCTTTAATAATATGGTATTCTTCGTCAAATTAAATACTGATAATTTCGGAGAAAAGCCACACAAGCACAGCGTAATATTAAAGCTATTTCAGATACGAATATGACATGCAAAGGAAATATAAAGTTTGAGGAATTCATTAAGTACGCAGTGTAAGTAAAAGGTGCTGCGAACATGTAAATATCAATAAAGCAACGCTGGTCAATCTTTAATATTGTGAGTAACACTTTTTATAACGTTGATAGCAAACAAATAACCTTAATTAAGGAGTAAAACAGATCAATCTCTCTATTATTCTCTCAGCTAGACCAATGTCACCGATCATTCTCAGTCACAATAATAGTTTTAACAATAGGTGAACTAGGCCACCAGTAATGTAATAATCCAATTTTTAGTACCGCCTTTTTTATATATTAACTCCATGGATGTGCCAGCAGATAATAATACTTCACCCGACTCGTCATCCACATGGAATCTTAGAACTACACATTGGGGTAGGCCAGCCGTTTAGTACGCAGTGATGCATTTAGTAGGCGCTATCGATACAAAAATACCCACACGACACGAGTTAAGTCTTTCGGTACATTTATTTTAATCTGGCTAAAATTATACGATTTTATTGAGTTTAGGAAATAGGTATGGGAGAGAAAGGGTTAATTGAGATAGTTTTTACTCCTTTGATTACTATAAAGCCTTTCTAAACTGCATAAAATCGTTTCATAATAGCCAGAATATATTGTGAAACGCGTCCTGGTGCTGAAAGGGTAAATGTAAATGAATATACCGATATTTAGTGTCAAAATGCACCTTAACAATCACGCATTTTTATAATAAATATATTATTCAAACTTTATTCTTTTTGTGGGTAATATTTTGATCGATCATGTGTACCAATTGGCCTACCGCGTACGAATATCACTTGCGAGTTTCGTTCTATAGGGAAGTTGGAGCTGTAGACATCGATATTTAGCAGAATTACCAGCTAAAATACGGTTGTAGTACATATATAAACACATTAAACCAATTCAACATACTTTTTATCCTTCACAAACTTACATTCTTCTTGCATTTATGTTTAACCCGGGAACAGCGCCGAGATTTTAAGAGGTTTTACTGGGCGAAGGCGACTTTTTTCACCCCCTAAATACTATTCCCACTTGTTATATTGCTGTTACATGTTAATATATTCATATTAAACTTAAAATAGGTGCATATGAATAAGTAATAACGATATTTATCCGATAATGACGATTTTAGTCAAGAGTGTATGAAAATATCCTCATTTGGCGGGCACTTTCAAATACCAATGGTGCGTGCTTCCCGAGTTAATATCGATGCTTACAGCTCCAACTTCCTTATAGCCTGAAACTCGCAAGTGATTATTTGGCTAGCCAACCTAATATCAGGGGATACTCATTCTTAGTCTCACTTTGTATTGGTAATGGATTGGTTGTGAGAGTTACCAAGCTGCGTTAACCTTAAGTATGCGATGAGGCAGATTTTTTATTTTGTTCTGGCTATCATTAGACAATTTTATCCTGTTTAGGAAGGATTTTTGGAGGCTAAAGGGCAAGTGAGATATACTTTATCCCTTTGTTTCCGAGAGGCCCCATTCAAAACAGTAAAATTGTCTAATGTCGGCCAGAATAAAGTGAAAAGAGCGTCACCGAAAGGGTTAGCCTCACCTCGGACAGCTTCGTATGTTAACAGTGGAGATCGGAGCCTTAGTGTGGTATATAGCTCTCAACACGCATACGAAACCAAACCCGAAGCTTCGAACCGCGCGACGGATGATTCGAAGCCAAAGACTCAATTTTCCAATACCTAGAAATAATCACAGGGCTCCCCGAGTGGCATAAGCAGGTATCACACAAGTTTTTTATAGTCAACATTCGATGATCAACATTTTTCTGGCAACATTTCTGGAATATTTTGCACTGGTATCGGACACTAGACTGATGGTAGATGAATTTAGGCAACCTATCTATCTATCTATCTATTTACTCAGGCCCAATCCTAATTTTTTTTGTTTTTGTTTTTTTTGGTTTTTAGTTAACCAAAATAGTATAAATAGTGACTTGATTAGCTGCCTGATCACTGTTGAGGATAAATGTTGAGGGAAAAAGCGCTCTTGTGATACCGGCTTTACAGAACCTCCCGGGACGCCTGAACTCTGAACTGCCTTTTTCCAGTGCTTCAAGAACTTAAGGGGAGATGGGCCGGTTTTCTGGTCCCCCTTCTCCCTCGTGTTTAGCCCCATGGGTGTTGAGGTTTTAAGGCGTTCGGCCCATTAGTTTGACGATTTTAACACCCTTCGACCCATTTCCTTGTCAATTTTAAGACCTTCGGGCGAAAGTTCTTAAAATCGACAAACTAATGGGGCGAAGGTCTTAAAATCTCAAAATCAATGGGGCTAAACATGAGGGAGAAAGGGGTCCAGACAAAAATCCCTCAAGAGGAAATCTGCCCTTAAGTTGGCTATAGCAGCGTCGTCGTAGTGGTAGTGAGTAGTTCTGCAGTATATAATAATAGGCCCGGGTTCCTAGATGAGCGAACCTTTATTGACGGTCATGATTACTAGAGTCCTTCCATTATAGGTAGGCCAGAAATCGTAACCTCTAACCTCTGTAACTCGAAAAGGGCTGGAGCAAATGGGCTATATTGCCACACCTATTCCCTGGCTGACCCTTCCCAAATGGTGGAAATATTCATAAATTACTCAAGTCGCTTATGAGTTATAAAGGTTAATAGTCAAGAGTTTTGCCCTACCTATAATGAATGAACTAGAGCAGATCGGTACGCGTTACTGTTGGTTATTGCCATCAAAAGTACTAGAATATGGTTATTGCAGTGAGAAGTACTAGAATGTTGTTACGGAACTCTCACACAGCAAATAGGCTACATCAACTTGCGTATCGTATATATTGACTGGCTGGAATTCTGGCACAACTGTAGTAATCCTCATCGACCAGAGTGGAGTTGGTCTAGGAGTACGGGCCACAGTGTAAACATTGACTAGCCTAACCCATGCTCGGTGTTCACTTTACAGGGATATACTCGATGCAATATAACTTCGATGTGCCATAAAAGAGTATATTATCTAGCGTAAGTGTAAGTGCTGTAAAGCGACAGTTATTTAATATAAAATAATACATATCTAGGGTTAAGGATTGTTCATCGTGCACCTTTTTGTTGTAAGTCGACGGTGCGCCTCTTCTGTTTTCCCTCACATTGATGTCGAAGACTTACTCAAATCCTACCTAGTGGATCATGAAAAAATGTAAACAAATTATGTCTGGTGGATTATGAGAAAACTTAGAAAGTGTAAACAAATCCTGCCTGGTGGATTATGAAAAAAAAGTAAGCAAATCCTACCTGGTGAATCATGAGAAAACTAAAAAAGACGTAAACATATCCTACCTGGTGGAACATGAGAAAATAAGAAAACGTATGAAATCCCTGCCTGGTGTATCATGAGAAAACTAAATAATTATGGAAATGTGAATTAAGCAATACATGCAGGATAAGTTTTATACAATTTCTATACCACTAAACAATTGGCAATACTTGTACAATGTGGCATGAATCAAGCATGGAGAAAATGTGTTAACTCGATTCTAAACTTGTGAGTGAAAACAGAAGAGGAGAACCGTTGGAAAATGTTGCCATATCAAGAAAACACAAATGACACTCGCTTAACTGTTGATGCTGCATATCCCCGTAGGAATTAGTCGTGTATGTAAGAGTAGTATAGTTAATCATGTATATATATATTCATTTGTAACTTAGGGAATTATGTCATAAATGCTTAATTACACGATTTTGATTGGGTGTTCCATTTTGTGATCACGGTTGAGGTAGGGAATTGTGTCATAAATGCTTAATTACACAATTTTGATTGGATGTTCCATTTCGTGATCACGGTTTACCATCTACAGTAGTGGCTGCCTTCCATTTGTACTGTACATAAGTTAACCCCCTGCGCGTTATGCCTACGATAACTTTGTGAGAAAATATACATATTCTGTAGCCTCGTACGGACACTTTGTATACATGTTAGTTTGTTAGTTATTAATCAGAGGTACTTGTGTGTGTATATCATTTTACAGTGATAAAATATTGGCAAGGTTCTCACAGTGGCACAAGTGGCTTTTTTCTTCAGTTCACATCCAATCATGTAATCGAGAATAAAGGCATATTATATTGTTTTATATCAATGATAGGATAGTCCTACGTGTAGATTAAAAGCGATCACTAATTGCTCTGGTGAGTAATATTCATATCAATTATATGTTAAAAAAAAACACTCAGATGTTTTAAAATATATTACAAAATATGAATTTGTAGGCTATTACATATGTCGATGTTAATTCTCTATTACACGACATGATGTTAACGAAGTGGTAGGGCTCAGACTTTGTGTGCCAGTAATGGGAAACCTAACCCACCTTGCCACCAGACTTTTATGCCTCCTGCTTTGTGATTTTAGGAGTAATGGACTTTTTCTACCTGACGTTGAGGATTCAGGCGCACCTTCTCTTTCGCACAAGTCACCCTCGAGTCTGCTGAATATTGTACATATCACCCGGCCGCGGTTGAGACATGTCCGAACACTCCAATATTTATTTGTTTTTCACTTATAGGTCTTCATAAGTCTTATTAACAAATTGTGAGATGTAATTTTGATTGTCCATATCTTAAGTTATGTCAATAATATTGTTCCAAATGAAACTTTAAATTTATCTATTGCAGTAGATTGTATAGGAAAACTTAGAGTGTATCCAATTCCAAATCAATATTAGTATCAGAAAATACATATTGTTTTTACTGTACTGACAAATACATATTGTTTTTACTGTACTGACAAATACATATTGTTTTTACTGTACTGACAAATACATATCGTTTTTACTGTACTGACAAATACATATTGTTTTTACTGTACTGACAAATACATATTGTTTTACTGTACTGACAAATACATATTGTTTTTACTGTACTGACAAATTATCATGAAATGTTTTATCTTGGCAGATATTAAGAAAATTTTATTTGTATTTACATTTTATATTAATTACCAGGTTGTCACTTTCTGTAGTGTTCTGTTTCAATGAATTAAGGGCGCTATTCATTATTTTCTGTTTTTAGGAATTGGCCATTGGTAACTTATCGCCATTTAGTGCTTAATGTTATTTCTTTATCATTATATATTTGGAACAGAGCAAAAACATTAGTGAAAATTGTTAATTAGATGCGTAAAATAAATATTGTAGCCTGTAGCTCAAAGTTATTATGGTCAGAGATAGGCTACATTCGAGTGCCGGACTGTCTCAACGCGTGTACCGACTCAACTTAGGGCCAGCTTTTCAGACATATTTTCGTTATAGTACTGTAATTATATTAACGCATTACAAACCAAAGCATATCCTTGTTTTGGGGGTAGTTTACAGACAGATGGCATTCTTTTGATTATTCACAAAAGACCAATAATTAGAATTATTTTTAACAATTTGTATAACAAGGTATTGAAAGCAGAATTAGATGTGATTAAGGGATTTGTTTTGTACGAAAATCCTGAAATAATAATTGAATGAATAACTGGCCCTTAACCTTAGCCCCAACTGCCCTTTAATAATAAGAACATTGTCTTTAGGCTACTACTTAATAGAGACCCTATAGTAACAGAGATCGGCCAATCCCCGCCATATTGGTGCCACTGGTGTCATTAACCCGTTCAGTACCAGCGACGGCAGAGAGCCGTCAGTAGATAAATCACTCCCCCAGTCCCAGCAACGGCAAAAAACCGTCAGTAATATACTTTCCTTGTAACTGCCAGTATCAGGCAGTGCCTGGTACCACGACTGTTTGAGCACTGCTCTAGAGTTGGCAACACTTCTCAGCTTATATCCAAGCCTCTAGAGGCTGGGAGAGCCAGTATTCCTCCATCTTTTGAGGTGGGAGGTTGTTATATCTTGCCATTTTGGCCACATTGCTTTATGGCTGGGGGGACCTTTTTTACTGTACCCTATGGTACAGTAGGGGTTTAGCTCTCTTTACACTCATATATTTCCATACCAATAATTAACCCCTTCTGTACAGGCGACGTCTTTTTTATTTTATGCTAGCTATATTTAGACGATTTTGTGCAGTTTGAGAAGGATCTGTGGTATTCAAAAGGGTTAACCCGTCCAATCCCAGCAACAGCTACCAGCCGTCAGTAGATAAGTCACTCCCCAGTCCCAGCAACGGCTAGGAGCCGTCAGTAATGTACTTTCCTTGTAACTGCCTTTACCAGACTGTGCCTGGTACCACGACCATTTGAGCACTGCTCTCGATATGGCAACACTTCTCAGCTTATATAAAACCCACTGAAGGCTGGGAGAGCCAGTCTTCCTTCATCTCTTGGGGTGGAAGGTTGTTCTATCTTGCCATTTTGGCCACATTGCTTGGGACTGGGGGGGACTTTTATTACTGTATCCTCCGGTACAGTAGGGGTTAAGTACGATAGTTCGAAGCCTGTTGATGGCTGGAGGCTCTTTTTAAAACAGAATAAAATTGTCTAATAGGTAACAGAATATAATGAAAAGGATGTCACCAGTACTGAATGGGTTAACATTCGGCAATGCTGGTACACGATATTTATTTTGGTTATTATATTTAAATTCGACATGATCAAAAATAAGATAGCACCCCGTCGTTTGATAATTGCGGTTCCAAAAATGGCATCCAATAAAAATGATGACCTTCTCTCTCACTACAGGCTCTCTACCCCCTCTACGTCTATACCCTGTTCCAAGTAAGTAGATCAGAAATCGTGAAACCTAACTTCTGTAACTCAAAATGGGCTAGAGCAAATGGGCTGTAAATTTCCACACTCATTCCCTGGCTGACTCTTCGCAATTGGTAAAAATATTAGCTCGATTACTCTAGTCGTTCGCGAGCTATAGAGGTTAAGGTTCAAGAGTTTTGGCTTACATACTTGGAATAGGGTGTATATAAGTCCACATTTTTCACCATTTTTGAAGCTCCAGGACAAAGAGCAGCCTCCTTGTTAGTTTCTTTAAAATTTCAGGGACGGGATAACATTTTCTCGTCCCTTGGCGGAATGAAATTATCCTAAAAGCTTGCCTGGCTCCTTATGTGGGTTTCCGTATTTACATGTGAAAACTTTGCGCATGTGTATATTTTTGGCTTGACGTAGTTCGCTTGAGAAATCTTGGGTAGGGTCGCAAGTTATGAGGGGCACTAGGTTTTGTATTGCACTTAACATTATTATGGATATAGTTCAAGATTACTTGTCTTACATTGTTTTTGCTTTACTTCAGTGTTTTTTTATAGTGTCCTCAAACAATCAAGACGACTTGAATTAGCCTAGCCTAAATCTAATCTACTGTAGGCTAAAGCCTAGCTCAGGCTAGGACAGACTTAATCTAATATAGCCTAGCTAAATCCTAAGTTAGTGTAACCAAGACCTATCATAGCTTAGTCTACACTTAACTAAATTATAATGATGCTCCCATAACTTGCGATCATGCCATAATTAACCCCTTCAGCACGATGACCTAATATTCATCTCATTAGCTTTAGACAATTTTACTTAGCTTATTATCTACTTCTAGGACTCAAAAGGGGTAAATACTGCCTCACTAAACTCTCTGAATAACATAAGGCCTTCTTAATCTGTATAAAATCGTCTAATGTTAGCCAGAAAAAGTTTAAAATTACGTCATCGTGCTGAGAGGGAATATTGGAAATATTGGACTGTGTTGACATTAGATTAACAAATGATATGACACTGCACAAATTGTTATATAGAGGCAACCACACGCTTCGCAACAGACATATCAGGCTAATGCATATCGGAAGAGAGCTAATGAATCTATGTTATTTTTATTTATAGTTTAATCTGAACATAGATATATTTATAGAGTCTATTAGTGTAAAATCTAAAGTATACCTAAGGGAGAGGCTTCAAGAGGAAAACCTATGCTTTATACTTGATTTAAACACCTTCACCACATCATTACGATGGCTATTTATTTTATTTCTTGTTGAATTACTGTAACTTTAATTTGTTAAAGCTAGGGACTGGGGTTCTCGAAAAGGGGCTCCAGTCCCGGCGCTATTCTTGGACTTTACAGTGTGCTGGCTATATAATCCCGAAGTGTTGATAACACTCTTAAGTCCTATTTTAACTATAATTCCTAAAGTTTGTTTATATATCTTGGGAATTACTGTTATAATCAAATGGGAAATAAAGTCGATACTTTAAGTGTGTATACCATGGACTTTAGCATATAACCTTCCCTGTGTTAATTTCATTGGGTAAAGTACATTGTAAGTAAGGCCTGTAAGGCCATTTCCAAATTTAATAATATTGCACTTTGACTCTTCCTTCCAAAGAGGAATGGAATCGTTTAGAGGTAGGCCTAACCAGGATAAAATGAAAAGTCATCGAATTGAATGGACTAATCCTTCACCACCTGGATCTATACTCGCTTGTCTTGGAATTCTGAATTTCTTCCTTCATGCGCCGATTTTGATCAATGTTGGTGTTGTTGTATCTATTGATTTGTCTTAATTTAAGGCCTCTGGAATGTTGTGCTTAGAGAAATGTCATACTGAGTTATTCTAGACACTTGGGTACTTGCAGCTAGGTACAGTAAACCATTTATTGCATTACACTTAGCCCAAATATGGATGAAATGTAAAACGTTATTCTCAACACCATTTTATGTTGCTTCTTGCAGTAATGTTTTACCTGTAAACATTCAAGTGTGTGTAGCATTGTGTATATGACGCCAGCTCGTTTTCTTTCAGAATAATTATATTGCAAATCAATTATTAGTGGTTGTTGATATTTGCAATAACAAAACCAATGTATACTGGATTGTAACTAATTTAGATAATGCAATTCCTAAGTTATTGTATTTAGTCTACTACTGTATATGGAAATTTAGGCCCTAGTAGAATATTAAAGTTGCAAGTAGTCAACCATTATGAATAAAGAATAGTGTGATATTTGTTTAAGTATCGGTACTGAGGTCGTGTTGCGGTGTATGCTTCTGCAATAATTGAATATAAATACACTATACAGGGTCAAGACGATATAACTTCTGTTTTCTCAGTGCTTCTAATAAATGTGAGAGTCTAAGGGTGACTTCCATCAGCCACATAGTTACCCAGAGGCATTTGGTTTGTAGGTGACTTTACAAAATATTTTTGTTGATAACTTGAGAGAAGACAGCAAAGTACGTAGCCTACCCTATAATATTGTGTTGAACAATTTTCAATACCAACAGCAATAAACATTCCGGTTAATATTTGGTAGTGTGTTGAGAAGGCCTATTTCATTTATGGCCAGTATTTTTATTTTAATAGGTATATATATTTATATATAAATATATATATATAGTTTAAATCTACATTATGCTAGAAGTTTAACAATGATATCAAGTTTGTTTGTTTTCCTACAGTAAGTGGTCAAAGTTATGCAAATGTTTCATGGTTTGATCCCGATATTCTATAGTAACTAAAATCGTCCCACTCGTCCACTACAAACCAAATACTCCTCTTGAGAATATGGTCCCTTATTTGGCTTCTATAGTGTGCTCAAGACGCAGCTAAAGTTAGGTGTGTACTTTATTGTTCTGTCGTACTATAGCGTAGTTATCAGTTTCATAGCAGATCGTGTATAATTCACGGAGAGGGTGAAAGAGAACCATCAGCCATTTGTAACATTGGTGAATAAATGCTTCTTGAGTTTATAATGAAGTGCAATTTTACTCATGAAATTCTCTCTATATAGCTTACCGGTAACTATAATTCACTCATATATATCCTTCTATCTATCTATCTATCCAATTATCTCTCCACGAAGTACTGCATCTCCCTTTCCAATCTACGAGCCATTATTCTCATTCTGCTCCCCTATTTTCCTCTCCTTTAACTTCTCCCTTATGTATTGCCCCGTAAACATCAGCAACCAGCCTTATGTTACTCTCTCTCTCTCTCTCTCTCTCTCTCTCTCTCTCTCTCTCTCTCTCTCTCTCTCTCTCTCTCAGATCAATACCATTTCGGTATTTTCGTTTTCCTTTGGAATTACCCACTGTATAAGCTTAACTCTCTCCTTTTCTACCCTGGCATACTCTTCTCGACGGAATTAACCCATCCATACTTGATTTTCATTTTTATCATGCTTCCTTTATGCTCTATATAACTGTCTCTGATGCAATACTACAGCAATCTTCCATAATATAAGTTAGGTTATTTTTTACGAGTTTGAGATCGTTTCCAATTTGTCTAAGCCTCCCATAAATTGCCCCCATTCTCTCTCTCATCATCGCTCACCCTCCCAACTTTCCTCCCAAGTGAGCCCATAGCCAAGCCCCCCCCCCCCCCCTCTCTCTCTCTCTCTCTCTCTCTCTCTCTCTCTCTCTCTCTCTCTCTCTCATCCCTATTCCCTATCCCAAGTTCTTTCTTTCCCTCATTTGGTATACAAAAGTTAGGGTTTAAAGGCGATCCCCTCTTCTCTCTCTCTCTCTCGAATATGTTTTCATCTGTGTATCCTATATCTTTATGTATCTACCGATATCTATCTTTATCCAATTATCTCTCTCTCTCTCTCTCTCTCTCTCTCTCTCTCTCTCTCTCTCTCTCTCTCTCTCTCTCTCTCTCTCTCTCTCTCTCTCTCTCTCTCTCTCTCTCACAGAATCGAGTGCCATCAACACCCACAATCACCAAAGAGGAAACTAAAAAAAATACATTCTCTCATTACGCCTCCGAACGCCAATTCCCTCCCCCTGCCAATGCCCACACCAATTCTAAGCCCAGTCTCAATTCTCGGCTCTACGGCTCCATAACGATAAAAGCATAATACTACAATTAAATTTTAGCGCCCCCGGTGAAGATTTCGGGTGGGATTAAATAGATGGCAAACTATACATGCGTCCCTGATATCTCTTAATGGTTGGGGGCAATTCGGATTAACGGTATTTCGCCAATTTCGTTTTAGTTCAGATTCTGCCTACATTTAGCTTAACAATAGGCCTATTTTGATATAATTTAGTGTAATCTTCCTCAGACCTGACTATCATGATCTAATGTATGCTTAGGCCTATATATTTCTAACCTAACCTACCCTAACCGTATCAAAATTATAATTATTAGCCAACCCTAGACCTTGGTATATAACTATATACAAATTAAATTTTAACCTAGAATATTCTAGGTTAACCTTACCGAACCTAATTTTAACCTAGAATATTCTAGGTTAACCTTACCGAACCTAATTTTAACCTAGAATATTCTAGGTTAACCTTACCGAACCTAATTTTAACCTAGAATATTCTAGGTTAACCTTACCGAACCTAATTTTAACCTAGAATATTCTAGGTTAACCTTACCGAACCTAATTTTAACCTAGAATATTCTAGGTTAACCTTACCGAACCTAATTTTAACCTAGAATATTCTAGGTTAACCTTACCGAACCTAATTTTAACCCAGCCTATTCTAGCTAAACCCTTACGTAACGTAACTTTACCAACTGCAAAATGTGGGCGAAGCTCGAGTGTGGCTGAAGGGGGGTCACCGGCGCTTTGTTTTATCTTTCTCTCCTTTTCTCTCTTTCCATGGCTTGTATCCATTCGGCCCCATTCAGCCAACTGTTTTAAGACGTTTATCCCCATCCAGTTGTCGATTTCATCCTGGCGAGCGATAGCGAGCCAGCATTGTATGGAGAAATCCGGCTTCGCCGGAGAAATTTTTCTATCGAAAAATGTACAAATTTAGCTTGCTGTCAAAATATATATATATATATATACAGTATATGCTGGCTCGCTTACCGCTCGCCTGGAAAATATTGACACCTGGATGGGGGTAAAATTCTTAAAACAGTAGGCTGAATGTGGCCGAATGGATACAAGCCAAAGAGAGAGGGAGAGAAAGAGAAAAAAAAGAGCGAGGTGGGCTCCCTTAAATGAGAATTGTGCGAAATATCTATTTGGCTATACCCCTTCCACTAGCATTCGGAATTATAGGTTTCGAAACACCATATACGCGAAGCACTGAATTGGAATACTCTGATAATATCTTTGGCTTTGGTTCTCTTGCTTCCTCTCACGGTCCTTATCTTTCACAATGTATGTAGCCGATATGATCATGGTTTGTTGATGGAAGCACTTGCAATTTATGTTCACATATCAATAAAGAGGGCTCACGGTTCCTAATATTTTGTTATTGATAACCAGTGACAAATATATGTCTGAAATTACCTAATTATGGATATATATATATATAATCAATGGCAAAATATTAGGATTGATATTACATGAAGCTGTCAGTTTTGTCTATGCCTACTGTACATGCGTATATATTATTTTGTTACGTATGGTAATTTGTACCATTTATCCCACACATGCACATTGTGAATCCTACTGAACATTATACCATCATGATTAACAAATGTGTAGAACCTTAATTATGTATATCACATTTACAGGACTTTTCACGATAATTGAGACATGATCGCAAGCCTTCTTTCTGTACGATATAATTATACAGTATATACTTATGTTTATTATACAGTATATACTTATGTTTATTATACAGTATATACTTATGTTTATTATACAGTATATACTTATGTTTATTATACAGTATATACTTATGTTTATTATACAGTATATACTTATGTTTATTATACAGTATATACTTATGTTTATTATACAGTATATACTTATGTTTATTATACAGTATATACTTATGTTTATTATACTGTATATACAGTATGTTTATTATACAGTATATACAGTATGTTTATTGTATTATACTGTATATACAGTATGTTTATTATACAGTATATACAGTATGTTTATTATACAGTATAGCCTATGTTTATTATACAGTATACTTGTTTATTATACAGTATACTTGTTTATTATACAGTATACTTGTTTATTATACAGTATACTTGTTTATTATACAGTATATACTTATGTTTATTATACAGTATATACTTATGTTTATTATACAGTATATACTTATGTTTATTATACAGTATATACTTATGTTTATTATACAGTATAACCTATGTTTATTATACAGTATAACCTATGTTTATTATACAGTATAACCTATGTTTATTATACAGTATAACCTATGTTTATTATACAGTATATACTTATGTTATTATACAGTATATACTTATGTTTATTATACAGTATATACTTATGTTTATTATACAGTATATACTTATGTTTATTATACAGTATATACTTATGTTTTACTCAAATATATAATGAGATAAGAATGTAGTTAAACTATATTATTACATGTAATTTATACCATTAATTATAAACGTATAATATTGTTCTAAATAATGTTAGGTCTGCGTTGATGTTATTATTTAATATATTATTTACATGCTGAAACGAAACTAAAGGAACTATATATTAAATCATTGACCTAATTTTCACTGTATATTTCCATTGTACCCATACATATTTTGTAATTAAGATTATATTTAAAAGCTGAATCCTGCTATTATATTACATTAAATACATGTAAGTAATAGTTTTAAGTTTACAAAAATCGTATATTTTGTCCTTTGATATACTTACGTTCAAACTACGACACAAATATAAGTATAATGACATCAATTATAAATAACATAACCTAGGCCATAATCATTAGCCTAGTCGTATAAACATAGTTACATATCGTGAAAGGCTCTGTCACCTATCTCTTGCAGTGAGTCTCTTCCGGGTTAAGGGGGGTCACCGGCTTTGTCTTTCCTGTTCTCTCTTTCTCTGGTTTGTATCCATTCGACCCCATTCAGCCAACTGTTTTAAGACGTTTATCCCCATCCAGGTGTCGATTTCTTGATGGCGAGCGATAGCGAGCCAGCATAGTATGGAGAAATCCGGCTTCGCCGGAGAATTTTTTCTATCGAAAAATGTAAAAATTTAGCTAACTGTCAAAACAAAACAAATATATATGTGCTGGCTCGCTACCGCTCGCCAGGAAAATATTGACACCTGGATGGGAGTAAACGTCTTAAAACAGTAGGTTGAATGGGGCCGAATGGATACAAGCCAAAGAGAGAGAGAGAAAGAGAAAAAAAGCAAGGTGGGCTCCCTTAAAGTGTACTATATATCAAGCTAATGTAAAGGAGTAGGTGTTTTAAACCTGTATATCGTTCCGAACTTGGTCCCCTTAGTAAAACATAGGGCCATATTTACAATTAAATAGTTTAATGTGAGATCCTACAAACAATATTTTAACATGCAATGAAAACAGACAGGCTTGATTACTTGTCTCGCTTTTCCTATTTGTGTGGTGTCCCGAGTTCGAATCCCGGGAGGACCATATGCTTTTATTAGTTTATTCAAGTGCATTGGGGTTTGTAGTTGATGATTAATGTTAAACACGGGGTGTTACTTAACTTTATTTATATCAGTAAGGCTTGATCACTTGTCTCGCCTTTCCTATCTTCATGTCATGTTATATCAGTCTTGGACAGTAAATCATAAAACAAACTATAGCAACTATAATAATGAAGAAATTCAAAGATGGAATCCATTAGTCATTTGTTATGTCTGTCGTGAAACTTGCTTGTAAATTAATTATAGCAGTAATTATAAATCTACAGTCACGGTCATTAATGTTGCCCTTCCTATTCGCGAAATTGGCAAGCCCAAATATATCTTTTATCTTAGTTACCTCAAAAGTTAATTATTGGACATTTATCTAAGCAGTTTGAGGGAAATGGATGAATCGGAATCAGTGTTGGTAAGTGTAGGCTACAAACATGAAATCTGTTGTATATGGCACTATGTTGTTCAATAATATGTAACACACCGAAACTTGGCATTAGCTTTGGTATCGTACCCCCTAGCCCGAAAGAAAACAAACTGAGATAAATATCCCTTATATACTGTATATGTCCCCAAGGTGTCCCCCCAAACCCCCAATTTTAAGCTTCCACCCCTCCCACAGCAGAGCCTTTGGAATATAGATATTGGACGAACATTGCATTCATGACGTCATTTCAGAAATCACGCAAAACATTAAAGTTTATTTTTTGTTTTACATTTATGACAATGTTGATATGACACCTATTGCCCACATTAGCAATAGTGAGTGCCAAAGCTGTTGCCTAAATATAAATCTTGGTAAAATAAATCGGTATATATTGTAATTTATAATGACATTTGACAAGCTCATATAGTTGATAGTGTTCCAGTCTCTGTTTTCTGAAGGTCTCCCCACCTCCCACCGTTTTGTATCATAAACTATAAGGGCCGTTAGATATACACGCGATCTAGCCAATCACGCTTAGGATAGGCTAGGTCTGAGTTTATGGCTTGCTGTTACTGCACTCTTCATTGGCTAACACGGCACTCGCGAGGACGCTGATTGGCTAATGAGAAGCAAATTCGTGGGCCCTTATAGTCCTTCATAGATTTTGTTGACGCTGTTGCTGGGTTGACGAAGTGCTATCAGAATATTTTTGTAAAGTAAGGCTGTACATTGCCGAGGGAGAAAACAAAACTACAACAATAAAGATATGTCAGATGTTTGTATTGAGTTGTTTTACTTATGTCCTAAATTGATAGTATGTAAGGCAAGATACGTCGAGTATATTATAGAACAAAAAATATTAGGAAAGAGGGTTGGAGATAAGCCTGTATAATTTGAGTACTATACGCATACATAAGCGTACACAGACAGGTGTAAATATTTGAAACTATTGGTATTCTGTGACGTGAGGGCTGTCCCGTGGTGTATTGGTTCGCACGCTTGCCTCACAGCCAAGAGGAGCGGTGTTCAATTCCCCCCCCCCCCTGGAAGAGTCATTTGGGCAAGTCTCCTTACACCCTTTGCCTCAGTTTTACCTAGCAGTATTAATAGGAAACTGGTATAAGCAGACTGTTGTAATGTCCCCTCTAGGTTTTTTTTTTCTCCCTATATGAGTGAGGGAGACAAACGAGTTGAAAGAGAGACAGGGCCAAAATCAAGGGACGTTCGAGCCAAAATGCCTGGACACACGGAGTTTTAACTAATTTAAGTCATAGGAAGAGGGAAAGACTGATTCTGGGAGAGAGTTCCAGAGCTCAGCTGTTGAATAGAAGACAATTGAGAATAACGTTTCACTCCTGGGATGAAGAGTTGCACAGAGTAGGGGTGGGATTGTGTTGAAAGACGGGTGCTATGTGCTCTACGAAGAGGGGGTGGTATACACTGAGAGAGCTCTGAGGAACACTGATTATTGTAATAGCGGTAGAGTAGTGAGAGAGATGCAACACGTGTGAGCAATATTCAATACATGGACTCAATGTGCGCCCGTACAGAGCAAGAAGCTGTGCAGGGGTAAAGAACCCCTGGAGGCAGTTGAGTACACCCAGCTTCTGGTAAGCTGTTTTAGCAAGAGTGGTAATATGATCTTTCCAAGAGAGATCAGAAATGTCCACATCTATTCCTTGACTGACTCTTCCCAAATGGTAAAAATAATAGCTCGATTACTCTAGTCGTTTTTGTGTTACTGAACAGGTTAGAGGTCATGATTTCTCGCCTACTTACAGCGAATAGACTATAGTATATATTTAAGCGACGTACGCAAATATGACGATGATCCAGACCAGACCAGATGGCTGGAGTAAAATAGGAAAGAAGAGTAGGCCTAATTGGATAGAGGAAGAACAGCTGAGAAGTGAGAAGTACAGTAGAAGACTGAAAGTTCTCGGGCTCAACCAAGTTGCTTCATTGTTAAACTCGCAGATACTTATAAATAGATGTGTACTGGTCAATAAATACCAGCATGTAATATGCACTTCATTAACAGGGGCTTTCCTTGTTTAGTAGACATAATGCATGTAATAATATATATATATATATATATATATGTGTGTGGAGAGAGAGAGAGAGAGAGAGAGATGTAAATAGATAGATATATAGATAGATAGATATTTAACCCTTAACCAACGGCGCACGACATCTGTCGAGTTAAATAAATTTGGACTATGTGGCGGTGCACGACATCTGTCGAGTGCCATTTTCAGCACGTAATGTTGCTGAGAGAGAGAGCTGAGCGGTGGGACGAGCGTAGTAACCTTCGTAGTAACCTTATGACCGCTCCCCACGACCACCGTGGATGTACTGAACTGTATTCCACCTTCCTCCCCCTTCTCTCACTCGCTACACAGGGAATTATGTACGGAAATTACCTTATTTTAGGTTTTTTGCACTCGTATTACACGATCGTTGCAAGAGAACCAGTGTTCGTACAAGGATGGTTCGGGTGTCATTGGAAAGCTCTGTTTACGCCCTTTCAGGGATAGATACTTGTTTTATGCTCTGGGTCTTGTTTATGCATGAAAATGAGCACGGAAACAACCCTATTTAGGGTTAAAAAAAAACGCTGGGCGGCACAGTGTAAAATACCCTACCACCCGCTCTTTGTGTGTTAAAGACAAACACTTCGATAAATATACAGTAAGTACCGTTAGATAAAAGAAGGCAAACATATGGTAAAAGAAGAATATTTTGGAGTGTCCCCGCCGAGTTTATGCCTTTGTTTCCTCCCATGAATATATAATAATGAGACCTAACCAATACATTCAATTATCGGTTATCGGTGCCCCAGCATTCGTTCCTGCTTAGTCCCTTCAAATAATGGTAGGGCTGGGCTGTTAAAACTCTGGTATTGTTATTTGAAGAGGATTTTTAAAGGTTTTCGATTTTGTATAACCATTGGCTTAATTATGCGGAAAGAGTGTGCTGGTGGAACTACAGGTAAATGTATTTTGCTACATAATCATGAACAGTAGGTTACTAATTTGTTCGTCGACATTTAATGATAGGCTATATTACTCACTCTTTCAATATTTTCTTTGAAAGAATGCTTAATAAATTAGAGGCTAACGTTTAAATGCATGCATAGGCTACATGCATTCATACTGGAAAGAGAGACAAGCTAATACATTTGGTGAAAGGAAAGTAGTGGATTGTGAAGAATTAAAGTGTAGTAAATGGGAGAGAATTGGGGACTTGACCCAACATACTTGAGCACACAGTTATTGTGAGAGTGAATTGGATTTTGTCTAACAAGGGACGGACAGTGCATACATACATTCATACAGGAAAGAGGCATATTTACCCTGGGCCACGACTCAGCTAAAATCAAACTGTCACCACAGGTTCCCAGTTTATGTCTGGGTGAGAATTTGTATGTTGTTATTTGTGTGTTCATTGTTTTCTAATGTGTTTTCCCTATTCTGGCTGTCTTGAGTCCCCCCCCCCCCCCAAAAAAAGGAAAAAATAGGAAAAGTGGGGATTGGGCCTGAGTAAATAGAATAGAATAGAATAGAATAGATAGAGATATACAATATAGTAGGTACGGGAGAGAGTTTGCTCAACACTCGTGAAAACCTGGTAGCTAATTCCGTGTATGTGTCCACATTGCCTGGCATTCCCAAGGAGAAAGACTAATTTGGTAGTATTCATATTTGTTTTCACCAACCTACCAATTAATTTACAAATAAACCCAACTAGTGAAATCAATGAAAGTAATGAATACATATGGAACTCCAAGGACTCGAACCTAGGATACTCACGCCAAAATTCCGCACACTAAGCACCAGGCTATCAAGACAGATTTCTGGTGGAATTCTAAAGGGTTGGTATCTCGGACTCCCAAAGGTCTGAAGGACACGTAGCCCATCAGAGACATTAAAGCATTATGATATATGCATAAGATATATGCGTTTCTTGTTATTCATGTTTATAACAACTCAATTAGACTTACATATATATAATATACACATAAATTACAGACTTCGGTCTTTCAATAAGCAAGAGGTCTGAAACTATGTATTTTAGTTGTAATAACTTCAGGTGTGTGTGTGTGTGTGTGAGAGAGAGAGAGGGTGAGAGTGAAAGTGAGTGTGTATGATAAGAGTGTATGTGTGTGTTTGAATTTGTGTAAGTATGTATGTATGTGTGTGTATAAGTATATGTAGGCATGTGTGTATAGTTGTATGTACTGCATATGTATGTGTGATCAGAATCCAACCATTCCAGCACCATCACCGGTTCAATGGTCCTATTACACAAACGAGGGGTCATTAGGCCATCTCTAATTGGTTGGTTAGTCATTAGTGCGTGGTGGGTGGGTGGGTAGATAGACCTACGGTATGTGAACTGTGTGTGTGTGTGTAGGTAGATATATGTGTACTGTGTGTATGTGTGTTGGTGGACCTATGTGTACTGGGTGTATGTAGGTAGAACTATGTGTAATGTGTGTGTGTGTGTGTGTGTGTGTTAGTTTACCAATGTGTACTATATTTGTGGGTGTGCTGGTACACCGATAATATAATATGTGTGTATATGTGTATGTGTGCGTGTATGTATGTGTGTTGGTAGACCTATGTGTACAATAGATGTGTGCATATGTGTATGTAAATAGCACAGTGTATCTGTACTGTTTGTACCCACTCCGTCATAATATTTATGGAAGCAAAAATAGTGTGATTGACTTACAAGATATATTTGTTATAAAATTGTAAATTAATCATATGAATTAAAGAGGAGATATTAATTACCCGTAGACCTCCATCAAGCTTTAAAAAAAAATGCCCCCAAGTCTGGGAGTAGTTGGAAGGGTACGGTCCAGGTCACCCAAGTTTTCGAATCCAGATGCCACCAACGTAAACACGGGGTCCTGACTAGCCTTCAGTGACAAAGCTCATGGAATATACTGAACAAGCTCTCTCCCCTTGGTGTTCCGTCTCACTCAGACGTTAATGAGGACCTACGATGTAATGTATCTGTGGCTTGGCAGTATTCCAGGGTAAATTTGCTTACTTGTCTCGTTTTTCCTATATTCATGTCATGTCATGTCACAAGGGGTTTACAGTATATGTATAACTAACACACAGATACACGTGTGGCTTATGTTTTTTACAAGACATGTCCCATAGAATCTACCCTGCTCGACTCACACAGCAAGGAGAGTAAGTATCGATGGCAGAGGCAGAAGCGGGAAGATAATGAATATTAAATAAAGAAATGATACATCCTCTACTAGTCTGTAGGATCATTGTGGTTGCAGGATTTCTTATAGGGATATATAGTTTCAGACAGGTGAAAGGGTTTTTGCAGAAATACCTGGGGAATTATACTATTATGCACCAAATATATTGAATACTTTTTAGGTATATTTTACTTGACCCCATAATTTCCAAAGTGGCCGCCATTCACCTTCATCTTTATTCCAGGTACACCATTTTTTGTTTTTTATTATTTATTTATTTTTAATTTCCGTCCATTCATGGTTAAATGTGGTTAAATTAGCTTAGATTAGGGAAGGTGTGGTAGAGTGGTCTTGCTATTGGATTGCTAATATTAAAGTCCTGTTTTCAAATCCCGGTGTGTCAATGGGAAGATGGAATTTGTGCATTTTTCCGTTTCACTGCATAACCATAAAGCCCACAAACATGCTATTAACCACTTGTGCGAGGACCAGGAGCAGCCACTTGTCAATTTTTGTTTTTCCTGAAAACACATGGGATGGGTTATTAATGAAGGAAAAACAACATAAAACCGCTCACCTAGGTCATTTGGGGGTCCTGGGGGGCGGGGGAAAGTCACAATTAACATAGGGTGATGGGTAGGCAAAATAATGGAAAATCACTCCCGCGCATACCCACACGCACGCGGCTGGACTTGGGGGGTTGACAACCATCGGTATTGTTCTGTGGGATCCTAAAGCAGTTCCCATACAAATCTGAACCCTCTAGGTGCCATAGGACAAGAGTAATTAATGCGGACGCAACCGTTGCGTCGCTGGTACTGTGGATTACACACATAGGCAATGCATAACGTGCGTCCCTGGGATCCAGTGGGTTAAATTACCATCGTTGTTTCCAATATGCATTGGTATTGTATTACAATTAATCTCATAGTCACAACCATTGCTACTCTCTGTAGGTAGATAAAACCACAAACGAGCCGGCTGCAACATTCAAATTGTCTCGATGTTTCATTCTCCATCTAGAAGAAGGCCTCCTAACTTAATTGTTTTGAGCTATTGAATCTACAGGCTGTAGCCCTATGTCCATAGGTAGAGTTGGAACATTAAAAAGAAAATAGGGTTTTGCTAGGTTAAGTAAAATAAGTTAGGTTAGATAAATTAGGGTGTTCGGCTAAGTTAGTCAAGTTAGGTTAATTAAGTTTGGTAGCAAACCAGAACCAGTGGACCACTACAGTCATAAGGCAGGCGAGCATCGACACAGTGCTCAGTACCACCAGAGAACCCTCATTAACCAGCCGTTGATGGCTTGAGGCACAACAAGCAATAATTTTGATGACTTTAACCCTCCTCTACCATGGCATAGTAGATAAAAGTGCACCCTCCAGTACCATACTTGTTGCCATAATCAACAAGACAACACCCTCTC
Source organism: Paralithodes platypus (assembly GCA_032716605.1). Classification (NCBI taxonomy): domain Eukaryota; kingdom Metazoa; phylum Arthropoda; class Malacostraca; order Decapoda; family Lithodidae; genus Paralithodes; species Paralithodes platypus. The sequence continues at coordinate 8,671,930 of CM064486.1, read as the reverse complement.
AGCTCAAGAGTTGGTGGGTAACTGAGTAGCCGGGCCCGGAGTAGATGAGAGGGAGCATGAGAAGTGCTGCCAACTCCTCACAGCAGTGCCTCTAAGTCATATAACTTAGGCACTAGCTGGAACTGCTAACATAATTATGTTAGCAGCTCCAGCTAGATATTAGCAGAACTAGCAGGACAGCTGAGAGCCGTCGCTGGTATTGGGGAGTCACTTTTTTACAGACGAGTCTGCGCCGTCGCTGGTATAGTAGGGGTTAATGCCTCGAATCAAGAAATGGGGCACAGGAAATGGTAGGGGGTGAGGAAAGGAGCTGGAGGAGGAGATGAAAGTGTTGGGTCTTTACCCAACATTCGTGAGTTTGTATCCTTTTGAGTGTCTCTTTGCAGAGTAAGACGGACAGGACAATCACAATATGACGTGAATGTAGGAAAGGTAAGACAAACAACTAAATTAACCCGGGAAAACTGCTGAGCCACAGACACTTAATTGCATCACAGACCCTCATTTATGTCTGAGTGAGACGGATCGCCACGGGGAAAGAGCTTGTGCAGTACACTCCTTGGGCCTTATCACTGAAGGCTAGTTAGGACCTCATGCCATCCCTGTGTAGTATTTGTGACTTCTGGATGCGAAGGCTTGGGTTACCTGGACGGTGGACCGTACGTACAGTAGGTAGTAGTATACCTACCCAACTATATAGTACCAGACCATTTAGGCTGGGGTAAATTGGACGGTGCCCTTCCAACTAGTACCAGCTCGCCAACCCCAGAGGGAACTTCACAACAGTCCGTTTATACCAATTTCCTAGTTATACTGCTGGGTGAAGTAAAGGCACCAGGTGTAAGGAGACTTTCCCAAATGTCTCCTCCCAAGAGCGAGGAGAAGTTGAACCCCAATCCTTTTGGCTGTGAACTAAGCGCTCTAACCCATACACCATGGAACACCCCTCAAACTTATATGAAACTAACCATTTATTAGCTATTCGGATGTCGGATGTCGGATGTCGTCTCCAAGGGGCAGAATGCCGTAGCAATGGCAGCTCCCTGAAGGTTTAAGTTTATTTAATATTTCCTATAGTTTACATTCAATTATTTTATCTTTCTTAATTAGATGTCAAACTTTTAATTATTATTTCGATAATCTTCAAGGACACTACATCCGCCTTATTAGAAACAATTTATTAGGGAAAATAGGGACCAATAGACTCGCCATATTTTTCTCATTATAGTCCGCATGGAGGAATTTCGTTATCGACACTTGAAAAAACCCGATTTCACAGAAAAATACACCAAAAATCTGTCAAAGATGTCAAATAGCGGGGGTGTGGGGGCGGCAGCCCCCACCCATAATACTAGGATAGGTATAGGTAAGGTTGTTAGGTTAGGCTAATGTCCTTTCAAAGGGGTATAGGCTAGTAAACACTATAGATAGCCTATACCTGGTCAGAGGTAAGAAAGAGAAGAGTCCTGCTGTAGTCTCCTTGAATGCTACCATTATTTCTCTCTTCTTTTTTTCTCTCGGGAAAAAAATAAGGTCGTAGATATATAAGTAAAATAGATTAGTTACCAATCAAATATGTTTTCTTTGATTATCCTTAAAAGAAAACGCATGTAATTGGATAGCTATTATATAAATGTTAGAATGCAACAGGCAACACTCTTAACACGTTCAAGTACAATTATATTATACTCACACATAAACACATACTTACCCACCTGTGTAGGCTACATATACTCATATTTATAGTCACAAATGTGACCCAGGGATCATGCAAACTAGAATAAATATAGTACTGTATAGGCCTACAGTACTGTAGGCCTACTATAAAGTTACTGTGTGGGTCACATAATGCCTAAGCCTAGGCCTAACTGAACAGAATTCCCTTAGACAAGAATTAAAAACATGTTGCTCCTTTAATATGTCTATTTGACTAAATTATATATAGGCCTAACAAGTCACCCAGGAGATTAAAACTGGACCTACCGACAAACAAAATCATAAATATTTGCATAAATGTTACACATGTTAAGCTAATAACTTTAGTTGTCCATAACAATTCAAAATGTCCAGACCACAATAGTGCAATCATAATTTCCTACATTAATTGGTATACATATATTAATTGTATATATTGTTTCTGGAAAAAAGGGAGCCTTCAACAACGGACAGCACGGCTTTAGGCAGGGACGTTCGTGTCTGTCCCAACTCCTACTTCACCATGAGAGTCCTCAAAAACATCCAAGATGGCCATAACACGGATGTCATCTACCTAGAGTTCGCTAAGGCCTTTCATAAAGTGGATCATGGGATTCTCCTAAACAAACTCCGAAACCATGGCATCAAGGGCCCACTTGGAAGATGGCTTCACAGTTTCTTGACGGGGAGAACCCAGCAAGTGTCAGTCCAAGGAGAGTTGTCCGACCCTAGCCAGGTTTTGAGTGGAGTTCCGCAGGGTTCCGTACTTGGCCCACTTCTCTTCATAATACACATAAATGACATAGACACGAACCTGGAGCACTCCAAAGCAACCTCATTTGCAGATGACACCAGGATAAAGAAGTAAATTAAACAAATTGAAGACTCAAACAAAATCCAAGAGGACCTAAATAAAGTACCTAAACTGGGCAACAACAAATAATATGGTCCTAAATGGGGACAAATTTGAACTAATACAGTACGGAACAAATGAATCCCTGAAACAACAAAACACCTACTTCTACAACGACCAGCCAATTATAGCCGAAGACCACGTTAAAGATCTGGGAGTCCAAATGAGTAGCGACGCAACCTTCACACACTATGTCACCAAAACAGTCGAAGCAGCCAGAAACATGAGTGGGTGGATTCTAAGAACCTTCACCACACGGGAAGAGCTGTGTATGAAGATCCTGTGGAAGTCCCTTGTGCTCCCAAGACTGGAGTAGGCCTACTGCTGCCAGCTATGGTCTCCACACTAAATACAGGAAATAGCTGCCCTAGAAGCCCCTCAAAGATCATTCACCAACAAAACCCAGGGAGTACAGCACCTCAACTATTGGGAAAGACTAACCCAGCTAAAACTGTACTCTCTGCAGAGGAGGAGGGAGCGCTATATAGTCATATATGTGTGGAAGATCCTAGAGGGCAGAGTACCAAATGCAGGGATCACAGAAAACCAACATCCAAGAAGAGGGAGGCTCTATTACATCAGAGGGTCCCAAGGCAACATACAGTGTGTGAAGACTCAAATCCACAACTCCTTCACTCGCAATGGACCACGATTGTTCAACTGCCTCCCCAGTGAACTCCGGGACCTCAGTGGAATCAACCCTGAGAACTTCAAAACAAGATATGGAGAGGTGGCTGGGTGGACTACCTGACCACCCACCAATACCAGGTTACCCCAGCTGTCATCACAACACCCTGCCTGAAGTCATCCAGGATGGGGAGTCGGATAGAGGACAACCTGGTACGAGCGGAAGTCGACTTCAGCTTCGCCGGTAACGGGCGGAATCATCGAAAGTAACTCGAAAGTAAGTAACTAATTTATCTGCTCAACATCACATTCACATGATATCAATAGTATTAGAGTTGTTTAAGAACAATACCAATAATAATTGGACCACATAACTCACCAAAACATAAACAATAACACCAACACTGCCTAGGACTCAGCTGGCTGTCACTTCGCCCTTCCCTCCAAAATTCAAATGTCAAACTGTCAACATTATTGGAACATAATATATTTCTTTTGGTTTATAATTGACCTTATGTAAATAAAATAAAATCTTATAATTCATGATGTACCTAAGTATTAATATATAATACAAGAGCCTTAATAATACTGTAGGCCTATATAGAAAAGTAATAATAATAATTGTATGGTTGTCATGGTTGTTAAGCGGCTCGCTTGGTGTAGTGACTAGCGTCTCGGACATACTAATCGGCCTTATTGAGCTATCCTTAGCTAGCTTAGCATGCGCTAGCTTTAAGAACTATTATTATTATTATTATGTGAAGCTACAACAACCTTGATGATCCTTTCTTGCACAAGGATGTGGAATAAAAGTCCAGAGATAAGTTTATAGGTTCTATATTAGCCAGAGATACAGAGAGCTTGGGTGGCACTGCTATGCTGAGTGCCGACCGGATGTTACTGATGAAAACATGTGCAGTGGTGCCGGATATATTTGGTGCAACGTGAAGCTACAACAACCTTGATGATCCTTTCTTGCACAAGGATGTGGAATAAAAATCCAGAGATAAGTTTGTAGGTTCTATATTAGCCAGAGATACAGAGAGCTTGGATGGCACTGCTATGCTGAGTGCCGACCGGATGTTACTGATGAAAACATGTGCAGCGGTGCCGGATATATTTGGTGCAACGCTGCCGATACTACAGAGTACGGTATATTACCATGGGATATTAAACAATGATAGTATTGCTCTGAAAGTACATGTGTGTATGTTGCAATATGATTAAGGCATGTGTACACTCTGTATATATGTTGTCTATCTATCTATCTATTGCCTGACGCCGTGATCCCCGAAGGGGTGGCCACGAACGAACCGCCCCCATGCACCTCTGTCCCCAGTCAGTCGACGCCCCTCCCCCCAACCAGCACCGCCTTCGTTCATGTAGTTCCTCACTCCATCCTTCCACCTCATATTCGGTCTACCTCTCCCCCTCTGTCCCTCCACCTCGCTCTCGTACACCCTCTTAGTCATTCTCTCGCTTTCCATACGTTCCATATGGCCGAACCATCTCAAGTTGTTCCTTTTCACACTTTCCAGCACATCTACCTCCACACCACACCTCCTTCTTACTTCCTCATTAGTCTGTCTATCCCTCCATGTAACTCCGCACGCACTCCTTAAGTAATTCATTTCCACTGCTCTCACTCTTGGTCTGAGTCTCTCAACCAACGTCCATGCTTCGCTTCCATAAGTCAGTGTCGGGATTACCACACTGTCATGCAAGGACTTCTTCACTTCCATACTGACCACCCTATTTCTTGTTACTGCTTTTAGCGTTCCTACAACCCTCTTCCCCTGTTGTACCCTCTCCCGCACCTCTTCATCCATAGTCCCATCTTTACTCAACACACTGCCCAGATACTTAAAAGAGTTGACGATCTCCATAGCCTGACCGTTCAGCTTCACCTCACACTCTGTGACTTCACCCCTTTCGAAGACCATAACCTTGCTCTTCCCCGTATTTACCTTCAAATTCCGTTTTTCGCACACTGTTCCAAACTCATTTACCAGACCCTGCAACTCCCATTCATTATCACTCATCAGAACTGTATCATCCGCAAACAGCAGTATAGGTAGCTTCCACTCAATTCCCTCCCTTTTCAGCAATACACCAACATCCACTGCTCTTGATAGTATTTCTTTCATAACTCCATCCATATATACAGTAAACAACCACGGGGACATCACACACCCCTGTTTCAAACCAACATTCAGGTCAAAGAACTCGCTCTGCTCACTCTCCACACGTACTGCCGCCTTTGCACCCTCATACATGCTCTTCACTGCTTTCAGCAACTTGCCCTCTACTCCGTATATTCTAAGTACTTTCCACAAACCTTCTCTATCCACTCTGTCATAGGCCTTCTCCAAGTCCATAAAGGCAACATACACCTTTTGTTTCTTCTCCAGATACTTCTCCACAACACAATTCAGGGTAAAAATCTGATCTACACATCCTCTTCCCTTCCTAAAACCTCCCTGCTCGTCGCCTATCCATTTCTCCGTTCTCACTCTCACTCTCTCAATCACTACCCTACTGTATACCTTCCCTACTACGCTTAGAAGACATATTCCTCGGTGGTTACCACACACTCCTCTTTCCCCTTTGCCCTTATATAGGGGGACTATTATGCCAGTCTTCCAGTCATCGGGTGCACTCCCCTTCTCCCATGCTAGTTTGCACATTTTCCATACCCATTCTATCACTATCTCACCACCATACCTCAAACATTTCCCCACACACTCCATCTGTTCCTGGTGCTTTCCCCAACTTTACTCTTTTCATGGCTTCCCACACTTCTGACCTCCTGATCCCCACCTCCTCCTCCACTACTTCTCTTCTTCTCCCTCCCATACCATATCCAGCTATGTTTGCTGGCTCTTCATTCCTTTCATTTAGCAACTCACTGAAGTACTCCCTCCATCTTTCGACTCTCTCTTGCTTCTCGGCTAGCATTCTCCCATTCTTATCTTTCACACCCTTACTGTTTCCCTTGCTACCTTCCCTAACTTTCTTGACTTCTTTCCAGAACAGTTTCTTACTCTCCCTCCATTTTACACTCAGATTCCTTCCAAATTCCTCATCTACTCTTCTCTTACTTTCCTTCACTACTCTCTTCACCACCCTCTTACTCTCCACGTACCTCGCTCGTTTCTGTCTCTCGGAATCTTCATTCCCTCTACTACCCAACCACTCTCTATATGCTTTCTTCTTTTCTTCCACAGCTATTCTTACCTCTTCTGTCCACCATGCTGTACCTTTCACTCCCCTCCCTCTTCTCCTCACTCCACACACCTCCTCACATGCTGCACAGATCTCATCCTTAAACACCTTGCTCATCTCCTCCACTTCCTCCATAACTTCCAGGTCGAACCCACCTAGTCGTCTTTCCACTGCTCTCCTGTACTCCTCCCTGACTTCCTCCTCCTGCAACCTCTCCACCCTCCTCACCATTCCACCCTCCTCTCGCCTCCCTCCCGCTCTCCTCACCCACTTCTTTTGTATCCTAACCTTAGCTACCACTACATAATGATCAGACAGACCCCCTCCAATACCCCTATACACCCTAGCATCCATCACAGATTTCTTCATTCGTTCATCCACACATACATAATCAATCAATGACTTTCGTTCCACCACTGTCTTATCCTTCATCGTCAACATCCGTTTCCACGTGTACCTGTGGATCATTCTGTGTCGGAAGAAGGTGTTGGCTATCCACAGCCTCCTCCCCACACATACGTCCACAAGTGCACTACCATTCCCATTCACCTCTGATGGTACCCCCCACCCTCCCACCACTCCCTCAACTTTCCTATCACCCACCTTACCATTCATATCCCCAATCAGAAATATTCTTTCGTTCTTGTCAAACTTCTCCAGGCACGCCTCCACATTCATCCAGAACTCCTCTTTCTTTCTTTCAAGTATATCCTCTGTCGGGGCATACACGCATACAATCACCCACGTTTGTATTCCTACTTTCATTCTCACCCACACAATCCTTGAACCCACAGACCCATACTCTCTTACACATTCCTTCCATTTGCTACTTACAAACAAACATGCACCTTCTCTCGCTGTTCCTTCACTCACTCCAGCACACACACCCATTCCACATTCCCATTCTCTCACATCTGAACCTTTCCATTTGGTCTCTGTCATTCCACATACATCCAGCCTGGCATTCACTAACACTTCCAGAACCTCTCTCTCTTTTGTGCCATCATTCATGCCACTAACATTCCACGTAGCCATTCTCAGAATGTCCGAAGGCATGTCCTTAGTCGGTCTTGGTTCGTCAACGTTGGTTCCGTCCGCATCCGAGGCTGTTCGTTCGTTTTTCTTTGCTTAGATATTTTTTCCGGGTGGGGGTCGCAAGCCCACCGACCCAACCTCTTTAGTCGCCTCTTACAACACGCAAAAGGCACGTGGGGCATATTCTATTCCCTAACCCCCAGGGGGGAAATGTTGTGTGTGCACTTAACCATTATCAACAATAATAATAATAATAGACAAACAATTCCCTTTTCTCTTATACATATTGAAAGGTATAACTTAAGTAATATCCACCCCACTACACATAGGTAATAAAGTAGAGTAAGGGCAGGAGCTCTAGCTCTAGCATTTTCTGGAGAACCCACTAACTAGGCAACCCGTTCTCCTGCAAAGCGAGGACACCAAATCCGTTGAAGAAGATAAGCACGCCAGTTCTCGCCACATAATGCACGTTCACGTGTGAATCTGCTCGACCTGGGTTTGATCCCAGCCCAGGCGGACATTTAGTGGGTGTTGTAGGACGTCCTAGCATGTTTCACATGCTTGTACCCAGTCGGGGGACACCTCGACGACGTATACAGACTAATATCACACATAACAAAGCCATTCCAACAGCTTCCTCTCTCTCTCCAACACCCCATCTCTACACTTCTTCTTTGTAACGTTGAAGGGCAGTAAAGCAATTCTGCTTATATCGCCCTGCCGAAGCGGAAGTGGTCACGGGGAAGACGGGTCCACACCGGCCTCCCTGTAAGGAGGCTCAAACAGCATGGGCCCAATAAAATGCCCGCCGTGGCAGGGATTCGATCCCGGATCTTGCAGATTCACACGTGAGCGTGCTCACCACTCGACCACAGCTCTCCTTCACCTGAACACCTGACCTAAAATAATTTATTTAGGATTTGGTAACACTGTGATTCCGAGCTGGCAACAATGTCAATGTACCGCTACCGCTTGAGAAAGTAAACAACAGTTATGTCTCGCTGGCCAGGCTGCGTATTGTACACACTGCGCTGTCAGCACACCTGTTCCGACTCCGCATGATACGGTGCCCGGACTGTCGCTGGTGTGGACAGCCCGAAACCCCTGAGCATCTGGTGGAGGTATGTCCGCGGTTCTATAGTCACAGGGTCAAACTTAGGGACTCGGTTCGCCGTTTGTCGTCTCGGGGGTTCAGCTTAGGGCTCTTGTTAAAGGCCACGGTGTCCAGGATGCGGATGTGTGTTCTCAGCTCTCTCGTGCCTTATGTGTCTTCCTCTTGGCGACACATGTTGCCGACGTAGTTTAAGGTCCCACTGACGGTTAGTCTTCTAGGGCCTAGCAGGTGGCATCCACCCGAAGGCCCTTTAATAATAACAACAACAACAACAGCTACTCAACAACAACACATCATCCTTTGTCTTATTTATGGAGTTCCCTAGCTTTATTGGAAGATCCTAGGCTACATGGCGTAGTGTGTTTGACCAAGGCCTAGGAGTAGCCTTCAAGACAGGTAGAGCAGCCTTATTTACCACCTGTCTTTAATATTTTTTGTAGGTTTAATTCTAGTTTCGCTTTCACAGCATACTCATACATTTCTATGGCTACTTTAGAGTTGTCATATACCATACTTAATTCCTATATATGTCCAAAGCGGCGGAAATGCATTATAAGGAATTATACCTACTGTAAAAAAAAAAAAAAAAAATCTCCCCATATGCGGCACCATAGCTATTACATAATACTAGGTTAGGTTAGGTAAGGTTGTTAGGTTAGGCTAATGTCGTTAATGTAGTTTATTATCATTATATTACGTCTTTTACCCAGCAATTTCCCTGATCTTCATAGTTGGTCGGGAAGCTATGCCTTTACAACGGCGCCTCCCTTTTGTCGCTGTGTACGTGAAACTAGAATTTTACCTTTTTGTAGAACTAAGACTAGGATAGGCTATGCCCATCTTTGATATAGGCTACAGTGTTTTTTCATACTAAGGATGGGTGGAAATTAGGGTAAAATTCTAGTTTCACGTACACAGCGACAAAAGGGAGGCGCCGTTGTAAAGGCATAGCTTCCCGACCAACTATGAAGATCAGGGAAATTGCTGGGTAAAAGACGTAATATAATGATAATTAACTACATTAACGACATTAGCCTAACCTAACAACCTTACCTAACCTAACCTAGTATTATGTAATAGCTATGGTGCCGCATATGGGGAGAAAATATGGTAAAATTCTAGTTTCACGTACACAGCGACAAAAGGGAGGCGCCGTTGTAAAGGCATAGCTTCCCGACCAACTATGAAGATCAGGGAAATTGCTGGGTAAAAGACGTAATATAATGATAATAAACTACATTAACGACATTAGCCTAACCTAACAACCTTACCTAACCTAACCTAGTATTATGTAATAGCTATGGTGCCGCATATGGGGATTTTTTTTTTTTTTTTTTTTACAGTAGGCCTAGGTATAGCCTAATTCCTTATAATGCATTTCCGCCGCTTTGGACATATATAGGAATTAAGTATGGTATATGACAACTCTAAAGTAGCCATAGAAATTTATGAGTATGCTGTGAAAGCGAAACTAGAATTAAACCGAAAATATTATTTTTTTTTACAGTACGGTAGGTATAATTCCTTATAATGCATTTCCGCCGCTTTGGACATATATAGGAATTAAGTATATGGTATATGACAACTCTAAAGTAGCCATAGAAATTTATGAGTATGCTGTGAAAGCGAAACTAGAATTAAACCGAAATGAGTAATGACCAAATTAGGCCTAGGCTATCCAACAATCTGCAAATGGCCATGCGGGGAGGGCTAGCCTAGTAGCCTATGAAGTTCAGGGACAATGTGGGGTTAAAATAAAGGAATTACGATGAAAAACGTAATAAAATAAGGAAAACTGCCCTCTAGGCTATAGGGATTTTCTATGAAAAAGCATTGTCTAAAAGTTGGATAATTATTTAGTGTATGGCCTCCTCCTAAAGAAAATGGATTTTTGAGCACAGACTGAACCAAATGTTCACTACTGTATTTACATAGTTGGTCATTAACCTAACGTCCTAACCTAACCTAACCTAACCTAACCTAAGGTAACCTGGGCATCCTGGGGGCTGCTGCCCCCAGACCCCCGCTGGTCTTGGGTTGAAAAGTGATAAAAAACACATATCTCTTACCTCATTATTCAAAGTTTTGTATTTGGTTTAATATACACTTCCCAGGTCATTTGAACAGTTCTATTGCTTCTATATATCATATAATACACCATAGAATACGTTTTTAATAACTAGAAAAAGAGGACTTCGATTAAACAATTACGAAAAGTAGAAAAAATTACCTTTTGGGCTTATAGGCTAGGGAGAATTTCTTTAAAAATTGCCTAGTGTAAATATTAAAAGTCCTAACTATATATCCTCTATGGAGAGAATTTATTTAAAAGTAGGCTATCTAAATATTAAATAGGCCTAATTATATATCCTCTATGGGGAGAATTTATTTTAAAGTGTTGTTTGGTGTGGAAAATTAACTTGTAAGCCTATGGGGAGAATTTTGGAAAAATTACGGAATAGGCTAATTATTTTAATACCACAAATTTTCCAAGTGTTTGTTATAGCCTAAACAAAATTGGTCATTTGCATCAATAGGCCTATATAGTGTTTGTAATTACAGGTAATTAGAAATCTCGGGAAAACCTATTTTCCCCATTAGGCCTATCGATCGATGTTGAGACACGCCCCCCGATAGTGATAAGACATTAGCCTAACCTAACAACCTTACCTAACCTAACCTAGTATTATGGGTGGGGGCTGCCGCCCCCACACCCCCGCTGGTTGAGTACTAGGCTAGGCTAATCCCTTAATAAAAAAAAAAAAAAAAAATGGCTGTCGATTATACGAAGGTGAAAGAAAAGTCGATGAAGTCTATGGTGTTTACTCTGCAATCTTCAGCTTGATTGTACAGTCAACCCTCGAATGTGCGGACTAATAGGGGGGTCCCATGTCCGCACACTGAAAAAGTCCGTACATGGGAAATAGAGTAAATAGGCCTAGGCTATGCGATGTTTTCTAACCCTAACCCTTCCCGCACGGGCTCTCCATCCTAAGGACATTGTTTAGATCCGGGCGATATGGCCGAAAAACTTATTTAATAGGCTACCCTTATCTTTGTTATTTTAACAGCTAGAAAATTCCCACGCATCTCTAAACGTACTACTGTTTCCAATCTGTAGACTGGCGTTGAGTAGAGCTCTCTAAGTCAACTGATTCAGTTGTGATGACTATTTCCGTGGAGAGTTTCGAGGCGATGTTAGCAATATGGTGACACGGGCAGGCAATTTCCCGCCGAAATCGTCGAAATACGATAATGTAACAATAAGTACTATACAGTAAACCCTCGCCATCTCGGACCTCTAGAAGTCGGAAACCCGTACTAGTCGGACTGGCTACGGCCTCTCGGACATGCACTTCCGTATTTCGGACATTTCCGTCATCGTTCCGACAGTCTCTGACGTTGTCGGACTTTATATAAGTATTCGGAAAATGTCCGTCATAACCGTCCTCTGATATCTCGAATATTTCCGAAATGTGTCGTAACGGTGTCCGACAAAGGATGACGTGTCGGATGACGACCTCACGTCACCGGACAATAAGGGTGAATATCCGATATTATATTTTTCAATTTCATCATATTAGAAATTATTCAAAGATTACAAAAAGTCCAAATAAGACATAGTTATGTTAATGTATAAGGGAGTTAGGTAGATGAATTAGAGAGATAGATAGATAGAAAGAGAGTGTATATCGAGGGAAAAAAACAAAAAAATCTATCAAAGTAAATCTTCCGTCTCTAGCCTACTCGCACGGAGGGGAGAGTTGAAATATTTTGTTGACTATCTTATTTAGTATTTATCTATGTGCTGGAAGGATATTATATTTTTCAATTCCATCACATTAGAAATGATTCAAAGATTACAAAAAGTCCAAATAAGACATAGTTATGTTAATGTATAAGGGAGTTAGGTATATGAATTAGAGAGATAGATAGAAAGAGAGTGTATATCGAGGGAAAAAAACAAAACAAAAAATCTATCAAACGTAAATCTTCCATCTCTGCTCTCACGGAGGGGAGGGTTGAAATATTGTGTTGACTATCTTATTTATTATTTATCTATGTGCTGGAAGGATATTATATTTTTCAATTCCATCGCATTAGAAATTATTCAAAGATTACAAAAGTCCAAATAAGACATAGTTATGTTAATGTATAAGGGAGTTAGGTAGATATGCATTAGAGAGATAGATAGATAGAAAGAGAGTTGCAGAGGGGGAGTGAGCGATTTTATGTGGAAAAAAACTAAAAATACCCTGGCAAAAAACTTCCGAACCAGGTAAATCTCGGTAAAAAATTCGTAAAGTTGAGCCAAAGTGTTTGTTGTGCGGGCAAGGGGTAGTACTATGCAACCTTCGGTAAAGTGAAAATTTGTTGCAAGAGTGTTCGTTGTGCAGGGGTTTACTGTACTGTGTTTTGTATTACAGATTATAGGGTTCGAATAGGGTTGTCTTCGTTTTCTAGGTTGACGCGGACGTCTCTCTTGAGGTCGGATTTTTTCCGTAGTCTCCGATTTCATTGTTGTCTCGGACGGACATTGGTTAGGTCGGATTTTATCCTCTGTTAGGTCGGACACAAGCCGGACTCCGGACATCTCGGATTTTCGGTCATCTCGGACTGGGTCTCCCCCCAATTAGTCCGAGATAGCGAGGGTTTACTGTATATCTCTTATATACTTACCCTAATTCTTTATAATATTTCATAATAAACTTATATAAAACGAGTTATAAGTTCAAATGAAAAACCAGTGTACCGTACCGAAACACGCGTGTGTTTTTGTTATGTCGGTTTGTGTGTGTGTGTGTTATTTTCTTGTGTGGCTATGTCGGCCGTATCAGTAGGGAGTCTAAAAACCCGAGTTATTTATGTAGGCAACAAAATGTTATTATAATTATACTCTATGGAATTTAATTTAATTTTACCAAATAATATTTATAATAGTAGGCTAAAAGCCAAAGAAAAATCCATTAAACTTTGTTATTGTGTTATCTGCTAAAACAAATTTAGTGTTCTATCTATCTATCTATTGCCTGACGCCGTGATCCCCGAAGGGGTGGCCACGAACGAACCGCCCCCATGCACCTCTGTCCCCAGTCAGTCGACGCCCCTCCCCCCAACCAGCACCGCCTTCGTTCATGTAGTTCCTCACTCCATCCTTCCACCTCATATTCGGTCTACCTCTCCCCCTCTGTCCCTCCACCTCGCTCTCGTACACCCTCTTAGTCATTCTCTCGCTTTCCATACGTTCCATATGGCCGAACCATCTCAAGTTGTTCCTTTTCACACTTTCCAGCACATCTACCTCCACACCACACCTCCTTCTTACTTCCTCATTAGTCTGTCTATCCCTCCATGTAACTCCGCACGCACTCCTTAAGTAATTCATTTCCACTGCTCTCACTCTTGGTCTGAGTCTCTCAACCAACGTCCATGCTTCGCTTCCGTAAGTCAGTGTCGGGATTACCACACTGTCATGCAAGGACTTCTTCACTTCCATACTGACCACCCTATTTCTTGTTACTGCTTTTAGCGTTCCTACAACCCTCTTCCCCTGTTGTACCCTCTCCCGCACCTCTTCATCCATAGTCCCATCTTTACTCAACACACTGCCCAGATACTTAAAAGAGTTGACGATCTCCATAGCCTGACCGTTCAGCTTCACCTCACACTCTGTGACTTCACCCCTTTCGAAGACCATAACCTTGCTCTTCCCCGTATTTACCTTCAAATTCCGTTTTTCGCACACTGTTCCAAACTCATTTACCAGACCCTGCAACTCCCATTCATTATCACTCATCAGAACTGTATCATCCGCAAACAGCAGTATAGGTAGCTTCCACTCAATTCCCTCCCTTTTCAGCGATACACCAACATCCACTGCTTTTGATAGTATTTCTTTCATAACTCCATCCATATATACAGTAAACAACCACGGGGACATCACACACCCCTGTTTCAAACCAACATTCAGGTCAAAGAACTCGCTCTGCTCACTCTCCACACGTACTGCCGCCTTTGCACCCTCATACATGCTCTTCACTGCTTTCAGCAACTTGCCCTCTACTCCGTATATTCTAAGTACTTTCCACAAACCTTCTCTATCCACTCTGTCATAGGCCTTCTCCAAGTCCATAAAGGCAACATACACCTTTTGTTTCTTCTCCAGATACTTCTCCACAACACAATTCAGGGTAAAAATCTGATCTACACATCCTCTTCCCTTCCTAAAACCTCCCTGCTCGTCGCCTATCCATTTCTCCGTTCTCACTCTCACTCTCTCAATCACTACCCTACTGTATACCTTCCCTACGACATATTCCTCGGTGGTTACCACACACTCCTCTTTCCCCTTTGCCCTTATATAGGGGGACTATTATGCCAGTCTTCCAGTCATCGGGTGCACTCCCCTTCTCCCATGCTAGTTTGCACATTTTCCATACCCATTCTATCACTATCTCACCACCATACCTCAACATTTCCCCACACACTCCATCTGTTCCTGGTGCTTTCCCCAACTTCACTCTTTTCATGGCTTCCCACACTTCTGACCTCCTGATCCCCACCTCCTCCTCCACTACTTCTCTTCTTCTCCCTCCCATACCATATCCAGCTATGTTTGCTGGCTCTTCATTCCTTTCATTTAGCAACTCACTGAAGTACTCCCTCCATCTTTCGACTCTCTCTTGCTTCTCGGCTAGCATTCTCCCATTCTTATCTTTCACACCCTTACTGTTTCCCTTGCTACCTTCCCTAACTTTCTTGACTTCTTTCCAGAACAGTTTCTTACTCTCCCTCCATTTTACACTCAGATTCCTTCCAAATTCCTCATCTACTCTTCTCTTACTTTCCTTCACTACTCTCTTCACCACCCTCTTACTCTCCACGTACCTCGCTCGTTTCTGTCTCTCGGAATCTTCATTCCCTCTACTACCCAACCACTCCCTATATGCTTTCTTCTTTTCTTCCACAGCTATTCTTACCTCTTCTTTCCACCATGCTGTACCTTTCACTCCCCTCCCTCTTCTCCTCACTCCACACACCTCCTCACATGCTGCACAGATCTCATCCTTAAACACCTTGCTCATCTCCTCCACTTCCTCCATAACTTCCAGGTCGAACCCACCTAGTCGTCTTTCCACTGCTCTCCTGTACTCCTCCCTGACTTCCTCCTCCTGCAACCTCTCCACCCTCCTCACCATTCCACCCTCCTCTCGCCTCCCTCCCGCTCTCCTCACCCACTTCTTTTGTATCCTAACCTTAGCTACCACTACATAATGATCAGACAGACCCCCTCCAATACCCCTATACACCCTAGCATCCATCACAGATTTCTTCATTCGTTCATCGACACATACATAATCAATCAATGACTTTCGTTCCACCACTGTCTTATCCTTCATCGTCAACATCCGTTTCCACGTGTACCTGTGGATCATTCTGTGTCGGAAGAAGGTGTTGGCTATCCACAGCCTCCTCCCCACACATACGTCCACAAGTGCACTACCATTCCCATTCACCTCTGATGGTACCCCCCACCCTCCCACCACTCCCTCAACTTTCCTATCACCCACCTTACCATTCATATCCCCAATCAGAAATATTCTTTCATTCTTGTCAAACTTCTCCAGGCACGCCTCCACATTCATCCAGAACTCCTCTTTCTTTCTTTCAAGTATATCCTCTGTCGGGGCATACACGCATACAATCACCCACGTTTGTATTCCTACTTTCATTCTCACCCACACAATCCTTGAACCCACAGACCCATACTCTCTTACACATTCCTTCCATTTGCTACTTACAAACAAACATGCACCTTCTCTCGCTGTTCCTTCACTCACTCCAGCACACACACCCATTCCACATTCCCATTCTCTCACATCTGAACCTTTCCATTTGGTCTCTGTCATTCCACATACATCCAGCCTGGCATTCACTAACACTTCCAGAACCTCTCTCTCTTTTGTGCCATCATTCATGCCACTAACATTCCACGTAGCCATTCTCAGAATGTCCGAAGGCATGTCCTTAGTCGGTCGTGGTTCGTCAACGTTGGTTCCGTCCGCATCCGAGGCTGTTCGTTCGTTTTTCTTTGCTTAGATATTTTTTCCGGGTGG
This sequence comes from Paralithodes platypus, assembly GCA_032716605.1. NCBI lineage: Eukaryota > Metazoa > Arthropoda > Malacostraca > Decapoda > Lithodidae > Paralithodes > Paralithodes platypus. The sequence goes on along the minus strand of CM064486.1, from coordinate 8,655,201 downwards.
GGGTCGCAAGCCCACCGACCCAACCTCTTTAGTCGCCTCTTACGACACGCAGAAGGCACGTGGGGCATATTCTATTCCCTAACCCCCAGGGGGTTTTAGTGTTGAAAACATTAAATATTATTGGGTAAAATTAAATTAAATTCGGTAAATTCCATAGAGTATAGGCCTAATTATAAGGAATTTATTTATTTCTACACCGGGTCGAAACCATCGATATATTATTTAGAAAAATATGTTAGTTAGGTCATGTACTTCATTGCCATATATGTCCACCCCGTCGGTAATTCATTATAAAAATATCCCTAAATGTCTAAAAAAAAAACTAAATCTCGCACGGCTCACCCGATCTCCATTTTCTGTTGCGTTGGTGCGGGACGGCCACCCCTCTCGCTCCACCACCTTCATTCATTGGTTAGGTTAATGACAAAACTTGGCTCGGATTTCATGGATTTAGCGGGGTGTGGGGGCAGCAGCCCCCACCCATAATACTAGGTTAGGTTAGGTTAGGTTATTTGGTTAGGTTAATGACAAAACTTGGCTCGGATTTCATGGATTTAGCGGGGGGGTGGGGGCAGTAGCCCCCACCCATAATACTAGGTTAGGTTAGGTTAGGTTATTTGGTTAGGTTAATGACAAAACTTGGCTCGGATTTCATGGATTTAGCGTGGGTGTGGGGGCAGCAGCCCCCACCCATAATACTAGGTTAGGTTAGGTTAGGTTATTTGGTTAGGTTAATGACAAAACTTGGCTCGGATTTCATGGATTCTTCCAATATTACCCCTTTATTTACGCCTCTTACCCCGCAATTTCCCTGATCTTCATAGCCCTCCCCACTATCGGGGGCCGTGTCTTAAGATTGATGGATAAGACTTGTTTTGCATTTTCCGATGGAGTTCATAAAAAAACACAACTAAGAAACCCCAAAACAAGGACAAAAACTAAAAAATACTTGTAAAAATCGTCCCCGGTGTAAAAGTAAATATTTACCAATTATAATAACATTTTGTTTCAGCGGGAAATTGCCTGCTCGTGTCACCGCCCGACCCGCCAAATACCGGACAACTTTTAAATTAACGGTCTTTTGCCCGATTTGTCCGGTCTTATGGGGACTTGTCCGCATCGGCTGTTGGGTCTGCACAAACCGAAATCCGGTCAACTGGGGTCCGCCCATGGGAGGGTCGACTGTACATTGATAACGGGAAAGTACCGTATTGACAACCTTGTTACAAAAATTAAATTTTAGTACCATACTTTTAAATTAGGTTTTTCCGAGGGTTTAACACATTTTCATATGATCTTTAGAGCTACCGATGACTGTAAGTACCGTATTGACAACCTTGTTACGAAAAAGACATTTTAGTACTGTACCATATTTTTTTATTAGGGTTGCCGAGGGTTAAAACAAATTTTCTTATGATCGTTAGAGCATATAGATTCAATATTTATCTTCAAATATATCAACAAAATTTGTGGTATTAAAATAACATTAAACCAAAATTACTGTAAAAATTGACCAGGTGGAAATTAGGCTAGGCCTAGGCTATCCAACAATCTACAAATGGGAGGGCTATGAAGATCAAGGAAAATGTGAAGTTAAAGTAAAGAATTTACGATGAAAAGGATAATAATATTAGGAAACTGCCCTCTATAGGGAGAGTATGAAAAAGCATTGTTCAAAAATGACCATTTATAGGGAGAATTTCAAAAATATTGTAAAAAATACATATTTATCCTCTATGGGGAGGTGGTATTTAAAACTTGTTTGGTGTATAAAATGAACTTTTATGGGGAGAATTTTGGAAAAAATTAGGCCTAGGCCTACTGTAAAAATGTAATTATCTTTAGGGAGAGTTTTGGAAAACAGGTATGGTACGGCTAATCAGGATTGCCGTGGGATCCATGATGGGGTGAAGGGGGCTCTGTCCCCCTTCACCCCCCCCCATGATGCATAGAAATCATCATATATGTTGCCAGTATAGTAGGGGCCTAGAGGTACAGTTTTTAAAGGGTTTCATATATCACTTGCAGTGGAGCACTGAATTTGGCGCCGTCTAAGTTGGCGAAATTAAACATTACGCCATACCCCAAATATTTAAAAATTCCACGTTCGCGCTAAAATATTCGATCTTGGCGCAAAAATCAGTCGAAACCCGAAAAAGAGAGCAAAAATAATGAAAGACGCGACATCAAACTAGAAAACGCAAGAAATAGTGAACTGAACTGCAGGAATCTGTCATTGTCATGGTGTTTGATGCTTGGAGGCAAAATTGGAGTGAATCCGATATCCAGATTTCGAGCGTCACTTGCGAAAGTTGCTGCCGTGGCGACGCCATATTGACCCATCCTACTTAAAGTACGGTAAATTTGTGGGTGCGTTTGGCAAGCATGTAGTATTCGGGCTTACCGCCCACCTTGTTTACACTACGCGGACGCTTCCGTTCATGTTTCCGTCTATTTTGACTGCCGTGGGATACAATAATATGTTGAGGGCCCCCTTACCCCCCCATGACTTATTATCATCATCATATATATTGCCAGCAGGGGGCAAATAACAGAAAAAATAGCCGTCAAAATAGACGGGATGTTAACCGCGAGCGATCGACCCATGTAAACATGACAACCGTCACGACCGTACACCCGGATACTACTGTGCGTTTTGAAGTTTTATTTGTTTTTAGGACTAACAAGATTTATTATTTTTAAAACTACAGTACTGTACTGTATTATAAAAATATATCCCAGACGTCCGACGACGACGCTACCGTGTGAGATTTGTTGAATACCGGTACAGGAAGTTTCGACGCTGTTCGTAATTTTCCTCTGTGTGTGTGTATTTTTTTTTTTTTTTTTTTTTTTTTTTTTTTTTTTTTTTTTTAAACTTGCCTTATTTGGGAAGCCCTAGTCCCTAATCTTGTTAAAAACTAATATAACTTCAAAACGCATCCACAAATTTACCGTACTTTTAGTAGGATGGGTCACTATTTCGGTATTGTGTAAGCGCTTTTTATAGGAGGTGGGGAGTGTTAGTGCTACTATTGGTAATTATAGGGAAAAGGCTCGCACTCTTATTTATCGTTTTCCCCACAGATTTTGATAAATGAGTGTTTTCATGGTTTTAGTTATAATTCCAATGTGGGGGTTGACCTTGACTTATTGACAATCATGTATGTTACCAGCAGGGGGTAAATATTGATTATAATCCATAATGGAGACTTTAATAAACAGTGAGGACATCAGAGGCAGTGATGGGACTGTTTTTTGCAGTAATATCATGTTTTATAAATGTGATCAAATTATTCTCCCACAGTGGATTATACAAAGTACAGTAGGCTATAGTATAAGGATTCCATAGACCTACATTGTCCTTAACCTAAGAAGTGCGCATGGGGGGTATGAGACACCACACTCCTGTGCTGATGTATTTGAGTTGTTCCCATCACTACCATCGTTATTTTACCATAAATAGCATTAATACTTATCCATATGCGCCTATTATAGGTTGATTATAAAGGTATTAACCTGTTACAACAATAAAACAAGTGGAAACAGTGTTTGGATGGTCAAAATCGGCGATACAGGCCGGGAGTTACATAATGTATGGCTGAGGCAACCTCCCTGCCCTCCACCCCTCCCCTTGTCTGGAGAGACACTGTTCCGCAATAGTCTCTCTCTCGCTCTTTCCCATGCTTAGTAACAGTGATGACAACGCCCTGCTACCAACTCGCTAATGTTAGCACGAAAATAAACCACAGAATAAGGGAATAACAAGGAAAATAGGTGATAACTGAAGGAGGGGAGGAAAGTGGGGAAGGAGGGGAGGTGGAGGAGTGATATTTGGCATGGCCCAGGGGCAAAAAAAAAAAAAAAAATTTTTTTGGGTGTTTTAAATGGATTTTGTTTTTCCCTTACTCTTAAGAGTCTTCCCGCAGTCCGCCGGGGGAACTCTTAAGAGTCTCCCTGCAGTTCCCGGGTTAATAAATTATTTATAATAAGGCGGAAAGCAGCCGAGCCTATTCTGAATAATTATCCTACTATCACCCTGGTAATAACCTTTTAACTGTGTTGGTGGTGTAATGGTTTAGGTGCTTATGTTCTGGGTGTGGTGTCCCGAGTTGAAATCCTGGGAGGACCATATGCTTTCATTAGTTTATTCAAGTACGGTGGCGCTAATAAGTCATGTCTCAGCTGTCATTACGTTTGGCTTGCTCTGTGCTGTATTAATGTCTGTTAGATGTTGAATAGGGTGGGTAAGTGTAGGAACATGTTTGAATATTTCACTCGATATGAAGAAATGAAGCTTATATATTGCTGATACCAATTATTGATCAAAACATACTTGGTGCCGATATATCACTTATTAGCACGACTGTACATTGGGGTTTATAATTGATGATTAATGTTGAGAACGGGGTGTTACTTATTTAATAAACATGATAAACATTACAGGTGTGACAACAGAGGTCTTCAAGAGGGAACTGGACAAGTTTCTGGCTACCATCCCGAACCAAGCAGGAGCTCCGGGACATACCGGTACCTCATCACGCCCAGCAGCCTCCAACTCCATCATGTCCCAGTTGGAGTATATACAACACAGTGAAGGGTTGCGGCGACGCTGTGGCCTTGCCTCGGGGATCAACGAGGGACTAACACTCCCTTGAGGCAAAAGTGCTTCAAGGTAACTTCAAGGTAAGGCATGGAGGTGAGGGAGGAGGGCACAGGGCAGAGTTACCTTCCACCCAGTATGTCTATCTATCTATCTATATACTCATGCCCAATCCCCACTTTCCCTTTTTTTGTTTTTTGTTTTTTTTAGGGGGGGGGGGGACCATTCTGTATCCCATGGTAACCATAATTTGATCCCTCTCCATTAGTGGTGGGCGTTAACTGTTAAGATTGCTGGATAATGGGTAAAAACTGTAATGCGACTGTCCTTTGTATATAGAACCCGCATACACTGTATCGCGGGGCCTAAATTTTAATTGAACCGCCAGTATTGGGAAATTAGTTAGATGCGCGAAGTAGCCTACTATAACTCAAGTGCGATGTCAACAAACGATCTACGTTACTCCCGCTAACGCAACTTTTCCACGAGTTATCTTTATATTTTGTCTATCTATCTATCTATCTATATGCTCAGGCCCAATCCCCATTTTGGGGGTAGCCGACTCAAGACAGAGCAAGAACAGGGAAAACACAACAACAACATAAAAACAACGAATAAACACAAACTCACAAACTCACACACATCCAGGTCACCCAGGAGAAGACCCAGAGACCAGGGTCACCAAGGTCGCTCCAGCACTCCCCCGGCCCCCGACCACCCGGAGAGGTTCCGATCTCGGCAGGCAGACATGCAGCGGAGCCAAAGCCACAAGCCCTCCCACCACACTTCCAGGCGCACCCTTCATATTAATCGTCTCCCCGGGCCAGGTGCCTGATGGACTATTATCTAGTCCAACTTGCGCCCGACCCCTTACTCCAAATGACCACGTGTTCACTCAACTATTCACAAGCATTCTCCATTCACTCCTGTCCACCACCACTTCCCCTGCCTGATCTATAGTCATTCCTCTATCATCCAAAGCTTTTCTTACACAGTCTCTCCATCTCAATGGGGTCTTCCTGCCCTTCTATCTCCCCTTGTACCTGACTCACATATTCTCTTTGTAAGCCTTTCATCTCCCATTCGTTCAACATGACCATACCAGCTCAGCACTCTTCTGTCCACTCTGGCTAACACATGTTCCTGCTGCCCCACTCTCCTACGTATCTCTTCATTCCTCAATCTGTCTCTACGAGTAACTCCACACATACTCCTCAAGCAGCTTATCTCCATCACATCCAGCCCTCTTTTCTCCTTTTTCTTCAGAGCCCATGTCTCAGCCCCATACATTACTGTTGGCATCACATATTTTGTCTAATATTGTTAATATTAAAGTGTCCCCATTGTTTTTTTAGTGTGTCTTACACCAGAAAAGGGTGTAGCTTGGTGTTGGATGTGTGGAAACCGAAAACAAATCTGCATTAAATCCTTGGTGGTACCTGTCAAATGCGCGACCCTATAGTAAAATCGCACCTAATCCATAATCAATAATCACTAATAAATTGTTGAACGAATATAAACAGACCGTAGTTGCGGTCAGCAGTGCAACGCCCGGCATTCGGACGAAGCTCGGAATTACCGCCTAACTCTGTCTTATTTCTCACATCACACAATAACTACACAATTTAGAGTGTTCTAGTCTTCACCCATCGCAAAGCAACGCCCATATCTGCCTCTGGTATGTATAAAAACTTGGTTAGGCCATTTATTTGCCGAGATATGAGTATCGGTAAATGCCGATTATCGGGAATAAACACCGAATCCTAGGCTTTCGTCCGGCATACTGACCTAATTAATTTCATCATCAAAACTGAAGCACTTGGTCTAGAGACTTCTAGTTATCACCAAATGCAAGACAACAACGACAACTTCCGCTGGATATTTATATTTATAACCTCGGTTAGGCCATTTTTTGGCGTATTTATAAGCGTGGCAAAATCCCGATAATTCAATAGTTTATCCGGTACAAGAACACCCGCGAAAATATAAAAGTCGCGAGGGGCCGGATCCTGGGGGGTTGTGTTCTTTTATTTAAAAAAAATATTTTATTAAGCGTTATTTCCATATAGCGATTTTGATAAGTTCCTTTGCCTTTATCTTGTGTCGTCCCTGTTTTGGTTTGTTTATTTTGTAAGTTTTACATTATAATTTAAATTTGTATGTATGTATGTATGTATGTAATATACAGTATATGTACAGTACACTCGCTCCAAGAAGTATCTGCACCCCTATGCTGATCATCTGGTGTGTACAGCTTGGTAGGGTTGGCACCTCTGCCTGCAACTATATCCATGTGTCAGAGACGATCGTCTCTGACACATGGATATAGTTGCAGGCAGAGGTGCCAACCCTGTGCCAGACTGTTGTCTGCCAATAACACACACTGGGTGGCCCAAGAATCCAACCATCAACATCACAAGATAATTGATTTTCCCCTTTTTAGCTGGTTCGTTGATATAATTTTTTTCAATTAATCCTATTTTCAAGTACTGTACTGTAGAGTATTTTATGAATGCATCAGTTTGCATTGTAGAGCACGCAACAAGTCCAACGCCAAACCAATTGTTTTTCTTGATTTTTCTAAGGCAGTAGATCACAATCATGTTTGTGGCCATACGCTCGACGGCCCAGCTATTGCACTAAATTATAATGTAAAACTTGCAAAATAAAGTCACATACATACATACATACATACATAAAATTTTAAAGACTGAGTGTTCCACACATAAGTGCAGTTTCAGTCTCTTGTCCTAATGGCGGTGTTCCAGGCAACCCTGTTAAGGGCTGCTTCACTTGTCAAGTTCTTGGATTTGAGATCGGCGCGTATAGTCCGATCCCAGGTCTTCCTCGGTCCACCCCTTGGTGCAGCTCCCTCCACAATCACTGCATTTTTCACCCAATTTTTTTCATCCATTCTCTCCACATGTCCATACCATCCCAGTCTACTTGTACGCATCACCTCGCTAATACTCTTTATACCTAAACGTCTCCTCAGCTCAACATTTGTTATTCTATCCTGTAGCCTGGCCCCACACATCCATCTCACCATTCTCATCTCATTACGTTCCATTCTGTTGACATCCTCTACTTTAACGGCCCGTGTTTCTGAGGCATACGTCATTGCACTTCTAACACATGAGGCATACACCTTTCCCTTCAGGGGGAGAGGCATTCTTTTCATGGTCAGGATTGGCATAAATTATCTGAACTTCCCCCAGCCACACCTAATTCTAGCAACAGTGGCAGCCTCGGCCCCACCACCGGCAGAGATGGTATCTCCTAGGTAACAAAACTTGTTCACCAGCTCCAAAGACTCATTTCCAAAATTCACAGCCACAGGATCATCACTTAACACAAGCTCGCCTTTGCACACTACGCATTCAAATTTCTCTTATTTCTGACTATTTCTGACATATTCCATGATACTTTTTGTTAAGCTTATAGCAGCGTTCCAGGCAGCTCGGTCTTGGGCATTCTTCTTAGTCAGTCCTTTGGCTGCAATATCAGTTTGTAGTACAGGTCTCCCTCGATTTACGATTGGGTTACGTTCCTGAAAACCTGATCTTAAATAGAAAAATTGTATAGCGAACCCTCAAATTAATGGGGTAAATGGGGATGTGTTCTCGGCCCTACCCAAACCCAAACGCCTAAAAAACTATAATAATATCGTAAATTGGGGCATCGGATAGTGAGGGAGACGTGTATCTGATCCCACATCTTTCTTGGTCAACCTCTCCTTGCAACTCCCTCCACATTGATACTTTCTGAACCCAATTATTCTCGTTCACCCTTTCCACATGTCCACACCATCTAAGGCTATTTTTACGCATATCCTCACTAGTACTCCCAATGCTTAATTACCCTCCGAGTTGTACAGTACCATTACGCTATCAAGACAGCATGTCAGACGATTAACTAGAATTGATTGTAGTTTTTCCTTTGACTTTTTTATGAAGTGTTATTAAAAGTTTTTGTAATTTCAGGTGACGACTCTAGTGGAGCATGATGACAGCCCCCTCCAAAGGTGTTCAGGTACAGAGCTGACCCCCCTGGTGCCCCCCCTGCCCAGGCACCACCATCACCACTACCACCACCACCATCACCACCATCACCAGGGTAAAGACCCCACCACCACCACCACTACCACCACCACCACCACAACCACAACCACAGGGGAACGGGCCCCAGTCACAAGTTCTGCTGGGATACCTAACTTCACACAGGTACATTAACTAGAAAATTGTTACAGTATCATTTGCTGGGGAGCCCAAATAGGCCTGGGTCTCTGGGTATTTCTCCTGGATGACCTAGATGTGTGTGATTTTGTGTTTTGTTTTGGTTTGTTTTCCTGATATGTTGTGATGTCCCTGTTCGGGCTATGTCTCAAGTCGGCCACCCCCATAACAAAAATAATATAGGAAAACTGGGGCAAGTGCCAGAGTATATACGTACAGTACATACATTTCCTCACTTTAATTTGTTTTATTCTTGAAAAAAACAAAGAAAGGTACTGTCAGCGAATCAACCTTTATTATGTTTGTCTGTAAAATGTCTTGCTATTATGCAATTTATATTCTCAACTTGTTAATGAAGCATATACTGTATACTTAACCCTTTGGCTGAGGCCATTTTTGGGCTATTTGGGGCATATTCAGGCACTCCTGAATGATAAATCAAGCATCTGCATTAAATGAAGTGTATTCTGCCGAAAACTAGGCGAGAATAGCTTCAAAATGACACCAGAACGGGCCCCGTATGTGGTCTGGTTCACCCGCAGCGGTGCCAGTGAAACGCGGGAAACCCGCTATTATGTAACACTCGCTCGCTTGGTTACACTGCTGGGAGACAGAGAGAGAGAGATCCGCGCGAGACACAGTCAACCTCAGTGAGCCGCTCAGTGCTCTGAGGGTCGGAGGTGGGCCCCTCACGCTCCCGCCCACTGACACTCAATTTTTACGGTTTTTACAGGCTTTTAAAGCCTGGAAATTGCTGTAACTTGCCAAAACATTCCAGAACGTCACATGACCTGCAGCGAATGGGTTAAGTACAGTACCATAGTTTTCCCCAATTATTGAACAGTGTAATAATGAAACATATGAAATTATATTGTAAAACTTGCAAAACAACCAAAACAGGAACGACACAATATATAGACAAAAGAACTTACCGGTATATCAAAATCTATACATACATACATACTGTACATGCATACATACTGTACATACAAGTTTAAAGACCGTTTTGTCCACCGAGAATGTACTTACAGTCTCAAATCCTATCTATCTATCGATACAAATCGCTATATGGAAATAACGCTTTAGTAAAATATACATTTGAAATTGAATAACACAAAACCAGCACATAGAATGTACATCACTATATGAGCAAGTGAATCTGTTTCTCAGGCAAATTAATTGTACATACAGTATTGTATTCATATTTTTTCACCAACCAACTTTACTTCTAAAAAAATTTCCTTTGCCCCTCAACTTTCTCTTCATAATTGCTGAGGGGCACAGGGCCTTGGGTGGGGCTTTGGTTTCCCGGGCGTTTCCGCACCCTCCTCAGCTCCCTGCCATGGAGTGGCTTCGTTCTGTGGGGGCGCTCAGTTATGGCGTTGGCCTTGCTCGGGGCCTTGGGGCTGTTCGGCCAGGCAGCTTGGGGAACAACAACAACAACAACAACAACTTCTAAACTCAATTAATGAAATCAACAAATACATGTGGCACTCCAAGGACTCGAACCTAGGATACTCACACCGAAATTCCCCGCATTTATGCATTACCGGTACCCTATCAAGACAATGCCCTCTCGTCATGTTCAAGGAATTAGTAAATTTGGGAAGTGAAGCACGTTCTGGTTAAATGTTTAATATTGTACATGAATAAAGAAACTGCTATTTGTCAAGATTATCTATTTACAAAAATGTGCAATTTGACAAGATATTTACCCTTTCAGGTCCAGCGGTTGCCGTTTAGTATTCAGAAATATAATTACCTGTATCTTAATCTCATAATTACCTCTCCAAAATTAGTTTTCTGGCCACAACTCGCTCAAACACAACTGCAGAGATTGAAGTAATTTAACTAAAGGTTTCTAAACACCCCTGATGGTCACAAGATTTGTAAGTAATCCTGTAAGGGCACAATCGCGTCCAGCAGTGCACGAAAGGTTTAATAATAGTACAAAATACAGTCAGCTCTCCTAATGCGCGCCTTCCTAATACACGAAAACCCTAATTCGCGGCTGGGGGGTCGGAAAAAACTAAATTCTCAATAAAGTGTCTACAGTTCCTACAGTTCCTTGGGCGGGTGCCCAACCCTGAAAGGGGTTGAAATAGGGGAGCTATCCCCCCGCCAAAGGCGGCTTTCTAGGGCCTTTCCTAGCTGATGCTGAGAGGATTGGGTTCTAGTCATGTGGTGATGGGCTGGTCTATCAGAGTGAGAACTGAGCGATCTCTGCCATACCCATAGCTTACTCTGACTGTTCCTTTTACTTATATATTTTCTAGATCTTAAGTGACGGCGTCTCTTCCGTGGATTGATCTCCCAATTTACCAAGATTGGAAGCCAAAGCGTCACATTTTTCCTTTGCCCCTCAACTTTCTATTCATAATTGCTGAGGGGCACAGGGCCCTGGGTGGGGCTTTGGTTTCCCGGGCGTTTCCGCACTCTCCTCAGCTCCCCGCCATGGAGTGGCTTCGGTCACCCAGGCTTTATTGTGGTAAGCAGGGAGGGTTCTGTGGGGGCGCTCGGTTATGGCCTTGGCTTTGCTCGGGGCCTTGGGGCTGTTCGGCCAGGCAGCTTGGGGAACAACAACAACAACAACAGTTCCTAATAAGCGTTTTGGGAGACTAAAAGTGGCCATATCCGCCCTTTTTACCTAATACACGTGGACACCCATCATTTCGCGTGGCACCAGATATCATAATGTTGTTGTTGTTGTTCCCCAAGCTGCCTGGCCGAAAAGCCCCAAGGCTCTGAGCACGGCCAAGGCCATATCCGAGCGCCCCCACAGAACCCTCCCTGCCGACCACAACAAAGCCTGGGTGACCGAAGCCACTCCATGGCGGGGAGCTGAGGAGGGTGCGGAAACGCCCGGGAAACCAAAGCCCCACCCAGGGCCCTGTGCCCCTCAGCAATTATGAAGAGAAAGTTGAGGGGCAAGGGAAAAATGTGACGCTTTGGCTTCCAATCTTGGTAGATTGGGAGGTCAATCCACGGAAGAGACGCCGTCACTCGATATCTAGAAAATATATAAGTAAAAGGAACAGTCAGAGTAAGCTATGGGTATGGCAGAGATCGCTCAGTTCTCACTCTGATAGACCAGCCCATCACCAGAGATATATGTTGATATTACTTACCACATAGACTTTATTTGAAACCATAGTCATATTTAGCATACCCCCAGTAATACAAAAAATATACTGTATATATATATATAAAAACATTTTTTTTTTATAAAAAATTGGAAATGAGCCTGAGCAAATAGATAGAAACTCATCGTCATGTTTCCGCGGCTTTCGTCAGACACGGCACTTGCCTTGACTCGTGTTTTGATAGTCCCGGGCATTCAATTCCTTCATCATTACTACCAGGCCCACCACTGAATGCACTAGAGGCCATAAACGTGAGGTTCAGAATTGTGTTCTTTTATTTTATAATTTTTTTATTTTAGTAAGCGTTATTTCCACATAGCGATTTTGATAAGTTATTTTGCCTTTATATTGTGTTTGTCCAAGTTTTGGTTTGTTTAGTTTGCAAGTTTTACATTTTAATTAACAAATAAGCAAGTAAAAGGCGGGTGTACTTAGAGAGCGTCTTGGCTAGTGTTGACGACATTAACCCCTCCAACCCGGATGGGCTCTTGAACGCCCATAACAACCTCGGCCCGCGCAACCCGGAAGGGCTCTTGAACGCCCATTGCTTGCATGCGTGCTTTCGAATGCCGCGCGTACATTTTCGGTATCGTGGGACGGTAGGTGGCGCCACCAGGCGTAAACTCCGCCACAGCAACAGTATCTACCCCGACGCCATCATGGACAGTACGCCAAATAGTGATTCCGCTGTGTCCGATACCGTGCTTCCTACGACACCCTTGCTTGTTCGTCGCGCCTTACCCCGACGCCATCGCCTAAATGTGTTATCTCCCGGAGGTATTGAGACGACATTGAGACTTTATGAGCGAGCTGATGCCAAGCATAATGTTGATGATGAAGTCAGTGACGACTCCAGTAATTATAAGTCGAGTGATTATGGCCATGAGAGTGATAAAGAAGAGCAATTCCTGGGATTTGCGAGAGAACATGACAGTGATGAGAGTGATGAAGGTGATGTACCAGTTGTTGAGGAAGCTGGTTTACCTAAAGACAGTGAACTTGAGAGAGTGAGCGAGTGGGAGAGTTCAAGGTCACTCACCAAATTTCGCTTAAGTGACACGACGCCAAGCCCTTCCCCAGGGAAATCGCCTTTCAAGCTACATTTGTATAAGCAGAAAATACTTGAGAAGGCGGCCGCGGCAGCTAGGGAACAAGCAAAACTACTTGGTGAGGATGAGGCTGTGAGTGAGGGTCAGCGTGGTGACCCTTCTCGTCCGCCATTGTCTCCCTTATCTACCCATGCCACCCAAGATGACCCGGATGCCCCGCATTCTTCCCCACCACCCCCACCATTGCCAAGGGTTGATGACCCCACACTTTCGGCCTATTTGCCTCCTAGGTCCCCCGACAGGAGACATACTGCTGCCGAAAAGGGGAAAGGTAGGAAATATACCAAGAAAATTAAGAAAAGTAAGAGAGTTTTGTTCGAGGCTCCCGCGGCGTCCACCCCGGCCGGCCCCAGCCATACGTCCCCGCAACTTTCCCCACGGTCCTCCCCACCTCTCCCGCCTTCAACATGTCTTCCTGAAGAAGTCTTTGAGCTCGCATCACCAATACCTGGGCCTAGTGACAGTGAAACATTGCTTTCTGTCACTCGTCGCAGGCCAAGGAGCCCGGGACCTCGGGGGGACACAGCCTCACCTGCCACTCCTTCCCCACCTCGCCCACCCGCACGCCGCCCACGCATCACTGGTTCCCCGCCAGATTATGTGGGGGCCACTGATGATGAAGGGCACCTCTCTCAAGACTCTGGCCATGATTACATAGGTCCACCGTCAGGGCAAGATGACCACTCTGACGATGACTATATGGACATCGACGACCCTCGACCCATCCGCTTGGCCCGGCGTCGTGCTGCCCGTCGTGCTGCCCACCGCCCTGGCCGCCACCCTCGCCGCCCTAGGGCGCGCGCCTCCCGAGTTGGCCGTGGGCGTGCTGGGCCACCAGCTGGAGCTCCTCGTCAGCGTAGACAAGACCCATTCTACGTTTTTCAGTGGCAAGACGTAGTTGATGAGGATGCATACAACCCTGATGTGCCAGCTTTTGATGAGGTACTGGAGGGTTCAGGCGTTACCCCCAATTTTCCTGCAGGCCCCAATGCTCCACCACACGAACTGTTTGAGGCCTTCTTTGATGAGGAGGTGGTAGGCTATGTTGTCAAAGAGACAAATAAGCAGCACCAATTCCAGGTCCACTTTTTGGGAAAGGTGACCAAGGGCCACATGAGGCAGTGGACCCCAGTGACTCATAAAGAGTTCATGGTGTTCCTGGCACTCACCATGCTAATGCCTCATGTCAAGAAGCATAGGTTGCCTGACTATTGGATCACCAATGATCTGATATCCACCCCTGCCTTCGGGAAATATATGTCTCGCGACCGGTACCTTGATATCCTCGCAGCGCTCCATCTTGTCACCAACCTT
>CM064486.1:8637556-8640697 GCA_032716605.1 Paralithodes platypus | reverse complement strand
TATTTATATACCTACGAGGACCTCTTGTTTTATAGTACCTACGAGGCGAAGGGACCTCTATGTATTTATATACCTACGAAGGGACCTCTGTTGTAGCTTTATATACCTACGAGGACCTCTTGTATTTATATACCTACGAGGACCTCTTGTATTTATATACCTACGAGGACCTCTTGTATTTATATACCTACGAGGACCTCTTGTATTTATATACCTATACGAGGACCTCTTGTATTTTTCTGAATGCAAACATAGCCACCTTTATTATGTATAGGTTTGTAATTTATGATTAATTTAACTATAATGTAAATTATTGATTATTGTATATCAAATTACATTGGTAAATGAGTTTGTAGATGTACAGTTGACCACATAACGCCTTTTCCTCTTCGTGATCTTGTACAATCGGGGGGTATTAAGTGTTGTCATAGATTCCAGTGGTTTTCGCTCAAGAAGTGTTATTGGTATCTTTATAGTTACTGGGAAAAGTGCTTATCCCTCAGAGTATTAGTCAGTGTCCGAAACTTTGTGAATTATCTGACAACACTTCTTAACCTCGACTGTACATAGAAATACAATACACACGATTGATTTACGAGTGTAGTTTCTTATGCAGTGGTTAAGGGGAGATCTCCACTTGAGAGATTTGTTTCTTGACTCCTTTCTCCCTCATGTTTAGCCCCATTGCTTTTCTAATTTTAAGACGTTCGCCCCAATATTTTGACGATTTTAAGAACTTTCGACCCATTTCTGTCAATGTTAAGACCTTTCGTGCCATGTAGGTGTCGATTTTATCCTGGCGAGCGATAGCGAGCCTGTAATATAAGAGGAACCGGCTTTCAGCCGGAACATTTTTCTACCGAAAAATGTACAAATTTATCTTGAAAGGGGGTCTAGGGGGAGTAATTTTAAGCTTGATGGAAGTCTAGGGAATCAACTAAAAACCTCCCCTTAACTCATCTAAAAAACACTCATACTATTTTACTTGCATACATAAGATCACGACGAGGAACAGAACATATGAGGAAGACTGTACATTTGCACATATGAGTAAAGCACAGTTTTTCTTATGTCGTCAATAATTTATGTGTTTATGTGTTTAACTACCAATTAGCCTACGCCACCTAATCTGTTCGAAATTTCTTCTACTGGTGGGTTCCTCCGGGTTTCAAGTCTACTGAGTGCTAATTCATGTATCATTCTCTCTCTCTCTCTCTCTCTCTCTCTCTCTCTCTCTCTCTCTCTCTCTCTCTCTCTCTCTCTCTTCTCTCTCTCTCTCTCTCTCTCTCTCTCTCTCTCTCTCTCTCTCTCTCTCTCTCTCTCTCTCTCTCTCTCTCTCTCTCTCTCTCTCTCTCTCTCTCTCGTTCTCTCTCTCGTAACCACAAACATCCCGTAATATCATCCACAGGGTTACCTAGCCGTGGGATTCAGCCGTGACCCTCGCCGCCTGACCGACGCGGATCTCAACGTGTGCTACAGGAATGAGGATGGACAGGTGGAGGTCGAGCACTACATCTTGGAAAACATTGACTACCCACCTGATCTGCATCTTGGGGTGAGTTAAAGGGGGTGACCTGCTTTTTTTTCTCCCCTTTTTTCTCTTACTCTCTCTTTCTCTGGCTTGCATCCATTCGGCCCTATTCAGCCTACTGTTTTAAGACGTGTATCCCCATCCAGGTGTCGATTTATTCCGCGAGCCAGCATTGTATGGAGAAATTTTTCTATCGAAAAATGTACAAATTTAGCCTGCTGACAAAAAACATTACAACAAAATCGACACCTGAATGGGGATAAACGTCTTAAAACAGTTGGCTGAATGGGGCCGAATGAATACAACCCAGAGGGAGAGAGAGAGAAGAAAACAACGAGGTGGTCTCCCTCAAGTTAGTTAGATAGATGGATGGAAGTTAGATAAATATAGTTATATAGAGGGACAGATAGTCGAACACTGAACAGATATAGTATGTGTGGACAAGTCTAGGTGGAGAGCAGTGCTACATCTTGGAAAACATTGAATACCATCCTGATGTACATCTTGGGGTGAGTTGAGATAGAAAGTTAGAAAGATGGATAGATATATAGATGGATGGAAGGCAGACAAATAGACAAGTCGAAGGGGAACACTACACCTTATAGAACACTAGGAGGGGTACCCGGCGTTGCCTGGGTTTAAATTCCACTACCATAATCACCATCATCAATCACTACTACCACAATCATCACAATACTACTACTACCATAATCTCCGGCCTCGACCTCCCTGTGCCTCATTAAACGGCGACCTCGATTTCGGCTGCTAAATAACCTCCGATTTTGCCTCATCCGTACCCCCATTTTGGGGAGCTGCGAACAACTTTCGTTCCATACACCTTTTCGATCGGAGGCCTCCTTCTGCCCCAAACGGCCATTTTGTTCGCATTTTTTTTCGCTCCCGTATACTACATAAGTTCTGCCGAAAATTGTATTAAACAAAAGTGTCTCTGATTTCCACTAAACTCGCCTAAAACCATTTCCAAAGCCTGGGCTTTCTAACGGTGCCTCACACTCCCACCTGGCACCAAAACTGTGAGAGGAGTTTAGTAACAAAGGTACAAAGGTTGGGTAACTGACAAACAGACAAACATTGACCTTTATTTATTAAGATAGACTCTCCTGTGGACCTGCATCTTAGGGTGGGTGGTAATGAAAGGCATAGGTAAATAGAGAGCTAGATAGAGTGATAGATAGTTAGATTTTTGATGTATAGAGAGTGAAATCAACGTGTAGAAGTGGAGCGTTACATCCTGGAGAACATTGTCTACCCTCCAGGCCTGAAGCTTGGGCTGAGTTAAGACAGATAGATTGATAGATAGGGCAATAAGTAGATAGATAGATAGATAGATAGATAGATAGATAGATAAATAGATAAACAAGTAGAGTGACATATACTGTATGTGTAACCGGATTGAAGAGGGACGGTGGAGTACTACATCTTGGAGAACATTGATTACCCTTCCAACCTGTATCTTGGGGTAAAGGATGATAGATAGACAGATAGACAGACAGATAGATAGATAGATAGATAGATAGATAGATAGACGGATAGACAGGTAAATATAATGACAGTGTGTGGAACAGGATCGAGGAGGAACAGGTTGAGAT
>CM064486.1:8570056-8632556 GCA_032716605.1 Paralithodes platypus | reverse complement strand
ACAGTCTACCCACAAGTGATAGCCAGAAGAAAATGGAAGAAAACGGAATTTGTCGTATAATAAAGGGGGTAAACTTTAGAATCTCTATAATACCTTGATTGTGGCTTGGTCCTGTTACGCGTAGCTCGTCGTCTTAGGTTGGTCTTCATTGGTCTCATACACGTTTTGTTAGTTATTGGAATTAATATATTCTTGCACGATTAATAATATTCCGGCGGTTTTACGATCACATGACTGGCAGACATACCATAATAATATTCCGGTGGTTTTACGATCACATGACTGGCAGACATACCATAATAATATTCCGGTGGTTTTACGATCACATGACTGGCAGACATACCATAATAATATTCCGGTGGTTTTACGATCACATGACTGGCAGACATACCATAATAATTCCGGTGGTTTTACGATCACATGACTGGCAGACATACCATAATAATATTCCGGTGGTTTTACGATCACATGACTGGCAGACATACCATAATAATACCATAATGTTAAGGGGAGATTTCCACTTGAGGGATTTTTGTCTTGACCCCTCTCTCCCTCATGGTTAGCCCCATTGATTTTGATATTTTAAGACGTTCGCCCCATTAGTTTGGCGATTTTAAGAAATTTCGCCCCATTTCTGTCAATTTTAAGACTTCGTGCCATTTAGTCGTCTAATTTTTCCTGGCGAGCGATAGCGAGCCTGTAATTTAAGAGGAAGCGGCCTTTGGCCGGGAAATTTTTCTACCAAAAAATGTACAAATTTATCTTGAAAGGGGGTCTAGGGGCTGTAATGTTAAGCTTGATGGAAGTCTAGCGAACTAACTAAAAACCTCCCCTTAAAGGTCTCACATCTAACATTGAATATTACTAGGGTTTTACTCTCTTATTATCGTTATTTAGAGGTATTATACTATTAACCCATTCAATACTGGTGACGTCCTTCTCATGATATTCTGACAACCATTAGACGCTTGTATTCAGCTTACGAAGGACCTCTAGCAATAATAAGGTTTCAAACTATTTCAACCATCCCTTCTAACTACCACAGATCTTGCCTAAGCTGTATAATATCGTCTAAATATAGCTACAATACAATGTAACACACGTCGTCGCGGGTACTCAAAGGGTTAAGAATCCGTAATATTGTATATGGGTTTCGAACGTCATAATTTACTGTAAATGTTATGGATTTTTTGTTTATAGTGTAATAGTTTTAGGTCAATACTATACCTATGAGTTAATGTAAGTCAAAATAGAGGTAGTCTTCTCTGTGTTCTAAAGAGCACCTATTGAATACTGGAGGAAGTTGTATTTTCTGGGTAAAAGTTTTATCATTTTTGCCCTGTCATCAGCTAAAGGTCAACATGAAATATATATCACCAGCATTAGAAGTGTTGTGAATTATCTAGTGGCCTGAAATTGGAATCCTTACTTTGGACTTACCTGAAAAATATGGCCACTTGAAATATTAATTATGTTGAAATCAGGTTGACATTTTTATATCCGGTTTGTATATATGTATGTATGTATGCATGTATGTATGTACTCAGGCATATACCCCATTGCTGGGGGTGGCCGACGCGAGATAGAGTCCTAGCATAAACAATATTTAAAGTTCCTATTCTCAGGGTCCGGGACCACTTTCGCGTTCCCTCGCCCCTTTCTCTATCTCGTTGAGTAGGAGAATATTACAAGGGGAGGAGGATTCCTAGCAACCCGCCCACTATCTGGTAATATCGAAAAACTGGCGTGTTGTGTAACTGGATAATTGTTTGGTTAGATGTTGAATAAACTTGGGATTTGAATGGTAAGCTACCATCTTTCCAAATATATACACCTCATCCAACGACTCGATCTTTCCTTCGTCATTACCTGTAGCTAAAGTTTTTTTGTCTTAAATTTCGTCAGTATGGTAAATAGGTGACGAGTACAGACCCAATGTAAGGACGATAAGCCTGGCGCCAGTCCCTGTTGCCATTGCTCGAGAGGGAGGTCTCGGGTGAATGTGCGCAACTTTGAGATAAATTCGGCGTCACACGGAGCCTCAGTATCCAAATATAAAAATGGCTGAAATCGAGTCTACTATCAGACAATTCTCGCTTACATTATGCCCATATTTTACATCTTAAGAGTCCCGATTCATGAACAGGTCAATTTAATTAATATGAGAATAAACGGCGAAATCAATCAAGCCCTCGAATCCAGTAGGTCTGGTACTAGTTGAAAGGGTACTGTCCAGGTCGCCCTAGCTTTCGAATCCAGATATGGCCAAAATCAGTTGTCTGCCCACAGCTAGCTCAAAGACCACTGCAGAGGTTGAAGTAAATAAACTAAAAGTTTCTAAACACCCCTGATGGTCAGAAAGGCTTTAAAGTATCCCAGAATAGGCTCAAATGGCATCCTGTGCGTGAAAGGGTTAATGCAAGAGTTTTTGAACTACTTATTTAGAGCTGGGTATAGCTCGAGTGGGAGATAAATCCATATCAATACAAAATTACCATAGACTTTTTTCCCCTTCTTCAGGAGTTGCAGCTGAAGACCTCTGACGTGGACGAGGACTACACCTGGTGCAGCTTCTCCCGTCCTACCACTGGGGCCAGCACCAATGTCCTGCCCCTTGAGTCACCGCACTACTACTTCTACTTCTGGGGATCCAGGAACGGCTCCAGTAAGAGGCTGGGCATAATGTATCTCAAGATATCGTAGCATAAAACAACATAATATGGCATCATATTTTAACAGTATAACTTTGATGACAAAGAAAAACACTTGGTCCTATCAATATCATATAATTGTTTCAATAGCCAAAATACCTATCTATAGGTGTCTAACCATCAATTGAATGTTGACCTTGTCCTTGGCGCATTTTTTTGTCTATGTGGACAAGGGAGACAAAAGGCAAAACTGCCTGTGACGAGTGCCTCTCCTAGAGTTGAAAGAGTGACAGGGTCAAAATCGAAGAATGTTCGAGCCAGCATGTCCCTATCTCTTTGGTTTATACAAGCAAGGCACTCTCTAAACTATGAATTATGTCATCTATAATTTAACAAATTTAGGCCACGACATGGATTCTATTGATTGAGTTCTAGTTAGTAGATTTAGTAATAACTTTGAAATGGAAGGTACACATAGGTATAGTGTCATATTGAAAACGAATAAGACTATAGTCTTTTTATTTCAGCTGACCGTAAATCCAATATCTTCGTAACTGCTTTCTCGATACTTTTGGATTTTTTTTTTCTATTTGAGTGAGGGAGGCAAAAGGCAGAACTGCCTATAGCGAGTGCCTCCCCCATAGTTGAAAGAGTGACAGGGCCAAAATCAAAGGACGTTCGAGCCAAAATGCCTGAACACACAGAGTTTGAAGCAATCTAATTCATAGGAAAAGGGAAAGACTGATTCTGGGAGAGAGTTCCAGAGCTCAGCTGTTGAATAGAAGAAAGACAGAGTAATGTTTCACTCTTGGGTTGGAGAGTTGCACAGAGTAGGGGTGGGATTGTGTTGCAAGACGGGTACCACGTGCCCTACGTAAAGGAGGTGGTATACACTGGGAAAGCTCTGAGGAACACTGATTATTATAGTAGCGATAGAATAGCGAGAGAGTTGCAACATTGCGGCGGAGAGAGAGAGATTGCAGAGAGTTGGTGAGTGGACGGGAGTTAATGATATGAAAGGCCATCCTTTCAACTTTGTCTAGGAGAGCGGTGTGAGAGGAACCTCCCCACACATGTGAACAATACTCAATACAAGGACGCACTGTGCCCCTGTACAGAGCAAGAAGTTGTGCAGGGGTAAAGAACCCCCTAAGGCAGTTGAGCACACCCAGCTTCTGGGAGGCTGCCTTAGCAAGACTGGTAATATGGTCCTTCCAAGTGAGAGCAGAAGAAAGAGAGACACCAAGAATATTGATAGAAGATGAAGGATTGATTTTTGTATTGTTGAAGAATAAGGGATAGTCCAATGGGAGTTCCTGACGGGTAGATAGACGGAGAAATTGGGCTTTGGAAGCATTAAAGGTAACAAAGTTTTCTCTGCCCCAATTGGAGATAGTAGTTAGATCAGAATTTAAGTGTTCTATGGCTTCATTCCATTTGTCGTTGAGGAATTGCTGGCTTGGGCGTTCTGAAAAACTAATGGAGTAGTGTAAGGTTGAGTCATCTGCCTATGAATGGATGGGAATTGAGGTACAGTTGAGAAGATCATTTATAAAAAATTAGAAAGAGAATAGGAGATAGGACAGAGCCCTGAGGAACACCGGAGTTTATAGGGTGAGGAAGTGAGCGATGGCCGTCCACAACCGCAGCTATGGAACGGCCGGAAAGGAAATTAGAGACAAAGGCATATGAAACTATAATGCCTCTGTGCGTTATATTAATCCTAAATGTCCATATTTAACTATATATTTAGCAACAAAACCTTGATAATAACTGCATAATCAAGATGAGAACATACCAGTTTGTCAGCTGAAAACAACAACAAACAGACTATAGCAGATATTTGCTCAAAGTGGTAAGAGGTATCATTTGCATCGAAATTCATAAAACCAGTGTCGTAAAAAAATAAAAAATAATAATAAATAAATACAAAAATAATAATATATAAATAAATAAATAAATCCATGGTTTGCCAAGGGTTAGTAGCATAAATCAGTGGAATAATGTACCAAACATTGTGACTTAACTATATAATCATTAATGAATTACCATGATGATCACATAAAGCAGTACCAAGCTCTACAGGCGAGTTGAAATCGCTCATTTGTTTAAACCTTTCTAGGTTTTGTATATTGATAATGCTAGTAAACAAAATGTATGGTTCCTTTATTCTTTCAGTATAATTTACCATTCTAAATTAATGTATAAATTATATCCGAATAACGTTTCATAATAATTCATTATTAATGAATTGTTGTGATATATCCATGATATTAATCACTTAATGTGTAGCTGTAAGCAGTACTGGTGTAACAGAAATTATCGTTCTGAATAATAGTCACAAATTGTGTACCCTTTGCAGGTTATCTATCGTGCGTTCTCAATCAAATATTCCCCGAAAATGTTGATCATAAACTGTATAAATCAAAGATTCTATAATTTTCCTTGATAGTCTTCATATATTTTGATATTCTGTGACTAGTATTATCTGTTTCACGTCGAAGTGTCAGGGTAATGGCCTCTTTCTCGATTCCACACAAATTATCATCTAAGGCATTTGGCGAACTATTGATGTTAATTGTATATTTTTATATTAATATATTATTTTCTACCAACAGCTATCTTCCTGCCCCACCCAATGAACATGAAGAGGTCCGCCAAACTCATCAGCTCCAAGGACAAGCCATTCAACCACATAATCTACAACTCGGGACCGGGACTGAACAAGCGCGGCACTTTTACTTTAGTCGCCGCTGTCCTCGTCATGTTGGGAGTTCATTTTCTATGTTGGTGAAGATTTCAACACATTCGGCGTCGCTCCAATTTTTGCCGATTGATGGTTTTCGTGGTTTATCTACATTCGGTTTCTTTTTCGATCTTCTTGGTTTTTATTTTTGTCACTAGCGAGGCCAATGTGGTTAATGAAGACCTATCTTATTCTTGGGAGTGGGAATAGAAGGAGTGATTTTTTTTTCATTGTTTTGATACGAATGTGAGTTTTATTTTTCGTTCCCGAACTTTTCTTCGTTGCACTTTAGCAATGGCTTATGGCTATAAACCTATTTTGAAAAGAAACGCGTTAAATATATAGTTAATTTTATTAGACATCTAATACTTACCGGTATATATTATGCAATATATTTAATAATAATGTATGTACATTAGTAAAGGATTATCACTATTATCTATGACACTCTTACTATAAGAAACATTAATAAGTTAAGGGGGGTCACCGGTTTGTTTTTTATATATCTCTCTTTTTCTCTTTCCCTGGCTTGTATCCATTTGGCCCCATTCAGCCAACTGTTTTAAGACGTTTATCCCCACCCAGGTGTCGATTTTTTCCTGGCGAGCGATAGCGAGCCAGCATTGTAATGAGAAATCCGGCTTTGCCGGAGAATTTTTTCTATCGAAAAATGTACACATTTAGCTTGCTGTCAAAACAAATATATATATATATATATGCTGGCTCGCTACCGCTCGCCAGGAAAATATTGACACCTGGATGAGGGTAAACGTCTTAAAACAGTAGGCTGAATCGGGCCGAATAGATACAAGCCAAAGAGAGAGAGGGAGAGAAAGAGAAAACAAAAACGGGTGGGCTTCCTTAAATTGGAATCATTCAAGCATAAACAATAGCCAACTAAATCCATTTTGTTTTGCCGCCATGAATAATGTGAAATACAAAAATCCTGTTCATATTATTTTGTAACCTTAATGTTTACGAAAGTTTGTACGTTTATAGTCATGAGTGTCGCCTATATAGCCTATACTATGTAATATATAGCTCGATATATTATGTATGGACAGATTTTATAACATTTTGAGATATAGCAATTATAATGTGAAATAGAATGTCCACTTCGTCATCTTCAATTGCATATATTGCTAGTTCTGTTTTAAGGGGAGGTATTTAGTTTGTTCCCTAGACCTCCATCAAGCTTAAAATTACTCCCTCTTGACCCCCTTTCAAGATAAATTTGTACATTTTTCGGTAGAAAAATGTTTCGGCCGAAGGCCGATTCCTCTTAAATTACAGGTTCTCTATCGCTCATCAGGAAAAAATTGACACCTAAATGGCACGAAATGTCTTTAAATCGACAGAAATGGGGTGAAAGTTGTTAAAATCGGCAAAGTAATGGGGCGAACGTCTTAAAATCTCATAAGCAATGGGGTGAAAGATGAGAATGAAAGGGGTCAAGAAAAAAATCCCTCGACTGGAAATCTCCCCTTAATATTGTTTTATTGTATTTAACTTGCTGTAATCGTAACTTGCCATTTTATATTTAATTTATTTCCCTTTCACTTTATGATAATGTAATATTATGCTCATTAATATTATCATACTTAATATTTTTAAGTTGTACATGCATTGAAAGCACAAAGCATATCTGATTATTTCAATGCTGATAATATAATTGGTATTACATAACGATGATTGTGACTAAGCCAAAGTAAAACTGCACGAAGTATATTGTATAATAGTGTATAGGCTACCCGTACAGTTGACCAAAACAAAAGTTATGTTACAGCGTCAAAAAAGTTTCATCCCATTCAAGATGACGACTTCCACCTTTTATTCTGGTGATCATTGGACGAGCATATTATGTTTTACGAATGATATTGGGGAGACTGAGGGCTATTTAAAATCATGTTTACCCTTTGGTAACTTGGGTCCTCCTTTAAGCTAGTGTTAATGAAACGAAAAATAATGAGTACATCTATCAAGCCATTTTGATACAAGTCACTTCAATATATTCTGGCTCGCATTAGTCAATTTCAATTATCTTAAGAAGGATCTTTGGGAGGATCTTATATTCCAAGAGGTACTGCCTAAGATTAATACACTTGTCTAAATGACCGGGCCCCTCTCTTCATAATTATGTCCGCCGAGTGCTGAAAGATAGAAACTAAACGATGCCTGTGATATGACTTACCTGGCCAATTGTACACCCAAATAAATAAGTTCGTCGACAAACCTTAATGAGAAGCAGATAATACTCCAAAACTCACACATCATTTTTAGCAATCCTATGGTCGAAACATTAGGCTACAGACCAATATTTAAGAGTGCAATTAAGACAACAGTAATAGTTGTACTTGAAATTATGCTATTTATATATTTGTATAGAAGTAGAAAGCTCAAAACAGACTAGTACTATGCAAAATATAGGTTAAGGCTGTATGTAATGCTTGTTACTATCTATATACAGTACTCATAAGTCGCATACATATCTTAAATAACAGTAGGAGTTATGTAACCACCGTAACTGTACCCAACTCTACAAAATAGTTGGCGGTGTTCGGAGTGCTTGTCTCCGGAGAATTATGACGCATTTAGACAGTTTATTCTGGCTATCATTAGACGATTTTATGAAATTTAGGGAGGATCGGTGTGAATTATATGGGTAAAGACTGTCTCATTTAACCCTCTGACTTCCACATACGCTTCCTAATATGAATAACATTATCTAATAATAGCCACTAAACAACCGAAATGCGTCATCGGATCTTCTAAGAGTAAATAATAGACCCCTAAGATATTATGATTTATTTATATATCACTGATTCATAGTTTGGTTGTCGGAGAACTTTTTAATCCCACTGTACAACTATGATACTGTTATCTGGACCGGTGATGTTATAATTGACCATTTGCGAGTTTTGGGTTATAAAGAAGGTCAAGCGGTAGACATTGATACTCAGCAGGTGTAAAAGGTCAATTATGTTTTAATACACACATAAGTACAGGTGCACATAGGAGTTTGCACCCATTCCGTGATTTTATGCATGAGAGATAATACAGTATGATTGACTCACGAGTGTAGTTTGTTATGGGTAAACATTAGTATATGATAAATTAAGTTTTTGCAACATGTATTTTTTGGTATGTCAATCATACTACTTTTATGGACCGACGATGTGAGAGCATCTATCAATTAGATTATATTCAACCATTTCCATCCAAGCCAAACCCATATAGCTATGTAGGTAGAGGGTGGATAGACAGATTAAATAGTGATCTCAGAGAGTAGAGTGCAAGTACTAATTAATACCATCCCGAAGAACTGGCGCCTCTAAAGTCTGAAAATCAAAGGGTCAGATTATTGTTATTATTATTAACTGTAGAAATTATCCAATATCGTTCTCAACACCAGTAACTTCCAACGAAATTTATGAAAGCATTATGATCTTCCAGGGATTGGAACCCAGGATAGTACATACAGAACTTACGCGCTTTAATTATTATACCATCAAGACAGTTTTAGATTGAGTAGCCTACATGACTATGATTAATATCCATTTATCGAATACTGGGTATCAATCTAATTATGTACTCGGACCCAACTGCATTATGAATAGCGTAATGTTTATGCGAAAAAGAAAGAAAGTGGAAGAGTGAAAGGTGACGGGCTGTCAGTCTTGCCTAGTTTTCTATGTGTATGAAGGAGACAAAAGGCAAGACTGCCAGTAACAAGTGCCCCCCCAAGTTGTAAAGAGTGATCAAGAGACAAAATCAAGGCACGTTAGAGGTAATTTAGGTGTGTTGGAAAGAAGTGTGGTGTGCTTGTTAAGTGTAGTGAAATGGATAGGAGAAGGTGTTTGCTACAGTTGGCTAAATTTATATGTAAGTGAGGCACACATAGAAACAGTGGGGGAAGCCAGGTAAATGACACAGGAGTTCCAGCAACTCCTTAGCATATGCCTATGTGGCATCCCTTGGGTACTGCCCTGTTCAATTGGTGCCTAAAATCTCCCCAACAGAAAATTATTTTGATTTCTTCTAAATGACGAGGTCTACTGCTTTGATTTCCTCACAACTCGAAACTCGCAAGTATGGAAGGTGTTCCTTGTTGTGTTGCTCAAGATAGAGGATTTAACTAGAGATAGTAACATATATATATAATAGAATAAATAGATTAGTCTGTGTTAATGATAAGCATGAGGCCCAGGATACACAGGAAGACGAAGACCAGAAGTTGAGGTTTGTCATTTGTTTAGGTATAGTCCTCTAAATGTTCTTTTTAAATCTTAAGTTGCAATGTATTCATATTTTTCTAATTAACTTTGAATGTATACAGTTTTAATGCATGGGCTTTGATATTTTGCGTATGTACTGTATATATAACACATTATTCGAGCTTAGACAAACCTTATCATCATTCTTTCGTTTTCTTGGGCTCAATTTCACACACGTAGGCTAATACTTGGGTGGACCAGGAATTGTATGATGAATGAGGTCGTTTTCATGATATAATTATGTGGATTATAGTCGGTTATATTTTAACTGACGATAAATTGAATCCCTTAGCAGCTAATTTATCGATACTTGATGGAAAACTATGAAACTTTTAATGTTCTGCATCTTTTTAAGACTAAGTTAATATAATTAGCACCATATTTCACTCCAAAATCTTCAAAATAACTGAGAAATCTTGATGTGGGAACTTTGCAATTTACTGTCAGTTCAAAAGAAACCGACTATAGTGACTTTAGAATTTGCATATTTTGACATACCATGCCATGGATGAAGGAGAGGTGAGAAAACCAATCCAATCAATTTGATTTCACCCAAGACTAGTAAAACCTATGTTTATATAAATTATATATATTAATATTTATAATAATGTGGTGCTAGTGCTAGTTAATTCTTTCTGAAGAACTAGCGCCTCTGAGAAACTAAAAATCAGATTATTATTATTATTATTATGATTATTATTAGTATTAACTGTGAATTTGACTGTCAAAGAGCAACTATTGATGCTTCTCCTTAGATCCACCCTTGTTACTATAGAACACTTATCGATATAAGTTATGAATAATTACAAACTGTTCAAATATGTATAGCTGAGATTAATAGCCACTACGTTGATTTTAAGCGTTATAATTTTTCACCAGAGAATAGTTTGTAAATGAGGCGTTAATTGACAATCATTGAACTGTTTCGTAATAAGTAATTGAGACATTACTTGTTGACGTGCAAGATCACAAGCATTTATGTTATCACAACATTTCGTATAATATAGTGATCCTCTCTGATGATTTTATGTATTATTAGGTATCAATAATTAAATATATGACCTTGGATTGAACAGTTTATTTATGCAGTTATAAGAAGGATCTGTGGAAATTATAAGGGCAAAATCTATCTCAATTAACCCTCTGACTTCTACAGACCCTTTCTAATCTGAACTAAAATCGTCTAATAATACCGGTAGCTGGAAAACTGAAAAGATATGCGTATTGGATCAAAGGGTTAAATTGAGAATTCTTTGATATTTGTTCCCGTTTGATCATTTTTGCGAGCTAGTATAAAATAAATATATCTAGCATAAGACAATATTTATAACCTATAATTTGCCCAACATTGTACAAAAATTCGGTTTAAAGGTATAAAATGGTATTTTAAGTGTCTAATAATTTCTCCTCTGAGGAAATATTGGTATAGTTGGTTTATTTCCAGCTGATGGCAAATTGAATCCATAAACACTGATTTATCGATACTTAATGAAATAATATGAAATTACTGTCTCTGCATCATCTCATAGCCAATTTTTCATGGTCAGCAGTATATTTCGCTATAAAATCTTCGTAATAGCCAAGTAATTAAGATAAATATGTGGCAATTTACCGTCAGCTGAGAAAAATAGACTATAGTGACTATAGATTGTTTTCCAGCTGATGCTATATTGAAACCCCTATCAACTGATTTGTCGATATCCAATGGAACAATATATAACTACTATATCCCTGCACCATATAAATACCAAACTTTCATAACTTATAATGTGAAACTTGCAATATAAACAAACCAAACACTGGGACGACACAATATAAAAGCAAAAGAACTCAACATATTTCACATGAAAACCTTCATAATGGCTGAATAATCAATATAGAAACAGAGGAAATGACCATCAACTGGAAAGAACCCACACGCTGTTTTGATAATCTCTTAATAAAAGAATAAATTGGTATACTGAAGTTAATTGGTATACTGAAGTTAATTGGTATACTGAAGTTAATTGGTATACTGAAGTTAATTGGTATACTGAAGTTTATCACGATCAACATGCTTAACATTTGACTTGCCGTTTTTGTATTACCGATTTTTTTTCTTTAGTTACCCAAGAAACACGTAGCACCATTGTATTAGTTAGCGAATATGAAACTGGTATATAATTTCACGATTAAACATTTCGATCCATGCGCGACCTTCTAACCCCAATGATCAAATATTATCTTAAACTATTTTCCTGCATCACTGGAGACTCTTTGGTGACAGAGATCGGTCAACCTCTGCCGTATTGGTGCTATTGGTGCCATTAATTTAATTAGCCTTTCTTTATACGATTAACCCGTAGCCTACCAATAATAATTATTTGCCATTACTGGTACATAATACAAAGTTATATTTTATTTATAATTAGTTTATCTTTCTTTTTTGTCTATGTGCATGAAGGAGACACATAACAAGTTGCCTGTAACTAGTCTCCCCCCCAAAAAAAAAAAAAATTAACAAGTGATATAAAGTCAAATTCAAGGTACGTTAGAGTACGTTAAAGTTTGGACTAGGGATCAAAATTCTACATGATCAAAATTGACATGATCAAAATTAACACTCCACTCCGTTTTGGTAATCACATAGCCTACACATAGACATGTTTCTGTTCGAGACTGTACGGAACCAAAATGGCCTCCAAAGACAAAGGTGACTCATCTCTCCTACTACAGGGTCTCTAGTGTGGCTGGTTTAACCCCTTCAGTGTCATGACGCCTTTATTAACTATATTTTGGCTAACTTTAGAAGAATTTATTTACCATAGGGAGGACCACTATGAATTAAAGATTTATTATTCTTAGAGGTTATCCATTATGCATATATATATATATATATATATATATATATATATATATATATATATTATATATATATATATATATATAATGGAGAACCTCTAGGTATGATACAAGAAAGATTAACGTCCAAAATTATCAATAAAGTCTTTGGATGATTAAACCATGTATAGAGATGTTTCTGTACCATATTTAGTGAAAACAGGCTAAGTTCCACTTCCAGCACTAGGATGAATGCTACTAAAGGAGAAGAAACTTGGCCCATGTTTACCAATAAAAGAACTTGGTGTATGTAGGCTATATATGATTTTACTAGCTGAAGTCTTTATTGGGACTTTTAGATATTGGCTCGTCTTGCACTCAGTCAAATAATAGGGGTCATCTGATTGAAGGGGTTAAAAATGCACCCTAGGCTAGAGCAGAATAGGAAAGTCAAGCTAAATGTGATTCTGTGTGTAATTTTTTTCACCAACTTGTAAAAATATGCAAAAGATACAATGTGTTCTGTATGTCACAAATGATTCTTACGTGGAATTGTTGAAATAAAAATATATCTTCCTTACATGAGCGAGTTTATTATTCAATCTTTTGACGGGACGCGTGTCTTCACTAAATTCAGGCTAAAATTAGACGGCTGTATTCAGATTAGGAAGGACTTGAAGGAGCCAGAGGGTTTATAGTATTAGCATTTTGTATTACAACTAGTCAGTGATATGTATAAAAAAAAACGCCTAATGTCAGCCAAAATTTAATGTACAGAGCGTAGCCTACTCAAATACTAAAAGGTTATTCCGTTAATTGCGACTATACCCTATTCCAAGTAGATAGCCCAGAAACTGTGAACTGACCTCTGTAACTCATAAAGGGCTGTACATTTCCATACTTATTCCCTGGCTGACAATTTCCAAATGGTAGAAATATTAGTTTGATTACTCTAGTCGTTTGTTAGTTATAGAGGTTAATGTTCAAGAGTGTGCGTATACTTACTTGGAATACGGTAAAATATAATAATAGCAGACGAATTTACTCAGGTTTGGAAGTCCCTCTCGGAGTTAAGTGGATAAAATTGTCCTCAAAAGAAGCGGAATACAATCGAAAAACTCTGTATAACACTTATTATTGCACGGCAAAAGAGAAAGATGCAACATTGAGGCGTGTGGCATTAGGTAGGCCTATTAGTAGTATAGAGGAGGATGAGTAATGAGACGGTGCTTTTGATTCTACCCTTCTGATAGGCATGGTAGGCTATGGGTGGAACAAACAGTATTCAATAGGCTACTCCTGTACAGAGTAAGAAGATTTATAACTTTTTCCTATGTTCATGTCATGTGACTTGTCAGTTAATGTTTATGAGTAGGCCTAGATGCACACATGAATCATTTCCATATTCATGTCCATACGTATGGAATAAAATGTGTAAGATTTAATGACGATGACGAGCATAATTTGACTCAATAATTAATTCGTCCAATCAATATTCAGTTTCAGATTAATTTACAATTCAAAGTCAACATTATAACTTGCATAAAAGTATAGAAAGAAGAGACCCGTGTAAGCGCCTGTAGCCTATACGTAGGCTAGGCCTAGACTAAATTACAATGCGTCTATTACCATCAACAACTAGCCTACTTTCGATTATTCTGGTGTTCCTAACATATTTATTAGGGATGTAATGCGTAACTTGATGACAAATATAGAAAACTTGAGACGAACAATCAAATTTACACTGGAATACTGCTGAGCCACCAAGGGGATAGGGCTTGTTCAGTAAACTCTATAACCTGAAGGCTAATTAGGGCCGCGCACCATCCTCTTCTTTACATTGGCGATGTCTTGGGTGACCGAGACGGTTCCATGTATACTGCTAGGTGAAACAGAGACACGGTGTAAGGAAACTTTCCCAAATGTTTCTTCTCTAGGGGAGTTGGACGGTTCGAACCCCTCTCCTCATCTCCGTAGGCTACTAATTCTTCTCCCATGATCAGTATAATAGCTACTGAAAACTTAATTTCAACTACATGTGTTAATATACTATCTACGTTTTCTATTTATTGACATGCAATGATGTTAAAAGACAATTAACAGATGCGCATTTAGACATTAATCAGCGTTGATAGCAAAAACATAGGATCATAATCCAAATCTCGTAAAAACAAAAAATGACGAAACAACTGGAATCTCGCTGGGAAAAGAGGATGCTGTATTTTCATTTATACAGTCGATTGTTATCTATATTGTCGTGATTGAACATGATCAGGTCTACTCTTTGCATTACGTAGTATTAAAAGCTTGCTTGGGCTTATAATGTAATTTGGATATATAATATTTAAATCGCAGATTAAATGTTCTTGGTTCTTTGTTGACATGCAACACAACCCCGGGATACGAAGTCGTCGTGTATATTTACATCTTGCTAAAAGAAGATATAACATTAATTCAACTTTTCTATAATTTACTATCTATCTATAATTACCAACATGAGTAGAATAGTTTTGTGTAGTATGATTGATATGTTTAAGTACAACAATAGACTACAGAAAGCGTCTGATTGTATTTTTGTTTTGGGTTCCAATAATGTGTTGTGCGCACGCATCCGGTCTTCCTGTAATGTGACGACTGACGAGTGGTGTCGTGTTGCTCCGTCGGGCTCCCATATTTCTCGATTAAACACGGCGATTACGGTAATTATGGATTATTGCTGCCAATAGTGATATTATCTGCTTACGGGGGAGAATGGCACGCCTCGAGAATACTGACTAACTGTTATGATAGACCATAGTGAATGAAAACAAAACGGGCGAGCAGGGAGACGCCAAGTCCGAGGACGACCACCACCCCGAAGAAATTTAAACCAGGACGTTTAATTAAATGTCCGTATTGCACATGTCAATTGGAATGTTTATACCTCAACGGGAATAGCATTCGACGGGCCTTCGTCATTAATTAAACTATTAAAGTAAGAAAGCATGAGAATCGCAGAAACAGTAGGCCTATTATTTATGCGAGTAACACGTGTGAACAAGACTAGGCCTAGCTAACAACAAAAGGACTGCGTTGCTGCCGATGACTAGGCTGGATTGGTCCCGTTTCTCTTCCTTTGGTAAGTTGTATTTTGGATTTACTTTTTTGGTTTTCGTATTGGCTTTTCATTTGCTATTGCTCATAGTGTCCTTGTCTTTTTATAATCAACTTGCGCACTTACTCATAACTCGCCATGTCTTGTAAACAGGGGAAAGCCATTGAGGTGAGTTAAGGTTTAGGTTATCCTAGTACAAGGTTTGGCAAGAATGTTTTTTTTGTTTTGTTTTTGTTAGTGGTTTAAGGGATGAGGTCACGAGGAACCTATTTACCCTGGCATAGACCTATTTTACTGTTAGGCGATCAGAACAGAGGCAAGGGGTGTGAGGAGATTGCCCAACTATCTCCACCAGCCGAGAATCGAACTCGGTCCTCCCGGTTAGAAACCGAGCGCTCTACCAATGTCGCTACTGGTATAACATACGCAAGAATGTTAAGTGCGGGCGTACCGCCAGCCTTGTTTACACTACGCGTAGTGGCGTCGGACCTTTCCCATCATGTTCCCGTCTATTTTGACTGCCTTTGGATATAAAAATCATTAGCCTAACCAAACAACCTAACCTAACCTAACCTAGTGTTCATGACAGGGGGCAAATAGCAGAAAATATAGCGTCGAAATAGATGGGAACGTTACTGCGAGCCCACATGCCGACCGTACGCCCGATCACTACATCCATGATCCATCTCCAAGGTTTACTTTATAGGCTACTAGGCTATAGGCCTAATGGAGTTACCTCAATATTTATGTCCTATATACAAGCTGTAGGGGGCCTAATTAATTAACCCCACAACCACAATGATGGCGCTGCAACCGTCGATAGGGAGAATTTTTGTTTTGTTTTACAATGCTAAAGGTAGAATTCTACTAAAGGGGCACGCATTTGACAGGTACCAGCACGTACTTATTGGAGATTAATTTTAGGTTTCCACGCCTCCATCAACAACCTACACCGGAAAATATTACCGAAATTACCATTAATTTTCCCATGGTTTTTCTTTTTGGTTTTAGGTAGCCTAGTGGTAGAATTAGACCGTAGAATTAGACCGTAGAATTTTACTAAAGGGACACGCATATGACAGCTGGCCTACCACCACGTATTTATTGAAGATTTAATTTTGGTTTCGGTAGCATTCAAGGAGACTACAGCAGGACTTACCTCTGACTGGGTATAGGCTATCCTAGTGTTTACTATACCCCTTTGAAAGGACATTAGCCTAACCTAACAACCTTACCTAACCTATCCTGGTATTATGGGTGGGGGCTGCCGCCTCCACACCCCCGCTGTTTGACATCTTTGACTTACATTTTTGGTGTATTTGTCTGTGAAGTGGGTATTTTTTCAATTTGTCAATAACGAAAATCCTCCATGCGGACTAGCCTATATGGCGATACTATTGGTGCCTATTTTACATAATAAATTGTTTCTCACAGTCGCTGCAGTAGTGTCGTTTAAAATAACCTTAAAAACCTTCACTAAAGTGAGACTTGTCCGCCGCGGTTTGACGACTACCCCAGAAACTCCTGGTTTCTGTTGACCCATTTTCTTTCGACGCACGATCTCGGAAGGTGTTTTTCACTCTCCTGCAGTACATTTTAGTGATTTTATGTCTTTTACATCATTATTTAGAGCAGCGGGAGTCTGGGGGTGGCAGCCCCCAGGTTAGGTTAGGTTAATGACAATATTGTCATCAGAGGAGGCGGGTGAATGGTTTGTTTACATTACGCGGCGTCCGCCGTGGTCCGCGAGTGTCTACCTTGCCGACTCTCATTTTCAATGGAAAAATTGATCTAACATGACAACCTAACTTAACCTCCGGCTGCTTTCCCCAGACTCCCGCAATTCGAACATCAGTAGGGCTTCCTGAATATGGTAAGACTAAAAAAGACTCGGGTTCGAAAGGAAAACAATGAAAACATAGGGGGTTGTATAACAGTAGATTTACCCGCAACTTTTCCACCGAGTTATCTTTATATTTCGTCTAATATTATTGATATTAAAGTGTCCTATTTTTTTTTTTTTTTTTTGTATTTCGTACACCAGAAAAAGGTGTAGCTTGGCGTTGGATGTGTGGACACCGAAACACATATGTATTAAATCCTTGGTGGTACCTGTCAAATGCGTGCCCCTATAGTAAAATCGCACCGTGCTAAATATTAGGTCCCATATTTTGTTTACTATGTGTATGAAGGCGACAAAAGGCAGGTTGCCTGTAACGAGTGTCTCCCCCAGAGTACAAAGGAGTACAAAGGAAATCAAGCAACAACAGGTCTAGTGACCCTTCTAGGCTGCTTGTCCTCCAAAACACTGAGGATCAAGTGTCCAAACAGTGGTTTAGAGTGGGTAAGGGAACATTGGAAAGGGAACTACTGCCCTAGAACTAATGTCCGTGGCAGGATTAGGAAGTTAGTAGGGGACAGATGGGTTAGTAGCTAAGGGGGGGATTAAATAAAGTTATTCATTTACAAACGCAGTCAGTCGCGGGTTTGATGCGTTGATGCGAGATATTTGTCTAAGCGGAGTTTAAATGAATCAACGGTGCTGCAGTCTATAACTGCAGAGGTGGGGTGCGAGGCGAGCGCTAGGCTTGTAATAGATTACCATTTGTACAGATAGGCCTATATTTAAAGCAATTTAATCCAAACCCAATTTAGCTCTTGAACAGGGTTGCCTGAGTAAAGTAACACATTAAAAGGTGGAACCTATAATGTAGAAATTCGTAAGGAGGCAATAGTATTTACATACGCCTAGCCTATACCTGTTTTTGGTTCGTCACCGAGGAGCAAATATTTTGTTTTTCTATGGCCTTTGTTCGCTTTTAATTTAATCCAACCATACAGTTTCTAGGTGAAGGGGATCATGTCATTCGCTTTGTTAGTTTACGCGTTTGTTTGGCAAACAGAAAGCAACTCAAATATGTGTTCGCTAGATGCTGTACGGTATTGATAGCACGGTAGCTTATCTACAAAATTACTACAGTAGCCTACTCGTTAATTAGTGATTGGCTATGTTTTTTTTTTTTTTTTTTTTATCTTGCTAAGTATATTTACACTGATAAGGGAATGTGAATTAGGATTGGGGATAAACACTGGTTTCCGCAATTTATCAATAGGCCTATGAATTGGGCTAGACGGTCCCTAGACCTGAACATAAAAAAACGAAAACGAAGGGCAAGAC
This sequence comes from Paralithodes platypus, assembly GCA_032716605.1. Classification (NCBI taxonomy): domain Eukaryota; kingdom Metazoa; phylum Arthropoda; class Malacostraca; order Decapoda; family Lithodidae; genus Paralithodes; species Paralithodes platypus. The sequence continues at coordinate 8,613,793 of CM064486.1, read as the reverse complement.
AAAACTATCATAATTAAAAGAACGTAGTATCTGTAGCCTACTAATGTAGATATAGCCTAAATTAAAATATTGTGAAAACCTCAGGCTAAATTCACTTTACAATTCTTGATATTTAGCCTACCACAGTTTTGACCTAATTCAAGGTGTAGGCATTTGAAGCAAGGGCCAAAAAACTTAACCGCTAGCGCATTGTAGGCTATTAGGCTAATACGAGGTTACCAAATGCGGCATGCATAGCTTGAGGAGTAGAACATCATATAAGATAATGCATGTAATCTCTTCCTCGCCCTCCTGACCACAGTTCTTTTAGGTACCGGTATTGAACTGCAGTATGTTGAAATAATAGTGTGAAGTGAATGTGAGGGAGTGAGAGTGGGTATCTACTTCCTTGTTAGAAAATACAGTAGGCTACTGACCGGCTTCTTGGTTAAATTGTTTTTTCTTAGGTTTAGCTCGCCAAGTGTATTTTGCTTTAACTGATTCAAATCACAATTTAATCGATCTTCCCCTTATATGAGAAGTATGGAATATCATATTTTTTTTTAATTTGTCTGTCTTCCCACCTTTCAACTTAGGCCTAATTATTAAATTCTGCATTAACTAAATATAACCGTAAAGTAACCCTTTACAGAGAAGTAGGCAAACCGTATCGACAGGTTCCTAGGTTTATCTTTCTTCTCTGGTTTAATGTAGGCTACTGTACTTGCAACGATTTTATTTTACTTGAGTAAATTCAGAGTTCAAATCATACGATAATCGATCTTGGAAATCTTAAAAGTATCGACCGATGTCTGGTTTAAATTAATATTTATACTTTGCTTTAATAATGACGTAAGGTACAATAGAGTTGACTAGGCTAATCTGTTTTAACCCTTTGAGTACCAGCGACGTGTGTTATATTACATTCTAGCCATATTTAGACGATATTATGCAGCTTGGGAAGGATCTGTGTTAGTTAAAAGGGTTGGTTGAGATACTTTGAAGCCTTATTATTACTAAGCTGAATAAAATCGTCTAATAGTTGCCAGAATACGATTAGAAGGACGTCCCTGGTACTGAACGGGTTAACTAGACATGAATGTCTTTTAAGTTACAGGCTTGCTGTCGCTCGCCCAGAAAACTTGACATCTGAATGGGGTTATACGTCTTATTATCGACAAACTAATCGGGTGAAACGTCTTATAATCTCCAAACTAGTGAAACGAAACAGGGGAAGTCTAATAAGACCCCCCTCGTCCCTCGAACCTAATAGGGTTTAGGCTACGGTACCATACGCAAACTGTTATCGGAAATTTGGTACGGTAGTGGTGAAAGCGAAGATGAAGTTGTTGGAAAAAAAGTGGACAGGTTTAGAGAATAGGCTACCCTTTGTTTTAGTCATTCCTAGTAAATATGCAAAGTTTAAACATTCTTTAAAATTATTTGTATGTCTTTAGAATTGATAAGATACCTTATTATAAGTACCGGTACTGTAGTTTAACGTTAATTTTCCTGTAATCCATCTCATATTTGTTCCAGTCTTGAAACCAAATAGCCCTGGTTTGACACTGGTACTATAGGCTTACCTGCATTTTGACCATAAGAATGCAATGAAAGAGCGTGATATTAGACAAATGTAGGTGTTATTTTAGCTCCGAACAAGCTCCGAGGTATAAGGTTGAGACTTTGATTGAGGTAGAGTAGGCGTAAATGATTGATGGGTTTGAGAAGGCAGATTGTAGAATGAATGGCCATGGCGAATTGGATACCGGCATGATAAGTCGATTGAGTGGGTGTGAATGTGGGAAAAGTGATCGTAATAAGATTATGTTTGGTGGAAGTATTATGAAATATGTTAGAAAGGGTGCTGCCAATTTCATGCTGAGTAAAATTATTATGTTCTATCCAACAACCAACTTTACTCCTAAAATTGATTAATGAAATATTACAAACACATGTGGCAGTCCGTGGATTCGAACCCAGGACGCTCACACCGAAAATCAACACCTTATGCATTACGCCACGAAGACAGTTAAAGAATGGTGGACACTGCCTACGATTTATTATGCAACTTCGAATCCTGCATATCAATCTAAGCATGTACACACATCCCAACTGCAACTCACGTAGGCTATGCATATGTGAATGGAAAGAGCAATTAAGGGGAGGTATTTACTTGATTCCCTGACTTCCATCAAGCTCAAAATTACACCCCCTTGAGTCCCTTTCAAGATAAATTTGTACATTTTTCGGTAGACAAATGTCCCGGCCGAAGGCCGGTTCCTCTTAAATTACAGGCTCGCTATCGCTCGCCAGGATAAAATCGACACCTGAATTGCACGAAAGGTCTTAATATGGGGTGAAAGTTCTTAAAATCGCTAAACTAATGGGGGACACGTTTTATAATATCAAAGGCAATGGAGCTAAACATGAGGGAGAAAGGGGTAAAGAAAAAAATCCCTCAAGTGGAAATCTCCCCTTAATGGAACAATTAAAGAGCAATTAATAATAATATAAGAATTGCGTGCGGCATCTTTAAACGTGTTGGTTTAAAGAGTGCTGCCAATCTCAAGTAGAACAAGGTATATAGGGCCTACCGTATAAGCGAGTAGGTGTTCATTATAACCCAGTATGTGAATGAGAGTAATATTATTTTAGTTGTTTTGTTCATTGTCCTTGGTTTAAATAAATTTCACATAGCCTACCTGCATGGTACCGGGTAGTTGATTGCCCCTTTTTTCAATATCGGTACTGTCTGTATGTAGGCTAATCTACTATCACCAAGCATTCTCTTCCTTATCCTACATATTCACCGGTAATTCCTGTCCCTAGCTTGTAGTTCCCTTCACAGCCCCGCACATTATATTTTTTCTGCCCAAGAGCAGCCCTGCCAGTTTCAGTTTCTAAAGTATGCGTAAGTTACGTTGTATAAGTACATTAAGTTACGGCAGATCTTGTGCTTAGATTTGTTTCGGTACCGGGTATCTGTTTATCCTCATCTTTTTCGCTATAATTGTCTTTATTAAAGTTAATTTAGTATATACAGTATAACCGTTTTTTGTCTCTCCTCTCCTTGAGAAATTATTGATGTACCGTAGGTAAGTTTCAAGTACATACACACTCACAAATTGTGTCCTTCCTTCCCGACTTACAACATTAATTTTATCTTGCTGTCTTGATAAGCTTAGTAGGGAATTACGGCTCTTTAAACCATTAGACCAAAATTAAATAGTAGGCTAGGCTACTATTTAGGTTTCATGTATCGTATGCTACATGTATTTTTTGTTTGATTTTATTATATATAGGCCTATTCAAGGTTGAAACCTTAAAAGTAGGACATGACTTTTGAAAGCGAGAGTACTTTGATATACTGTAATTGTAATTGAGGAGAGAGACGAGTTGGAGAGGTACATGAGGAATAGAGTTGGGGAGAGGGGGTGGGAGTAGATTAAGCAGAGAGAAGATAGAGGGGTGGGGGCGCTATTGGGGTTAACACAGGAAATGGAAAACAAGACATGGAGATGGTGAAGAGGATGTTGGAGAAAATGTGGAGGAAGAGAAATGGGTAGGGGGAGGGGTAGGGGGAGGGGGGAGGAAGTGAGGGGTGAGTTTATAAAAAAACAAAAAACTGTCTCTTAAACTGTCCTTCTACTCTAAACTTTCCCTCCTACTAACGTTTTCTGAGCCAGTACCGATTTAAAGGTCAGCCCTGTGGAGCTACACGGTCTGCGGGCGGGTTCGATAGAAGAAGAAGAAAGAAGAAGGTTGGGACGAGCTGAAGTAGCCTACGGTACCGATAATTGAGTGTAAAGTTGATGTCACACAGCTTTCTCATTAACTTTCGATCCGCCACTTCATTCTAGCAACATTTGAGAACGTTTTCCACTGGTACCGTAATGGAAACTTGACTGGAAATGAATTATTATTGGTGATTGAAAGTTTTAATGAAAGTAAATCAGAAGCTGCCAGATCGGTGATTCGAAAAAAAGGGTTGAGGGGAATAGCTCCCGTGTGATATTGGTGGAAAGTGGACAAGTTTTTTTGTTTACATGCGATAGATTATAGTTCTTTCCCTTTAATACCGTTATGACATTGGTTTCTGTGCTTGTATATTTATGTGATTTTATTATAATAAATTTATATTTACTCTCTTATGCGTGAGTACATTTCCTGGTATTTGTGTATTAACATTCACAAGCATTTTTAATTCAGTTTTATTATTACGGCTGAATCCATTAATTACATATATAGCTAAACAACATGAAATGATGAAACCCCTTACTAGGAAAAGCCTATGGATAGATATAGAATTCCAGACTATTTAGAAACATGCGCCCATCGTATGGAGATTGGTTGTATTCAATAATGTCAACAATGCAGTCTTGTTTATCCTAACTGCTTGTTCAGTTGGCTAGTGTCCACCAGTTCATTATGCACTGATTGACCCCTTCTCTCTCTCTCTCTCTCTCTCTCGCTCTCTCTCTCTCGCTCTCGCTCTCGCTCTCGCTCTCGCTCTCTCTGTCCATACTTTCACCCTCTCGGTTTCATTTTTACGCCTTTCCTCTTCAATCCTTTATATGCAGCCCTTTCCCTCCTTAAACCGTCAAATATTCTCCGATATTTCTGTTTTTCTTCAGTCTCATTGTTCGTAAGCTTTCTCCTTTCCCCTATAGTATAGAGTAATTTTGGTGTTCAGGATTTCATAATATGTAGGATTTGAATGTCTAAATATTGTTAGATTTAATGTGTGCCTTAATACTGCGATATGGTTTGATTTCCCTTTGAATGTTTTTAGTTATAGCGATAAGGCTCGTCTATTCTCCTCGATTTCGCTTGGCACGCTTCTCTCTGTCTTCCACATTTTCCTATTTTACAACCATGTTTTCCTCTCTCTTTCACGCTTTCTGCTCACTCTTCTTTCCACTGCATTCCTCTATCATCTCCTCTTGACATACCGTACAGGGAATAGTAAAGTATAATAATTTTAGTGAGTCGAGACACCCTGACCCTCGTAGTTGCCCTGATATTTATAATATTTCTGGGAGTCAAACAGGAAATAATATTTACTGTTTGAACAATTGCCAAATTTCTTATGTGTGCAAATTGTTCAGATCGTTTGCTCCAGCCCTTCCAGAGTACGAGAAGCTAGGGGAAACAAATACAAGAAATAAAGATAAATACATTAATTACCCGGTACCCAGTAAAGTAGCCTATACTGTAGGTGACGCACTAATAATTTTAACTTTAGATCTATCGGATTGTAATACACCTTGATTAGAGTTTAGATATTTGTTGGGGAAGATTGGTATTATTCTTTATTTAATTTGAATATTCATGGGTACACAAGAATAGATCACCTACTGTGACGTATACCGTAAGATAAATCGAATAATAGACTCCAGCACCAGTACGGCATTTTCGCTATGACCCCGATACATTATAATACATTCGTATTTACTATTTTTTGTATCTAGTAATTTAATTTATGCTTACCCATACTTTACGTCTGCTGCTTAGCCATCTATAGCTATATCGTATAACTGTCCTACATCTTCTTGTTTCACCTTTGTTATATTTATGTCTGTCATTTTATACTTTTAGACTGTGTCAAATGAAAGACTACGGTATTTAAAACTGAGTCCCTTCATTTTAATTATATTTTCTTTAAGTTATTATTGTCATTAGAAGAGATGACATATCCCATACAATGCAATGTATCTTAATCTGATGTTATTCCTTTTCAAATTCAAACCAAACTATTCCGGATTGACACTGCTTTTAGTAGAGGTTAGATTTGTATATACCGGTAACTTATATGTTCATGTACCGGTACCGGTATTTGTATCTATATATAACCCTTCATCTTCTCTCAATATTCTAGGTGTACCGTATCTTTTTCATCCGATCTTTCTTGGAAAGATCATATTACCACTCATGTTAAAACGCCTACCCAAAAGTTAGGTGTGCTCAACCGTCTCCGTGGGTTCTACACCCCCGCACTTCTTCTTGCTCTGAATCGGGAAACAGTGCGCCCCTGTATTAAGTATTGTTCGCATGTGTAGGGAGGCGCCTTCTTCTTCTTCATCTTCTTGTGGAGTTGCTGTCCCTTCTTTTTTTTTGGGGGGGGGGGGAACCAGCTCACCTACAGTATGCACCGGTGATTTTTTCTCCAGAAACAGCTAGAGCTTAGTTAAGATGTTGTTTAGAAAATAAGTAGTCGTAGGAGGGATATTTAAAGAAAAGTATTGAAGTATATAGCTTAAGCAGAATTCTCCTCTCCCTATTTACCCCCTCCTCCACCCCCAATATCTTGTTCTCTCCTTAACTTAAATTTTCCCTTCTCCCCCTCTCTACTATTTAATCTCATTTATCTTCCTCCCCCACTCTGATCACCTTCTCCCCCCTCACCTTATTCTATTCTATTCTATTCCGTTTTCTCTTGTGCCACACCTGCTCCAGGAATCTTTTCACTACCTTCATTCTTTTCTCCATTTCCCCATCTACCCCTTCTTCTGTCCCGAGACCTAACACAAATTTTACACCCTCATCCTCTCCTCTTCTTTCTGTTCTTCCCATTCCCTCTCCCCTACCAACCGTTTCAACTCATCTTCCAACCCATCTCTCTCCTCTACATACCCCTGGCACTCTGTCACTATAATGTTCTATTGTCTCCTCCACTCTCCTCCCTCCCACCTCACACTGCAGACACTCTTTCACCCCCCCCCCCCATTCCACCTCCATGTTCTCCTATTTGTCCACCCATACCGCAATTCTCGAACGAGTAGAATCCAAAGCATTTCGCCTCATCAATTCGCTTCCTCTTACTAGTTCCCTACAATCTCTTTCTACACGCCGCAATGTTGCATCTCTCACTCTTTTATCGCTATTAGGCTACAACAATTAGGGTTCTTCAGAGCTCTCTCAGTGTATAACCCCTCCTTTGCGGCGAGTGCAAGGCACCTGCCTTTCAACAGTCTCACTCCTATTCTGTCCAGCTCTCCAACCCAAGAATTGGCATATTTTCTGTCTTTCTTCTACTCAACAAGTGACATTTGGAACTCTCTTCCCTAATCAATCTTTCCTTCATCCTATGACTTAAACTTCGTGTGTCCAGGCATTTTGACTCCAACGTCCCTTGAATTTGGCTCTGTACTCTTTCGACTTTGGGGGAGACACTCGTTGCAGGCAACCTGCCTTTTGTCTCTTCCATACACACAGAAAAATATAAAATCTAATACAAGACTCAATAACACTAATTCCTCAAAATACCCGGTACCGTAATATATATTGTAAGGGGTTCCAGATATTCAGTTAAATGTTCATTCGTGGACCCGCAGATGGCTGTTATGGGTGATGTGCAGGAGTTGAGTTCAATCAAGGACATCCTTCTCTTCTCTCTCTTGCTAGTTCACCCTTCTATTTGTCTTATTTTCACCAATCTTTCTATTATTATACCCATCTTTCTTATTTTCACCTTTCATTCTCTGATTTTACCCAGCGTTTTCTTATATTTACCCATATTTTTCTTCCAGGGTTATGTGCAGGTTTTTTTGTTCAACCCATCTCTTCACCCATGCTCACCCTTCTTTCCATCTCTCTCTCCCCCCCCCCCCACACACACACATACACCTCTCTCTCTCATTTACTCAAGCTCCACATTCTTCTTTTCCTTCCGAATTTTCAAAGTCTCTTATCTTCTTTTCCTAGTCCTATTTTCCTTTCCTCCTTCCTTATCCCCTTTCTCCCAATTTCCACTTCCATTTTATCTTCCTATTCCTCCTCCCCACCTCCCACCCCCTCTATTCCTCCTCCCTCCTCTCTCTCGCCTCCTCTTGTACTCTCTCCTCCTCCACCACCTCAGTGTGACCTATAACCCCAGGTCACCCACCGTTCACCTGACCTGTTCTAGCTTGGCCTCTATCTCTCTCCCATCTCTCTCTCTCTCTCTCTGCATATATTATTTTAATTGCCGCTACCCACCTGGGCGAGGTTCCACAGAAAAACAAAAAACAAACACGTAAATAATAATAATAGGGAAAATTAAAAAAACAAAACTAGGCCTTAAAGTTCATTCAAACAATTTCGATAACAAATCATCACATTTACACTTTGTTTTTGGATATATCTAATGTGTATATACCGTACCATATGTAGACTTAATACTTTCCTACTTAGCGTACGTGCCTCACATCTTACAATTCCCCTCTCTCCTGTATAGCCTATATTGGCCTAGACCTAATATACGTAGCTAATTTACATGTGCATATGCTTTTGTTACCGATTTTGCTGCTGTTAATATTTTTGTATTTATTATTATTATTATTATTATTATTATTATTATTAAGCTTGTGGTACCGGTAGTAATAAATGTTATGTTTCCGAAAGTATTTTTTTTTTCTACGGTACAGTGCGCGATGGTTCGACAGTTGAAAACAATAATTGTACCGGTATATCCTTTCATCTTCCACTCCCCTTCACTTATGTCTGTCCTCTTCTTTATCTTCATTTCAACCAACCCTCTTTACTTTATATCTTATCACTTGTTCCACTGTTATTTATCTATTCTATTTATTTCTTATCTTCTGTGCGTTTTTTTGTCACATTGGTTGTCCCAGTCCAGAAAAAAGGAAAAATGGGGAATGGGCCTGATTACATACCGGTACTGGTACATAAATACATTTTATTTGCTATGGCCCTTCGTTTCTTTCCCAGTTTCCTTTGACCATTGCTTGCTTTCGTATAATGCCTCTACAGCTTTCTATTTGTTATTTATTTACCATATCTTTCCACCTCTCTTTTCTCCTCTTTCTTCGACGCTTCGGCTTTTCATCAATGTTTTCCCTCATTCTTTGTTTCACATTAACCCTTTTTCGTCCTCTCAGTCCCCCTCTCTCTTCTCACCTTCTGCCCCCTCTCTCTTCTACTATGATCTAAACTTCTCTTTCTATTCGCCCAAATTATCTTTTTCACTATGTTCGTCTCCACTCTTTAATTACTTATTTCGTATTTATCCCCTCTGTTCTCTTTCTCTTGACTTCCCTCGTCTTGCTCCGTTGCCAATTCTCTCTCTCTCTTTCTCATGCCTCCTTGTCTTCCTTTGTTAACTCGACAAGGTGATGGTGGAGGAGGTTTAGGCGAAAGAAAACACCTGGAAGACGTGCTGGAGGGGGTGGGTGGGAGGGTGGATTTCCTTTCTCACTACAACAATCGTTTTGTATTATATATATATATATATTTTTTTCCCGTGTTTATTCTTTGTGCGTATTTTTAAACAATACTTTTATTTTACTTTATTTTTCTATTTTCTTTTGCACTCACTGTCTTGTAATATAGCCTGATCTTCTGTAGCCTTGCATCATACTAGGTGAGTTAAATAACTTATCTTACTCTTTCTATCTCTAACGCTACTCATAGGATGTTTACATTTTCACCTTTATCGGGCAGAGGCTCGTCCCTTAGGAAGAAATGATAGATAGACTCAGTATTAGGGAATAGGTAGGAAATTATGATAATAAGACAAGATGATATTAACTCGGTCCCAGTCGAGGAATAATCCTGATGACAGACAAAACGCAGTGAGAGATGCAGTACAAATGAACCGTGAAACAGACAATGTAGTTAATGGAGATGTACAAGCAAACCCTGTTAGAGAAAATGCAGAAAATAACAATCAACAACTGCAGCCCGCAGAAGAAAATGCAGGAATCAAATATTCGCAAGACAACAGAGGTGTGGAACAAAATAATGAAAATAGTGTAGGCCTAAACGAAGATAATGAGAGAGCAATAATCGAAAATCGTGAACAGAACGAACGACCTCGTAACGTAAACATGAATGGTGGAGAATGGATGGGACATTCTGGTGACGGACTCACAACATTAGTGAATGAAATCTATACAGAAGTGATACAATGGCAACATAATAAGTTTGAACTACCGATTTGTGAAGCCGCAAAAGACATGCTGGGGGAACTCAGACGTATGATCCTAAAGTATGTTCAGGATGCCCCTTTGGCGCACGTGGCAATCAAGATAGCTTCTTTCATTCCTCAGTTGTTCCTTCAAAGAAAAAGACCAAAGGGAAAACTGAATGAGAACATTAAAGCGCTGAAACAGAGAATGGAGTGGTGGAAAAAAGGAGAGTTAGACAAAATACTTAGCCAAGTACGAGGAATCCAGCAAAGACTGAAAACAAAACAACGAAGAAAGAGAGGAAGCCAGATGATATGGCACGATCAGTGGGAAATAGCATGAGGATTGGTAAAGTGGCACAGGCAGTCAGAATGGTCACTGGGGAAGCCTCAAGTCGGGTGCACGAAGTGAATCGACGCATCTTGGACCAGCTGAAGGAGAAACACCCAGAAGCAAAACCAGCAAGTGATGAGGCCAAACTGGACGGGGAATATGTTCCTCCAGACCCGGTGATATATGAGAATATAACTGGAGACCTCATATGGAGAAAGGCGCTGAAAACACAGGGAGGAGCAGGTCCATCAGGAGTAGATGCTAAGACTTGGAGGATCTTCCTAAGTCAAAACAAGTTTGGTTCAGCCGCGGGTGACCTTTGTGAAGCAATAGCAATGCTGGCAAAGAAACTTGCATCATCACCATGCGTGAACATAGAAGCTCTGACAGCATGTCGCCTGATACCTTTAAATAAGAATCCAGGAATTAGACCAGTAGGCGTTGGGGAAGTCCTTAGAAGGATTATAGGAAAAGCAATCATGTCCGTATTTGGAAAAGATGTACAAAGAGCAGTGGGCAACTTACAAGTATGTGCAGGACAGCAAGCCGGAGGAGAAGCAGCAATACATGCAATGGGGAAGGTGTATCATGAGGAAGATTGTGAAGCGGTACTGCTAGTGGATGCAACAAATGCCTTTAACACCATTAATAGGGAGGCAGCTATTCACAACATCAAGATCAAATGCCCGAGCATCGCAAAGTACATAGAAAATACTTATAAGGAGCCAGCTAACCTGTATATAGTTGGAAGCACAAAAAAGGAAGAAATTAAAATTCTCAAATCAAATGAAGGAACAACGCAAGGAGATCCAGTGGCAATGGCAATGTACGCACTGGCACTATCAATTCTGCAGCAGAAAATAAAACATGAGGTAACCCGAGTGAAACAAGTGGCGTATGCAGATGACCTCACAGGTGCAGGAAAAATAGGGGATCTCAAAGAATGGTGGCGGAGAGTACAATCGGTAGGCGAAGTCATTGGGTACCATCCGAATGCTAGTAAATCTGTACTAATAGTGAAAGAAAACAAGTATGAAGAAGCGGTGCAGACTTTTGATGGGACAGGAGTGAAGATTACAAAGGAAGGTCAACGCCATTTGGGAGCAGTAATAGGCACAGAAGAATGCAAGAGAGACTATGTGCGAAAAAAGGTAGCGGAGTGGGTAAAGGAAGTGAAAACCCTGGCAGACATTGCGAAAATCTGAACCACATGCTGCATATACTGCCTTCACATATGGTTGTTAAGCACAGATGGACCTTTCTTATGAGAACAGTGCCTGGCATTAGACAGATGCTCCAACCGCTGGAAGAAGCAATCAGAGGAACATTCATAACGGCCTTAACAGAGATGGAAGGCGTCACGCAAGAGCTAAGAGATCTATTAGCTCTTCCGCCAAGGTTCGGAGGTATGGGGATCATAAACCCAGTGGAGGCGGCACCACATGAGTACCAAAATTCCCTTAAACTTACTACGTCTCTGACAGAAAAAATACGGGAGCAAAATGAAAATGATGAGGTGGACGAAGAGCAACAACGAAATGCAAGACAGGAAATTACAAAGAGCAGAGAAGAGAGACAGAAACATAGCCTAGAACAAATTAAGACCAGATGTAGAGAAGGACTGAAAATGAGAGTTGAGATGGCACAAGACACGGGGGCTTCAAATTGGCTCACATCATTACCAATAAAGGAGAAAGGCTTCAGCTTAAATAAACAAGAATTCAATGATGCCGTAGCCTTGAGGTATGGGTGGCCAGTTTCGAACCTGCCGCTGAAATGTGCATGCGGTGAAATAAACAACCCAGACCACTGTATGACTGTAAGAAAGGAGGATTCATCTGTATCCGGCATGATGAAGTACGAGACATCACTGCACAAATGCTGGACGAGGTGTGCCATGATGTCAGAATCGAACCGGAACTTCTGCCTATGGACGGACAGCGCTTGGCCCACAATACTGCAAATACTTCAAATGAAGCAAGAGTGGACGTAAGTGCTCGAGGGTTTTTGGACGAGGGGACAACGGGCTTTTTTCGACATCAGAATCTTCAACCCAAGAGCACAAACCAATCCCGAGCGAGGACACAAGGCGGCATACTTGAGAAACAAAAGTGAGAAAAAACGCGTTTATGAAAAGAAAGAATTTTGAACAGGGATCAAGGAAAGCTTTACTCCTCTGGTCTTCTCATCGTTCTGGAGGGTATGGGACTTTCTGCAAGTGTCTTCTATGCCAGATTAGCTGAACAAATATCGGAGAAAAAGCGCCAGCATAGAAGCCAAGTCATAACTTGGATGAGATGCCGGCTCTCTTTCTCTCTTCTCAGGTCTGCACTCCTATGTCTCAGGGGTACAAGGTCCTCCCCGCTACAGAGGACAAGAGTGAGAGACTTGGACTTTGAAATGGTCGTGGCGGAGGGACGAATTGGGGAACAAACTCGGGTTGAATTGTAGGGAGGTACTGGTACAATAAGATAAACTACAATGTAACTAGAATAAGATAGATTATACACCACTTTGTAACTGTCACCTTAATAAGGGTGGAAGTAGAGAGAGAGAGAGAGAGAGAGTGAGAGTGAGAGTGAGTAGGATGAGTTACAATCAAGCTCACTACACTTCACCTTTTGTCACCTCGCCACTTCACCCAACCACCTCCGTGTCAGAGGTGTAGAAATTCTTTTGGCGCCATCCCAGAACTGTGTGATTTTTTTCCTTATTATTTGGCCTTCTTTTCTTTCTTATTTTACTTTTTTCTTTCTTTCTTTTTTTAATTCTGCCATTAATTTATTTTGTTCTTTTCATTTCTCATTTCACCTCTCGTCACCTCGCCACCTCACTTAAGCACCCCACAGTGTCAGGAATGTTGGACTCCAGCAATCCTATATTCTCTTATTTGGTTCCTTTTGATTTTAGCTTATGGAAGGTTTTGCCGGCGAGCGAATGGGATTATACTAGCCTTTTGTGTTTTTAGAGAGCTATTTTAGATTTGTTGGCCTTATTTAGCCACAAACCTTTAGAGATAAAGGGCTGAGGGGGCGTTTGAAGGGACATCTAAAGCCGGTATCACACGAGAGTTTTTTTAGTCAACATTCGATGATCAACATTTTTCTGGCAACATTTCTGGAATATTTTGCACTGGTATCGGAAACTAGACTGATGATAGATGAACTTACGTAACCGAAATATTCTACATGTTGACCTCATACGCTGCCAGATCAGTGTTGAGCATTAATGTTGAGTGAAATAGCGCTCGTGTGATACCGGCTTAAGGAGGCAGTTTTAGATTAATGGAGGTCTACACTGTAAAAAACAAAAAAATACCTATAATTTTCACGCGTCCGTCTCAAGTCGGTGTCCCACGAGTGTTTATTCCAGCAATATTCGTTGAACAACTATTTTTCTCGTAATATTTTGATATTTTTTTGTTGCATTGTAATCGGAAACTAGACTGAAGGTAGATTATAATTATAAGATGGTTGAAATCTGATATTATTATGTTTTTTCCACCAACCAACTTCACCTCTAAACTCAATTAATGAAATCAACAAATACATGGGGCACTTCAAGGACCCGAATCCAGGATACACACATATAACATAATTTTTGAAGATGCCAGACTACAATTATTGCTCGTTAATACTGACGGAAAAAAGCGCTCGTGTGACACCACCTTTATTAACAAATGAGAATGACAGCTTAACCTCCACCCCTTGATATGTTGGTTCTCTCTCTCTCTCTCTCTCTCTCTCTCTCTCTCTCTCTCTCTCTCTCTCTCTCTCTCTCTCTCTCTCTCTCTCTCTCTCTCTCTCTCTCTCTCTCTCTCTCTCTCTCTCTCTCTCTCGTATCATTTTCACGCTCTGGTCTTAACAAAACGGGGATGACAGCTAGCCCCCCCCCCCCCTAGATGGAGGTTTGGTATGTTGCTTGTCATTATCCAGTGCTAAGAAGGGAAAGTGAATATGATAGGTGTGTTCCGAGAAGCTGCAAGGCTCTCTGACACACACACACACACACACACACACACACACACACACACACACACACACACACACACACACACACACACACACACACACACACACACACACACACACACACACACCCCTCTCTCTCTTTCTTTGTTTCTCTGTTTGCCATGTTTTAATTCAACTTTATCTGTCTCTCTTCCTTCCTTCAATCTCCCTCTCCTCTCCCTCCCTTCCCCCCTCCCCCCGCTCTCTCTCCCGTTTGATTATTTTCCATTTAGTCTTCATATATGTCTTTCAACACATGTAATAAGCGTAATATTATATTTATACTCGATAAGGCTTTATACTTTTGTTTTATCTCTCCTCTCTAATTTTCCACTCGCTTAACTCGCTGTCTTAGTGCTTATATATATATATATATATATATATATATATATATATATATATATATATATATAATATATATATATATATATATATATAGATATATATATATATATATATATATATATATATATATATATATATATATATATATAGAGAGAGAGAGAGAGAGAGAGAGATAATTGAATTTACTAGTTTATTTCTGTTATCTATACTCTCCGATCAGTTTCTAATAACCAAATGAGAAATGATATAGATTATCTTTACTCACTGATCTTATTTTGTATGTTTCTGGTTTAGTTCCCCCCCCCCCCCCGTGTTTCTATTATATTTAATTCCTACAAATGTCCTCATTATGCATTGCTTACGGGTTTTCAGGAATCATTCAATCATTATATTGCTAGCCTCCTACTATCTATTTACTTACGTTCCTGCAAGTTTTATCTTTATTCATTGGTTATGGGCATTCAACTCTCTGTACATATATTTATTCCTAGTGTTCTACATTTTTATTATAACATAGGCCTAGCTACAAATCACTCGTTTTTTTATGCATTTTCTTTTATGTCAAGTCTCTGTAATCTGTGCATTAATACCTAAGGTTTCAAATCTCATTCGATTGTTTATATTATTCCGAGCTTGCTACCGTAGGCTGTCTTTATTTTGTTTCCTATAAATACAAATTTATTTGCTAAGAAATGCGTGTGGAGTTTGAAGAATAGACAACATAAGAAGTGTGTACATTAGGGAGGCGTATGGAGTTAAGAAGTCGGTAGAGCAAAAAGTTGAAGAAAATGTTCAAAGATGGTATGATGTCAAGAATGTCTGAAGAAAGTATAGTTAAAAGAATCTGTCAGTGAAGTGGAAGGAAGAAGAAGGCGAGGAAAACCGAGAAGATGGTATGCTAAGGTGTCACAATGTGTGTCAAAGCGTTAAAAGGGAATGGTTGTAGGAAAAGAATGAGCAAATGACAGGAATGAATGGAGGAAGTTTGTTAGAGAGAGTACATGAAGGTCTCTGGACCCTTTTAAATAACAAACCTGGAAGGTCTTTATCCCAGATGTTGATGTGAAGAGACCTTGTCCGGAAGTATAACATTTGAGGGGAAGCCATTGATTTCGGGGGCTGATGAGTGATTGGTGCTTCTGAATGCTGTGTGCTTGCTTTTTGTGGACAAACTGATATGTGTTCTTCTGTCACCTGTTTTTCCTTTCTCGTGTCGCTTGCTGATCCTCCCTACCCCTTGTGGGCTGGCTACTGACTGACTGACTGACTGACTGACTGACTGACTGACAAATCTTTCCCCCTTACTCTCTTAACCCCTTCTGTACCGTCAACATCCTTTGTATTTTATTCTGGCTACTACGAATTGATTTCACTCAGATTAGGAAGGATCTCTAGTAATTATAAGGCTTCGAACTGTCTTATTCAATCCTTTTAGCTACCACAGAACCTTCGTAAGCTACAGGGAATCGTCTAAATATAGGTAGAGTAATACATAACAAACGTCGCTGGTACAGAAAAGATTAAAAAACTGCTGTGGGTTCTTCCTGGTACAGAGTGCACGGGGGTGAGCATTGCCGGTGAAGGTTGTGTGGAGGTGTGAACAGGTGAGAGGTAAAGATGGCCAAATATGTAAAGTCACACATTATGTCACTGCATTGTGTTGGCCTTTCACTGTACAAAATAAATGTGTTTAACCCATTCAATACCTTCTTTTCATTATATTCTGGTAGCTATTAGCTGGTTTTATTCAGCTTAGGAAGGATGTCTACCCGTTAACCCGGGAATGGCGAGGAAACTCTTAAGAGGTTTTACTGGGTGAAGGCGACGGGACTCTTAACCCATTGGCTGCGGCTATGTTTGGGCTATTTAGGGCATATTCAGGCACTCCTAAATGATAAATCAAGCATCTGCATTAACCCTTAATTAGCGGCGAGCAACATAAGTCGAGTTAAATAAAGCTGGACTATGTGGCGGCGCTCGACATAGGTCGTGTGGCAATTTCAGCACGTAATGTTGCTGAGAGAGAGAGACAAGTGGTGGCAGGAGAGTAGCGAGCGTATGACTGCTCCAGACCACCGCGGCGAACCTACTGACACGAATCCCACCTCCTCCCTCCCTCTCTCACTCGCTATATACGGAATTGTATGGGGAAAGTGCCTAATTACATGCTTTTTGCACTCGCGTTGCACGGTTATTGCAAGAAAACTAGCCATCATAAAAGGATCGTTATGGTGTCATTCGAAAGCTCTGTTTATGCCCTTTCAGGGATAGATACTTGTTTTACGTTCTGGGTCTTATTTAGGCATGAAAATGATCACGTAAACAGCCCTATTTTGGCTAAAAACACCCCGCTGGGCGGTACATATAAATAAACCGCATAGGCCGCTCGTAAGGTGTTAAATGAAGTGTATTCTGCTGAAAACTAGGCGAAAATAGCTTCAAAATGAGACCAGAACGGGCCCCGTACGTGGTCTGGTTCACCCGCAGTGGTGCCAGTGAAACGCGGGAAACCCGCTATTTGGTAGCACTCGCTCGCTTGGCTACACTGTTGTGAGACACAAAGAGAGACCCGCGCGAGACACAGTCAACCTCAGTGAGCCGATCGCTGCTCTGAGGGTTGGAGGTGGGCCCCTCACGCTCCCGCCCACTGACACTCGATTTTTACGGTTTTTACAGGCTTTTAAAGCCTGGAAATTGCTGTAACTTGCCAGGACGTTCCAGAACGTCACCCGCAACGAAAGGGTTAAGATCCAAGGCCTAAAAAAAAATGTTTAAAAGACCACAGTGGCACTCAAAACAAAGGAATATGTGATTAAGTGAGATCATTCCCCTCCATACCCACTATCACTCCTCCACATGTGTCAACCCCCCCTTCAATTATCACCTATTTTTCCTCTTATTCCCTTGTTTATCGGTTTATTTACTGCGCCAATATCTCCCAGCCGGTTTCAAGATCATCTGGGACTCATATAGAGAGCAAGACAAGAGAAAGACAGCAAGAGAGAGAGATCAGTCTGACTTCAGGCCTCGAAGAGGGAAGGTGTATGTCTCGTGCGCCTCTCACCTCACTGGAGGGTCGGCAATAATTCATCTTTTTCACCCCCCAAATACTATTCCCACTTGTTTTATTGCTGTTACATGTTAATATCTTCATATTAAACGTAACATATGAATAAGTAATAACAATATTTATTGGATAATGACGATTTTAGGCGGGAATGAACCAAAATATGCTCGCTTGGTGGGCACTTTAAAAAAAAAATGGCGTGCCGTTGCCGGGTTAAACTATTACAGACTATTTTGATTAATCGTTTTAATTACCATATATCCTTTGTAAGTTTTAACATATCGTCTAAATGCAAGTGAAATAAAACAAAAAGAACGTTGCTGGTACTTTAAGGGTTAACAGACTCTCTCGCAATAATGAAATCGAATCAGATAATTATTGTTGTTAAACGCCATACCGGTTTAGTAGTGTTTAACCCTTACATTATATATTACATTTGACTGTAAACGATTAGGAGCTATTAAGATGCCAAATGCAGTTATAATGAAAGATAAATATAGACCGTAGACTCGATATTAGCTACTTTTTGACTCGGATACTGTGGCTCCGATACACCCGCCGCTAAAGTGCTCGTGTGACACCGGCATAAGGATAACTAAAATACAAAAAAATAACAAAACTAATGAAAACAAGATCCATACACATTATTGACGTTTTCTATTCATGAGGAAATTGTTGAGGATTGAGGAACAGTGGATAGGTCTATTCGTGTCAAATCTCTATTATAACTTTTTGTTTTAAGTTTTATAAAATATGCCACCTCGTTTTCAGGGATTGCTTAAGCTGTATATCAGTCTAAAGTTTGTTTGATCACTAGGACTGACAATATGGACTAATAAATGTATGAAGAATTGTTTTTAGCATTATTATTAGAGAATCAATAATTATAGTAAATATTGTATGTATGTATGTATATACTCAGGCACATATCCCATATCTGGGGGTGGCCGACTCGAAACATAGCCCGAACAGGGACAACACAACACAACATAAAACATTAAATAAAACATTCACTTATCTAGGTCACCAGGGAGAAGACCCAGAGACCTAGGCCCATTTGGGGTGTCCAGCAAAAGATTCCCAGGTCCCAGACTTCCCGGAGAGGTTCCAGGCATAACTCTTAATATACCGGTACCGTATACACCGGCTCCCCGAGCCAGGTGCCTAACGGACTATTATCTAGTCTAACTGGTGCCTGACCCTCTCCCAACGACCGCGTTATCACTCATCTATTCACAAGCATTCTCCATTCAGTCCTATCCATTACCACTTATCTTGTCTGTTCTTCAGTCTCTCCCTACCTATGTAGTAAATCTGGATAGTTTATATACATCATAAGTAGCCATTATATCTTTTATTATAATTCTTGTATCAAATTTGAACTTTGCTATAATTAAACGTAACATGATCTTATGACTATTGTAGATAAAATACTGTAAGAATATTAAGGTTAGGGATAAATGTGAAATGTACAGTAAACTGTATTTTTGTAAACATGTAAGGTTTTGTGAACTTCCCAAATGCCTACCCTTGCATGTTGATAAGTTAAGCCTCGACCTTACCTTACGAAATATTTTCTCCTTTACTGGTATCTCTCCATGTCCCACCCCTCCGTGACCCCACTTGACCTGACTGTTTACTTTACTCCAGTCTGTGTTCAGTATAGGAGGTGGAATAAATTTGGCAGTATATTTGATGAAGACATATTCTTAAACTTGACTTTGCTGTTTACCTTGCCTCACCCCTATGTATTGTTTTTGTATAAGTAGGTAAACAACCATATTTATTAACCCCTCCTACACATCACTTGGCCTAGCTGTTGACCTTTTATAGGTATCCTCAGCTTTTATCGACGACTCTAATCTGGGTGCTCATGAGTTGAATCTTCTTATTAAGAATTTGGTCAACTAAATTTCCGTTTAGTTTCCGATACTACATTCTAAAGAAAATCGTGTAATGGTAACCAGAATATGATGAAAACTACGTAATGGTGGTGAAGGGGTGTGGTACCTCCTTTACCCCACCCCTATGTACAATATATATCACGGTACTGGTATTACGTATTATCACATGAACAGATATTTTCTCCAGCCCCTCCTTCACCTGACCTGACCTAGCTGTTTACCCTACACCACACACCTGTAGTTGCTGCACGGTATTTTGTATTATCAGATGAAGAGGCACCTTATTTCTTCTCAACCCCTTCACCACCATGACGTAATTTCCATCCTATTCTGGTTACCATTGGACGATTTTCGTTTGTTTATAATCTACCTGCACGACTCAAATGGGTACAAACTATCTCAATAATCCCTCTTTGTAGCATAGTTCCTTCTTAAAATGCATAAAATATTCTAATTTTATCCATAATCAAAGGTATAAAGGTGTCATGGTGCTGAAGGGGTTAACACATCTTTTCTGCCTTTCTACCTCAGAGAGACCTGTATTTTCTGCTTACTTTCTATCTCCCTTGTGTATACTATTTTTTAATTCTTTCATCATCCCATTTGAGCTAACGGTTTACAATACCCTATCCCTATGTTTACAGTGAGGTGTTTTATGTTTTCAGGTGTTTTATGTTTACAGTCAGGTGTTTTATATTAACACATGAATGGCAATATTCTTGAACTCTCCTTCACCTTACTTACCGTGGCCATTTTCATTACCCCAGCCCTATGTTTGTAGTACGGTCACGCTAATAAGTCATGTCCCAGCTGTCATTACGTTTGACTTGCTCTGTGCTGTATTAATGTCTGTCAGATGTTGAATAGGGTGGGTAAGTGTAGCAACATGTTTGTATATCTCACTCAAAAAGAAGAACTCATGTGTAAATATTGCTGATACTAATTATTGATCAAATCATAATGGGTGCCGAGACATCACTTATTAGGCCGGCTGTACATTACCGTACCTGTATGTCATTATTAGATAAACGGCCACAGTGAACCATTTTCGCCTTTATGAATACATGATCGCTTTTGTACCGGCAACGTCTTTTTAAGTTTATTTTAGCTATATTTAAACGATGTTATGCTGGGAGAAGGAACTATGGTAGTAAAAAGGGTTAGGTGAGATAGTTCAAAGCCTGTTAATATCTTTACACTGAGTAAAATCGTCTAATGGTAACCAAAATATAGTTAAAAGGACGGCGCCGGTACAGAAGGGGTTAAGTAGAAATAAATTGTTGTTGATGAAACTGGGTGATATGATATCAACAGTAGCCTGCATGTTATTTCATATCTTTAAGGTGGTCTTATACGAAAGCTTTTAGTGTCAATTTTGGATGGCTACATTTTGTTTTGCGGCAACATTGTTTGCATTTTTATTGATAAACAGAATATAGATGATTAATTTAGGTCACAATTCTAATTAAAAATGGTCTCATAAGTTACCAGACCTAAATTGCTGATAAGTTGATGGGAAAAATCGCTTGTATGATACCCCATTCAGTTATTGCATCGCCCATTTACCAACAAAAACACTAAACACTAATATATACCAGTTACGTCACTACTGAAGGCCTTAATGGTCAGCTCCTCTCGTGACGTCATGGAAGGGAAATACCACAGCAGCATCGTCATCATTTCGGCTTAAGGAGGGTCATCGGCTTTTTTTCTCTTTGTAACCTTTTCTCTCTTTCTCTGGCTTGTATCCATTCGGCCCCATTCAGCAAACTGTTTTAAGACGTTTATCCCCATCCAGGTGTCGATTTCTTCCTGGCGATCGATAGCGAGCCAGCAGTGTATGGAGAAATTCGGCTTTGCCAGACATTTTTCAATCGAAAAATGTACAAATTTAGCTTGCTGTAAAAAAAAAAAAAAAAAAAAAAAAAAAAATATATATATATATATATATATATATATATATATGCTAGCTCGCTAACGCTCGCCAGGAGAATATTGACACCTGGATGGGGGTAAACATCTTAAAACTGTAGGCTGAATGGGGCCGAATTTATACAAGGCAAAGA
This sequence comes from Paralithodes platypus, assembly GCA_032716605.1. Taxonomy (NCBI): domain Eukaryota; kingdom Metazoa; phylum Arthropoda; class Malacostraca; order Decapoda; family Lithodidae; genus Paralithodes; species Paralithodes platypus. Next base: position 8,592,178 of record CM064486.1, on the reverse strand, counting down.
AAGGGGGAAATAAAGAGAAACAAAAAGCGAGGTGGGCCCCCTTAACACGCTCATTCAGAATGCGATCTTTGTTCTCTTAATGCTCATGTCAGATGATTGTATTGGTCTTGCGAAGGATCCCAAGGAATCAAAAGGTTATAGAAACAACTATAAACCCTTTAACTATGACAGGTTCTTCAAAATGTGAATAACGGCATATGAAGGTACGGGCGCTAGGACACAAAAAGGATTGGTGTAGTGTGATAGGAGTTAATAAGGCAAGGAAACGTAGGTGATATCAGTACTGGCATGCTCATGGTTAAGGGGAGGTTTCTAGTTTGTTTCCTACTCCTTCAGCAATCTTAAAATTTCACACTCTTGACCCCCTTTCAAGATAAATTTGTACATTTTTCGGTAGAAAAATGTCCCGGCCGAAGGCCGATTACTCTTAAATTACAGGCTCGCTATCGCTCGCCAGGATAAAATCGACACATAAATGGCACGAAAGGTCTTAAAATTGACAGAATGGGACGGAAATTCTTAAAAATCACCAAACTAATGGGGAAAACGTCTTAAAATCTTAAAAGCAATGGGGCTAGACATGAGGGAGAAAGGGGTCAAGAAAAAAGTCCCTCAAGTGGAAATCTCCCCTTAACCCGTACAGTACCGGTGACGTCCATTTCATTCGATTTCAGCTACATTTAGACGATTTTGTGAAGCTTAGGAAGGACATAGGGTAGGTAAAAGGATTAATTGAGATGGTCTGTAGCCTTGTAATGGGTGGACGTCCTTCCCAAGCTGAATCAAATCGTCTAATGGTTACCAAAATGTAATGAAAAGGATGTCACCGGTACTGAAGGGGTTAATGTTTACTGAGCTCTTAGTATTGTAATTTTTTAGATAATTCCTAATTTATCTTTGTTTTGTATAGCTTGTAAAGTAGAAAAGTATGTTAATTTTAGATAACTTCCTAATTTATCTTTGTTTTGTATAGCTTGTAAAGTAGAAAAGTATGTTAATTTTAGATAACTTCCTAATTTATCTTTGTTTTGTATAACTTGTAAAGTAGAAAAGTATGTTAATTTTAGATAACTTCCTAATTTATCTTTGTTTTGTATTGCTTGTAAAGTAGAAAAATATGTTAATTTTAGATAACTTCCTAATTTATCTTTGTTTTGTATAGCTTGTAAAGTAGAAAAGTATGTTAATTTTAGATAACTTCCTAATTTATCTTTGTTTTGTATTGCTTGTAAAGTAGAAAAGTATGTTAATTTTAGATAACTTCCTCATTTATCTTTGTTTTGTATAGCTTGTAAAGTAGAAAAGTATGTTAATTTTAGATAACTTCCTAATTTATCTTTGTTTTGTATTGCTTGTAATATTAGAAAAGTATGTTAATTTTAGATAACTTCCTAATTTATCTTTGTTTTGTATTGCTTGTAAAGTAGAAAAGTATGTTAATTTTAGATAACTTCCTAATTTATCTTTGTTTTGTATAGCTTGTAAAGTAGAAAAGTATGTTAATTTTAGATAACTTCCTAATTTATCTTTGTTTTGTATTGCTTGTAAAGTAGAAAAGTATGTTAATTTTAGATAACTTCCTAATTTATCTTTGTTTTGTATTGCTTGTAAAGTAGAAAAGTATGTTAATTTTAGATAACTTCCTAATTTATCTTTGTTTTGTATAGCTTGTAAAGTACAAAAGTATGTTAATTTTAGATAACTTCCTAATTTATCTTTGTTTTGTATAACTTGTAAAGTAGAAAAGTATGTTAATTCACCGGGCTCTTATCATTTGAATTGTAAAATATGCTATTAATTTATACTTTCACTTTATAGATTTACGATTATAAAATAATGTTAGTTGTTGGAGATCTACCGGTATGAGGAGCAATGCAGAGAACATATTCATTTATGTTTATAGCTGAATTATATTGGTTTATTATATCGTATTTACCTTTCCCCTTTATCTCCATTTATATTTATAGCTGAATTATATTGGTTTATTATATCGTATTTACCTTTCCCCTTTATCTCCATTTATGTTTATAGCTGAATTATATTGGTTTATTATATCGTATTTACCTTTCCCCTTTATCTCCATTTATATTTATAGCTGAATTATATTGGTTTATTATATCGTATTTACCTTTCCCCTTTATCTCCATTTATATTTATAGCTGAATTATATTGGTTTATTATATCGTATTTACCTTAACCCTTTATCTTCATTTATATTTATAGCTGAATTATATTGGTTTATTATATCGTATTTACCTTTCCCCTTTATCTCCATTTATGTTTATAGCTGAATTATATTGGTTTATTATATCGTATTTACCTTTCCCCTTTATCTCCATTTATATTTATAGCTGAATTATATTGGTTTATTATATCGTATTTACCTTTCCCCTTTATCTCCATTTATATTTATAGCTGAATTATATTGGTTTATTATATCGTATTTACCTTTCCCCTTTATCTTCATTTATGTTTATAGCTGAATTATATTGGTTTATTATATCGTATTTACCTTTCCCCTTTATCTCCATTTATATTTATAGCTGAATTATATTGGTTTATTATATCGTATTTACCTTTCCCCTTTATCTCCATTTATATTTATAGCTGAATTATATTGGTTTATTATATCGTATTTACCTTTCCCCTTTATCTTCATTTATGTTTATAGCTGAATTATATTGGTTTATTATATCGTATTTACCTTTCCCCTTTATCTCCATTTTCCATATTTCAATGACACTTTATATAGGTATTCTTATACTTTATTGCATTGGAGTTAACTTTGTAAGGTACGGCACTAAAGGAAAACAACATGACTTCCATTTTATGACTTCTTTATAAGTCATTATTATTAAAACAATAACTAATAATATAATTGCTCATCTTCGTTGTTGTTTGTTTACGTAAAGTGCCTCATACACACTTATAAACTTCAGTGCCTACTATGGTATATTTTTCCCAAACCTTCATTTTACATTATAATTCATGGTAGGCTACTTATTAACTGCTTACAGGTTATATTGGGGATTATTTAATTTACCATTTCAGTGCCAGAAGTTTCTTTTCAATTTATTCTAGCTATATTTTGAAGAGTTTTTGCAGCTTAGGAAGGATCTGTGGTAGCTTAAACGGTTGAATGTGGTAGTTAAAAGCCTTCAAATTGCTAGAGGCCCCTCCTAAACTGAGTACAATCATCTATTGATAGCCAACATAAAATTACAGGGACATCACCGGTACGGAAAGGGTTAAAGCTTCTTTCTTTCTTACAAAACTTAATTTTCCCATATGAAACGATGCGGTACTTTATATCAGTAATATTGTTTAAAGGTATACATGCTTAATTTTGATGATTATAACATCTTGGTTTTATATTTCCAGAGATTGCTTTCTCCAACTGTAATCAAAGTCTAACAATAATTGTAATTACGGTATAAATCACACTCTAAATTACCGACGCAAGCTTGTGGGTTTTCCGTATATTTTCCCGTTGATTAGACTTTCGTAATGTTCTTGGCTTTGTCCTTGTGTGGTTAGTTTAATATATATATATTTCTCTCTCTCTCTCACTCTCTCTCTCTATTTGACTTTCGTAATATTCTTGGCATCGTCCTTGTGTGGTTAGTTTAATATATATATTTCTCTCTCACTCACTCTCTCTCTCTCTCTATTTGACTTTCGTAATAGTCTTGGCATCGTCCTTGTGTGGTTAGTTTAATATATATATTTCACTCTCTCTCTCTCTCTCTCTTTCTCTCTCTCGATTTGACTTTTGTGTTATTCTTGATTTCGTCCTTGTGTGGTTAGTTTAATATATACTAGCAGGGGTACCCGGCGTTGCCCGGGTACTACCACCACTACTACTACCATAATCACCATCATCAATCACTACTACCACAATCATCACGATACTACTACTACCATAATCACCGGCCTCGACCTCCCTGTGCCTCATTAAACGGCGACCTTGATTTCGGCCGCTAAATGACCTCCGATTTTGGATCTGACCTCATCCGTACCCCCATTTTGGGGGGCTGCGAACAACTTTCGTTCCATACACCTTTTCGATCGGAGGCCTCCTTCTGCCCCAAACGGCCATTTTCGTTTTTTGTTTTTGTTTTCAATTACGGCCTCGAAACGACCTCCGATCGTGGCCTCGCCCCCTCTATGACCTGACCCAGGTCAATTGACACCCACATGCAAAGTTTCAGCTCCCCAGGTCCAAAACTGCGGCCGCCTATTAAGAACACACAGGCAGACAGACACACGAACTGATTTAATAATATAGATAGATACTGTACCACCATAATCACCATCACTACTACCACCACTACTACTACCATAATCACCATCATCAATCACTACTACCACAATCATCACAATACTACTACTGTACTACCATAATCACCGGCCTCGACCTCCCTGTGCCTCATTAAACGGCGACCTCGATTTCGGCCGCTAAATGACCTCCGATTTTGGATCTGACCTCATCCGTACCCCCATTTTGGGGGGCTGCGAACAACTTTCGTTCCATACACCTTTTCGATCGGAGGCCTCCTTCTGCCCCAAACGGCCATTTTTTGTTTTGTGTTTTTTTTTTTTTTTTCAATTACGGCCTCGAAACTACATCCGATCGTGGCCTCGCCCCCTCTATGACCTGACCCAGGTCAATTGACACCCACATCCAAAGTTTCAGCTCCCCAGGTCCAAAACTGCGGCCGCCTATTAAGAACACACAGACAGACAGACACAGGAACTGATTTAATAATATAAGATATATCCCGCTCTCTCTCTCTCTCTCTCTCTCTCGCTATTTCTCTCTCTCTCTCAGATGTAGGTGATGTTGCAATAGAGCTTTCAGAATGCACACGCATACCTTCACAAAAGCAGGCCTAGATCCTTACCGGTTTAGAGAGGACGTACACACACACACACACACACACATACACACGGTGGTGTGTTTATCGGTACACACGTTATTTTTGCATGCTTACGAGTACATTTTTCGATTTTTAAACCTAAATAAAACCATCTACATAAAACTTAACCTAACTTAACTTACCTAACCTAACCTAACCGAAAACACTCCATTGCAACGTATTTTAAAGAGGTGTGTACAAACTGTCGCCCTTAACCTCATGTACCTGCAAACCTAAATATTTCGCGAAATTTGTACCTTTAAACACACACACACACACACACACACACACACACACACACACACACACACACACACATATGTAAATATATGTATGTAAATATGTATGTATGTAAATATACGTACATATGAGCGAGAACATATTGCTCACTAGCGCAACTTCTGATTATAAATCTATGCATAAGCATTATCTATTATTAAGTGTTCGCGTATCTTCATCCATGTATTTCCACCCTTAACAATAGAACGCCCAGCTCTTCCATATTTCGCCTTCTGTCACACACACACACACACACACACACACACACACACACACACACACACACACTAACCTCCCATTGTAGTACCTGCACCCTCTTTACCTGACCTTACCAAAACAGTTTCTATATGTATGTATGTTTGTGTGCATACGTGAGCGTTTGTGTATACGGACATGTGCACACTTACTGCATGTTCTTATGTTCCTATATATGTATGTATATGTATGTGCGCACGTACGTGTATATACGTATGTTCTGTATATGAGTAAGTAAATAAATGTGTATATGTACTGTATATCACTTACTCTCATGGTTATTTTATGATAATTTGTATTCTGCACATGCATCATTATTGTATTTATTTATTTTGTTTGTAAACTAAGCTTACCATCCTCATATCTGTACATCTCATGTTCATCCACTAAATTGTAAAATGTGTATTTTCAGCCCATGAGGCTGCCATTCTTTAATAAACCGTTTATTATTATTATTATTATTATTACACACACACACACACACACGCACACACACACACACTATTATCTCTCTCTCTCTCTCTCTGTCTGTCAGTCAGTCAGTCAGTCAGTCAGTCAGTCAGTCAGTCAGTCAGTCAGTCAGTCAGTCAGTCAGTCAGTCAGTCAGTCAGTCAGTCAGTCTGTCAGTCAGTCAGTCTGTCTGTCTGTCTGTCTGTCTGTCTGTCTGTCTGTCTGTCTGTCTGTCTGTCTGTCTGTCTGTCTGTCTGTCTGTCTGTCTGTCTGTCTGTCTGTCTGTCTGTCTGTCTGTCTGTCTGTCTGTCTGTCTGTCACTCTCACTCTCACTCTCACTCTCACTCTCTGAACTATTGCAACGTATATAGTCTACTGGTATGGTATACATTCCTTTCATTAGGCTATACAACCAACCACGTATCCACACATACAATCATACACACACATCCACACGCTCACACACAGGCCTAGAATACCGGTTCTGAAGTGATAACACGTGTACACACACACACACCCACACAGACACACACACACACACACACACACCCCAGTTACCGGTTTTGAGGTGATTGCACACACACACACACACACACACACACACACACACACACACACACACACACACACACACACACACACACACACACACACTGAATACAAACATAATTTCTTTCATCACATTATTTTTTGCTTCATTATTTCATTAATGCCATAATTTTGTATTGGTACGTAGACTATTTTGCCAAAGTATATTCCAATCCTGTATCCCATTTTTAATTATTATCCTAATCATACAGTTGTATGAACTATGCTTAATAGGTGCATATTTAAATATAGTATTGTATTTTAATTAGTTCCTTTGCGTTTATATTGTGTCGTCCCAGTTTTGGTTTGTTTTATTTGCAAGGTTTACATTATAATAATCATCGTGTCATTCATATAGGGCAGATAATGCAAACTGGTAGATTCTTGTGATGATATGGATATTTTGAGAGACTGGAAGAATGTATTTGAGGGAATAAATTATCGATGAATCAGCTTCTAAAGGACCAAATCTTCCTTCCACCAGATGAAAACAAATTGGTTATTAGCGTATACCAAGACAGAATGAACAGGAGGTAGCCAATTCGATGAGATATCCAGGCCATGGTTCTGGATAGGAAATGGCCTTAAGAGGGTAGTGGATATTTTATTGTTTATTTACTTATTTATTTTATAGTAATCTCGCTAGACCTCCATCAAGCTTAAAAAAATACCCCCTAGCCCCCTTCAAGAGATATACCCCCTAGCCCCCTTCAAGAGAAATACCCCCTAGCCCCCTTCAAGAGAAATACCCCCTAGCCCCCTTCAAGAGAAATACCCCCTAGCCCCCTTCAAGAGAAATACCCCCTAGCCCCCTTCAAGAGAAATACCCCCTAGCCCCCTTCAAGAGAAATACCCCCTAGCCCCCTTCAAGAGAAATACCCCCTAGCCCCCTTCAAGAGAAATACCCCCTAGCCCCCTTCAAGAGAAATACGTACATTTTTCGGTAGCAATATGTCCATGCTTAGGACCGCCTCCTCCTAGAATTAGAGGCTCGTTATCGCTCGCTAGGAAAACAATCGACACTTAAATGGCACGATAGGTTTTTATATGTTCAAAGAAATGGAGCAAAAGGTCTTAAAGTCGACACACCAATGGAACAAACGTCTTAGAATCTCAAACCTAATGGGACTAAACATGAGGGAGACAAAGTAGCTGCCTGACCCATAAGTCGTAACACATGGAGAGTAGCTAGCAGGTGAAAGACTCCAATTTGGGGGACACTTGTTACAGGAAACTTTGCCCTTTGTCTCATTCATGCACATAGGGGAAAAATAACCTTGGGAGTTTTAGGCTATAAAGAAGTTGGACCTGTTCTGTAGACCTGGATATTTAGCAGAATTACCAACTAAAATACAGTGGTAGTATATTTATAAACACAAATACAGTGGTAGTATATTTATAAACACAACATCAAATTCAACGTGCTTTCTATCCATCCATGGTTATTTGTTTATCGATATCACTAACTAACTGGAACACTGCGTACGAATTGGTTAGTCTACAATTCTACATTATTGATGCTAGCTTGTATATTTGAACTGTATTATACGGAACGTGTAAACAGTTGGTAGTCCATAAGTGTTAAATAAGTGGTGCGCTTCCCATAGACTTTATCGTATATGAGCTTAATTGGTAAATGGGTATAATGATTATTTATTATAATAGGCCAGCCACATAATTTTGGTTAATCAAGTGTACCGTATGTAATGTGTATGTCTTTGTACCGGCGTCTTGTATGGTACGGTAAATACGATGACTAGGCATACCGATTAAGTGAATTGTCTTTTGGATTATTGGAAATATTTCACACTAGCATATTAAGGGGGGCCAGTGGTTAGTTTTTAGTCTATTTTTTTATTCATTTATATATGTTGTTAGTGTCCTCGCTAGCCCTCCATCAAGCTTAAAGAAACACTCCCTAGACCGATACATTTGTAGATATAAAAATTTCCCGGCCGAAGGCCGGGTGTTCTTAAAAATACAGGTTCGCTATCGCTCGCCAGGAAAAAATCGACACTTAAAATGGCACGAAAGATCTTAAAATTGACAAGGAAATGGGACGAAAGTGGTAAAATAGCCAAACTCATGGTCGGAACGCCTTAAAATCTCAAAACTAATAGGGATAAACATGAGGGAGAAGGGGGTCGAGAAAAACCCTCTGCCTCCCCTTAATTATAACAATAGGGCTATAGCACTTGAACTTAACTAGGTCCTATATTCATGTAGTAGAAGGCTCCTATTGTCATCTCTCTTCCATAGTTGTCACGGGGAAAACTATTCTAATTCAGCATTTCAAACAAGTTCATTTTAGGCAGTATACTATTGAGTATATACAGGTAAACTTATTTTAAAGTTTTTATGTATTCATTGAATGTGATAGAATAGCCAAAGCAATAACTAAAAACAAAACATTACTGTATGTACCGGTATGTAATTTCATTTATACTTTCCTGTATACCGTACCATATTCATTACAGTCATAACAAATATGTATTGTATCGGTTAACACATCAATTCCTGAAAGCAAGGGAGGGGACAGAGGAAGCAGTAGGGGGTGAGGAAAGGAGCTGAAGGAAAAGACGTTGGGGTCAGCCCCGACGCCTTCATCTCCTTCAGCTCCCTTCCTCACCCCCTACTACTTCCTCTGTCCCCTCTCTTGCTTTTAGGCATTTTAAGTGATCAAAATATCTAGTCTCACCTTTCCTATATTCAAGTCATGTCCTTGTTCTCTTCTCGATCTTGTGGTCCTGAAGCCGACCACATTTCTTTCCTAATCTAGAATGTACCGGGTAATCACTTGGAAATAGGTTTGTATGTAATATTATAGTACAATTTAGTTGGAAATACGTACGTGGTAATAAGTACAGTACGTGTCGATAGTGCAGAGTTTGAAACAGGTACGTGTTCGAAAAGGTAACAACTAGGTTGTTGGAATTATGTTCGAAATGTTCTAGTTTGAATTAGGTTCGAAAAGTGCTAATTGTAATTATGTTCGAAAATATCCACTCTCTCCTTCCCTTATTTAATTTAATTCTCATTATGAATTATTTTAATACAGTGACGATCACCAGGTGATTTTATTCAAATTAGGAAGAACCTTATGAGAGAGAGAGAGAGAGAGAGAGAGAGAGAGAGAGAGAGAGAGAGAGAGAGAGAGAGAGGAGACAAAAAACAAATAATACAAGACAAAATATCGTCACTTTATGTGCGGCCTTGTGAGGAATGTGGAAATGCCAAACTTTTACATTTTTAACGACACATTTTCGTTATATAAGCTACAGTAGTTACAACTTTAATGTAGCTTTAAATACTCATAATATTATACAAGTATACACACAAAAGCTGGACCTTTCACTTATCAGGTGTGATACCGCGGATGATCGTACCTACCTACTTCTCTCTCTCTCTCTTTCTCTCTCATCCTTCTTCTTTGCTATCCTTTCCTTGCACTGTACCTTACTCTCGGGTTAGCTATCTCTACTATAATTAAGTCCTGACCACCTCGTTTGGATCGTAAGGTCTGTGTGGCCAGTGTATTTATGTAAATATATGTAAATCTCTCTCTCTCTCCCCCCCACCCCTTGTGACGTCATCCCGGCCTGGTGTGGGTAAACGAGAGCAAGATAGAGGTGGCGGGGGCAGCTACCTTCAACGTCCTTGTGTTTACTTTTCAACTGGAACATCCGGCACCTTACGCAACCTCGGCGGCACGTGTCGGCTCTTACGTTAGTGTTTACGTTAAGGGGGCCCACCTCGCTTTTTTTTATCTCTCACTCCTTTTCTCTCTTTTTCTGGCTTGTATCCATTCGGCCCCATTCAGCCAACTGTTTAAAGACGTTTAACCCCATCCATTGTATGGAGAAATCCGGCTTCGCCGGAGAAAATTTTCTATCGAAAAAGGTGCAAATTTAGCTTGCTGTCAAAACAAAAATACATACTGTATATGCTGGCTCGTCAGTAAAATATTGACACCTGGATAGGGGTAAACGTCTTAAAACAGTAGGCTGAAGGGGGCCGAACGGATACAAGCCAGAGCAAGAGAGAACAGGAGAGAAACATATAAACAACAGCGAGGTGGGCCCCCTTAAGCGGATTGTACGAGTCAAGCCGGTATCACACCAGCTTTTTTCCCCCAACTATTATTCACAACACTGATCTGGCAGCTTTTGAAATAAACTTTAGCGCAAATGTTGTCATTAATAATAATCGACCTTCATTTATAGTTGCGGATACCAGTGCAATACATCCCAAGAATGTTAACTGAAAAATGTTGGTCATTGAAAATAATTGACGTAAGGTTTTGTGTGATACCTTTTTAAGAAGCTTGTAGCGGGAGAGCACTTGACGAAACGCATAAATATATATATATGTGTGTGTGTGTGTGTGTGTGTGTGTGTGTGTGTGTGTGTGTGTGTGTGTGTGTGTGTGTGTGTGTGTATACAAGATTCCGTTAATGGTAGTCTTAATGCATATCTTAATCGAATCCTTCGCGCAAGAAGTTCGTAACGGGAACACATTTGTTGTCAATACGGTACCTTGCCGTATATACTTTGCTTGATTAATAACGCTGTTTATTATTTACAACACGGTCTGATTGGGTAGCCTAACTTAAGGGGGTATTATTTATTTATGGATTTATAATGATTAATATATGTATTTATTTAGTTTCCTCCCTAGACCTCCATCAAGGTTTTAATAATACCCCCAATCCCCCCCCCCCCCCCCTTTCGAGATAAATTGAGAAAATGTCCCAGGAAAAAATCGATACCTAAATGTTACAAAAGGCTTTAAAAGTAACAAAGTAATGGGGCGAAAATTCTTAATATCGCCAAATTAATACGGTGAACGCCTTTAAAAAAAAAACAATGGGGCTAAACATGAGGGAGAAGGGGATCCCCCCCCCCCCACCACCACCAGTAGTCCTAATGCGCTTTGGCAATGGTAGTTAGACATTCAGATAATTAAATATTAATCTAGTCTTAGCAAATAATATACACCTAATAGATAGGTTTATTGTCTGAATAGATAGTTTTAATATTTGAATGTCTGGGTTTCTTTAATATAAGGTTTTATGTGTTGTTGGACATCTGGCTCATGTGTATTTAACATCCCAAAACTAGAAATATGTAAATAAAGGCCAAATATGTATCAGTCAGCACTCGTAAAAGCCTACACCATCATAAGCCTCTAGTGCCACGAGATAAAGTGACCGGCCTTTCACTTAGTGCCGGCATATTTGGCAGGTGGACAGGAGTGTAGTCAATTATAGAGACTTCCATTATTGTGAGCATATGGAGATGGATGGTGGAGCCTACGTGCAAAGAGGTGGATAAGAGATGGTATATATATATATATTTATATATATATATATATATATATATATATATATATATATATATATATATATATATACCGGTATATATATACACACACACACAGATAGGGACTACGCTGACCATACGATCCAAACGAGGTGGTCAGGATTTAAGTATATAGCAGATATGTCAGAACCCTAAGTGAAGAAAAGGAGAGAGAGAGAGAGATTGATTGATAATATTATCAGGTTTAAGGTTCTTCATGTGCATAATTTGGTGATAAATAAGTTGCCCTTGACATGGAATAGGTCATTCTTATACTGCATCGACCTTGGCTGGCTAGACTAGAACAACGCCCTCGGTCCGAAGGGGTGAACAACGTAACTCGTAGTGGTAGTATATATACTGTTTATATACTGTAGTTATGGATTAGGCACCTGACACCTTCAACCCCTTCAGCATGAGACGCATTTTTACCTTTGAGTCTGGTTAAAATTAGACGATTTTACCTGTTATTCAGAGGGTGTATTGGGATAATATTTAGAGTCCTCGAGGTGCTTTATAAGTTATAGAAAATCGTCTAATGGTAACCAGAAACGGAATACAATAACATCATTGTGCTGAAGGGATTCAACTCTTAGCGGTTATTCATGCAAAGTAATACAAAATATACGAACAGCAACAGAAAAACTAGACCTCACCAAGCTGCTTGTTTGTAAGCTCATGCACTGGTATGCGCACGACTAATTTTAACTTGGGTTTAATTATCTTTACAAATGATCTAAATGAGGGTATCTAAATACTAGAATGAAATAAGACATATATTTGTTTAGTAATTAGTTATCCGTTCTTTGTTTAAGTAAACCTGAAAATAGATGAAAATGCATTACACAAAAACAAAATAAATAAGGTGCGAGGTAGGAGCCCAACACGCAAGGGGAACTGCAAAAGGAATTCCAGAAAATACATTGGCACCCGTAAGGGAGCCCACCTCGCTTTGTTTTCTCTTTCTCTCCCTCTCTCTTTGGCTTGTATCTATTTGGCTCCATTCAGCCTACTATTTTAAGACGTTTACCCCCATCCAGGTGTCAATATTTTCCTGGCGAGTGGTAGCGAGCCAGCATATAAATTTTGTTTTTTTGACAGCAAGCCAAATTTGTAAATTTTTCGATAGAAAAATGTCTCCGGCGAAGCCGGATTTCTCCATCAATGCTGGCTCGCTATCGCTCGGCAGGAAGAAATCGACACCTGGAAGGGGAAAACGTCTTAAAACAGTTGGCTGAATAGGTCCGAATGAATACAAGCCAGGGAAAGAGAGAAAAGGAGAGAAAAATAAAAAAAAGATGGTGACCCCCCTTTAAGTTTTGCGTCGTGATGTTTGATAAGACTATCGTGTGTGACTTACGACTCCGCCAGACTGTCATTTGGGACTCGTATTGGTAAACTCGAAGCTTTTGTCTTGCCTTGCATATGTGTTTGGTTTCTTTATCTTGGGAATTTATGGCCTACGAAATTTTAGTTTGGGGTTAAGGAGAGTCGGCTATTGGAATGCTGGGATTTTTTTTTCTTTTCTATTTTTGGTTTTGTTATCCCTGTTCATTGGTCTTTATTTTGTTTTGTTAACCCGTTCACCACCATTACGTAATTTTCATCATATTCTGGTTACCATTAGACGATTTTCTGTAGTTTTTAATATAACTCTGAGTCAAATGAGTAAGTACGATATCAGTAACCCTCTTCGTAATATAGGCTCGTCTTAAATTGCATAAAATATTATCATTTTAGCCAGAATCAAAGGTAAAAAGGCGTCATGGTGCTGAAAGGGTTAAATTGGAACGCCGCCGTTAGGCCATACGATTGAAACCATCACAGTGCCAACATGGGTCACTTAGTCTTCATGATGTTTGCATGTATGCAGTATATAAGTATTTTTTTTATAATGGGTAAGGCTCACAACCTAGAAGACAGGGGTTCGATGCCCCCGGGTATATATATATATATATATTCCTGTCATATTGCGTTTGTCCTGGCCATCCTCCTGTGCAGAGACCCTTTAAAGATACAGCTCACGCATGTTTGGCAAGCCCCGACGCCTTCATCTCCTCCTCCAGCTCCCTTCCTCGACCCCCACTACTTCCTTCCTCCGTCCCTTTCCTTGCTTCGAGGCATTAAGTGATCAATATTGTTACTGACCATTGTCTCACCATTCCTACATATTTCCCTGGAAGAACTGGCACAATTATTATTATGCTTATTTAAGGGGGGTGACCTGCGTTTGTTCTGTCCTTTTCTATCTTTCTCTGGCTTGTATCCATTTGGCCCCATTCAGCCTACTGTTTTAAGACGTTTATCCCCATCCAGGTGTCAATTTTTTACTGGTGAGCGGTAGCGAGCCAGCATATTTTTTATTTTTGTTTGACAGCAGGCTAAATTTGTACATTTTTCGATAGAAAAATGTCTCCGGCGAAGCCGGATTTCTTCATATAATGCTGGCTCGCTATCGCTCGCCAGGATGAAATCGACACCTAGATGGGGATAAACGTCTTAAAATAGTTGGCTGAATGGGGCCGAATGGATACAAGCCAGAGAAAGAGAGAAAAGGACAGAAATAACAAAAAGCAGGTCACCCCCTTAAGGTGCTTGCGGTGTCTAAAGTTCATTCGCCCGTTTTATAAGGTATTTAGTTGCCTGCTTGCGACACATCTATGCATTTATCTTGGTATATGATATTGAACTAGAGAACATTAACCCTCTCCGACATATGACGCGATTTTGAGCCTATTGGGGATACTTTAAAGCCTTTGTTACCATCAGGGGTATTTAGAAACCTTTAGTTTAGTTACTTCAACCTCTGCAGTTGTCTTTGAGTTAGCTGTGGGCAGAAAACTAGTTTTGGAGAGGTAATTATAAAAGTGAGAGAACTCTATTTCTTATTGCTAATCTGGCAACCTCTGCGTCATAAATGCGTGAAATGGTTAATCGTTAAGATTTTGTTTGTTAGCTTTTGACAATATATCCATGCATTTATCATAGTTCATGCTTTCGAACTCTGGAAGATATATTATTCAGTATTTGTTCGTTGATAAACCGGCGTCTTTGATAAGTATGTGACCGTAAAATTTAATGAAACCAATAAAAAGTTGATGTGCTGATTATCACTACGTTGCCACTCGGGTAGCTTCTGTCATGTCCAGCCACACAGAAAAGTCTCGCGACACGTTTTCCATTGATCTAAATTTGGTGTTAAACTTTGAGGGTATGTGGAAAAACCCCCACTAGAACAAATAGGCTTATTGATCTAAATTTGGTGTGTAACTTAAGGGGGGTGACCTGATTTTGTTCTGTCCTTTTCTATCTTTCTCTGGCTTGTATCCATTTGGCCCCATTCAGCCTACTGTTTTAAGACGTTTATCCCCATCCAGGTGTCAATTGTTTACTGGTGAGCGGTAGCGAGCCAGCATATTTGTTTATTTTTGTTTGACAGCAGGCCAAATTTGTACATTTTTCGATAGAAAAATTTCTCCGGCAAAGCCGGATTTCTTCATATAATGCTGGCTCGCTTCGCTCGCCAGGAAGAAATCGACACCTAGATGGGGATAAACGTCTTAAAATAGTTGACTGAATGGGGCCGAATGGATAGCCGGAGAAAGAGAGAAAAGGAGAGAAATAACAAAAAGCAGGTCACCCCCCTTAAGGGTATATGAGAAGAAAAAACACTAGCACAAATAGGCTTATGGATCTAAATTTGGTGTTTAACTTGAGGGTATGTGGGAACAAAAATAGGCTTGTACTAAATGTATCCTCCATTTACACCAGCTTTGTTGATATTTAATGACAGACGAAAGCATATAACTAACGATCCTTTAGCCGGTATCACACGAGAGCAATCATAGTCAACATTCGATGGACATAATTTTTCTGGCAACATTTCTGGAATATTTGGCACTGGTATCGAAAACTAGACTGATTATAGATGAATTTGGCTAACATAAATATATAGCATGCTGACCTCATAAGCTGCCAGACCAGTGTAGAGGGTAAATGTTGAGGGAAAAAGTACTCGTGTGATACCGGCTTTTCACTGTCTAATAATTACGGTATCGGTACTATATTTCGTTGCTTAAATCTTCTCACCGCTCATCATTTACTGGGGATGGGCGTATATATTTGCTCATTTAGGTATATTTTTATTAATTTATTTGTTTCCTTCCCAGACCTCCATCAAGTTTTAAAAAACACCCGCCCAAGACCCTCCTTCAAGATACATTTGTACATTTTTCTATGGACAAATATCCCGGCCAAAGGCCGGTTCTTCTTAAATTACAGGCTCGCTATTGCTCCCAGGAAAAAATCGACAACTACTGTAAATTACACGAAAAGTCCTAATATTAACCACAAAATAGGGCGAAAGTTCTTAAAATCGCAAAACTAATGGTCCGAACGTCTTAAAATCGAAAAACTAATGGGGCCAAATATGAGGAAGAAGGGGGGACCAGAAAAACGACCCACCTCCCCTTAATGTAGGTTAGGTTGGCTTAGGTTAAGGTATTGCAAATTAGGAGAGTTTAGGGTTTTCAATTGACCACTTTGCAAGTTTCAGGCTTTAACCCTTTCTGTACCGGTGGCGTCCTTTTAACTTTATTTTGGTTACGATTAGACGATTTCATTTAGTATCTCTAGGGCCTCCAAACACAATTAACAGGCTTTTAACTGTCTCACCTAACCCTTTTTACTACCACAGATCCTTCTAAAATTTCATATTTTTGTTTTTGTTTTAATGTTGTGCTGTGTTGTCCCTGTTCGGGCTCTGTCTCGAGTCGGCCACCCCAGCTATGGGGTACATACATACATACATACATACATACATACATACAAGTTTAGTGTAGAAAGTAAGATGGAAGAATATGCCACACAACTCTACACTGTACAAATATCCGTACAGTGAAAGCCCGTACACTGTGAAGATCGAAAACCTTACTCAATATTGCAATTTCCTTATTGTACCGGTACTATACGGCAATATTATGGCTCTCTATTATAGGACTAGTAATGTTGGTTTAGGTACTGGTATGTTTTCGATCTTGAAAATTAGCCACTTAAAATTGAAACAGTTGAAATCAGACCGGTAAAAAGGCACTGTCTAACTTTATCCGTATCGTTGCCTATATATATATATATATATATAATATAACCCGTACCAGTACCCGATGACCAGCTTCAGGTTTGTTAGGTATACTGGCGTCAGTTTTTTATCAGTTTCTTAGTTAACGTAATTACAGGTCTCCCTATTGGCTTACTGGCAGACACACTCACATTCTATAAGACCTTTCCTCGCCATGTACAGTTGCCCACATGAATTTATTACCACTCTGCGAAACTATGTGTGTAAGGATAATTAGTACGAGTCATTTTGTAGTATGCGGTATTTTCTTATCCAATTTACGGTTTCCAGCATATTTTTATTGTAAGTCAATCATGCTGTGTTTCCTTCCATACATAAAGTCACCAAGTGTATCCAGATTTATGTGTCCAACTGTACAACCGCTCCAGTGAAAGGTGGTACACATAATTTTGATTAACCCTTTCTGCACCTTGACGCCTTTTTTCCATTGATTCTGGCTAACATTAGATGATTTCATGCAGTTTACG
Source organism: Paralithodes platypus (assembly GCA_032716605.1). Taxonomy (NCBI): domain Eukaryota; kingdom Metazoa; phylum Arthropoda; class Malacostraca; order Decapoda; family Lithodidae; genus Paralithodes; species Paralithodes platypus. The sequence goes on along the minus strand of CM064486.1, from coordinate 8,574,723 downwards.
AGGACCAGTGTTATTAACCCCTTTTGTACCGGCGATGTCTTTTCAACTTTATTCTGGCTACTATTAGACGATTTTATTCAGTTTCAAAGGGCCTCCAGCAATTAGCAGGCTTCGAACTATCTCACTTAACCATTTTTACTACCACAGATCCTTCTTAAACTGCACAAAATCGTCTATATATAGCTAGAATAAAATAAAAAGGACATTGCCGGTACAAAAGGGGTTAAGAGGGTTTATTTAGATCATATATTCCCATTTGAGTCCTAGGTGTACATTTTTTATATAAAGAACATCGTCTAATGGTAACCAGAATACGATGATAATTTCGTAATGGTGGTGAAGGGGTTAAACAATTATTCTGGCACGCTGATTAATTATATTGGTATGATATGATGTCAGAATGTGGGTCAAAGCGTGAAAAGGGAATGGTTGAAGCAAAAGAATGAACAAATGACAGGAATGAATGGAGGAAGTTTGTTAGAGAGAGAGTACAGTCGAGGTTAATAAGTGTTGTCAGATATTTCACAAAGTGTCGGACACTGACTTTTTTTTTTTTTTTTTTTTTTTTTTTTTTTTTTTTTTTTTTTTTTTTTTTAAATATTCCAACTACTCCCTCTCGGGCATAGGCTGAGAGCCTGTACATTCCACCGCCCAACACGGTGAAGCCCGTGAGGTCTTGTTCCAGTCTGGGGAGTGAGACATGCGAAGCATCCATCATGGCTCGAAGCAGCTCCATCTCTGAAGCGGCCGGTTGCTTCGCTCAAGTGCTTCATCGTCTCACCCTCCAGACTCAGACCCTCACTCTTAGAACGCCACCTATTGAGCAGTGAACTCACTAGGCATTGTCCCCTGTAACATATTTTGAATATGGGAATATTCATACAGTGTTATTTAATCAGGGGGATAAGGGAGGGATAAGCACTTTTCCCAGTAACTATAAAGATACCAATAACACTTGTTGAGCGAAAACCACTGGATTCTATGACAACACTTAATACCCCCGATTGTACATGAAGGTCTTTGGACCCTTTTAAATGACAAACCTGGAAGGTCTTTATCCCAGATATTGATGTGAAGAGACTGTGTCCGGAAGTATAATTTTTAGAGCAGACTACAGGGGTGAGTAAAGGTCACAAGAGCGATTTTCCGTCAGCTATAACGGAACACAGAAAGTAACATTGCTTAAGAAAGTTTAACATCTGTAACTGTATGAAGCTAAAGCTCCGAAAGTAACATAACTAAATATTTTAGTGGAGGAAGGTTTAGCTTTTATTCAGGTTAACGGTAAGCGACTTTTCTTTTTAGCTCATAATCTGTCTTTAGGACTGAACAGAATAAACACTATCTGAATAATCGTTGACCTGAAGCTGCATACAATTGTCTAATGTTAAGGGGACATGGGCCGTTTTTCTGGTCCCTTTTTTCTCTCGTGTTTAGCACCATTAGTTTCGAGATTTTAAGACGTTCGGCCCATTAGTTTGGCGATTTTAACACATTTCGCCCCATTTTGTTGTTAATTTTTAGACCTTTTGTGCTATTTAGGTGTAAATTTTTCCTGGCGAGCGATAGCAAGCCTGTAATTTTAAGAGGAATCGGCCTTCGGCCGGGAAATTTTTCTACCGAAAAATGTACAAATTAATCTAGAAGGAGGATCTAATAGATGTTTTTTTTTTTAAATTGATGGAGGTCTAGGGAGGAAACTAGAAAAATAATGAATACATGCAAAACTCGCCCAAAAAGTGAACCATCTCCCCGGGGGCTTAACCTGAACATAAGGTAAAAAAGACGTCGTACAAAGGAGTACAAAGGAAATCAAGAAACAACAGATCTAGTGACCCTTCTAGGTTGCTTGTCCTCCAAAACACTGAGGATCAAGTATCCAAACAGTGGTTTAGAGTGGGTAAGGGAACATTGGAAAGGGAATTACTGCCCTGGAACTAATGTCCGTGGCAGGATTTGGAAGTTAGTAGAGGACAGATGGGTTAGTAACTGAGGGGGGGATAAAATAAAGTTATTCATTTACAAACGCAGTCAGTCGCGGGTTTGATGCGAGATATTTGTCTAGGCGGAGTTTAAATGAATCAACGGTGATGCAGTCTATAACGTTTCGGGGAAGCCCATTCCACAAGTTGACAACTCGATTGAAGAAGAAATTCTTAGATTCGTGCGGTTAAAAGATTTACCAATCATTTTGCAACCGTTTCCCCGCGTGTAATTAGATTGGTCGATAGTGAAGTACTTACTACAGTTCATATTGTCGATGCCTTTGATGATTTTGAACACTTGAATTAAGTCACCTCTTAATCTGCGCTGGGTTAAAGGAAATAGATTTAATTCTCTAAGACGCTCTTCGTATGGTTTGTTCTTTAGGCTAGGTATCATTTTGGTAACTCTACGTTGAACTCGTTCTAGCTTGTTTATATCTTTTTGGTAATAAGGGCACCAGGATTGAACGCAGTATTCCAGAAGAGGGCGGACTAAGGAATTGTAAAGGGTTAGGATAACTTCTTTGGATTTATGCTCAAATGACCTGCCTATAAAGCCAAATATTTTGTTTGCCTTCTTAACAACTTCTGAACATTGTTGACTCGGTTTTAGGTTACTCGATATTGTTACTCCCAGATCGGTTTATCTGTTTACATTCTTAAGCTGAGTGCCATTCATCGAATAGTTTGCTTTCTCATTTAGGTATCCGATATGTAGTACTTTACATTTATCCGCATTGAAACTCATTTGCCAAATTTGGGCCCAACATGACAATTTATCTAGATTGTGTTGCATATCGTCAACTTGTTCTTTTGAGAGTACGCTATTTGCAATTTTTGTATCGTCAGCAAATTTTGAGATTGTACAGGTGAGACCCTCATCTATGTCGTTGATGTAAATTAGAAAGAGAATTGGTCCTAGTACCGATCCCTGGGGTACCCCGCTACTTACATTGGTCCATTTTGATGCCTTACCGTTTATGACTACTCTTTGCTTTCTGTTGCTGAGCCAATTTTCTATCCATTTCAACACACCGTCTTCTATTCCATGCGCTTTTAGTTTTAACAGTAAACTTTTGTGGGGAACTTTGTCAAAGGCCTTTTGAAAATCAAGGTATATAATATCTACAGCTTTACTCTCATCGTAGAGGTTGAGGATATCGTGGAAGAAGTCTTAAGAGGTTTGTTAAACAGGAACGTTTTTTACGAAAGCCGTGTTGAGTATCTTTAAGTATCTTATTTTCCTCTAAGTGATTTACGAGTCTATCTCGTATGACCGTTTCTAGCATTTTACATCCAACTGAGGTTAAGCTAATTGGACGATAGTTACTGGGTAGGGATTTGCTGCCTTTTTTGAATATCGGTGTTACGTTGGCTAGCTTCCACTGATCAGGCATAGTTCCAGACTGCAAGGATTTATTGAATAGTAATGTCAGTGATTTGGAGAGCTCATCCTTAGCTTCCTTTAGAACTCTAGGCGAGATTGTATCAGGTCCAGGCGTTTTATTTACCTTGAGTTTATCTAAACAATTCAATACTGAATCATACTGAAGGGACTCAAATTGAAATGTCCTGGTCTGAAACCCTGACAAAATTCGCCAGTGGTGAATTCGCGAACAGTGGCAGAGTTGACTCTATAAGAGGGGATGGTTCACTTTTTGGGCGATTTTTGCATGTATTCATTATTTTTCTAGTTTCCTCCCTAGACCTCCATCAAATTAAAAAACAACAAAAAACATCCATTAGATCCCCCTTCTAGATTAATTTGTACATTTTTCGGTAGAAAAATTTCCCGGCCGGAGGCCGGTTCTTCCAACATTACAGGCTCACTATCGTTCGCCAGGAAAAAAATCGACACCTAAATTTTTTTTTTCTTTCTATGTGATTGAGGGAGGCAAAAGGCATAACTGCCTATAGCGAGTGCCTCCCCCATAGTTGAAAGAGTGACAGGGCCAAAATCAAGGGACGTTCGAGCCAAAATGCCTAGCACAAAAGGTCTAAATATTGACGAAAAAATGGGGCGAAAGGTCTTAAAATCAACTAACTAACGGGGCAAACATCTTAACATCTGAAAACTAATGGGGCTAAACATGAGGGAGAAAGTGGTCCAGAAAACCGGCCCATCTCCCCTTGAACCGGTTGACCGACACTGTAGACACTGCGCAGGGGACCACAGGCGGCTGAGCGAGTTGGCAAACACTTGAGAGAGCAGCTTCGCATTTATTCTGCAATTACACTTTATTTGGTTGGGCAGGTGCGAGACGTGTAGGCTAACCGAACAGGTTTCAGGACCAGGAAATACATTTGGTATACAGTAATTGGTTCTTCTGGTAATGTAGTGCTTTATATATATATATATATATATATATATATATATAATCACATACACGTGATTAATATTTTTCTTGTACCGGTATTTGCTAGGAAAGTGAGACACGTAACTAAGCTTTTGTTTGATTTCATATTAAAAATTAAAGTGTATATATACCGGTATATTAAATACACATTACATTTACGATTGTGGTAACGTGCTAGAATTAACATCTGCTTCATGATGTTTCGTAGAATCTTAATTTTGCTGTTATATGATTTCTAAGATTTACATATTCAATATGCATAACATTTACCGTCGCTATAGCCGAAAAAACCTTTAGGGACGGAGAGAATTGTATCGTGGTTCCT
>CM064486.1:8425056-8565056 GCA_032716605.1 Paralithodes platypus | reverse complement strand
ACTTAAATATACCTCTGCAATTCAAATCTCTGGGAAAGTACCTGTTATTTTAAAGGAGATGAATTTGCAGCTGACCTCAAAATTAAATTAATATTTCTCTCTCTCTCTCTCTCTCTCTCTCTCTCTCTCTCTCTCTCTCTCTCTCTCTCTCTCTCTCTCTCTCTCTCTCTCTCTCTCTCTCTCTCTCTCTCTCCTCTCTCTCTCTCTCTCTCTCTCTCTCTCTCTCTCTCTCTCTCTCTCTCTCTCTCTCTCTCTCTCTTTCTCTCTCTATCTCTCTCTCTCTCTCTCTCTCTCTTTTTCCTTCTCTCTCTCTCTCTCTCTCTCTCTCTCTCTCTCTCTCTCTCTCTCTCTCTCTCTCATATAATTGTGGTTGCCAATGTTTTATGCAGTTGCCTATGTGTGTCGTGGCTAATGAATGCCTGCATGCAACAAGCTGCCCTCTTGAATATGAATAAGCGAGGGGGAGGCGTGCAGTATGTAGCCATTATTTTCTTACGCCCAAAGGTGTAATTACTAAAGATACATTAATTGCCATGTTAACCCTTTGAGTACCAGCGAAGGATGAATGCAACAATCCGCGATATAATTGACATGTACCGGTAGGTATACTGCATGAAGGAAATGTACAACGATAATCTAGTTTCATCCTTAGTTGTATAAGTTTTGATCGAAGTCAAGCATACACTGATGGTATAAATACTTCTGGCGTTTGACAGATAACATGGAACGACTAGTTAATAGAAGAGTAGTTAAATAAATGTGATGGTGTTAATTCCTTCACCAGTTATATCTAGTTTGTCGATGGTAGTTGAAGATAGACATTTCCCTGTGGATTTGTTGCATATATTCATTGTATATTATCCTTCTTGAGTGATAAGTAGTTGTATTTAAATTTTCTGCATTTAGTAGTAGACCGTTCCTTTGATTTAGTAGTAGACCGTTCCTTTGATTTAGTAGTAGACCGTTCCTTTGATTTAGTAGTAGACCGTTCCTTTGATTTAGTAGTAGACCGTTCCTTTGATTTAGTAGTAGACCGTTCCTTTGATTTTTCGGGAGGGTGAACTATGTACATTAATTGTTATTTATATACGTTGTATAAAATTACCCTCAGGAACTCGGATTAATATTGAGATTGGGGTATGGATGGGGGTGGGAGGTTAGTTAATTAAAATAGGACTTCGGAGGCTATCAACCTTACTGGATTATTGAGCCAGCACATTGTAAGTCGAGAATAGCCCAAGGACTGAAGCCCCTTTTCGAGAACTCCAGTCCCTTGTTGTGATTGTTACTTGCCTTGTGGGGGAGGAGGGGGGGGGGGGGGGGAGGAACTTGTGGCCCAAATCTAATACAAATCCCTGCACACCTACCTTCTCATGCATCAGTCTGGCAGGTCATCAGTCACTTAAGGGGAGACTGGCCGTTTGTTTGGTCTATTAATTCATGTATTCAAATATTTGTTTGTTTCCTCCCTAGACCTCCATCAAGCTTAGAAAAACAACCCCTAGACCCCCCCTTCAAGATATATATGTACATTTTTCGGTAGAAAAATGTCCCGGCCGAAGGTCGGTTCCTCTTAAAATTGCAGGCTCGCTAACGCTCGCCAGGAAATAATCGACCCCTAAATGGCACGAAAGGTCTTAAAATTGACAAATAAATGGGGCGAAAGGTGTTAAAATCGCCAAACTAATGGGCCAAACGTCTTATAATCTCAAAACTAGTGGGGCTAAACATTAAGGAGAAGGGGGTCCAGAAAAAACGGTCTGCCTCCCCTTAAACCACCCGTGCTAATCATGCTTGCACCTTTCACATGTCATCTGTCAGGATGCTGGCCAATATTGTCTTGATTGTTATTTCTGACATATGGCTTGTCGTTCGCAATAGTTGAACTCTTCGTCGTGAACATTAATAATGTTTTATTTAATAATTTTGAATTGCTTTCGATATATTATTTTTTTTTTTTTTAATATTTGGTGATTAATCTGGACTGTCATTTGTGATTAGATAATGTTGTCAAGTAATAGGATTCATTATTTCAAGGATTAGGCCAGGTTAGAAAGGATGGTAGAGGATCGCATGCTTTCATTAATTTCATCTGGGTGGTTATTAGTGTTAACCCGTGCAGTACCAGGGACGTCCTTTTAATCATATTCTGGCAACTTTTAGAAGATTTTATTTAGCGTAGGAAGAACATTTGACAATAATAAGGCTTCAATATATCTCAACCAACCCTTTTAACTACCACAGATCCATCCTAAGCTGCATAATATCGTCAAAATATAGCTAGAATAAAATATGTCACACGTCGCTGGTACTCAAAGGGTTAAGAACGATGTTAAAAATAATACACGTAGTCCATTAATCATTTAACGGAAATATGGTTTCTGTCTCTCTCTCTCTCTCTCTCTCTCTAAAATACTGTACTTGCCTTAAAACCATAGCATTCGCGACATACAATGGAATGTTATGGTTTTCAGGCAAGTAAAGTTTTCTCTCCCATCTTTACCAAGTCTGACGTAAATATATACAAAAACACTTGGTGATATATATCTATATATCTACATGTCTGTCTGTCTATCTATCTATCTATCTATCTATCTATCTATATGATTTAATATCGGAGTAAGCATGTTATATTTTGGTATTTACCATGATGCCTTATATATATTCACCACTGCCGCAAAATGGCTTTATTGTCTTTAAAAGGAACCATTGGATAGCTTAGTCAAAACAAAATTATTCAGCCTATTGTCATATAATAAAATATAAATCAATATTCCCCTGGACCCACTTGAACAAACACCACTACATCCTCAGTCATGCACCACCGGTCATCGAGGTCTCTTAAATCCTATCACACACGTTTATAAGGAGAGAGATACCAACTCCTTAAGGCTATCAGTGTGGACACTCCCTCTTACATTTTATTCCGACTCTCGTTTTATTGTTTTATCCAGTTTAAAAAGGATTTGTGAAGTAAGGGGATCAAACGAGTAAACAATAATGATTTAATTGCTACGAACCCTCCCAAAGTTGAATGCAGTAATTCAGTGTTAGCCAAAATACAATAACAATTACTGTTATATTGGATGTTAACAAGAACATCTCATCTTAATCAGAGCATACAGTAGACAGTAGCTTGGAGGTATAGTTGGGATATGCTCCAAGAATAACATTCTCACCAATAACATTAAGACTATAAGAATATATAAATGAAAAACAGTAATTGTATTTCGTTGAGCCACAAAATTAAATTAATATTGTTCTGTAATATATTTTTGATCTTCATCATGATATCGGCGGCATGCGTCCTGCTTGGAACTGACCCCAACTGTACACTCAGAATGCTAGTCTCCAGCCCACTCATCAAAATTCGTTGACTCCCTAGGTTTTTCTTTATGCAAATTTATATATTTGGATAGATTTTTGGATGGAACTTGCTTTTCAATAAATAGTATGTATAGTTTTGCAGTTAATACATAGACAATTATATTAATAAATTCGCTTCCACAGGTATGTATGTATATACTCAGCTACATACCCCATAGCTAGAGGTGGCCGACTCGAGACAGAACCCAAACAGAAACATTTAAAGTAACAATTTCACAGATATACTTCCATAATAATACTTTTAGAAATAGGTGAAATCCACAAATAATTACGAGTGAGCTAGAGACTTTGGCATCCGAGTGTACAACCACAGTGTTAGGTATGCACAATGGCGGCTATAAGAAATAAGATGATAAAAGCCTGTGTGGCCCCTTCACCTCACCTCACCTCAACTCTGACCCTCTGGTTAGCTTGCTTATGCTTCGCTCATTAGGGAAACGAGGTGCTGCATGGGAATGTGTGTGTCTGGAGAGAGAGAGAGAGAGAGAGAGATTTACATAAATTTACATATTTACACTGGCCACACAGATCTTACAATCCCTGCGAGGTGGCCATTACTTAACCCTAGTAGATATAGCAAGTGGAAGAAAAGGATAGCATTGATGAAGGTTCTCTCCCAACCCTCCGCGCCATCCGGCAATTTGCCAGAGAGAGAGAGAGAGAGAGAGCAGGTAATTTTGTAACACATTGGAAAGGGGAGATGGGAATAAATGTATTGGCTGATATAGAAATATAAAATGTAAAGCGATGTGTGTGTGTGTGTGTGTGTGAACACAATGGAATACAAAATAAATATTGTCTTGAGAAACATTAATATATGATACCCAGTGAATTAACTGACAGTTTATGAGAGTGCAAAGGTGGAAAACAAATATTGTCTTTTGAAAAACATACTTTGTATAATACAACGGTGAGCTAAGGGGAGGCAGACCGTTTGTTTGGTCTATTAATTCATGTATTCATATATTTTGTTAGTTTCCTCCCTAGACCTCCATCAAACTTAGAAAATCACCCCTAGACCCACCTTCAAGATAAATTTGTACATTTTTCGGGAGCAAAATGTCCCGGTCGAAGGCCGATTCCTCTTAAAATTGCAGGCCCGGTTTTGCTCGCCAGAAAATAATCGACATCTAAATGGCACGAAAGGTCTTAAAATTGACACCGAAATGGGGCTAAAGTTGTTAAAATCGCCAAACTAATGGGCCGAACGTCTTATAATCTCGAAACTAGTGGGGCTAAACATTAGGGCGAAGGGGGTCCAGAAAAACGGTCTGCCTCCCCTTAACTAACAGGTGGGTGGATGTAGGATCGAATGTAATGTATACTGTAGAAATAATAATATAATACATTATTATATAATAATTATATTATTATTTAATATATTGGTTCCCAAACTAGGGGTAAATTACCCCCTGGGGGTAATATAGCATTTTTTCGGGGGTAATGGAGGAGGTGACAGAAATAAAGTGAAGAATTCTGGAAATCAAGAAAACATTGCGGTCCCTGAGTTGTAAAGTAAACATATTATAATTAATTAATAAAGTTAAACCGAATAACAATAAACATTAAAGACTACTATACAATATTAAAAAAGAAGAAATATGTATCTAGGTGTGTGGCAAGCGAAGAGTATTTTGACAGGTATGCTTCAGGATTACAACAGAGATCAAGGAAAGCTCATAGCAAATTCTCCTTGCAATTTGATGAGTCATGTGATGTAGCCAGTTGTGCTGTTCTCCTTGGGTTCGTCCGTTACATCCACCAGGACAAGATCAAAGAAGAGTTCCTATTATGCGAGAATCTGCAGACAACCACGAAGGGGGAAGATGTCTTCAATATCATCAACAGTTTCTTTAATAAGAATGGATTGGATTGGAACAGTGTTCAACAGGTATGCTGGTTATATATAGTCTAAATTAGTATAAATATAATTAATTACATGTCATAATAGTCATATGCACTTTTACTATTAGTGATCGTAGCGAGAATTATCAGAGCAAGGGGTGCCGAATAATTTTGTATGGGGTGTACAGTACAAGTAGCTGCAGTGTAACTAATATTTTGTACATGATTCACAAACAAATATCGTGCCTGTCATACTGAAATACTAAAGTACTAAACTTAATTAAATAAAATTAAAATCATACAATGCAGAAGATAATTAAGAATGACTAACTGACACAATCTATATATAATAATGTTCTTTTAATCCAGGTCTCCGTCCATGGAGCACCGTCGATGATGGGTGGTCATCGTGGATTACGGGGCCTCATACAAGCTGTGAATCCAGAAATTTCTGTAGATCATTGCATCATTCATCGGTACTCTCTTGGATCAAAAAGTCTGCCTGGTAGTCTGAAGTTAGTGTTTGAAGATGTGGTGAAAATCGTCAACTTCATCAAGTCCAGGGATCTGAATTCGCGAATATTCAAGGAGCTGTGCAAGGAAATGGGAGAACAGTATCAAGTTCTGCTCTACCACACTGATGTTCGCTGGTTGTCACGAGGCAAGGTTGTACGTCGAGTCATTGAGCTCCGAAAGGCTATTCAGGAATTCCAGGAACAAAAAGGATCTCCTTTTGCTACCAAGTTCGCTGATAAGGAGTGGCTTGCTCGACTGTGTTACATGGCTGACATATTTGCGGAGCTGAACAGTGGTAATCTGCAACTCCAGGGCCGAAACAAAACTATCATGGATGCCCATCAAACTGTGACTACATTTCTGGGGAAGCTGAGATTCTGGATTCGGCGCTTGGAGAAAGGAGTGATCGCCCAGTTCCCCACCCTAGACCAGTTTGTTGAGGAGAATAGCCATGATACTGGATCACTTCTACAGACCATCAGGAAAGAGATGAGCGACCAATTGAAGGGGCTTGAAACAAGCATGCATCACTACTTTCCAGAGAGTGACCAAGAAACAGCCAGTCTTCAGTGGATCATTCATCCCTTCTCTGTACCTGATGAAGCCATTCATGATGATAATTTCCCTGCAAAGGAGTGGATCACCATGCGAGCCAATGACGCTTTGAAAATCAATTTCCAAAACCAAAATGTAGATTTCTTTTGGATTTCACGACTAGCTGACTCGCCAACTCTGTCCAAGAGAGCCTTGAAGTTGTTGGTGGCATTCTCAACAATATATCTCTGCGAGAAAGGGTTCTTGACTGTGCTGGGGATGAAGACAAAGAAGAGAACTCGCTTGAATGTTGCAAATGATGCCAGGCTGGCACTTTCAACCACAAAGCCAAGAATTTCTCAACTAGCTTCAAACATGCAACTGCACCCATCCCACTGACTGATGACAATAATGTTCTTGACGTACTTTGTCAATAGTGATGTAAAATGTTTAGCCAATATTTGAATAAATAAAAGAAAATATCTCGGTGTTTTAATTTAATCATATATATATTAAGATTGACAACATTTTGTGAAAGGGGTAACACGGTTAATGTGGCATGGTAAATTGGGTAACAAGCTGGAAAAGTTTGGGAACCACTAAGATTGACATTAGAGAAAACACAAAGTTAATTATAAGCAATTCCCGTTGGCGAGGAAAAGGGAAAAAAACAAAAGGAAAACGAAAGCAGCTAGTCAGTTTAGTCATAATATATAATACGAGATAATGTGCAGCTTGATTGATATTAGAAAGACACTCAATACATTATGCCCGTTGAAGAAGAAACTATGAATTATTGTCCGTTTTATTCAGCTGATGGGAACTTGCCATTTCCCATCTTAATTACTCCGCTATTACGAAGATTTTGTATCGATATATGATGCCAATTATGAAAACAGTGGTACATATAATATGCTTTCATTAATTTCATTGGAGGTGTTTGGTGTTGTGGTGAAATTAATAAAATATAGATAATTTATATGATAGAGAGACATAGTAGTTTCATATTATTCATTAAGTATCGAAAGAACAGTTGCCAAAGGATATAATTTACAGTCATCTGAAATATTACCAATCATAATATTATAATCAACATAATCCCCCTAGTCCTATTAACCCCGTCTTCTGTACCGACGACGACTTTAGTATTTTATTCTTGCTATATTTAGACGATTTTGTGCAGTTTAAGAAGGAGCTGTGGTAGTAAAAATGGTTAAGTGAGATAGTTCGAAGCCTGTTAATTGCTGGAGGCCCTTTATAAACTGAATACAATCGTCTAATAGTAGCCAGAATCAAGTTAAGGGTAGGCAGACCGTTTTTCTGGACCCCCTTCTCCCTAATGTTTAGCCCCACTAGTTTTGAGATTATAAGACGTACGGCCCATTAGTTTGGCGGTTTTAACACCTTTCACGCCATTTCGTTGTCAATTTTAACACCTTACGTGCCATTTAGGTGTCGATTATTTCCTGGCAAGCGATAGCGAGCCTGCAATTTTAAGAGGAACCTGCCTTCGGCCGGGAAATTTGTCTACCGAAAAATGTACAAATTTATCTTGAAGGGGGGTCTAGGGGGTGTTTTTCTAAGCTTGATGGAGGTCTAGGGAGGAAACTAAAAAAATATATGAATAAATGAATTAATAGACCAAACAAACGGCCAGTCTCTCCTTAAAAGGACGGCGCCGGTACAGAAGGGGTTAAAGATAAATAACATAAGAGATGGTGCGCAGATAAAACCAACATTGCCAGAGGAAAGATGTGTGTTCTCGCAATAGCCTATATAACCCGCCTTTCTCACCTTGCGAAACAACCACCCACCCACCCACCTACAGGATTGACATAGATTGACATAGATACACTGGCCATATAGACCTTGCGAAACCACCCACTTACAGGATTGACATAGATTTACATAGATACACTGGCCATACAGGCCTTGCAATCCAAACGAGGTGGTCAGGACTTAATTCTAGTAGAGATGGCATAGCTGATAGAAAAGGAAAGTTGAAGGAAAGGATAAAAAAGAAGAAGGCTTACTGGAGAGAGAGAGAGAGAGAAGAACAGGATTGATTAGGCTAAGCATAGGAGTGAAGGAAATGTAGAAACAATTGCTGGTTTTATGTTGAACTGATATTGTAAACGTTTTGTTTTAAATCTTCAATAGCAAGTTTATAAAAAAAAACTATACTGGGAACATGGCAAAATACAGGAGAGAGAGAGAGAGAGAGAGAGAGAGAGAGAGAGAGAGAGAGAGAGAGAGATTAGTTGGTGCGATAATTTGACTGGACTATTAGACAAATAATTCATTGGCTGCAACCCTGGTGAAACAAATAATTATTAGCATATATATGGACCCCAGAAAAACAAAAAAACAATAAAACATATCTAGGCTACCCAGAGAGTTGCATACGGTAGTTACATAGATATACAGAATGGACAATCCCTTGCGGTCTGGACTTAATTTCAACATGGAATTGGCAACACAATGGAAGGTAAAGACATCAAAGCAGGAGAGAGAGAGAGAGAGAGAGAGAGAGAGAGAGAGAGAATTTTTGTTTGTTTTACATTTACATAGATACACTGGCCACACAGACCTTATGATCCAAACGAGGTGGCCAGGACTTAATTCTAGTAGAGATGGCATATCCGATAGAAAAGGAAAGTTGAAGGAAAGGAGAGAGAGAGAGAGAGAGAGAGAGAGAGAGAGAGAGAGAGAGAGAGAGCGAGCGTGAGCATGCGTGTGAACTCGTATGATAAGATCGATAACTCTCCATATTGTGTCTGATTTGGGGAAACTATATTCTTGCAGAGCGTGTGTGTGAGAGAGGATCCATGAGTGAATGTTAAGTCTCTCTCTCTCTCTCTCTCTCTCAAACAAATAATAATAATAATAATAATAATAATAATAATATTAATGATAATAAAATAAACAAATACACAAATATAATTAGAAAATAAAACTATATGTAAAACTATATACTGTATATATATAGATAAAGTATATTATATGAAAAAGTGTTAAAGATAAAGATAAAAACATCGATCTATCTAGCTATCTATATACTCAGGCCCAATCCCTACTTTTTTTCTGGTGGGGGGGGGGGGGGGGGGGGGGGGAAGGGGGGGGGGTGGCGACTCAAGACAGATAAAAACATAAAACACAATTGTATAGATATATAACAACGAGCCCTTGCCATGGCATTGGATTGTTGACTAAAGGTTTTAGGATGGGGTTTTGAAAAGGCTCTCGTATGTCAGTCTGCCACTAACTGTATCAGGGTCCAGATAATATAATTATGTAGTCCTTTAACCCTGAACTGTATGGAGCAACTGTAAATTCGCGGGAAAAAACTAAAAACAAAACAATCTCTACACTAACGCTCTAAACATTCTGGAATTGGGTCGAAATCTTGTGATAATATAGACGTATGATTCACTCGATTCATTCAGTTCTCACAAATAATGCTCACCAGCTTATTTATTTTTCTCCCGCGAGTGTACGTACCTTCGACACAGTTCATTACCTGTTCTAATGAGTGGTGGAGATGGTATCAGGGCCGGTGGGTGGAGCCGTAGACATAACTCGTAACCATATTGCCCTTATTGTGGTGGTCTGTCTCGGGTTACTAGGTCTGGGGGGTTTATTTGTTTCTTTGTGAGCTTTATCGATGGGTGTCTTCTGTTTTGATTTATTAACCCTTACAGTACCAGGGACGTCCTTTTCATCATATTCTGGCAACTATTGGACGACTCTATTCAGCTTAGGAAGGACCTCTAGCAATAATAAGGCTTCAAACTATCTCGACCAACCCTTTTAACTACCACAGCCCCTTCCTAAGCAGCATAATATCGTCTAAATATACAGTAGCTAGAAAATAAAATATAACTCAAAGGGTTAACCATATTGCCCTTATTCTGGTCTGTCTTGGGCTACTAGGTCTGGGGGTTTCTTTGTTTGTCTTTTTATCAGTTTTATCGATGGTTGTCTTCTGTTGTTCTTAATTAAGGGGAGGTATTTAGTTTGTTCCCTAGACCTCCATCAAGCTTAAAATTACACCCCTTGAGTCCCTTTCAAGATAAATTTGTACATTTTTCGGTAGAGAAATGTCCCGGCCGAAGGCCGTTTCCTCTTAAATGACAGGCTCGCTATCGCTCGCCAGGATAAAATCGACACCTGAATGGCACGAAAGGTCTTAAAATGGAGTGAAAGTTCTTAAAATTGCCAAACTAACGGGGCGAACGTTTTATAATATCAAAAGCAATTGGGCTAAACATGAGGGAGAAAGGAGTAAAAAAAAAAAAAATCTCAAGTGGAAATCTCCCCTTAACCAACAGTATGTATTTGTGTATATTTATACTTGATATTGACAGATTACTTGAATTATACTTGATATACACAGATTACTTGAATTATACTTGATATTGACAGATTACTTGAATTATACTTGATATACACAGATTACTTGAATTATACTTGATATACACAGATTACTTGAATTATACTTGATATACACAGATTACTTGAATTATACCTGATATACACAGATTACTTGAATTTAAAGGCGATAATAGGGTTGGGTGGTGGCTGATAACTACCGTGTTTGATGGAGGAGCAATCATGGTTTGGTGGTTCTCACAGGTAAGCCACGGTAGCCTTGTCCGTTTCTTAGTCATTAACGTGCGACTTTAACCTCATGACACAGGGACAAGTGGCTTATTTCTACACTTTTGGTAATGCACTATATTGACAAAAGTTAGGGGACGGTGTGAAAAAAAGGTTATGTCAAAATATCATACTGATCCATCTGTTTGTTAATAAGTTATTCCCGAAAAACAATCCCACACGGCCTCTGAAACCCATTTTTTTTAAGTAGGTCTGTGTAACTATGTTTAAATGTTTCACGTTTATTTGTGTTTATTTTCCCACGTGCGTCTTAAGGGGAGATCTCCACTTGAGGGATTTTTTTCTTGGCCCCTTTCTCCCTCATGTTTAGCCCCATTGCTTTTAATATTATAAAACGTTTGCCCCATTAGTTTAGCGATTTTAAGAACTTTCACCCCATATTAAGACCTTTCGTGCAATTCAGGTGTCGATTTTATCCTGGCGAGCGATAGCGAGCCTGTAATTTAAGAGGAACCGGCTTTCAGCCGGGACATTTTTCTACGAAAAATGTACAAATTTATCTTGAAAGGGGCCCCCTCAAGGGGGTGTAATCTTAAGTTTGATGGATATCTAGAGACCAAACTAAAAACCTCCCCTTAATGTGTTTAGTTAATTAATGTGCTGTATTACTGTTTCTGCCTGTTTCATGTGTACGGAGCTTCTATCTTATTTGTTTGTGCTATGTGTATGAGGGAGACAAAGGGGAAAGCTGCTTGTAACGAGTGTCTCCCCTAAAGTTGAAAGAGTGACAGCCAATTTAAGGGTGGTTGGTGGTGATCTTATTTTTTTTTTTTTTTTGTGTAATGGAAAGAAGTGCGGTGTGCTTGTTTAGTGTAGTGAAATGAATGGCAGCAGGTTGTTGTGAGAGCTAGCTAGATATCTCACTCTCTCTCACTATCTTTCACACACACTCTCTCTCTCTCTCTCTCTCTCCGACCAATAGTCCTATCTTTTGTGCTCCACCGAAAGTGAAGGTGATCCCAGAACCTGTTAGGTGTCCGACGACGCTAAGAGAGAGAGAGAGAGAGAGAGAAAGAGAGAGAGAGAGAAAGAGAGAGAGAGAGAGAGAGAGAGAGAGAGGCACAGGTAGGCACTCATAACAGTTCTATGACCCCTTAATTTTTGTATATACCGTATGGAAGTAAACTGTAAATTGAGCCCATGAATTAGCTATTGCATACCAAACTACACTCCTATTTCAATCATGTTATGTTTTTTCTATATATGAATTTAAGAAATGGGTTTCATGTAAACAACTGTACATGCAGACCCAAGCGAAGTGGTCTGTCTTAGGCCTATGCAGTGTATTACTATCTATAATATATCACATGCATAAAAACTAGGGATTGGAAGGAGAGAGAGAGAGAGAGAGAGAGAGAGAGAGAGAGAGAGAGAGAGAGAGAGAGAGAGAGAGAGAGAGAGAGAGAGAGAGAGAATACGTCTGGGAATGACCGATTGACTTTTTTTCTGCAAAATTAAATGTATATTAATGTACAATATGTGTGTGCGTTGTTTAGTGGGTCTAGGTGGGAGTTAGGGGAGTCTTCTTCTTTTTAATGACATTTCCCTGGAGAATATAGTGTAAATTAAATCATTAAAAACTTATAATTTAAGTAATACCGGTATGTCTAGCTTAACATTATATTATAAAGGATTATTAGCAATGCATATGGTATTGACGATTTGCTTGCAAATTTGAATGAAGGTTATGCGAAACATTGTATCAATCGTCTTCTAATTATAATTTACGAAGCATATTGTTGGGATCTATTCGTAACATGGAATCCATATTTATATACTCAGGCACATACCCCATAGCTGGGGGTGGCATACTCGAGACAGAGCCCGAATAGAAACAGCATTTAAAGTTCCAGTTCTTAGAGTCCGGGACCACTTTCGCGTTCCCTTGCCCCTTACTCTGTCTTGTCTAGTAGGTGAATTTTACATGGGGAGGAGGATTCCTAGCCCCTTATAGGAAAAAGTAGGACAGCGAAAGAGACAGACAGAAACGGCTGGATAGGACCAGCGCTCACCCAATTATAATAATAATAATAATTATTATTATTATTATTATTATTATTATTATTATTATTATTATTATAATAGCAATTTTAACCACCATGCACTCCCTGCGTGTGACACCCCCTTTACTGGTCCTAAAGGCCATCTTTTGATCTAAAGACTATGTTCCATAAATATATATACATATTTGTTTTCTTTATTTATTAACCATGTGTCCCGTTTAAGAAAGGAGGCCATAATCCATAATTCCACTAATTGACAAAAAACATCCAGGCCTCTTTAGGTGAACCATAATCCTTGTCTAACCGTACAGCTTGTCCAGAGACCTTCAGCCAAACATTAATACTTTATCTGAGACCCGGATATATATATATATATATATATATATATATATATATATATATATATATCGGTAGTAGGTTGGCCGCTAGGGTACCGGATCTTCAGAATAAATAAGATGACGAGAGCAAACATCAACTCCATTTTCATTGTTTATTAATTAAGCTTTGACAATATTTCGAACAACTCTGTTCATCATCAGGTGAAACACCAACGATCCTAGAAAACAAACATGATATCTGTTAAAACTTTGTATTTAATATATATATTAAATACAAAGTTTTAACAGATATCATGTTTGTTTTCTAGGATCGTTGGTGTTTCACCTGATGATGAACAGAGTTGTTCGAAATATTGTCAAAGCTTAATTAATAAACAATGAAAATGGAGTTGATGTTTGCTCTCGTCATCTTATTTATTCTATATATATATATATATATAATTTGCCAACAGAGAATTGTTAGTTAATAAAAGGATATTTCGGTCATGCACAGGCCTTTTACTTCCATTGCTGCATACATTTGAACACAAATATATAATTCGTACTCATATGTAGGAAAGAGACGGAATTCAATAAATTAGTATCCCGAATATTTCAAACCAAGGAGGGGTAATAGAAATACTCTAGCTTGGCGAGGGAGGCAACAGGAGGTATCGAATATGCCTGAGCGAAGGTTTATATGATCTACTTTGAAGTATTTTGGACAAACAAGAGACGGGCAAGGGCATCATACTCACTGAACACAGAGACAAATCATCATATTCACTCCAGATTTCGTAACAGTCCGCTTTTTACACCAGTTTCCTAGTCACTCTTTCAACTTCGGAGGGTGGGGGGCACTTGTTATAGGCAGCTTTTCCTTTTGTCTCCTTCATACACAAAACAAAATAAATAAATATAAGCAGGTGAACGAAGACATAATGTGCTAGGAGACTGGCCTCAATCAAATGATCTAATTCAGTGTGGATCAATGCTAGTAAAATTAATTATTTTGTCTTTAATGTATCCTTTCGTTCAAACCCATACTTTGGTATAGGTTCCTTCCTACGTAGGTTAAGGGGAGATATCGACTTGAGGGATTTTTTTCTGGACTCCTTTCTCCCTCATGTTTAACCCCATTGCTTTTCTAATTTTAAAACGTTCGCCCCATTATGTTGATGATTTTAAGAACTTTCAACCCATTTCTGTCAATTTTAAGACCTTTCGTGCAATTTAGGTGTCAATTTTATCCTGGCGAGCGATAGCGAGCCTGTAATTTAAGAGGAACCGGCTTTCAGCCGGGAAATTTTTCTACCGAAAAATGTACAAATTTATCTTGAAAGGGGCTCAAGGGGGTGTAATCTTAAGCTTGATGGATACCTAGAGACCAAACTAAAAACCTCCCCTTAAAGCCGCATTACAGAAGCTCCAATAAATACGGACCTTGTGTGAGTGGATTGTTATAATGTAACCTTCTGGGGAAATGTAATGGCTTGTCTCTCGGCCCTGTACGAATGCGTGTGTATTAGCCCTTTCAGTACCGATGACGTATTTTTGATTTGATTTTAGCTACATTTAATATATTTTATGAAGCTTATGAAGGATGTCAGGTAGCTAAAATGATTGAAATAGTCCGTAGCCTTTAGATAGGTAGACAGCCTTCCTTAGCTGAATAAAACCGTCTGATAGTTGCTAGAATAAAACCGTCTGATAGTTGCTAGAATAAAACCGTCTGATAGTTGCTAGAATAAAACCATCTGATAGTTGCTAGAATAAAACCGTCTGATAGTTGCTAGAATAAAACCGTCATAGTTGCTAGAATTAAACCGTCTGATAGTTGCTAGAATAAAACCGTCTGATAGTTGCTAGAATAAAACCGTCTGATAGTTGCTAGAATAAAACTGTCTGATAGTTGCTAGAATAAAACCGTCTGATAGTTGCTAGAATAAAACCGTCTGATAGTTGCTAGAATAAAACCGTCTGATAGTTGCTAGAATAAAACCGTCTGATAGTTGCTAGAATAAAACCGTCTGATTGTTGCTAGAATAAAACCGTCTGATTGTTGCTAGAATAAAACCGTCTGATAGTTGCTAGAATAAAACCGTCTGATAGTTGCTAGAATAAAACCGTCTGATAGTTGCTAGAATAAAACCGTCTGATAGTTGCTAGAATAAAACCGTCTGATAGTTGCTAGAATAAAACCGTCTGATAGTTGCTAGAATAAAACCGTCTGATAGTTGCTAGAATAAAACCGTCTGATAGTTGCTAGAATAAAACCGTCTGATTGTTGCTAGAATAAAACCGTCTGATAGTTGCTAGAATAAAACCGTCTGATAGTTGCTAGAATATAATACACAATATCACCGGTAATTAATGGGATTAAGGGAATGTAGCGGATACTTGAGATCAGGATAGGAGATGTGGGTTGAAAAGTACATGGTATGGCAATTGTGCAAGATGGATGTTGAATTGAAAGTGTAGATGGAGTGGGTTGGGAAGGGGTTAATTGATAGTGTAGATGGAGTGGGTTGGGAAGGGGTTAATTGAAAGTGTAGATGGAGTGGGTTGGGAAGGGGTTAATTGAGGGTGTAGCTGGACCTACCCTACCCCCTTAACTTTTCTAATGTTAAGGCATACCTAGAACTCAAACCCTACATGTTAACCAGCGCTTGGATTTGATCGTCGTTCACGGCAAATCTATAGTTGGTTTTATGTTCTGACGTTGATACCTAATGGATATATATGAAGCTAATATGTCCCTGTGTCATATGAAAGCCAAGTTTTAATACTAATTATTAACAACATAATTCACCACAAACACTTTTAAGAGAGTTCACTCTCAAAAGGCTCAGCCAAGAATATTTTATTTATTATTATAATCACATTGTACATACTTTGTGTCTGTATTTCTATATGGCTAAATATAGGTAAACAAAACAATGAGCTATACAGATCAGTAGGCCTACTTGGCAATTTACCAACCGTCAGCTGAAATAATAACATACAATAAAATTAAACAGAGTATAGTTTATTGCAGGGTTAATGGACTATTTTCTGTGGCCCCTGGTTTAGAGGGCAGCGACAGGTGGTTATAACAGTGGCGGGTGTGATAAGTGGCGACAGGTGGTTATAACAGTGGAGGGTGTGGTAAATGGTGACAGGTGGTTGTGGTTATAACAGTGGCGGGTGTGGTAAGTGGCGGGTGAGGTGACACTACAAGTTGTTAAATTATAGGGGGCCGCTAGCATCAAAGGTTTCTTGTAAAGCCGACGTCACACGACCAACTTTAGCGACTAGATGTATCGGAGCTTTAAGGGAAGATTTTTTCACTCGAGGGATTTTTTGCTGGACCCCTTTCTCCTTCATATTTATCCCCATTGCTTTTGAGATTTTAAGACGTTCGACTCATTAGTTTGGCGATTTTAAGAAATTTCGCCCTATTTCATTCAATTTAAAGACCTTTCGTGCCATTTAAGTGTCAATTTTATCATGGCAAGCGAGAGCGAGCCAGTAATTTAAGAGGAACCAGCCCCGGGACATTTTTCTATCGAAACAATTTACAAGTTTATCTTGAAAGGGGGTCTAGTGGGTGTAATTTTAAGCTTGATGGAGGTCTAGGGAACAAACTAAAGACCTCCCCTTAATTCCGCGACAAATTATGATGTTTTGATTGATTGATTGATTGATTTCTTATGCTGTCTTCGTGGCGCAATGCATAAATGTGTTGATTTTCGGTGTGAGCGTCCTGGGTTCGAATCCCCGGGCTGCCAGATGTGTTTGGTAATTTCATTAATCGAGTTTAGGAGTAAAGTTGGTTGGTGGAGAGAACATAATAATTATAATGGACGGTACAGTATTGTGAGCTATAATATACAACATACAGTTATAATGGAAGCAGAAACGGTCATATATATATATTTAACTACTTCCTTTTACTCGGGTACTGTGGCTCCGATACCTCCGCCGCTGAAGTGCTCGTGTGATAGCGGCCTAAGGGGAGGCTGGCCGTTTGATTGGTCTGTTAATTCATAATTATATTCATATATTTTTTTAGTTTCCTCCCTAGACCTCCATCAAGCTTAGAAAAACACCCCCTAGACCCCCCTTCAAGATAAATTTGTAATTTTTTCGGTAGAAAAATGTACCGGCCAAAGGCCGCTTCCTCTTAAAATTGCAGGCTCGCTATCGATCGCCAGGAAAAAATCGACACCTAAATGGCACGAAAGGATTTAAAATGGACAACGAAATGGGGCGAAAGGTGTTAAAATCGCCAAACTAATGGGCCGAACGTCTTATAATCTCAAAACTAGTGGGGCTATCATTAGGGAGAAGGGGGTCCAGAAAAACGGTCAGTCTCCCCTTAATCCAACCGATATGATGCGGTATTTCCGATATTCGTCGATCTACTATGGGATGGCTAGCCAAATCGTACGGGGTGGTCTAGTTAGTACGCGATATAAATGTCAATACCCTTAGTTTATATATCACATTTTCGCGGTTTAGGGGTTCAAACTTGGGGGTTCGTTTTCCGATTTTGGTTCCCTTACTGCAAAGTTCCATTTTCGTGTCCAGTCCAGATCTACTGTAGTCTATGATTAGAATAATATGCTCGGAGATTGGGGTACTTCCTCGACAAGCTAATATTGCCTAATATATCCAACTTAACCTAAACCATTGTAATGAAATCGAGGTTTAAGATGTTCTGAAAAGCGTTAGTTTGTTCATTTGGCAACACCATTATTAGTCAACTTTGTCTTGTCCGAGCTAACCCCACCTACTTTAATATGCCCCAAACTATTACCAAGTTAGGTGGCAATACAACGTGGCAAAGGATCGAACCTGATTATATCCTAGCGAGATTAGAACAATTCGTGCATAGTTCAACACTAATATTACTCAAGGGGGCCCACCTCGCTTATTTTGTTTTATCTTTCTCTCCCTCTCTTTTTGGTTTGTATTCATTCTGCCCCATTCAGCCTACTGTTTTGAAACGTTTACCCCATCCAGGTGTCAATACTTTCCTGTCGAGCGATAGCGAGCCACCATATACAGTATATATTTTTGTTTTGACAGTAACCTAAGTTTGTACATTTTTCGATAGAAAAATGTCTCCGACAAAGCCGGATTTCTCCATACAGTGCAGGCTCGCTATCGCTCCCCAGGAAGAAATCGACACCTGGGTGGGGAAAAAAAAGTCTTAAAACAGTTGGCTGAATGGAACCGAATGGATACAAGCCAGGAAAAGAGAAAAGGAGAGACAGATAAAACAAAACAGGTGACCTCCCCCTTAACCTAGACTCAGGGTGTCTAACAAGAGACCTATTCCCTTCTATTGTTCATTATTACTATTATATAATATCGATGTTTACGGCTCCAACTTCCTTATAGTCTGAAACTCGCCAGTAGTCAATTATCGCAACTGGATTGTATAAAGCGAATTCTGGAACGAGTGATCAGGTAAGATTCTGGCACGTAGAGGAAGGGAGAGAAGGGGAGTGTTCCTTTCCAAATAAGTCCCCTGTCAATTCTATTCCCCAATGTAGTTTATGTCCTGTCGTAACGTAAACGGGCTTGTGGCACAGTTCAGTTCATTAAAACCATAGGGCCTTCTCTCGGCAGCATAGTTTATGGGGGTTTGGGGTGAAATGATTAGGATAGGATCATAGCATACATAGCTCACTACAGGCACCACGTATCTCAGGTAACAGTACCAGTTGCCAATTAAATTTGACCTTCTACAACTCACCTTACCTAGCATGAAGCTATCCTAATCTAACTAAACTAATAAAACATTGCAGCCAACATGCCATATCTATGACTAACGTAACTGCATCTAACTTATGGGGTTGTCAAAGGGGGTTAAAATTAATAATTGTTGTAGTGGGAACATGAAAAAAACAGGGGAAAGCCTAGACTCTAGAGTGTAAATGATTACAGAAGCACTCACAGAGAGAGAGAGAGAGAGAGAGAGAGAGAGAGAGAGAGAGAAAAAAAAAACTGGGGCACGAGGGATTATGAGGGTCACAGAAGGCGGGGTCTAGGGCAGGAGAAGGGAACCTTATATGGGGATGGAAAGGATTGAGCCCAGTTTTCGTCTGTGAGGTGAATGTCCCACCAACTTAGCCTGTAAAGTAGACATTTTGCACACATAAGTATTTGCTAAAGAGTTAATGTTTGATAATTCAAGATTTATAATATCTTTCGACAAATTGGAGAACAATTCTGAACACGAACAAAACCATTATATGGAAAATTTGTTCACCTTGAGTATTGATTATTGTTTGTATTTAGACCTTTCTAGAGGGGAAATAAATAATGGTGTGAAGGTAGGGCACGACTATAGCACAAGATTATACATAGGAGTTGTCATAATTATCAGTCTGGCAAAAGAGAGAATACCGTTTTCATCCCTATAGCGAAATATCTTCATTATATATATATACTGTATATATATATATATATATATATATATATATATATATATATATTGTTTATAGTAATGTAATTTAAAAACAATGCAATATCAAGTTTTAATTTTCATGTTCATTCCATTACTAAAACCAAATTGTCCCATTTTGATACCCTGTTACACATTGTGGAGGCTGTGAGGTGTGAGGGTTAGGCTTAAATGCTCCCTATGGACGGCTGCGGTGGGATAGACTATAGGTGGCATAATGGGAGGGTTACCTGGTAGGGGTTCCCAAGATTACATCACTTCAGGAGAGAGAGAGAGAGAGAGAGAGAGAGAGAGAGAGAGAGAGAGAGAGAGAGAGAGAGAGAGAATTGGATTTTTGATGAAAGGAGAATCTTATGTAATTATGGAAATTAATTAATAATACATAAGCTCATCCACGTACAAATAAATACCCCTTCAACAATAACGTTCCGTAGTGTTGGAACTTATTGAATTGTAAATTCAGAATAATAAAGATGAACCACATGTGAAATGGTAAAGACATAACATTACAGCAAGCACTTAAGGATGGGATAACGAGACTTGTAAGAGGAATATGAAAACAAATATATACAATGGTATGGAAGAAGGAGAGGAATACAAATATAGTAAAAGTAAATGAAGGAAGCTGAAAAACCAGGAAGGGAAGATGACAAGACCGAGGATGGTTACACGGGAATGTAAATGACACATATATTAAGATTAATGCTAAAGTTAATCAACATTTTCTAAGAAGAAGAATAGGGAATTAAGAGAGATTTGAAAAAGAAAAACAAACAAAAAAAAGTGTTCGCCTGTTCTGAATATATGCGTTACGGTAACGGTGAATAAAGATAATAAATTTGCTTTTCTTTTCAAAAGAAATTCAGAGTTGTGTACATATTTAGTTATTGAGAATATATCACAAATACACGTGAGCCACTAAATGTTTCTAGTCTCTCAGTGGGGATCGAACCATCGACCATCAGGACGATAGCCGACGCTTTAATCATTAAATCACCGACTGCCGTGGTGTAATTGATTAAAGCGTCGGCTATCGTCCTGATGGTCGATGGTTCGATCCCCACTGAGAGACTAGAAACATATTTAGTAATATTAGAATAGGGGTTGAACACCCTTCGATTCCCACATTCGGTTTGAGTAATCTACTTACCAGAGTTGTTTTGCTAATATTGGATCAAAGCATCCTTTTGAATTTCATAGGTTGATAATTTAACAATGTATAAAACCACCATTATAGGAGCACTATTTTATTGACAACGTTTCGCTTACAAGATCTTCAGGTCACCAAATCGTTCCCTACATGTGTTCCTACTATTTGTTTTGTTTAAATATACATACTGTACTTACAAGTTTAATCCCTTCTGTACCGGGGACGTTTACACAAAATCTTATGCTAGCTATACAGGGTGTTTTAAAACAACACTGCCAGAGTATGACGACCACATTGATAACAATATATAATACACATATTTCTATTCTATTTTTACCAAAAATATATTGTAACGGAGATAAATGGTTATTTAGAAATGTAGCAAATCAGGCTTCTGAGCTCAGCACAAAACATGATACATAATATGAATGATTACAAGTAAAAAAGGTAAAGAGGAGATATCTAATGACCTAATCACATATGAATAATTACAAAATCAAAGTAACATAAAATTGGTAATGATATTTTGCAATTAGAAGAAAACTGCTAATTATTATAATCCAAGTAGCGTAAAAAGATATGCACCATTTGTAACGATGACCAAGAGGTAAAATAATGAATCTCAAGTCTGGGTCAGGTATCCGAACACTGCTATAGGTAATTTAATCGTTCGTGAAACTGTTTGAATGGGACAAAATGTTCCTGCACAATTTACTGTTTCAATACAAATACCTCATTACGTTACTATTATCACAGAGTACTAACGAAATATGTCTATCAGTTTTATGGTTGAAGTTTGACGATTTTACGTAGCTGTAGACATACAAGTATACGGTGTTCACTAATGAATATTTAAAATCATCTAATGGTACCCAAAACAAACAATTTACGTCACTTGGACTTAACGTGTATAAAATAACAAAGGCAGAGACACACCTAAATAACGACAATCCATATTTATGTGATATTATAAGGTAAATAAAGTCACTATGACAGAAGAAGATAGCACCATGGCCGAGCAGATGATTAAACACATGAGAAGATTCGTTATGACTCCAAAGCTTCGAAGAAAAACTCGAACTGGGATGGGAGGCAAGAGGTAGGCTATTTGGGGGGGGGGGGGGGGACACTAGCCCGTGTTCGGATTATAGCTCATACCTGGGTGTCACTAATTAGTTTACTCTATGCGGTTTAAATCATTAATGGTATATTTTATTTTGCATTTCGTCCTTAGATAATCGTCTTCGTTATTGTATTTACTAATTAGCAGATGAGGTCTGGCAGTGTTGTTTTAAAACACCCTGTATACAGACGATTGTATGCAGCTTAAGAAAGACATGTGGTATTATAGAGGGTTAAGGGAGATAGTTCGAAACCTCTTAATTGCTGGAGGCCATTTATAAACTGAATGAAATCGTCTAATAGCCAGAATAAAATGAAAAAGACGTCGCCGGTACAGGATGGGTTTAAGACCATTTTGTCCACAGTGGCATTCCAGGCAACCCTGTCATGGGCTTCCTCTGTTGCCAAGTTCTTTGTTTTGAGATAGGATATAGGTAACGAATGGCTGGATGATATACGGAGGCACTTTATGATGAGCCTGTGCATCTTCTTTAGCAGGCAGCTCAGGAGTGAATGAAATAACTTTTGCTGCTCACATAATTGACACTCGCCACACAAACCAGAGCGACCTGTTCTGATGGTGGCAGGTTCTCTCTCTCCCTCTCCTACAACTATCACCGGTTACTCTTCCTTTTACTAACACCATTACCACAGTTTCCACTATCACCAATTTGATATCGTATTTACTCTTGTACTTTACCAAATCTAGAATCGTCACATCTAGGATTATGTTTTTTCTTCTCCATATTACCTTTTACTCTTCCTTTTACTAACACCATTACTACAGTTTCCACTATCACCAATTTGATATCGTATTTACTCTTGTACTTTACCAAATCTAGAATCGTCACATCTAGGATTATGTTTTTTTTTTCCATATTACCTTTTACTCTTCCTTTTACTAACACCATTACCACAGTTTCCACTATCACTAATTTGATATCGTATTTACTCTTGTACTTTACCAAATCTAGAATCGTCACATCTAGGATTATGTTTTTTTTTTTCCATATTACCGTTTTACTCTTCCTTTTACTAACACCATTACTACTACAGTTTCCACTATCACTAATTTGATATCGTATTTACTCTTGTACTTTACCAAATCTAGAATCGTCACATCTAGGATTATGTTTTTTTTTTTCCATATTACCTTTTACTCTTCCTTTTACTAACACCATTACTACAGTTTCCACTATCACTAATTTGATATCGTATTTACTCTTGTACTTTACCAAATCTAGAATCGTCACATCTAGGATTATGTTTTTTTTTTCCATATTACCTTTTACTCTTCCTTTTACTAACACCATTACTACAGTTTCCACTATCACTAATTTGATATCGTATTTACTCTTGTACTTTACCAAATCTAGAATCGTCACATCTAGGATTATGTTTTTTTTTTCCATATTACCTTTTACTCTTCCTTTTACTAACACCATTACTACAGTTTCCACTATCACTAATTTGATATCGTATTTACTCTTGTACTTTACCAAATCTAGAATCGTCACATCTAGGATTATGTTTTTTTTTCCATATTACCTTTTACTCTTCCTTTTACTAACACCATTACTACAGTTTCCACTATCACTAATTTGATATCGTATTTACTCTTGTACTTTACCAAATCTAGAATCGTCACATCTAGGATTATGTTTTTTTTTCCATATTACCTTTTACTCTTCCTTTTACTAACACCATTACTACAGTTTCCACTATCACTAATTTGATATCGTATTTACTCTTGTACTTTACCAAATCTAGAATCGTCACATCTAGGATTATGTTTTTTTTTTCCATATTACCTTTTACTCTTCCTTTTACTAACACCATTACTACAGTTTCCACTATCACTAATTTGATATCGTATTTACTCTTGTACTTTACCAAATCTAGAATCGTCACATCTAGGATTATGTTTTTTTTTTCCATATTACCTTTTACTCTTCCTTTTACTAACACCATTACTACAGTTTCCACTATCACTAATTTGATATCGTATTTACTCTTGTACTTTACCAAATCTAGAATCGTCACATCTAGGATTATGTTTTTTTTTTTTCCATATTACCTTTTACTCTTCCTTTTACTAACACCATTACTACAGTTTCCACTATCACTAATTTGATATCGTATTTACTCTTGTACTTTACCAAATCTAGAATCGTCACATCTAGGATTATGTTTTTTTTTCCATATTACCTTTTACTCTTCCTTTTACTAACACCATTACTACAGTTTCCACTATCACTAATTTGATATCGTATTTACTCTTGTACTTTACCAAATCTAGAATCGTCACATCTAGGATTATGTTTTTTTTTTTCCATATTACCTTTTACTCTTCCTTTTACTAACACCATTACTACAGTTTCCACTATCACTAATTTGATATCGTATTTACTCTTGTACTTTACCAAATCTAGAATCGTCACATCTAGGATTATGTTTTTTTTTCCATATTACCTTTTACTCTTCCTTTTACTAACACCATTACTACAGTTTCCACTATCACTAATTTGATATCGTATTTACTCTTGTACTTTACCAAATCTAGAATCGTCACATCTAGGATTATGTTTTTTTTTTCCATATTACCTTTTACTCTTCCTTTTACTAACACCATTACTACAGTTTCCACTATCACTAATTTGATATCGTATTTACACTTGTACTTTACCAAATCTAGAATCGTCACATCTAGGATTATGTTTTTTTTCTCCATATTACCTTTTACTCTTCCTTTTACTAACACCATTACTACAGTTTCCACTATCACTAATTTGATATCGTATTTACTCTTGTACTTTACCAAATCTAGAATCGTCACATCTAGGATTATGTTTTTTTTTTCCATATTACCTTTTACTCTTCCTTTTACTAACACCATTACTACAGTTTCCACTATCACTAATTTGATATCGTATTTACTCTTGTACTTTACCCAAATCTAGAATC
Organism: Paralithodes platypus; assembly: GCA_032716605.1. Taxonomy (NCBI): domain Eukaryota; kingdom Metazoa; phylum Arthropoda; class Malacostraca; order Decapoda; family Lithodidae; genus Paralithodes; species Paralithodes platypus. The sequence goes on along the minus strand of CM064486.1, from coordinate 8,540,081 downwards.
GTCACATCTAGGATTATGTTTTTTTTTCCATATTACCTTTTACTCTTCCTTTACTAACACCATTACTACAGTTTCCACTATCACTAATTTGATATCGTATTTACTCTTGTACTTTACCAAATCTAGAATCGTCACATCTAGGATTATGTTTTTTCTTCTCCATATTACCTTTTACTCTTCCTTTTACTAACACCATTACTACAGTTTCCACTATCACTAATTTGATATCGTATTTACTCTTGTACTTTACCAAATCTAGAATCGTCACATCTAGGATTATGTTTTTTTTCTCCATATTACCTTTTACTCTTCCTTTTATTAACACCATTACTACAGTTTCCACTATCACTAATCTTATCTAGCATTATGACAAAAACTAGCGTAATCTCTACTAGCTCGCATACTATTTTCCCTTTGTATTATTACTAGTGTCAGTATCTTTTCCCTTTGTATTATTACTAGTGTCAGTATCTTTTCCCTGCAACTATCCTCGTTTACTCTTATTTTACTAACAATGCCACCACCAATTATATCTTACATAGAACTTATCACCACAACTCAACTAGCATTATAACGCGTCCTTTATCACGTTACTATAGTCTATTCGCTGTAAGTAGGCGAGAAATCATGACCTCTATCCTCTAACTAAAAAAGGGCAAGAGCAAATTGGCTGTAAATTTCCACATCTATTCCTTTGACAGACTCTTCTCAAATGGTAGAAATAATAGCTCGATTACTCTAGTCGTGTTTTAGTTACAGAGGTTAGAGGTCATGATTTCTTGCTTACTTACAGTGAATAGACTATAGTGTTCATCTATCTCTGAAATATATTACCAAATACCGTTTTCTTTCTTTACTGCCACTATTTCCAATTTCCACTATCACCACACAAATCAAATTTAGGACTATCACCACATACCACAGTTAGCATATTGACTATTTTGCTCATCACCCTTTAACAGTTGCTATGATCACCAATTTCATCATAATATATGAAGTTATAAAATGGCCAAGACCATGTCATTAAATGAAATGTTCGTGCATTCCTTCTATTATTCTGTAATGTCTTAAGGGGAGGTATTTTGTTTGTTCCCTAGACCTTCATCAAGTTTAAAATTACACCCCCTAGACCCCCTTGCAAGATAAATTTGTACATTTTTCGGTAGAAAAATGTCCCGGCCGAAGGCCGAATCCTCTTAAATATACAGGCTCGCTACCGCTCGCCAGGACAAAATCGACACCTATATGGCACGAAAGGTGTTAAAATCGACAGAAATGGGGTGAAAGTTCTTAAAGACACCAAACTACTGGGGCGAACGTCTTAAAATCTCAAAAGCAACACGAGGGAGAAAGGGGTCCCGAAAAAAATCCCTCAAGTGGAATTCTCCCCTTAAAACCATGTTGCCCTGGTTTGACACCCTGTAATATACCTTTAAAGAGGAAATTATTTTTATGAAATTGAATTACCCTTTGTATTCCTTCTTTTAACTAGGTAAGGTGCAGCCTATAGGATATTATGGCTCCATGTCCTCCATAAACTGAATGGTTTCGTTCGAAGTTTCTTTGAAGTTGACAGATTTGGCTAGCCAGGTGAAAATTCACTACAAATTGCTGTAATATTTCTAGGTGAAGTTTGTATACGATATATATTAACGATCAAAATTATATTGCTTGACTCACCCTACCTCTATTCATGTTATGTCATGTCTGTGAGATCAGGTAAGATATATATAATATTTCGAATTAGGTATGGTTCTTGATTATTTGTGAAATAAGGTAACCTAACTCATGGTTGGGTATAACTATATTCGAGAATAAAACAAATCAGTTTGTGTGACCCAATTAATATTCAGCAAGATTTTAAATCGGCTGACATTAGCGATCTAGAATACATAATTTGTGGTTAACCAGTTGAAGGGTAAGACAAGGGTGAAGTAGACCCCACTGAAGGGTTGTATGACAAAAAACAGGACAACAAATGATGTACCGCTTGTAATCAGACATACGTAATCGCTGTTTCGAACAATGATCGAGATGCACCAATATACTGGCATTAATTTAGGGCATTATTATTATTGTTATTTATTATTATTATTATTATTATTATTATTGTTATTGTTATTACTATTATTGTTATTATTATTATTATTATTATTATTGTTATTGTTATTACTATTATTATTATTATTATTATTATTATTATTATTTTGATTTCGATTTCGTAAATAACCCCTTACGTAGATCGTCATAAAATGGTAGCATTTAGTAGCTGCCACATCTGAATTACTGAAAATGATCGTGTGACTCTTTAACCTTTAGAAGATAGTATGACTCATTTACTTTCTGTTTTCTGGCTATTATTAGGCGAGTGGTATTCAAATTAGGAAGGGTATTTGGAAGTCAGAGGGTTAATAAAAAGAGTATTGACCCATTTATTAGGAAGGGTATGTGGAAGTCAGAGGGTTAATAGAGAGAGTATTGACCCATTTATTTCCCACAGATCCGTCAAATGATAGCCAGAATAAACCGTGGAAGTGCATCATAATCTAAGGGTTATGGCTGTCACATGGACGTTGTTGCTGGCCTATTTACTAGCCAGTATTTTGTTTGTGGTGAAATTAATAAAATATAGATTATTAATAGGTTCAGGGATATTTCGTAGCGAGGCAGGTCTATGATCTATGCCCCATGAATATTCTTTCCTCTCACTTAAACATTAGGCTACCATAGCGTGGTTGGGAATATGAACATGATTAGATTAATATCCAGTATTCGAGAATGGATAATAAGTCGTAGGCGTGTGCATAAACATTTAACCGTCCTGGTGGTGTAATGGTTAGAGTGTTTAAAAATCTGTGTGTGATAACCCAGGTTCGAATCCCGGTGGATCACATAATGCTTTCATTACTTTCATTGGAGGTGTTTGGTGTTGTGGTGAAATTAATAAAATATAGATTAGTTTTTTATTCTCAGCTAAAACAACTGCCCGTGTGACGTCTTCAGTAAAGGTAGCGTCAATTCAATTCTGGAAACTTTAAATAATTGTGAAAGAGGTTGTCTGTAAAGAGGTTTATTAACGCTTTGAATAATTTGACGCTATATATATATATATATACCGGTATTCAGTTTAATATCGACATCTAGGAAAACAGAAAGTATTGACCAGCTTCATACACTTTCAAACTCCTGTGGGTAATTCAACCAGTAGACCATTTTATCCAGCAGCCCGCAACTACTGTCAACTCAAGCAATACTCTTCGGCTGTGTTTGGTTCAGTTAAGGGGAGGCAGACCGTTTTTCTGGACCCCCTTCTCCCTAATGTTTAGCCCCACTAGTTTTGAAATTATAAGACGTTCGGCCCATTAGTTTGGCGATTTTAACACCTTTCGCCCCATTTCGTTGTCAATTTTAAGACCTTTCGTGCCATTTAGGTGTCGATTATTTCCTGGCGAGCGATAGCGAACCTGCAATTTTAAGAAGAACCGGCCTTGGGCCGGGACATTTTTCTACCGAAAATTACAAATTTATCTTGAAGGGGGGGGGGGGGGTCTAGGTTTTTTTCTTTCTAAGCTTGATGGAGGTCTAGGGAGGAAACTAAAAAATATATGAATAAATGAATTAATAGACCAAACAAACGGTCTGCCTCCCCTTAAGCTAGGTTACTACTTCAAATTGGCACTGGTTGAATTGGTTCAGCTTGATAATGGTACTGGCTGAGGTCTACTGGTTGATGTGGTCTACAGGTTGAGTTTTACAGGAACCAGCAAGAGAATATAGCACACATTGACGTCATATGGTTGGTTAGTCGATTTTAAGACCTTTTGCCCCATTTCTTCGTCAATATTTAAACCTTTCGTGCTATTTAGGAGGCTGTGTTATGAAGTTTATTATCCCCCTATTGTACCGGCGACGTCTTTTTAATTTTATTCTAGCTATATTTAGACGATTTTTTGCAGTTTGAGAAAGATCTGTGGTAGTCATAAGGGTTAAGATCTGTGGTAGTCATAAGGGTTAAGATCTGTGGTAGTCATAAGGGTTAAGATCTGTGGTAGTCATAAGGGTTAAGATCTGTGGTAGTCATAAGGGTTAAGATCTGTGGTAGTCATAAGGGTTAAGATATGTGGTAGTCATAAGGGTTAAGATCTGTGGTAGTCATAAGGGTTAAGATCTGTGGTAGTCATAAGGGTTAAGATCTGTGGTAGTCATAAGGGTTAAGATCTGTGGTAGTCATAAGGGTTAAGATCTGTGGTAGTCATATGGGTTAAGATCTGTGGTAGTCATAAGGGTTAAGATCTGTGGTAGTCATAGGGGTTAAGATCTGTGGTAGTCATAAGGGTTAAGATCTGTGGTAGTCATAAGGGTTAAGATCTGTGGTAGTCATAAGGGTTAAGATCTGTGGTAGTCATATTGGTTAAGATCTGTGGTAGTCATAAGGGTTAAGATCTGTGGTAGTCATATGGGTTAAGATCTGTGGTAGTCATAAGGGTTAAGATCTGTGGTAGTCATAGGGGTTAAGATCTGTGGTAGTCATAAGGGTTAAGATCTGTGGTAGTCATAGGGGTTAAGATCTGTGGTAGTCATAAGGGTTCAGATCTGTGGTAGTCATAAGGGTTAAGATCTGTGGTAGTCATAAGGGTTAAGATCTGTGGTAGTCATAAGGGTTAAGATCTGTGGTAGTCATAAGGGTTAAGATCTGTGGTAGTCATAAGGGTTAAGATCTGTGGTAGTCATAAGGGTTAAGATCTGTGGTAGTCATAAGGGTTAAGATCTGTGGTAGTCATAAGGGTTAAGATCTGTGGTAGTCATAAGGGTTAAGATCTGTGGTAGTCATAAGGGTTAAGATCTGTGGTAGTCATAAGGGTTAAGATCTGTGGTAGTCATAAGGGTTAAAGATATGTGGTAGTCATAAGGGTTAAAGATCTGTGGTAGTCATAAGGGTAAAGATCTGTGGTAGTCATAAGGGTTAAGATCTGTGGTAGTCATAAGGGTTAAGATCTGTGGTAGTCATAAGGGTTAAGATCTGTGGTAGTCATAAGGGTTAAAGATCTGTGGTAGTCATAAGGGTTAAGATCTGTGGTAGTCATAAGGGTTAAGATCTGTGGTAGTCAAAAGGGTAGGGCTGCAACACCAACGCCATCACCATCACCACTGGTCGCGGCCTTGTCCGGCGCCGGTGTTGTAGAAAGGTCCCGCTCTCACCCTCAACCTCTGGATTTTTTTTTTTTTTTTTTTTTTTTTTTTTTTTTTTTTTAACTGACAGTAAGTTGCAAAGTTCCCATCAAGATTTCTCAAGTTATATTGAATATTATGTAGTGCAATGTGTTGATAAGGATATATACTTGGTCTTGACATGATGCAAAGACATATAGTAGTTCTTATTTTTTCATTAAGTATCGATAACTTAGCTGCTAGGGGATTCAATTTATCGTCAGTTGAAAAGAAAGAGTATAGGTCGCTATCTATCTATCTATCTATCTATATGCTCAGGCCCAATCCCCACTTTTCCTATTTTTATTTTTATTTTCTATTTTATTCTATTTGATTATTTTGTTTATTTTTTTATTTTCTTGGGGGTGGCCGACACAAGACAGCAAAAACAGGGAAAACCCAAAACCCAACATAAAACAACGAACAAACACAGACAAAAAAACAAATTCACATAGGTCGCTATACCCTGTTTCTAATAGGTAGTCCAGATATTGTGAACCTTACCTCTGTAACTCAAAAGGGGCTAGAGCAAATGGGCTGTAGATTTTCAAACCTATTCCCTGGCATGACCCTTCCCAGTTGGTAGAAATATTAACCCTTTCACGCATTTATGACGCAGAGGTTGCCAGATTAGCAATAAGAAATAGAGTTCTCACTCTTATAATTACCTCTCCAAAATTAGTTTTTTGCCCACAGCTAACTCAAAGACAACTGCAGAGGTTGAAGTAACTAAACTAAAGGTTTCTAAATACCCCTGATGGTAACAAAGGCTTTAAAGTATCCCCAATAGGCTCAAAATTGCGTCATATGTCGGAGAGGGTTAAATCGATTACCCTAGTCATTTGTTAGTTATCGAGGTTAGTGATCAATAGGTTTGGCCTACTTACTTGGAATAGGGTATAGTTCTGTTTTGGGGGTAAGTTACAGTTGGCTACATAAATTTGTATCCACTCAGTGATTTTATATATGGAAGTAAATATAGTATTCGGTGACTTACAGGAATCATTTACCATAGCGTTATTTTGTCATCTAAAGTAACTCTGCTATAAGAGCATTCACGTTCAAGTTAATCATACTAATTTACCTTCCCTATAAGAAATCATGCAGTGTATTTAAATTCATGTGGCCAACTGTACAGTCGCGGGCATTATTTATGATACATTTTGAAGGATCGAAGTGGTTAAACGAACCTCTGAAATGAAAAATGTGTTAATCATTAATAAGAGATACATTTTGTTTCATCCCGAGACAGCTTTGAATATATATGCAAAATAATTGTTGACTGCGACTGTACAGCTGCCCACATGAATTCGTACACTGTAAAACGTCAATGATATAAATAGTATATTAAATTATTGGGTATACTGTATTGATAGTGATTTACCTTTCTATCCTCATATTTGAAGTATTGAAGGGAGCTGTAGTAGGAGGGAAAGAGTCGGAACTTGCCCTCGATATGCTATTCCATAAGTTTGTTTTATTTATTTATTTATTTATTTATTTTTTCTTAAACGCCAAAATAGCTTTTGGTATTTAATGTCCAAATATGCCTTCCTCCCACTTCCATTTAATGTACTCAAACCGGTATCACTCTCAGTTATAGAATCGCAGTTAGTCAGTTTCGCCTGGCATAGTATAACATAACTTCACTACAGATACAAACACCACTGGCGCTTATCATGGCCATCCTATATCTTCCAAATGTTCTGTAGATTAGACTAACTAAGCTTTACGTGATCTCTCAACAATACATTTACGAGAGTTGTGGTGTTCTGGTAGATGTTTTTGTGTTAATTACATCATTTCTGGTCCTGACGTAGTAGGCCTATTATAAACTCGTGTATCCTCCCTACTACACTTATAATTTTCTAGTTTCTACCTACTTGGGAAATTTACCGTTCAGCCAAATCCTTTCTCTCTCATCTATGCCTAGCTTGTTTTTGTTTGAGTTTATTTTTTAAAAGTTCCAGTTCGTCCTCCATAAAATTTGATATATACTGTATATACTGTATATATATATATATATATATATATATATATATATATATATATATATATATATATTATATATATATATATATATATATATATATATATATGTATATATATACTGTATATATATGTTAAATAAAAACATAATGTGCAAGTGACTAGGCAGATTCCACCTTCGCCGATGCTGCAAAGTTGGTCTTGGGGTATCTTCCTGCATTCATGTTGTACAGTTACCCACATAAGTTACGTTCCTCGTTGTGAGCTTATGTATGACAGTAAAATTAGTATGAATGAACTGCAAGTGTGGTTTCTTGACTAATCTGATGAAACTACAATCGTAATTCAATCATACGCATTATATATCCATGTATAACATCACGGAGTGGAACATAATTTATGTGGGCAACTGTGTATTCAAAATTAAACGTTCGCCAACAACCTAGTTCATAAACTATGTAAATATACGGTAAGTTACTATCATTTATCCTTAAAAATCTTCCAGTGTTTCTAATAGCCTGTGGCTTGCACCATTTGTTTCACGAAGTAGAAGTATCGAGTTACTGTCCGTCTCTCGAAGTTTTTTACTCAAATTATCAAGATTTTCGGCAAATATTTATTTGACTGTATAAAAACCACTCTGTGATATTATACATTGAAAATAAAAATTTCATGATTGATTTATAAGATTAATTTGTTTAACATCAATAATGTTGTTCATATGATTTAACTACTGCATTACAAACTACATTCGTAATTATTCATGCGTAATATTTGTCCTTCTTTACATAAAAACATAGAGTAAGTAGTGGATCATGTAGGCAAATGTAACTTCACAGTTAAAAGTCGCGGCCTTTACAAATCGATTTTTCCTCTCTTAAAACAGAAAATGTTTCGCAACACGGAACGAATATTGAAATATATAAGCTTTATATACTTTGTAAGAAGGAAGTTTATTATTTTTGTTAAGTGCCATTTCACGAGCAATTCTTTAGCGTTCGAAATAATCTGCCACAGTTTAGTGGTATATCCAAAATGTTAATAATTGAGTTAGGGCAGGATGTTTGAGGGTAGAAGCATTGAACCGGCATCTTAAAGCTTTGTAATGATAAGCTGTCGTCTCCCTAGGCACTGGTTTGAGCTGAACTAGGCTGAGCCCATGTTAAAACGGTATATACTTTTGGTAAGCATGGCTGGATAAATGTTACTTCAAAGTATTACTATAAAATTATAATTTACATATCATTATTCATATTCTTGTTTATATAATTTATGCATCATCCATATATGTTACGGCCCTCTAACATCGAGTTGTAATTTTGACTTTATGATAATTTGGTGCGTAAAATGGCTTTACAAAAGTAGTAAAGTAAAGTATGAAGTAATTGCAATTGGATTATAGCAGTTTGGAAACACACACACACACACACACTAGATCCTTCCTACTTACACATTAACAACTCCTACATGATGACAGCCACGTACAACCATGAACACTAATAAGTATATACCCATTCTAAAACCTTAACCTTTAAATACAAATATATAATGATCTGTATGTTGTTACATTGCATTGTCTCGTTTGGGCTCGATACATATTCAAATGTGTACGTAGCTATTAGTGCTGTACTATATGTAAGTATACAATATGCCCATGTAGTAACATCCTCTCTTCTGCTCAGCAGTGTCTACATACAAACGAATGTATATCATGCATATATGCAAAACCAGAGGTAAACTGGTTTTTGCACACACACACCTCGATACAATCCTCTCCCTCCTCTCTTTCTCTCTCTCTCTCTCTCTCTCTCTCTCTCTCTCCTACACAGATTAATAGTGGGTGTTGTAAGTGGGACGTCACTCAAGTATACCATTAATATTAAAAGTCGGAGCCTAGACGTTGCTTCAAAATTATTATTTAACCTTAGGATGTGATTTAATTTCCTAGGCATAATTTATTTATCATTAAAGCCCCCCCCCCATTTCCTTCATCGCTCTCTCTCTCTCTCTCTCTTCTTTGCTATCCTTTCCTTCCACTGTACCTTACTCTCGGGTTAGCTATCTCTACTAGAATTAAGTCCTGACCACCTCGCTGGGATCGTAAGGTATGTGTAGTCAGTGCATCTATGTAAATCTATGTAAATATATATCTCTCTCTCTCAGGTTATTTAATTTAATATTTTACATATTATTATAAACATCGTTTTTATCCTGCTATATAGTGGTTATATATTATGCACTCTCGTACAATTACAAACCACCAGAATTATACACCCAATTGACTCTGTATCGAACCCAACCGGGACAACACAATACTCTTCAATATCCCATTTACTTCAAAGTTTGATGTTAATACTTTCAACACGATGACGTAAATTTACTCTTTTGGTCACCATTAAAGGATTTTTTTTTTTTTTTTTTTTTTTTTACTTTTTTATTGATTTTTTTTTTTTTTGAGCTTGCAATCTACCTCTAAGATCCAAAGGGTAAATACCACCTTCAAAACCCTGGACTTTCTTAAACTGCATAAATGCATCTAATGTTAGCTAGAATAAAAGGTTAAGCGGGCGTCATCGTACTGAATGGATTAAATGTTCAAAGATTCATAAGGGTGTGTATAATGTATAAGTGTTTGTGACTATCGCTGTTTATGGACTTGTTTTTGTGGGGTTTGAATGGCGCTCGGGTGGCAGACACTAGCTGGTCCTGATCTATGTTTATGGGACAATCTTTTGCTGGGAATTATATGAGCATAAGACATGTTGAACAGGTTTGTCGAATCTGGTTCAAATTTACAGTCGTTACATGGTTTTTATAACGAAACCATATGGATAATTAGGAAAAAGATAAAATGTATGCTTATTTTCATGTTAAGTATCATGAAATGTCTTGTTACTCACCTGGTTTACTCACTAATTGGTAGTTAATGTGACACGCCAATCAAGACAAACAGGTTATATATTACTAATTGCACAATGGTGACTGGTTTAGTGTGTCGGACAATTGACTTGGTGAGAATAATTATGTAAAGAGAAGAGTTGATGTATATAATAATTATGTAAAGAGAAGAGTTGATGTATATAATAATTATGTAAAGAGAAGAGTTGATGTATATAATAATTATGTAAAGAGAAGAGTTGATGTATATAATAATTATGTAAAGAGAAAAGTTGATGTATATAATAATTATGTAAAGAGAAGAGTTGATGTATATAATAATTATGTAAAGAGAAGAGTTGATGTATATAATAATTATGTAAAGAGAAGAGTTGATGTATATAATAATTATGTAAAGAGAAGAGTTGATGTATATAATAATTATGTAAAGAGAAGAGTTGATGTATATAATAATTATGTAAAGAGAAGAGTTGATGTATATAATAATTATGTAAAGAGAAGAGTTGATGTATATAATAATTATGTAAAGAGAAGAGTTGATGTATATAATAATTATGTAAAGAGAAAAGTTGATGTATATAATAATTATGTAAAGAGAAGAGTTGATGTATATAATAATTATGTAAAGAGAAGAGTTGATGTATATAATAATTATGTAAAGAGAAGAGTTGATGTATATAATAATTATGTAAAGAGAAGAGTTGATGTATATTTTACCTTAGTTATGGGAGGGGGAGGTTTATGGGTTAAGGGGGGGTCACCTCGCTTTTTTTTGTCTTTCTCTCTCTTTCCTTGGCTTGTATCCATTCGGCCTCATTTAGCCTACTGTTTTAAGATGTTTATCCCCATCCAGGTGTCGGTTTCTTCCTGGCGAGCGATAGCGAGCCAGCAATGTATGGGAAACTCCGGCTTCGCCGGAGAAATTTTTCTATCGAAAAATTTACAAATTTAGCTGGCTGTCAAAACAATATATATATATATGTTGGCTCGCTACCGCTCGCCAGGAAAATATTGATACCTGGATGGGGGTTAATGTCCTAAAACAGTAGGCTGAATGGGGTCGAATGGATACAAGCCAAAGAGAGAGGGAGTGAAAGTGAAAAAAGCGAGGTGGGCTCCCTTAAAGAGTATAGTTTGGAGGAAGTGTGTTAGCTTGGCATTGATTGTGTCAGGGAAGTGGAGTTAACTATTTCACCTGGGAGGGAGTTCCAATGATGGATTACCAGTATTGTATTATACTAATTAAAGGTCTCCCGTGGTCATAGGTACTCCTTGAACGTAAACATATACGTTTAAATTAATCATTAGAATATGAATATGAAGGGTAACTAAGTCAAGATACGAATGATTACAGCGTGTTGGATTATTTATTTATTTGTTTATATATTTATTTATTTTTTAATTATCATACATCCCTGCCCCAGACCTGTCTTCAAGCTTGAATGAAAAGGAAATACAAAATAAATAATACTGATTGTAATAAATAAATAATACTGATTGTAATAAATAAATAATACTGATTGTAATAAATAAATAATACTGATTGTAATAAATAAATAATACTGATTGTAATAAATAAACAGATAATAATAACACCCTCAGACGGAGGTCCTTCAAGCTAATTACGTACACTTTTTGGTAGAAAAACATCCCGGCCAAAAGCTGGTTTCTCTCAAAATGCAGGCTCGTTTTCGCTCGCTAGGAAATATCGACACCTGAATGGAACGAAACGTCCTATAATCGCCAAACTAATAGGGTTCAAGTGTCTTAATATCACAAAAGTAGTGGGACGGGGCACAACATGAGGGACCCAAAAAGACTATTCTTAGAAAGATATGGTTAAGCACACGATATATGATCTACGTGATTCAGTATCGGTGACGTTGTTTTCATTATATTATGGCAACTATTAGACTATTTTATTAAGCTTAGAAAGACGTCGACACATTAAAAGGCTGCAGACTATCGCCATTAATCCGTTTAGCTTCATATATCCTTCCGAAGCTTCATAACATCCTCTAAATGTAGCTGAAATAAAATAGAACATGATCTCACCCGTATTGAATGGGATATATACAGTATATATATATATATATATATTTGAGTTCGCATTCTTAATGAAATACACGTGTTCGAAATTGTTTAGTCTAGCAGCATCCAACTGTACAACATATTTTATTTAATAAGAACATGTCGCTAATTCTTAATTCTCCTTTGTTCACAGGTTGACGAAACGGAGGTCTTCAAACGATACTGAAGATTGGACACAGTGTAGATGAAATGTTTGAAATATAAAGTGATGTTCTACAAAGCGATAACGAACTAAGAACAATTTGAAATTACTAGATTATTCTTGTATTATGAACTACCCGACCAAGTGATCAAACGAATACAACAAAACATTGAGATACTACTTTTGCTAGAATGATTGGATAAACGCAGAAAGAAGTAGCTAAGAGCTTCAAATACTAACAAGATGGTCAAAAACGTAGTTAAATGATCTTTAAAAAAATATATATATTATGTAGTGTACTAGACTATGCCAGATAAATGCAAGTAGACTCCATAAATACTACATTGGGTGCCAGTAAATTGGAACTCGAAAATATATAAACAATTGATGAAGCTGTGTAAGGTATCGTTAAAGCACTTTCAACACGACGTTAAATCAAAATTCAACTCAAAGTGAAGCGTTAAATTTGAAACTAAAGTTGCAGTATCAATATAGATGAGAACAGAATAAGTGAAGTGGGAAATTATAAACTAAAGTACCGTCATAAATATAGATGAAAACATAATAAGAAGATCCAGAAGACGGTAGAGATGCGCCGTTCATGAAGTGACTGGGACAAGGAATCGATAAGGAAAGGTATGTATGGAAAGTAAAATTGTTTTAAGTACCGGTACCGGTACGTATGTCCAAAATATTTAGTAGCGTTTGATAATATTTGATAATATTACGTAAAGGTTTTGTAATTCTCCTATTAATGAGAGATTATTTCCTATTAAATTCAACATTGGGGAGTGTACGAATCTTGTATCCATATGCTCTTTCCATATTAACCGTCTAATTTCGAGTTAATACTCAAGCTTTATATCAATCCCGTACGGTTGGTGGAATGAGTCTTATTATCCTGTCCCCAAAGTTACCATATTCCCTGTTAAAATCTAAAACCTCGTGGAACGAAGTGGGTAGACTTAAATTGTTATCTTAAGAGTAACTGGGTGGTTTCTCTCTCACAAATCAGTGCACAGTTCCTGATTTGTCGATCATTATTGGATAGGAAAACATCTCCCATGTTTTTAACCTTTCAGTACGAATAACATCTTAATCCGCAATATTTCTGGGGATTTTGATGTTGTTAATCGGAAACTTGACTGTAACTAGTGGGAAGGGTACCGTCCAGGTCACCCAAGCCTTTGGATACAGATGTCGCCGATGTAAACATGTGGGTGGCGCGAGGTCCTGACTAGCCTTCAGAGACAAAGCCCATGGAGTGTACAGTACTGAACAAGCTTTATCCCCTTGGTGTTCCGTCTCACAATACGTTAATGATGACCTGCGATCTAATATCTCAGTGGCTCAGCAGTATTCCAGGCTAAATTGGATTTGTTGACACACCTCTCCTATATTCATGTCCTGTGTTTGTCCTGTCCGTCCTCCTCTGCAAAGAAACTCTGGAAATGATACAATTCATGCCTTTTCCATGTCTTGACACCTTTATCTTCTCCATCTCCTTTCCTCTACCCCTAGTACTTCCCCTGTCCCTTTCCTTGCTTCGAGGTATTAAGTGATCAAAATTATTACTAGTCTCACCTTTTCTATATTCATATACTGTCATGTTATGTTTTTCAGTTAGCGTTATGTATTTGGAAAGTGGCAATATGACCATACTATACCCATGCATTTTCATTTATATAATTATTATTATAGTTTTAGAGCTAAGTTGTTATAGTTTGTCCCCCTTTATATCTATCTCCTCAGAAATGTTACTAAAACTAGGAATGTTGTCTCTTGTATTTAATCCACATATTTAGCTTCTTCTTGTGGGGTCGGCCGGGTATTTCCATCCCAGCCATGCCTTCGAATCGGTTTCCTCCCCTCAGGAAAAGTCAGGAAGCTGAAAAAGCCGTCAGTCTGCCTCTGGCACTACCTTCAATGGCCTAGTTTCAGAAACATGTTTCAAGCTAGGCTCGCTTGGTGTAGTGACTAGCGTCTCGGACTTCCACCCAGAAGGCCCGGGTTTGCGCCCACGCTCGGCGCATTAAAGATTTTTCACAAGCACTGAGTCGTTACCATCCCTCATGAGCAAAGGGATGGAGTAGTAGTACAGGACCCCAATGGAAATACGCCTAATCTGCCTTATTGAGCTATCCTTAGCTAGCTTAGCATGCGCTAGCTTTAAGAACTATTATTATTATTATTATTATTATATCATCTTTTAGCTTGTACACCACATTTAATAATGATAGTTTATGATAATGGCACCAAACCATTTAAGGAATTACTTAAAGGTGGGTGTGCATGCGAAATTAAAATTAATTTATAATGTATTTAAAGATGTTTAGATCTCCAGTAATCAACCTGACTACTCCTTTGTCAAAACTAATCTTCAATATTAGAGAACAAATCAAAAATAGATATTGAATTGCGACCCCTTGCAACTAGTACTCACGTGAGGATGTGACGTAGGCCCAGGCCAACATTTGGGAAGTAAACATTAGCAAGTATATATAGCAACAATGGTGAATCGGTGTGCTGTTTTCGGGTGTAGCAACATCCCTGGACCAAACATAGCACTACACAAGTTTCCAAGTGATCCATACCATTGTAACAAATGGGTGAAGTTTATACAAAGAACCAGAGTGTGGGAGGCAAAGCCCAAAACAAGCTTCATATGCAATGGAAATTTTCGTGATGAATGCTTTGACAATAAAGTGCGGTGGAGTATGGGTATGGCTAGATGCTTACTGCACCTATGGCTTTCATATTTCTACCACATGTACCTTACCCTTCTGGCTTCTTGCCACCACCAACACAACTCCCTCCCCTCACCCACTCGCGGACTATCGGTCGCCTCACAAAGAAAAAAAAAAAAAAAAAAAATGTGGCGGCGAAACGACTGAACCAATCGGTTCCATATTTGTGTGACAAGTCCCCTACCCTTCTGTCTTCCCCCCACAACACCCCCACCTCCCTCCCATCACCCACTTCCAGCGTACCGGGTATCCGTACGAAGAAAAGGAAAAAAAGGAAAATCCGTGGTGGCGAAACTACCTCACCAATCGGCTTCATATTTGTAACACGAGTCAATTACCCTTCTACCTTCCCCCCACCATCCCCCAAACCACCCTCCCACCCATATTTTCCGATACCATAAAAGTCACGGTGTTTACTCTGAAAATTTTCAACTACATTCGCGACCATAGGGGACCTGATTTCTGGCGAAAATGGACAAGGGGAGTGTTTTTTTTTTACCATTATCCTTCCTTTCTCACCCAACATGATAGATTTAGCCAAAAAAATAAAAATACAAAATACTCTGGCACTGGCGGTGACACAGCTTCACTAATTAGCTGGTGGCACTCAGCGGGTTATACCTAAACGCTGATGTTACCCACAAGTTACCCTGCAGGTACATGTGCTACAAGTGTTCCTACAGTGTCATCAGAGCAGAGACCAGCTGCAAGGAAGCGTCAAGTCCAAGAAGTGAGTGATAGTTTTTTGGGGTGGGGAAATTTCCCTGTAGGCTACAACTTTGGGTACATCTTTCCATAAAGTACGGTAGGCTACCGGGCATTAGCGAATTATGATATTTTAGATAGCCTAGCTAACTAGCTTAGTGACAGAAATAGAATTAGCCTAGGCTAGTAAGATCAGAAATTAAGGAAAATTTGCATGTAGGCCGGTAGGCCCTAGTCTAGGCCTAAGTGCTTGCCAATTTCAGGAGTCAGGAGAGTGGATAAGATGGGCTAACTTAAGCCTAGCCCAAATTATACAGTCAGCGTCGATGGATATAGGCCTAACCTAGGCTAAAGAAATGTATTGGCTGAAATTCAACTACTAGCAACTAGGCTAAAAAAAAAAAAAAAAAAAAAAAAGTGAGTGGCGCAAACATTGTTGGGAAGGATATGTAGTGACCAGGCGTACGGTCATCATGTTTACATAAGTCGATCGCCGCGGTTAAGTTCCCGTCTATTTTTACGGCGATTTTTTCTGTTATTTGCACCCTGTTGGCAATGTATATGATGATGACAATAAGCCATGGAGGCGTGAGGGGCGGGCTTTCATTATTGTATCCAAATGCAGTCAAAATAGACGGGGACATGATCGCTAGCGTCCGCCGCGGCTCCGAGTAGTGTAAACAAGGCGGGCGGTAATCACAGCTGCTTCTCCCTCCTCTCCTGCTGCTGGATCTCGTCCTACAGGTTCATACATATAAGCCTGGACACCACCAATATTCATCACTTGAGGTTTTTCGCCATAATCACGGTTATCACCCTCAGTATTGGCAAACGAATCGGAACTACTGTCACTATCCTCCATTTCCACCTGTCAGAAGAGCTTGTTGTGTTGCTGGGCATACGTCATCAGAGCGCTTAAACTCCGAATCCAGAAAAGTGTCACCCATATCCTATTTTGGCCATTATATAAATAATTAAGCCATTGTAGCAGAAAATATTGCACCAAAAGCTATAGTGCACACTGCCGGTAATGATTGTGGAGGAAAATAATAGCATCCACACCCACCTTTAATAAAAAGAGGATTATTTAAGGAACTGGTTACAGATTATTTATATAATTAATTGTATTGCTATATTGCTACTGAGACGCGGAGCCGCTAACATGGGCAGCCGAGCTTTGAATTAAGCTAGTTTCATTTTAAATCTGCATAGGACTATTATGAAACAGTTCAAAAACAAGAATTTACTATAACAAGGGTAGTTTAAGGATGTACACTTTGTGATTAGATACTCATAAATAACTAGTAAAGCACAAATTAGATTTTTGCTCTCTATTACAGCTATCTCTATTGACGGGTGTGCATTACACAACATTTAATTTTCAAATGTCAATATAGTTTGTCGCCCGTATTATCTAAATTTATATTATTTTATTTCATTTTATATGTTTTATTATATTTTGTCATTCTTTTTCGAGACAGAGTAAGAGTGAGAGTGAGATTTGGTGAAAGAGAAAGCGTTGGGGTTTGGAAAAAAAAAAAAAAAATTACAGGTTTTGTCGATCAAGTTGGCCAAGGGCGCGGCCTAGAAAGTAAGGGTCACAGGACATGCTCTAGTTTTCAAGTGGGGCCGGTCATTCAATCCCTTGTCTATTCCACTCGACTATTAATCCATTCAGACCCGTTAATGGAGGATTTAGAGCAGAGTGACTACCTAGCGACTTTTAAGAGGCCCCCTTGTTTTTTATATTATTTAAAACCAGTCCTGATTCAGAGGCCCCATTTATTTTTGTATACCAGGTAAATTTCATACTTCACAGTTATTGTTGTCTTAGGAAGTAAAACATTGGCCAAAGAACGCAATCATCCTGTGCATTTTGCTGTATTCCATCCCACTGTCGTTCTTAGCACAAAATTGCCCCAGATTAACGCAATTAGTTGAGAACATTCGATACTATTATGGATACAAATGAGTGGGGAATTAGAGGCTCATATGAGGTAACATATAGGAGAATATATAGGGAAAATAAACGAGAGATTGTAGTCATAGTGGTTTCCTTGTAAGAAATGTGAGAGAAGACATGGAAGTAATGTATATTAGTCTATGGTAAATATAATATGGAAGATGAAAACTTATCATAAAGGAATGCTAGGAAAGAAGAAGAATGTGGAAATAAAATAACATAATTGAGTGGCTGTGCTTTGGATATGATTAGATTTGCTTTAGATTAGTCATAATTATTGTTTGACTAAAGTTTGTGTATGATTAATTGGGTACCGGTATATTTTTAACTGTAGGTTTGTGAATTATATTAAGTTTGATTCATGATTACTAGATGTAGATGCCTTTGTTTATAATTGCTTAGATGCTTAGATTATGCCAGTTCCATTTATAATAATTATACTAATGTATGTTCTTTTAGTTTGGTTTGCATAACATTAGATAAAGGTTGTTTTGCTTAGATATGGTTTAATTAGTTTATTGGATTACGTTTGATAGATTGTTTTGCTTAGATGTGGTTTAATTAGTTGTTGTTGTTGTTCCCCAAGCTGCCTGGCCGAACAGCCCCAAGGCCCTGAGCAAGGCCAAGACCATAACCGAGCGCCAACAGAACCCTCCCTGCCGACCACAATAAAGCTTGGGTGACCGAAACCACTCCATGGCGGGGAGCTGAGGAGGGTGCAGAAACGCCCGGGAAAACAAATCCCCACCCAGGGCCCTGTGCCCCTCAGCAATTATGAAGAGAAAGTTGAGGGGCAAAGAAAAAATGTGACGCTTTGGCTTCCAATCTTGGTAGATGGGGAGGTAAATCCACGGAAGAGACGCTGTCACTTGAGATCTAGAAAATATATAAGTAAAAGGAACAGGCAGAGTAAGCTATGGGTATGGCAGAGATCGCTCAGTTCTCACTCTGATAGGCCAGCCCATCACCACATGACTGGAACCCAATCCTCTCAGCATCAGCTAGGAAAGGCCCTAGAAAGCCGCCTTTGGCGAGGGGATAGCTCCCCTATTTCAACCCCTTTCGTGGTTGGGCACCCGCGGTTTCATTAGTTTTATTAGATTACGTTTGATAGACTTGACTAGATTAGCTAAATATATTTTGTTTGGTAGGGTAGAATCTTTATATGCTTAGTAGGTTACGTTTGATAGACTTGACTAGATTAGCTAAATATATTTTGTTTGGTAGGGTAGACTCTTTATATGCTTAGTAGGTTACGTTTGATAGACTTGACTAGATTAGCTAAATATATTTTGTTTGGTAGGGTAGACTCTTTATATGCTTAGTAGGTTACGTTTGATAGACTTGACTAGATTAGCTAAATATATTTTGTTTGGTAGGGTAGACTCTTTATATGCTTAGTAGGTTACGTTTGATAGACTTGACTAGATTAGCTAAATATATTTTGTTTGGTAAGGTAGACTCTTTATATGCTTAGTAGGTTACGTTTGATAGACTTGACTAGATTAGCTGAATATATTTTGTTTGGTAGGGTAGACTCTTTATATGCTTAGTAGGTTACGTTTGATAGACTTGACTAGATTAGCTAAATATTTTGTTTGGTAGGGTAGACTCTTTATATGCTTAGTAGGTTACGTTTGATAGACTTGACTAGATTAGCTGAATATATTTTGTTTGTTAGGGTAGACTCTTTATATGCTTAGTAGGTTACGTTTGATAAACGACTAGATTAGCTAAATATATTTTGTTTGGTAGGGTAGACTCTTTATATGCTTAGTAGGTTACGTTTGATAGACTTGACAAGATTAGCTGAATATATTTTGTTTGGTAGGGTAGACTCTTTATATGCTTAGTAGGTTACGTTTGTTTGGTAGGGTAGACTCTTTATATGCTTAGTAGGTTACGTTTGATAGACTTGACTAGATTAGCTAAATATATTTTGTTTGGTAGGGTAGACTCTTTATATGCTTAGTAGGTTATGTTTGATAGACTTGACTAGATTAGCTAAATATATTTTGTTTGGTAGGGTAGACTCTGTATATGCTTAGTAGGTTACGTTTGTTTGGTAGGGTAGACTCTTTATATGCTTAGTAGGTTACGTTTGATAGACTTGACTAGATTAGCTAAATATATTTTGTTTGGTAGGGTAGACTCTTTATATGCTTAGTAGGTTACGTTTGATAGACTTGACTAGATTAGCTAAATATATTTTGTTTGGTAGGGTAGACTCTTTATATGCTTAGTAGGTTACGTTTGATAGACTTGACTAGATTAGCTGAATATATTTTGTTTGGTAGGGTAGACTTTATATGCTTAGTAGGTTACGTTTGTTTGGTAGGGTAGACTCTTTATATGCTTAGTAGGTTACGTTTGATAGACTTGACTAGATTAGCTAAATATATTTTGTTTGGTAGGGTAGACTCTTTATATGCTTGTAGGTTACGTTTGATAGACTTGACTAGATTAGCTAAATATATTTTGTTTGGTAGGGTAGACTCTTTATATGCTTAGTAGGTTACGTTTGATAGACTTGACTAGATTAGCTAAATATATTTTGTTTGGTAGGGTAGACTCTTTATATGCTTAGTAGGTTACGTTTGATAGACTTGACTAGATTAGCTGAATATATTTTGTTTGGTAGGGTAGACTCTTTATATGCTTAGTAGGTTACGTTTGTTTGGTAGGGTAGACTCTTTATATGCTTAGTAGGTTACGTTTGTTTGGTAGGGTAGACTCTTTATATGCTTACTAGGTTACGTTTGATAGACTTGACTAGATTAGCTAATATATTTTGTTTGGTAGGGTAGACTCTTTATATGCTTAGTAGGTTACGTTTGATAGACTTGACTAGATTAGCTAAATATATTTTGTTTGGTAGGGTAGACTCTTTATATGCTTAGTAGGTTACGTTTGATAGACTTGACTAGATTAGCTGTATATATTTTGTTTGGTAGGGTAGACTCTTTATATGCTTAGTAGGTTACGTTTGATAGACTTGACTAGATTAGCTAAATATATTTTGTTTGGTAGGGTAGACTCTTTATATGCTTAGTAGGTTACGTTTGATAGACTTGACTAGATTAGCTAAATATTTTGTTTGGTAGGGTAGACTCTTTATATGCTTAGTAGGTTACGTTTGATAGACTTGACTAGATTAGCTGTATATATTTTGTTTGGTAGGGTAGACTCTTTATATGCTTAGTAGGTTACGTTTGATAGACTTGACTAGATTAGCTAAATATATTTTGTTTGGTAGGGTAGACTTTATATGCTTAGTAGGTTACGTTTGATAGACTTGACTAGATTAGCTGAATATATTTTGTTTGGTAGGGTAGACTCTTTATATGCTTAGTAGGTTACGTTTGATAGACTTGACTAGATTAGCTAAATATATTTTGTTTGGTAGGGTAGACTCTTTATATGCTTAGTAGGTTACGTTTGATAGACTTGACTAGATTAGCTAAATATATTTTGTTTGGTAGGGTAGACTCTTTATATGCTTAGTAGGTTACGTTTGATAGACTTGACTAGATTAGCTGAATATATTTTGTTTGGTAGGGTAGACTCTTTATATGCTTAGTAGGTTACGTTTGATAGACTTGACTAGATTAGCTAAATATATTTTGTTTGGTAGGGTAGACTCTTTATATGCTTAGTAGGTTACGTTTGATAGACTTGACTAGATTAGCTGAATATATTTTGTTTGGTAGGGTAGACTCTTTATATGCTTAGTAGGTTACGTTTGATAGACTTGACTAGATTAGCTAAATATATTTTGTTTGGTAGGGTAGACTCTTTATATGCTTAGTAGGTTACGTTTGATAGACTTGACTAGATTAGCTGAATATATTTTGTTTGGTAGGGTAGACTCTTTATATGCTTAGTAGGTTACGTTTGTTTGGTAGGGTAGACTCTTTATATGCTTAGTAGGTTACGTTTGATAGACTTGACTAGATTAGCTAAATATATTTTGTTTGGTAGGGTAGACTCTTTATATGCTTAGTAGGTTACGTTTGATAGACTTGACTAGATTAGCTAAATATATTTTGTTTGGTAGGGTAGACTCTTTATATGCTTAGTAGGTTACGTTTGATAGACTTGACTAGATTAGCTGAATATATTTTGTTTGGTAGGGTAGACTCTTTATATGCTTAGTAGGTTACGTTTGTTTGGTAGGGTAGACTCTTTATAGCTAAATATATTTTGTTTGGTAGGGTAGACTCTTTATATGCTTAGTAGGTTACGTTTGATAGACTTGACTAGATTAGCTAAATATATTTTGTTTGGTAGGGTAGACTCTTTATATGCTTAGTAGGTTACGTTTGATAGACTTGACTAGATTAGCTGAATATATTTTGTTTGGTAGGGTAGACTCTTTATATGCTTAGTAGGTTACGTTTGTTTGGTAGGGTAGACTCTTTATATGCTTAGTAGGTTACGTTTGTTTGGTAGGGTAGACTCTTTATATGCTTAGTAGGTTACGTTTGATAGACTTGACTAGATTAGCTAAATATATTTTGTTTGGTAGGGTAGACTCTTTATATGCTTAGTAGGTTACGTTTGATAGACTTGACTAGATTAGCTAAATATATTTTGTTTGGTAGGGTAGACTCTTTATATGCTTAGCAGGTTACGTTTGATAGACTTGACTAGATTAGCTGAATATATTTTGTTTGGTAGGGTAGACTCTTTATATGCTTAGTAGGTTACGTTTGATAGACGACTAGATTAGCTAAATATATTTTGTTTGGTAGGGTAGACTCTTTATATGCTTAGTAGGTTACGTTTGATAGACTTGACTAGATTAGCTGTATATATTTTGTTTGGTAGGGTAGACTCTTTATATGCTTAGTAGGTTACGTTTGTTTGGTAGGGTAGACTCTTTATATGCTTAGTAGGTTACGTTTGATAGACTTGACTAGATTAGCTAAATATATTTTGTTTGGTAGGGTAGACTCTTTATATGCTTAGTAGGTTACGTTTGATAGACTTGACTAGATTAGCTAAATATATTTTGTTTGGTAGGGTAGACTCTTTATATGCTTAGTAGGTTACGTTTGATAGACTTGACTAGATTAGCTGTATATATTTTGTTTGGTAGGGTAGACTCTTTATATGCTTAGTAGGTTACGTTTGATAGACTTGACTAGATTAGCTAAATATATTTTGTTTGGTAGGGTAGACTTTATATGCTTAGTAGGTTACGTTTGATAGACTTGACTAGATTAGCTGAATATATTTTGTTTGGTAGGGTAGACTCTTTATATGCTTAGTAGGTTACGTTTGATAGACTTGACTAGATTAGCTAAATATTTTGTTTGGTAGGGTAGACTCTTTATATGCTTAGTAGGTTACGTTTGATAGACTTGACTAGATTAGCTAAATATATTTTGTTTGGTAGGGTAGACTCTTTATATGCTTAGTAGGTTACGTTTGATAGACTTGACTAGATTAGCTGAATATATTTTGTTTGGTAGGGTAGACTCTTTATATGCTTAGTAGGTTACGTTTGATAGACTTGACTAGATTAGCTAAATATATTTTGTTTGGTAGGGTAGACTCTTTATATGCTTAGTAGGTTACGTTTGATAGACTTGACTAGATTAGCTGAATATATTTTGTTTGGTAGGGTAGACTCTTTATATGCTTAGTAGGTTACGTTTGATAGACTTGACTAGATTAGCTAAATATATTTTGTTTGGTAGGGTAGACTCTTTATATGCTTAGTAGGTTACGTTTGATAGACTTGACTAGATTAGCTGAATATATTTTGTTTGGTAGGGTAGACTCTTTATATGCTTAGTAGGTTACGTTTGTTTGGTAGGGTAGACTCTTTATATGCTTAGTAGGTTACGTTTGATAGACTTGACTAGATTAGCTAAATATATTTTGTTTGGTAGGGTAGACTCTTTATATGCTTAGTAGGTTACGTTTGATAGACTTGACTAGATTAGCTAAATATATTTTGTTTGGTAGGGTAGACTCTTTATATGCTTAGTAGGTTACGTTTGATAGACTTGACTAGATTAGCTGAATATATTTTGTTTGGTAGGGTAGACTCTTTATATGCTTAGTAGGTTACGTTTGATAGACGACTAGATTAGCTAAATATATTTTGTTTGGTAGGGTACTCTTTATATGCTTAGTAGGTTACGTTTGATAGACTTGACTAGATTAGCTGAATATATTTTGTTTGGTAGGGTAGACTCTTTATATGCTTAGTTAGTAGGTTACGTTTGTTTGGTAGGGTAGACTCTTTATATGCTTAGTAGGTTACGTTTGATAGACTTGACTAGATTAGCTAAATATATTTTGTTTGGTAGGGTAGACTCTTTATATGCTTAGTAGGTTACGTTTGATAGACTTGACTAGATTAGCTAAATATATTTTGTTTGGTAGGGTAGACTCTTTATATGCTTAGTAGGTTACGTTTGATAGACTTGACTAGATTAGCTGAATATATTTTGTTTGGTAGGGTAGACTCTTTATATGCTTAGTAGGTTACGTTTGATAGACTTGACTAGATTAGCTAAATATATTTTGTTTGGTAGGGTAGACTCTTTATATGCTTAGTAGGTTACGTTTGATAGACTTGACTAGATTAGCTGAATATATTTTGTTTGGTAGGGTAGACTCTTTATATGCTTAGTAGGTTACGTTTGTTTGGTAGGGTAGACTCTTTATATGCTTAGTAGGTTACGTTTGATAGAATTGACTAGATTAGCTAAATATATTTTGTTTGGTAGGGTCGACTCTTTATATGCTTAGTAGGTTCCGTTTGATAGACTTGACTAGATTAGCTGAATATATTTTGTTTGGTAGGGTAGACTCTTTATATGCTGAGTAGGTTACGTTTGTTTGATAGGGTAGACTCTTTATATGCTGAGTAGGTTACGTTTGTTTGGTAGGGTAGACTCTTTATATGCTGAGTAGGTTACGTTTGTTTGGTAGGGTAGACTCTTTATATGCTGAGTAGGTTACGTTTTTTTGGTTTAACTAGTTTCAAGAAGCTATAATTCCTTTGCGATGAGACGATTTTGTTTAACTTGGGAAATACTTCAGGGAGCTATAGAGTGTGAGATATTGATGACCACAGCTCATTACTAAGTTGCATAGAATCGTCTAATGATAGCCAGAATAATCTGTCAAAATGCGTCATAATCCTCAAGGAGTTAAATAAATTTCCTAATATTGGTCAGCATAAATGTTGAAAAGTCACTATTGCGAAAGAGAAGCTAAAATATTGAGAAAGAATTGACACGAATGCGCAACCTCTCGAGACTAATGAACTCGCTAATTAAAAGTAATTAGGTAGCATTATAATGTTATGTTTGGTGCATAGCAATCAACCAGATCTACTGCATACATTTATGAGGAGATGGGTAGTTTTCTAGGTCCCCTTCTCTCTCATGTTTATCCCCATTAGTTTTCAGATGTTAAGATAAATACGATCTCAATTCTCCCTCTTAGTAACATAGGTCCTTCTTAAATTGCATACAATCATATAATTTTAGCCAGAATCAAGGGGAAAAAGGCGTCATGGTGCTGAAGGGGTTAAAGGCGAGTCGAGGTCTATCATTTTAGCCAGAATCAAAGGTTAAAGGGCGTCATGGTGCTAAAGGGGTTAAGGGAGCCAACCTCGCTTTGTTTCTCTTTATCTCCCTCTCTCTGGCTTTTATCCTTTCGGCCCCATTCAGCCTACTGTTTTAAGACGTTTACCCACATCCAGGTGTCAATATTTTCCTGGCGAGTGGTAGCGAGCCAGCATATATATATATATTTTTGTGTTGACAGCAAGCTAAATTTCTCCAACGAAGCCGGATTTCTCCATACAATGCTGGCCCGCTATCGCTCGTCAGGAAGAAATCGACACCGGGATGGGGATAAACATCTTAAAACAGTTGGCTGAATGGGGCCGAATGGATACAAGCCAGAGAAAGAGAGAAAAGGAGAGAAAGATAAAAAAAAGCCGGTGACCCCCCTTAAGGGCGAGTCTCTCGTTCCAGTCCAGTTCCTACAGTGTGATCCAATTTACGGGTCATTGTGTTGCTGAGGGCCATTCCCGCCACACCAATTAGCCCAGATTAATGACGAGAAAATGAGGCGGCGATATTATTTACTGTTAACGAGACTATAATTAATGAATGGACGACTGGTTAGCAGGTCTGATGACTAGTGAACGATATATATATATATATATATATACAGTATATAGTAGCCTATATATATACGGTATATACTGTATATATACCGGTATATATATATATATATATGCAGTATATATATATATATATATATATATTATATGCCTATTCAGTATATATATATATATATATATATATATATTGTGTTTTTTTTTGTTTTTTTGCCGTACGCTTTGATGCCCGAAGGGTTGGCCACGAGAATATAACTACCATTTTTTATCATAAGGAGTCTTGACATCGGCTGATAAAACACTAGGGATAAATTTGATAGCAGAGGCGGCTTATTGTCCCCCCCCCTGCCCCCCCTGCCCCGTGCCCCAACCTTCACTGTATCGTAAGGGGCTGGCTAGTGGCTGTTCTTTTGGTCTATTAATTAATTTATTCATGTATATTTTAGTTTCCTCGCTAGACCGGCTGAACGCCGGTTGTTCTTAAAATTGCAGGCTCGCTTTCGCTTGCTAGGAAAATATCGACACCTAAAAGGCCCGAAAGATCTTAAAATTGACAACAAAATGGGGCGAAAAGTGGTAAAATCGCTAAACTAATGGGCCGAACGTCTTAACATCTCAAAACTGATGAGGCTAAACATGAGAGAGGTTCAGCAAAACTAACCATACCCCCCTTAATCTGTCGTTGGCTCCGACCTTGAATGTCACTTTCCACAAACCTGTCTCCTTTTAGGTTCTTGGGCTGGCTTGTCCTTTCGCTCTTTTGTTTTTGTTTTCATGGCCCCGTTTTCTTTATTTAGTGATGTATTGCTTTGATTTTTGACAGCAGTCCCAGCACTTTCCTATCATGTTTGGAGATAACTCATGTTTCGTGTTTCGAATGACATTATTAGGCTATGATACCTTTTAAGATACCGTTTTTTTTTTTTTTTTTTTTTTTTTTTTTGACCATTGAACTTGTCTTAGCACGATCTGGTCCGGCGTTATGATATTTTGTTGATTGCTATTGAGGATGTTGTTGATTGCTATTGAGGATTTTGTTGACTGCTATTGAGGATTTTGTTGATTGCTATTGAGGATTTGTTGATTGCTATTGAGGATTTTGTTGATTGCTATTGAGGATTTTGTTGATTGCTATTGAGGATTTTGTTGATTGCTATTGAGGATTTTGTTGATTGCTATTGAGGATTTTGTTGATTGCTATTGAGGATTTTGTTGATTGCTATTGAGGATTTTGTTGATTGCTATTGAGGATTTTGTTGATTGCTATTGAGGATTTTGTTGATTGCTATTGAGGATTTTGTTTGCCCTTGCCATTTTCGAGCAATATATTTTAGTTTGTCCCCTAGGCTAACAAAACGCCATCCCAGATTTCCGATTTCTTCTAAGTTACAGGCTTGCTAATGCTCGCCCAGAAAACAATGGAAACCTGAAAGGGGCGAAGCATCTTGTTATCGTGAAACTAATGGGGTGAAACGTCATAAAATCTCCAAACCAATGAAGTGAAACAAGGAAGGTCCAATAAGGTCCCCCTCCGGCCAAATAGTGTTCAAAAGGATATCTATTAAGGGGAGATTTCCACCTGGAGGATTTTTTTCTGAACCTCTTTCTCCCTCATGTTTAGCCCATTGCTTGTGAGATTTAAAAACGCTTGCCCCATTAGTTTGACGATTTTAAGAACCCTCGCCCCATTTCTGTCAATTTTAAGACCATTCGTGCCATTTAGGTGTCGATTTTTTCCTGGCGAGCGATAGCGAGCCTGTAATATAAGGGGAACCGGCCTTCGGCCGGGAATTTTTTCTACTGAAAAATATACAAATTTATCTTGAAAGGGGGTCAAGGGGGAGTAATTTTTAGCTTGATGGAAGTCTAGGGAATCAACTAGAAATCTCCCCTTAACTACCGAATCAAATATCCATCCGACTCTCAAAAGTACCGGTACTTCCTCATCTGAAAAGGATCGTCTATTGGGAGCCAGATGAGCCCCTTCTGTACCGGCGACGTCCGTTTAACTTTATTCTGGCTACTTTTAGACGATTTTATTCAGTTTCAAAAGGGCCTCCAGCAATCAACAGGCTTCGAACCATGTCACTTAACTCTTTTTGCTACCACAGATCCTTCTTAAACTGCACAAAATCCTCTAAATATACCGGTAGCTAGAATAATATGAAAATAACGTTGCTGGTACAAAGGAGTACAAAGGAGTACAAAGGAAATCAAGCAACAACAGATCTAGTGACCCTTCTAGGCTGCTTGTCCTCCAAAACACTGAGGATCAAGTGTCCAAACAGTACAGAAGGGGTTAACCCTTTCACGCATTTATGACGTAGAGGTTGCCAGATTAGCAATAAGAAATAGAGTTCTCTCACTCTTATAATTACCTCTCCAAAATTAGTTTTCTGCCCACAGCTACGGTAACTCAAAGACAACTGCAGAGGTTGAAGTAACTAAACTAAAGGTTTCTAAATACCCCTGATGGTAACAAAGGCTTTAAAGTATTCCCAATAGGCTCAACATCGCGTCATATGCGTGAAAGGGTTAAGCAATGTTATGGGTTAAGAAATTATAACACATTCCTATTAGCCTAAGTAGGCCAGCAATATTGAACCGTAACCTCTGTAACTCAAAAAGGCTTAGAACAAATGGGCCGTAAATTTCCACACTCATTCCCTGGTTGACTCTACCCAAATTGGTGGAAATATTAACTCGATTGCTCTAGGCGTTTTTGAGTGAGTAACAGAGGCTAGTGGTCAAGAATGTTGGCCTAATTATAATGAATTACTATAGTATGCATCAATTAATATAAGCAAAATACATTGGACTAAACGCATCACTATCGGTTGACCTTATCATTTCTCTCCCTCTCTCTTTGGCTTGTATCCATTCGGCCCCATTAAGCCTACTGTTTTAAGACGTTTACCCCTATTCAGGTGTCAACATTTTCCTGGCGAGCGGTAGCGAGCCAGCATATATATATTTTTGTTTTGACAGCAAGCTAAATTTGTAAATTTTTCGATAGGAAAATGTCTCCGGCGAATCCGGATTTCTCCATACATTGTTGGCTCGCTATCGCTTGCCAGGAAGAAATCGACACCTGGATGGGGATAAACGTCTTAAACCAGTTGGCTGAATGAGGCCAAGAGAGAAAAGGAGAGAGAAAAAAAAAAAAAACCGGTGACCCTCCTTAAGGGGAGGTATTTAGTTTGTTCCCTAGACCTCCAGCAAGCTTAAAATTACACCCCCTCGAGTCCCTGTCAAGATTAATTTGTACA
Source organism: Paralithodes platypus (assembly GCA_032716605.1). NCBI lineage: Eukaryota > Metazoa > Arthropoda > Malacostraca > Decapoda > Lithodidae > Paralithodes > Paralithodes platypus. The sequence continues at coordinate 8,510,914 of CM064486.1, read as the reverse complement.
TTTTTCGGTAGACAAATTTTCCGGCCAAAAGCCGTTTCCTCTTAAGTTACAGGCTCGCTATCGCTCGCCAGGATAAAATAGACACCTGAATGGCACGAAAGGTCTTAAAATGGGGTGAAAGTTCTTAAAATCGCCAAACTAACGGGGCAAACATCTTAAAATCTCAAAAGCAATGGGGCTAGACATGAGAGAGAAAGGGATCAAGAAAAAAGTCCCTCAAGTGGATATCTCCCCTTAAGTAGATCATAGCCTACGTGACTTGACAATGGAAACTTGATCTCGATTTTTTTCGTTTTAAATTCCAGTTGTACGAAATATCTATTAATGTCTAGTTCTGTTATCAGACTGACAATTATATCGGTGAAGACACGGGAGAAAAAAACAAACACCCTTTTACAGCATTGATTAGCCGATATATATTATTGATTGTATTAGATAAACTTGATATATATTATTATTGATTGTATTAGATAAACTTGATATATATTATTATTGATTGTATTAGATAAACTTGATATATATTATTATTGATTGTATTAGATAAACTTGATATATATTATTATTGATTGTATTAGATAAACTTGATATATATTATTATTGATTGTATTAGATAAACTTGATATATATTATTATTGATTGTATTAGATAAACTTGATATATATTATTATTGATTGTATTAGATAAACTTGATATCACCCCTACTGTACCGGGGTCATCGGTTTCATCTTATTCTGGCAACTATTAGACGATTATATTCAGATTAGGAAGGACGTCTGCCAAATATAATGCTACAGACTACCGTATCTCAATTAATCATTTTAGCTACCATATATCCTTCCCGAGCTTCATAAAATCGTCTAAATGTAGCTGAAATATACGCTCATGAATTTCATTATATATTTCACTATCTATCTATATATCTATAAACTCTGGCACATATCCCTTTTTTCATATTTTTTTTTGTATAGTGGCCGACACGAGACAGAGCCCGAACAGGGACAACACAACACAACAAAAAACAAAACATAAACAAAGCACAAATTCACACACATCTAGGTCGCCCAGGAGAAACAAACAACCCAGAGACCCGGGCCCATTTGAGGTCCCCAGCATAAGATTCCCAGGTCCCAGATCTGGCTTTCCTCTCACTTAACCATTAGGCTATTCATAAGCACAGTTGGATGTTGGATGTTGTACCGGTACATGAGTCTATTAATGTCCAGTATTCGATAAATGGATATTAATCGTAGTCATGTGCTGTACTTATAACTGTCTTGATGGTGTTATGGTTAGAGTGTTTAAAAACACTGTGGTAACCCAGGTTCGAATCCCGGTGAATCACATGTTTTCATTAATTTCATTGGGAAGTGTTTGGTGTTGGAGTGAAATTAATTAAAATAGATTTACATGATTGATTTGATTTTCCGTTGTATTAAACCACATTTTATATAAATGTATCCATCTATATATTGCCAGACGCTTCAATCTCCGAAGGGTTTGTCACGAAGGAATCGTCAATTATTCGTCTGCTGGTGTCCCTTCTCCCACCCCACACCACTTTCACTCCTATGCCTCCCAACTCCATCCTTCCATCTCATTCTCGGTCTACTTCTCCCGCTCTGCCCTTCCTCCTCAATTGTATACACTCTTTTAGATAATCATATCATTCGTCATACGCTCCCCATGACTTACGGGGGATCACCTGTTTTTGTTTATCTTTCTCTCCTATTCTCTCTTTCTCTGGCTTGTATCCATTCGGCCCCATTCAGCCAACTGTTTTAAGACGTTTATCCCCATCTAGGTGTCGATTTCTTCCTGGCGAGCGATAGCGCGAGCCAGCATTGTATGGAGAAATCCGGCTTCGCCGGAGACTTTTTCTATCAAAAAATGTACAAATTTAGCTTGTCAAAACAAAAATATATATATGCTGGCTCGCTACCGCTCGCCAGGAAAATATTGACACGTGGATGGGGATAAACGTCTTAAAACAGTAGGCTACATGGGGCCGAATGGATACAAGCCAAAGAGAGAGGGAGAGAAGATAAAAAAAGCGAGGTAGGCTACGTTAATGCCAAGTCACTGCCGTCAGCGTGCTTACAACCCTGCTGCCCTTTATCCACTTCATCCTCCAAACCCCCATCTTTTCTTATCACACTGGCTAAGCACTTATATGAGCTGACATTTTCAATACCTGACCAGTCAAGCTTACTTCACACTCTATGACTACATTCCTCTCAGATACCGTAATTACTCCTTTAAGGCATTGCCCTTTACCTTACGTTTTTCTCACAGCGTGCTAAACATATTCATCAAACACTACAACTCCCACTCATCATCACGCGATAGAATTGTATCATCAGCAAACAGCAGCACAGGTACGGTAATTTTATCATCAGCAAACAGCAACACAGGTACGGTAATTGTATCATCAGCAAACAGCAGCACAGGTACGGTAATTTTATCATCAGCAAACAGCAACACAGGTACGGTAATTGTATCATCAGCAAACAGCAGCACAGGTACGGTAATTTTATCATCAGCAAACAGCAACACAGGTACGGTAATTGTATCATCAGCAAACAGCAGCACAGGTACGGTAATTTTATCATCAGCAAACAGCAACACAGGTACGGTAATTGTATCATCAGCAAACAGCAGCACAGGTACGGTAATTTTATCATCAGCAAACAGCAACACAGGTACGGTAATTGTATCATCAGCAAACAGCAGCACAGGTACGGTCATTTTCTACTCCCTCCCTCCCTCCCCATACCAAGGGTACCACAATATGACATGACATTCATATAGGGAAGGTGAGCCAAGTAATAATAATAGCATCCTCTGCTCTTTCTTGTGTTTCACGACTCCTTTCAGGTATATATTGAACAACATCACACACCTGCTTTAAGGGGAGGTTTTTAGTTAGTTCGTTAGACCTCCATCAAGCTTAACATTACACCCCCTAGATCCCCTTTCAAGATAAATTTGTACATTTTTCGGTAGAAAAATGTCCCGGCCGAAGGCCGGTTCCTCTTAAATTACAGGCTCGCTATCGCTCGCCAGGAAAAAATCGACACCTTAATGGCACGAAAAGTCTTAAAATTGACAGAAATGGGGTGAAAGTTCTTGAAATCGCCAAACTAATGGGGCGAACGTCTTAAAATATCAAAAGCAATGGGGCTAACCATGAGGGAGAAAGGGGTCAAGAAAAAAGTCCCTCAAGTGGAAATCTCCCCTTAATCCAACATTCAGATAAAGAACTCTCTCTCTTCATGCTTTATACACACTGCTGCCCTTGCACCTTCGCACAAGATCTTCACCGTTTCCAGCAATTTAACTTCTAGTACGTACATACATCCAACATGCATTCCTTAAACCTTTCCTTTCAATTCTGTCATAGTCCACTTAACCCTCTCCGACATATGACGCGATTTTGAGCCTATTGGGGATACTTTAAAGCCTTTGTTACCATCAGGGGTATTTAGAAACCTTTAGTTTAGTTACTTCAACCTCTGCAGTTGTCTTTGAGTTAGCTGTGGGCAGAAAACTAGTTTTGGAGAGGTAATTATAAAAGTGAGAGAACTCTATTTCTTATTGCTAATCTGGCAACCTCTGCGTCATAAATGCGTGAAAGGGTTAAGCAGCATTAAAATTATTTCCCTTCTGATGATTTAACCTAAATAAAATTGACACACAACTTACAGATATGTTATTGATCGCAGTCTTCATGAATCAATATTCGACAAATATTATATAACAGGGGTTGGTGTATAACTACTTTTATTATAATAATGGCCTATATTTCATTGACTAATAATGTCTTTGTTATCGGCAATCTGCTAATAAAGGACACTGGTGACGCACCATTCAGAAAGATAAACTGTGGTAACCTGGATAATATATACTGTAATTTCCCCTGTGTACCAGGATGGATAACTCACCCGAGTTAAGCCGGTATCACACGAGAGCTTTTATAGTCAACATTCTATGATCAACATTTTTCTGGCAACATTTCTGAAATATTTTACCTTGGTATCGGAAACTAGACTAATGGTAGATGATTTTAGGTAACCGAAATATATAAAATGTTGACCCTATAAGCTGCCAGACCAGTGTTGAGGATAAATGTTGAGGGAAAAAGCGCTCGTGTGATACCGGCTTTACCCACCAAAGGCTCCATAAGGGAATAATACGGAGAATGAATGCTGCGGCCAAGCGCCCTCAAGTGGCCACTAAACCACCAAGGAGCCTGAAAGTCTTAAGTCTAGGACTATTTTTTGTATCTCTGCTGTAATCTCTCCAGTTTATATATGTCCTTTTGATAATGTACAAAGGAGTACAAAGGAAATCAAGCAACAACATATCTAGTGACCCTTCTAGGCTGCTTGTCCTCCAAAACACTGAGGATCAAGTGTCCAAACAGTGGTTTAGAGTGGGTAAGGGAACATTGGAAAGGGAACTACTGCCCTGGAACTAATGTCCGTGGCAGGACTAAGAAGTTAGTAGGGGACATATGGGTTAGTAACTGAGGGGAGGATAAAATAAAGTTATTCATTTACAAACGCAGTCAGTCGCGGGTTTGATGCGAGATATTTGTCTAGGCGGAGTTTAAATGAATCAACGGTGCTGCAGTCTATAACGTCTCGGGGAAGCCCATTCCACAAGTTGACAACTCGATTGAAGAAGAAATTCTTAGATTCGTGTGAGTTAAAAGATTTACCAATAATTTTGCAACCGTTTCCCCGCGTGTAATTAGATTGGTCGATAGTGAAGTACTTACTACAGTTCATATTGTCGATGCCTTTGATGATTTTGAACACTTGAATTAGTCACCTCTTAATCTGCGCTGGGTTAAAGGAAATATATTTAATTCTCTAAGACGCTCTTCGTATGGTTTGTTCTTTAGGCTTGGTATCATTTTAGTAACTCTACGTTGAACTCGTTCTAGCTTGTTTGTCTTTTTGGTAATAAGGGCACCAGCATTGAACGCAGTATTCCAAATGGGGCAAACTGAAGAAGTTTATAAAGTGAGAATAACATTTAGGGATTCGTGTTCAAGCGATCTTCCATTGAAGCCAATAAATGTGTTTGCTATTTCAACTACATCAACACATTGTTAGCTGGGTTATATATTGCTTGTTATTATTGATCGTAAGCGAGCGATATATATACAGAGAGAGAGAGAGAGAGAGAGAGAGAGAGAGAGAGATTTTTTTTTTTTCCCCTACGTTGGCTTGGCTAATGGGCGGTACCAAGATCTTGGGAGGGATTTAAGTGTGGCACTAGTCCGATCCTTTGCATCACCTGTGAAGGTGGGTGACCTATCCCGCAAAAAATAAATAAATAAATAATAATATTATATATGTATACAGTATATACATACAGTATATATATATATACAGTATTATATATATATATATATATATATATATATATATACAGTTATACATACTATATACTGTCGTTTACCACTATCTCCTATTTCACCTCCTTTGCATTTACTATCCAAATCCTAAAGCAAGTGACTTACTTTGATGAATTATTAATCAATCGCATTATGACATTACAATTCATGTGAGAACATTGTGTCTGTTTTGTTTTTGCGGAAATCGGCGCCTCTCCGGGGTATCTGGGACCTTGAAATCTTTTGCTGGGGACCCCAAATGGGCCTGGGTCTCTGGGTATTTCTCCTGGACGACCTAGATGTATGTGATTTAGTGTTTGGTTTGGTTTGGTTTTAATGATACGTGTTGTAATGTTCCTGTTCGGGCTCTGTCTCGAGTTGGCCAGCCCCATAACAAAAAAAAAAATGAAAACTGGGGAAGGTGCCAGAGTATATACATACATACAACTTCGAACAAGGTTTTCCCCAGGACGATTTTCCCGGTTTAAAAAACCGGGAAAATCGTCCCGGGGAAACCCGTTCCACGATCCTAAAAAAACCGGGAAAATCGTCCCAGGGAAACCCCTGTCCCAAGATCCTAAAAAAAAAACGGGAAAATCGTCCCGGGGAAACCCCTGTTCCAAGATCCTAAACAAAAAACGGGAAAATCGTCCCGGGGAAACCCCTATTCCAAGATCCTAAAAAAAACGGGAAAATCGTCCCGGGGAAACCCCTGTTCCAAGATCCTAAAAAAAAAAACGTGAAAATCGTCCCGGGGAAACCCCTGTTCCAAAATCCTAAAAAACTCGGGAAAATCGTCCCGGGAAAACCCCTGTTCCAAGATCCTAAAAAAAAACGGGAAAATCGTCCCGGGAAAACCCCTGTTCCAAGATCCTAAAAAAAACGGGAAAATCGTCCCGGGGAAACCCCTGTTCCAAGATCCTTAAAAAAAAATGAAAATTGTCCCATGGAAACCCTGTTCCAAGGTCCTAAAAAAACAGGTAAAATAGTCCCGGGGAAACCCCTGTTCCAAGATCCTAAAAAAAGCGGGAAAATCGTCCCGGGGAAACCCCTGTTCCAAGACCCTAAAAAACCCGGGAAAATCGTCTCTGGGATATCCCTCTATTAAGCAACTTTAAAAAAAAAGGGAAAACCGTCCCGGGGAAACCCCTGTTCCAAGATCCTAAAAAAAATGGGAAAACCGTCCCGGGGAAACCCCTGTTCCAAGATTCTAAAAAACCCGGGAATTCCGTCCCGGGGAAACCCCTGTTCCAAGATCCTAAAAAAAACGGGAAAACCGTCCCAGGGAAACCCCTGTTCCAAGATCCTAAAAAAAAATGGGAAAACCGTCCTGGGGGAAACCCCTGTTCCAAGATCCTAAAAAAAACCCGGGAAAACCGTCCCGGGGAATCCCCTGTTCCAAGATCCTAACAAAATGGGAAAACCGTCCCGGGGAAACCCCTGTTCCAAGATCCTAATAAACCCGGAAAACCGTCCCGAGGAAACCCCTGTTCCAAGATCCTAATAAACCTGGGAAAACCGTCCCGGGGAAACCGCTATTCCAAGATCCTTTAAAAAAAATGGGAAAACCGTCCTGGGGAAACCCCTGTTCCAAGATCCTAAAAAGCCCGAGAAAACCGTCCCGGGGAAACCCCTGTTCCAAGATCCTAAAAAACCCGGGAATACCGTCCCGGGGAAACCCCCTGTTCCAAGATCCTAAAAAAAAAACGGGAAAACCGTCCCAGGGAAACCCCTGTTCCAAGATCTTAAAAAATATGGGAAAACCGTCCTGAGGAAACCCCTGTTCCAAGATCCTAAAAAAAAAACGGGAAAACCGTCCCGGGGAAACCCTTTCTCACGCTTTCTTACCGCTTCACCTCTCTACTAATTTGACGCACAATTTGAACGATGTACATTAGTTTTTGATAGTTATGATTTGGATTTGTCTCGCCGTTGCGGTTTCAATGGTGTAATTATTTTTAATTTTCAATTTTTTTTAGGCTCAAGAGGCCTATTTTAAAGTTTAAAAACTCCATAGATGAGTTATTTATGTACGAATTTTATTTAAATTTATACCATCAGTACACTTTGGCAAGTTGAATCGAATGGCGCAAACAGAAATAAAATCGGACCATTAGTTTAGGCCCAGGCAAATCGGTTATTTTGGTCCAATTTTGACTTGTCAATATTATTACATAATTATTTGGATTCGTCTCGCCGTTGCGGTTTCAATGGTGTAATTATTTTTTAATTTTGACATTTTTTTTTAGGCCCAAGAGGCCTGTTTTAAAGTTTATAAACTCCATAGGCGAGTTATTTATGTACGGATTTTATTTAAATTTATACCATAAGTACACTTTGGCAAGATGAATCGAATAACGCAAACAGAATTAAAATCGGACCATTAGTTTAGGATTGTGATTTTGACTTGGGCTTCCTGGAGGGCCCAGGGGACCGTTTTTTGGACTTTAAAAGTCCTCTGTAGCCCAAACTATAAGTCCTAGAGAATTCTAACTGGTGCCATTCGTTTGTTCTCGCCCAGCTGCTTCTATACATGGTCGTAGATTTCATTTTGGCCCAGCTATTCGCCCAGAATCGAAAATATTTTGGTTGAAAAACATTGGGTTTAAGCCCAGGCAAATCGGTGATTTTGGTCCAATTTTGACTTGTCAATATTATTACATATTTGGATTAGTCTCGCCTTTGCGGTTTCAATGGTGTAATTATTTTTTAATTTTGACATTTTTTTAAGCGAAAGAGGCCTGTTTTAAAGTTTATAAACTCCATAGGCGAGTTATTTATGTACGGATTTTATTTAAATTTATACCATAAGTACACTTTGGCAAGATGAATCGAATAACGCAAACATAATTAAAATCGGACCATTAGTTTAGGATTGTGATTTTGACTTGGGCTTCCTGGAGGGCCCAGGGGACCGTTTTTTGGACTTTAAAAGTCTTCTGTAGCCCAAACTATAAGTCCTAGAGAATTCTAACTGATGCCATTCGTTTGTTCTCGCCGAGCTGCTTCTAGACATGGTCGTAGATTTCATTTTCGCCCAGCTATTCGCCCAGAATCGAACATATTTTGGTCGAAAAACCTTGGGTTTTCTCGCCGAGCTGAGCTGTTCTCGCCGAGCTGCTTCTAGACATGGTCGTAGACTTCATTTTCGTCCAGCTATTCGCCCAGGCAAATCGGTGATTTTGGTCCAATTTTGACTTGGCAATATTATTACATATTTGGAATCGTCTCGCCGTTTCGGTTTCAATGGTGAATTATTTTTAATTTTGACAATATTTTAGGCTCAAGAGGCCTATTTTTAAGTTTAAAAACTCCATAGACGAGTTATTTATGTACGGATTTTATTTAAATTTATACCATAAGTACACTTTGGCAAATTGAATCGAATGGCGCAAACATAATTAAAATCGGACCATTAGTTTAGGCCCAAGCAATGGTGTAATTATTTTTAATTTTGACAATTATTTTAGGCTCAAGAGGCCTATTTTAAAGTTTAAAAACTCCATAGACGAGTTATTTATGTACGGATTTTATTTAAATTTATACCATAAGTACACTTTGGCAAGTTGATTCGAACGGCGCAAACATAATTAAAATCGGACCATTAGTTTAGGCCCCAGCAAATTGGTGATTTTTGGTCCAATTTTGACTTGTCAATATTATTACATATTTGGATTCGTCTCGCCGGTGCGGTTTCAATGGTGTAATTATTTTTAATTTTGACAATTTTTTAGGCTCAAGAGGCCTATTTTAAATTTTAAAAACTCCATAGACGAGTTATTTATGTACGGATGTTATTTAAATTTATACCATAAGTACACTTTGGCAAGTTGAATCGAATGGCGCAAACATAATTAAAATCGGACCATTAGTTTAGGTCCAAGCAAATCGGTGATTTTGGTCCAATTTTGACTTGTCAATATTATTACATATTTGGATTCGTCTCGCCGTTGCGGTTTCAATTGTGTAATTATTTTTTAATTTTGATTTCTTTTTTAGGCCCAAGAGGCTTATTTTAAAGTTTAAAAACTCCATAGGCGAGTTATTTATGTACGAATTGTATTTACATTTATACCATAAGTGCACTTTGGCAAGCTGAATCGAATGACGCAAACATAATTAAAATCGGACCATTAGTTTAGGATTTTGATTTTGACTTGGGCTTCCTGGAGGGCCCAGGGGACCGTTTTTTGGACTTTAAAAGTCCTCTGTAGCCCATACTATAAGTCCTAGAGAATTCTAACAGGTGTCATTCGTTTGTTCTCGCCGAGCTGCTTCTAAACATGGTCGTAGATTTCATTTTCGCCCAGGTATTCGCCCAGAATCGAAAATATTTTGGTCGAAAATCCTTTGCCCAGGCAAATCGGTGATTTTGGTCCAATTTTGACTTGTCAATATTATTACATATTTAGATTCGTCTCGCCGTTGCGGTTTCAATGTGTAATTATTTTTTAATTTTGCCTTTTTTTTTTGAGGCCCAAGAGGCCTATTTTAAAGTTTAAAAACTCCATTGGCGAGTTATTTATATACGGATTTTATTTAAATTTATACCATAAGTACACTTTGGCAAGCTGAATCGAATGACGCAAACAGAATTAAAATCGGACCATTAGTTTAGGATTTTGATTTTGACTTGGGCTTCCTGGAGGGCCCAGGGGACCGTTTTTTTGGACTTTAAAAGTCCTCTGTAGCCCAATCTATAAGTTCTAGAGATTTCTAACTGGTGCCATTCGTTTGTTCTCGCCGAGCTGCTTCTAGACATGGTCGTAGACTTCATTTTCGCCCAGCTATTCGCCCAGGCAAATCGGTGATTTTGGTCCAATTTTGACTTGTCAATATTATTACATATTTGGATTCGTCTCGCCGTTGCGGTTTCAATGGTGTAATTATTTTTTAAATTTGACATTTTTTTTAGGCCCAAGAGGCCAATTTTAAAGTTTAAAAACTCCATTGGCGAGTTATTTATGTACGGATTTTATTTAAATTTATACCATAAGTACACTTTGGCAAGCTGAATCGAATGACGCAAACAGAATTAAAATCGGACCATTAGTTTAGGATTTTGATTTTGACTTGGGCTTCCTGGAGGGCCCAGGGGACCGTTTTTTGGACTTTAAAAGTCCTCTGTAGCCCAAACTATAAGTCCTAGATAATTCTAACTGGTGTCAATTCGTTTGTTCTCGCCGAGCTGTTTCTAGACATGGTCGTAGATTTAAATTTCGCCCAGCTATTCGCCCAGAATCGAAAATATTTTGGTCGAAAAACCTTGGGTTTGCCCAGGCAAATCGGTGATTTTGGTCCAATTTTGACTTGTCAATATTATTACATATTTAGATTCGTGTCGCCGTTGCGGTTTCAATGTGTAATTATTTTTTAATTTTGACATTTTTTTTTTAGGCCCAAGAGGCCTGTTTTAAAGTGTATTAACTCCATAGGCGAGTTATTTATGTACGGATTTTATTTAAATTTATACCATAAGTACACTTTGGCAAGCTGAATCGATGACGCAAACAGAATTAAACTCGGACCATTAGTTTAGGCCCAGGCAAATCGGTGATTTTGGTCCAATTTTGACTTGTCAATATTATTACATATTTGGATTCGTCTCGCCGTTGCGGTTTCAATGTTGTAATTATTTTTTTAAATTTGACATTTTTTTTAGGCCCAAGAGGCCAATTTTAAAGTTTAAAAACTCCATTGGCGAGTTATTTATGTACGGATTTTATTTAAATTTATACCATAAGTACACTTTGGCAAGCTGAATCGAATGACGAAAACAGAATTAAAATCGGACAATTAGTTTAGGATTTTGATTTTGACTTGGGCTTCCTGGAGGGCCCAGGGGACCGTTTTTTGGACTTTAAAGGTCCTCTGTAGCCGTAGCCCAAACTATAAATCCTAGAGAATTCTAACTGGTGCCATTCGTTTGTTCTCGCTGAACTGCTTCTAGAAATGGTCGTAGATTTCATTTTTGCCCAGCTATTCGCCCAGAATCAAAAATATTTTGGTCGAAAAACCTTGGGTTTAAGCCCAGGCAAATCGGTGATTTTGGTCCAATTTTGACTTGTCAATATTATTACATATTTGGATTCGTCTCGCCGTTGCAGTTTCAATGGTGTAATTATTTTTAATTTTGATTTTTTTTTTAGGCTCAAGAGGCCTATTTTAAAGTTTAAAAATTCCATAGACGAGTTATTTATGTACGGATTTTATTTTAATTTATACCATAAGTACACTTTGGCAAGTTGAATCGAATGGCGCAAACATAATTTAAATCGGACCATTAGTTTAGGCCCAGGCAAATCAGTTATTTTGGTCCAATTTTGACTTGTCAATATTATTACATATTTGGATTCGTCTCGCCGTTGCGGTTTCAATGTTGTAATTATTTTTTAATTTTGATTTTTTTTTAGGCCCAAGAGGTCTATTTTAAAGTTTAAAAACTCCATAGGCGAGTTATTTATGTACGGATTGTATTTAAATTTATACCATAAGTACAGTTTGGCAAGCTGAATCGAATGACGCAAACAGAATTAAAATCGGACCATTAGTTAGGATTTTGATTTTGACTTGGGCTTCCTGGAGGGCCCATGGGACCGTTTTTTGGACATTAAAAGTCCTCTGTAGCCCAAACTATAAGTCCTAGAGATTTCTAACTGGTGCCATTCGTTTGTTCTCGCCGTGCTGCTTCTAGACATGGTCGTAGACTTCATTTTCGTCCAGCTATTCGCCCAGGCAAATCGGTGATTTTGGTCCAATTTTGACTTGTCAATATTATTACATATTTGGATTCGTCTCGCCGTTGCGGTTTCAATGGTGTAATTATTTTTTAATTTTGATGTTTTTTTAGGACCAAGAGGCCTATTTTTAAGTTTAAAAACATCATAGGCGAGTTATTTATGTACGGATTTTATTTAAATTTATACCATAAGTACACTTTGGCAAGCTGAATCGAATGACGCAAACATAATTAAAATCGGACCATTAGTTTAGGCCCAAGCAATGGTGTAATTATTTTTAATTTTTAATTTTTTTTTAGGCTCAAGAGGCCTATTTTAAAGATTAAAAACTCCATAGACGAGTTATTTATGTACGGATTTTATTTAAATTTATACCATAAGTACACTTTGGCAAGTTGATTCGAATGGCGCAAACATAATTAAAATCGGACCATTAGTTTAGGCCCCAGCAAATTGGTGATTTTGGTCCAATTTTGACTTGTCAATATTAATACATATTTGGATTCGTCTCGCCGTTGCGGTTTCAATGGTGTAATTATTTTTTAATTTTGAATTTTGTTTTATGCCCAAAAGGCCAATTTTAAAGTTTAAAAACTCCATTGGCGAGTTATTTATGTACGGATTTTATTTAAATTCATACCATTATTACACTTTGGCAAGTTGAATCGAATGGCGCAAACAGAATTTAAATCGGACCATTAGTTTAGGCCCAGGCAAATCGGTGATTTTGGTCCAATTTTGACTTGTCAATATTATTACATATTTGGATTCGTCTCGCCGTTGCGGTTTCAATGGTGTAATTATTTTTTAATTTTGATTTTTTTTTTAGGCCCAAGAGGCCAATTTTAAAGTTTAAAAACTCCATTGGCGAGTTATTTATGTACGGATTTTATTACGGATTTTATTTAAATTCATACCATTATTACACTTTGGCAAGTTGAATCGAATGGCGCAAACAGAATTTAAATCGGACCATTAGTTTAGGATTTTGATTTTGACTTGGGCTTCCTGGAGGGCCCATGGGACCGTTTTTTGGACTTTAAAAGTCCTCTGTAGCCCAAACTATAAGTCCTAGAGAATTCTAACTGGTGCCATTCGTTTGTTCTCGCCGAGTTGCTTCTAAACATGGTCGTAGACTTCATTTTCGCCCAGCTATTCGCCCAGGCAAATCGGTGATTTTGGTCCCATTTTGACTTGTCAATATTAATACATATTTGGATTCGTCTCGCCGTTGCGGTTTCAATGGTGTAATTATTTTTATTTTTTTTTTTTTTTTAGGACCAAGAGGCCTATTTTAAAGTTTAAAAACTCCATAGGCGAGTTATTTATGTACGGATTTTATTTAAATTTATACCATAAGTACACTTTGGCAAGTTGAATTGAATGGCGCAAACATAATTAAAATCGGACCATTAGTTTAGGCCCAAGCAAATCGGTGATTTTGGTCCAATTTTGACTTGTCAATATTATTTCATATTTGGATTCGTCTCGCCGTTGCGGTTTCAATGGCGTAATTATTTTTTAATTTTGACATTTTTTTTAGGCCCAAGAGGCACATTTTAAAGTTTAAAAACTCCATTGGCCAGTTATTTATGTACGGATTTTATTTAAATTTATATGGGACCGTTTTTTGGACTTTAAAAGTCCTCTGTAGCCCAAACTATAAGTCCTAGAGAATTCTAACTGGTGCCATTCGTTTGTTCTCGCCGAGCTGTTTCTAGACATCGTCGTAGATTTCATTTTTGCCCAGCTATTCGCCCAGAATCGAAAATATTTTGGTCGAAAAACCTTGGGTTTAAGCCCAGGCAAATCGGTGATTTTGGTCCAATTTTGACTTGTCAATATTATTACATATTTGGATTCGTCTCGCCGTTGCGGTTTCAATGGTGTAATTATTTTTTAATTTTGAATTTTTTTTTAGGCCCAAGAGGCCAATTTTAAAGTTTAAAAACTCCATTGGCGAGTTATTTATGTACGGATTTTATTTAAATTTATACCATAAGTACACTTTGGCAAGCTGAATCGAATGACGCAAACAGAATTAAAATCGGACCATTAGTTTAGGATTTTGATTTTGACTTGGGCTTCCTGGAGGGCCCAGGGGACCGTTTTTTTGGACTTTAAAAGTCCTCTGTAGCCCAATCTATAAGTTCTAGAGATTTCTAACTGGTGCCATTCGTTTGTTCTCGCCGAGCTGCTTCTAGACATGGTCGTAGACTTCATTTTCGCCCAGCTATTCGCCCAGGCAAATCGGTGATTTTGGTCCAATTTTGACTTGTCAATATTATTACATATTTGGATTCGTCTCGCCGTTGCGGTTTCAATGGTGTAATTATTTTTTAATTTTGATGTTTTTTTAGGACCAAGAGGCCTATTTTAAAGTTTAAAAACTCCATAGGCGAGTTATTTATGTACGGATTTTATTTACATTTATACCATAAGTACACTTTGGCAAGCTGAATCGAATGACGCAAACATAATTAAAATCGGACCATTAGTTTAGGATGTTGATTTTGACTTGGTCTTCCTGGACGGCCCATGGGACCGTTTTTTGGACTTTAAAAGTCCTCTGTAGTCCAAACTATAAGTCCTAGATAATTCTAACTGGTGACATTCGTTTGTTCTCGCCGAGCTGCTTCTAGACATGGTCGTAGATTTAATTTTCGCCCAGCTATTCGCCCAGAATCGAAAATATTTTATGTCGAAAAACCTTGGGTTTTGCCCAGGCAAATCGGTGATTTTGGTCCAATTTTGACTCGTCAATATTATTACATATTTGGATTCGTCTCGCCGTTGCGGTTTCAATGGTGTAATTAATTTTAATTTTGACAATTTTTTAGGCTCAAGAGGCCTATTTTAAATTTAAAAACTCCATAGACGAGTTATTTATGTACGGATTTTATTTAAATTTATACCATAAGTACACTTTGGCAAGTTGAATCGAATGGCGCAAACATAATTAAAATCGGACCATTAGTTTAGGCCCAAGCAAATCGGTGATTTTGGTCCAATTTTGACTTGTCAATATTATTACATATTTGGATTCGTCTCGCTGTTGCGGTTTCAATGGTGTAATTATTTTTTAATTTTGATTTTTTTTTTAGGCCCATGAGGCATACTTTAAAGTTTAAAAACTCCATTGGCCAGTTATTTATGTACGGATTTTATTTAAATTTATACCATAAGTACACTTTGGCAAGCTGAATCGAATGACTCAAACAGAATTAAAATCGGACCATTAGTTTAGGATTTTGATTTTGACTTGGGCTTCCTGGAGGGCCCAGGGGACCGTTTTTTTGGACTTTAAAAGTCCTCTGTAGCCCAAACTATAAGTCCTAGAGAATTCTAACTGGTGACATTCGTTTGTTCTCGCCGAGCTGCTTCTAGACATGGTCGTTGATTTAATTTTCGCCCAGCTATTCGCCCAGGCAAATCGGTGATTTTGGTCCAATTTTGACTTGTCAATATTATTACATATTTAGATTCGTCTCGCCGTTGCGGTTTCAATGTGTAATTATTTTTTAATTTTGAAATTTTTGTGTAGGCCCAAGAGGCCTATTTTAAAGTTTAAAAACTCCATTGGCCAGTTATTTATGTACGGATTTTATTTAAATTTATACCATAAGTACACTTTGGCAAGCTGAATCGAATGACGCAAACAGAATTAAAATCGGACCATTAGTTTAGGATTTTGATTTTGACTTGGGCTTCCTGGAGGGCCCAGGGGACCGTTTTTTGGACTTTAAAAGTCCTCTGTAGCCCAATCTATAAGTTCTAGAGATTTCTAACTGGTGCCATTCGTTTGTTCTCGCCGAGCTGCTTCTAGACATGGTCGTAGACTTCATTTTCGCCCAGCTATTCGCCCAGGCAAATCGGTGATTTTGGTCCAATTTTGACTTGTCAATATTATTACATATTTGGATTCGTCTCGCCGTTGCGGTTTCAATGGTGTAATTATTTTTTAATTTTGATTTTTTTTAGGACCAAGAGGCCTATTTTAAAGTTTAAAAACTCCATAGGCGAGTTATTTATGTACGGATTTTATTTAAATTGATACCATAAGTACACTTTGGCAAGCTGAATCGAATGACGCAAACATAATTAAAATCGGACCATTAGTTTAGGATGTTGATTTTGACTTGGTCTTCCTGGACGGCCCATGGGACCGTTTTTTGGACTTTAAAAGTCCTCTGTAGTCCAAACTATAAGTTCTAGATAATTCTAACTGGTGACATTCGTTTGTTCTCGCCGAGCTGCTTCTAGACATGGTCGTTGATTTAATTTTCGCCCAGCTATTCGCCCGGAATCGAAAATATTTTGGTCGAAAAACCTTGGGTTTTTGCCCAGGCAAATCGGTGATTTTGGTCTAATTTTGACTCGTCAATATTATTACATATTTGGATTCGTCTCGCCGTTGCGGTTTCAATGGTGTAATTATTTTTAATTTTGACAATTTTTTAGGCTCAAGAGGCCTATTTTAAATTTAAAAAACTCCATAGACGAGTTATTTATGTACGGATTTTATTTAAATTTATACCATAAGTACACTTTGGCAAGTTGAATCGAATGGCGCAAACATAATTCAAATCGGACCATTAGTTTAGGCCCAAGCATATCGGTGGTTTTGGTCCAATTTTTGACTTGTCAATATTATTACATATTTGGATTCGTCTCGCCGTTGCGGTTTCAAAGGTGTAATTATTTTTTAATTTTGATTTTTTTTTAGGCCCAAGAGGCATATTTTAAAGTTTAAAAACTCCATTGGCCAGTTATTTATGTACGGATTTTATTTAAATTTATACCATAAGTACACTTTGGCAAGCTGAATCGAATGACGCAAACAGAATTAAAATCGGACCATTAGTTTAGGATTTTTATTTTGACTTGGGCTTCCTGGAGGGCACAGGGGACCGTTTTTTGGACTTTAAAAGTCCTCTGTAGCCCAATCTATAAGTCCTAGAGAATTCTATCTGGTGCCATTTGTTTGTTCTCGCTGAGCTGCTTCTAGACATGGTCGTAGATTTCATTTTCGCCCAGCTATTCGCCCAGAATCGAAAATATTTTGGTCGAAAAACCTTGGGCCCAGGCAAATCGGTGATTTTGGTCCAATTTTGACTTGTCAATATTATTACATATTTGGATTCGTCTCGCCGTTGCGGTTTCAATGGTGTAATTATTTTTTAATTTTGATTTCTTTTTTAGGCCCAAGAGGCCTATTTTAAAGTTTAAAAACTCCATAGGCGAGTTATTTATGTACGGATTGTATTTACATTTATACCATAAGTACAAGCAAGCTGAATCGAATGGCGCAAACATAATTAAAATCGGACCATTAGTTTAGGATGTTGATTTTGACTTGGTCTTCCTGGACGGCCCATGGGACCGTTTTTTGGACTTTAAAAGTCCTCTGTAGTCCAAACTATAAGTCCTAGAGAATTCTAACTGGTGACATTCGTTTGTTCTCGCCGAGCTGCTTCTAGACATGGTCGTAGATTTAATTTTCGCCCAGCTATTCGCCCAGAATCGAAAATATTTTGGTCGAAAAACCTTGGGTTTAAGCCCAGGCAAATCGGTGATTTTGGTCCAATTTTGACTCGTCAATATTATTACATATTTGGATTCGTCTCGCCGTTGCGGTTTCAATGGTGTAATTATTTTTAATTTTTATTTTTTTTTAGGCTCAAGAGGCCTATTTTAATGTTTAAAAACTCCATAGACGAGTTATTTATGTACGGATTTTATTTAAATTTATACCATAAGTACACGTTGGCAAGTTGATTCGAATGGCGCAAACATAATTAAAATCGGACCATTAGTTTAGGCCCCAGCAAATCGGTGATTTTGGTCCAATTTTGACGTCAATATTATTACATATTTGGATCCGTCTCTCCGTTGCGGTTTCTATGGTGTAATTATTTTTTAATTTTGATTTTCTTTTTAGGCCCAAAAGGCCTATTTTAAAGTTTAAAAACTCCATTGGCGAGTTTTTTATGTACGAATTTTATTTAAATTTATACCATAAGTACACTTTGGCAAGCTGAATCGAATGACGCAAACAGAATTAAAATCGGACCATTAGTTTAGGATGTTGATTTTGACTTGGTCTTCCTGGACGGCCCATGGGACCGTTTTTTGGACTTTTAAAGTCTTCTGTAGTCCAAACTATAAGTCCTAGATAATTCTAACTGGTGACATTCGTTTGATCTCGCCGAGCTGCTTCTAGACATGGTCGTAGATTTAATTTTCGCCCAGCTATTCGCCCAGAATCGAAAATATTTTATGTCGAAAAACCTTGGGTTTTGCCCAGGCAAATCGGTGATTTTGGTCCAATTTTGACTCGTCAATATTATTACATATTTGGATTCGTCTCGCCGTTGCGGTTTCAATGGTGTAATTATTTTTAATTTTGACAATTTTTTAGGCTCAAGAGGCCTATTTTAAATTTAAAAACTCCATAGACGAGTTATTTATGTACGAATTTTATTTAAATTTATACCATAAGTACACTTTGGCAAGCTGAATCGAATGACGCAAACAGAATTAAAATCGGATCATTAGTTTAGGCCCAGGCAAATCGGTGATTTTGGTCCAATTTTGACTTGTCAATATTATTACATATTTGGATTCGTCTCGCCGTTGCGGTTTCAATGGTGTAATTATTTTTTAATTTTGATTTTTTTTTTAGGCCCAAGAGGCCTATTTTAAAGTTTAAAAACTCCATAGGCGAGTTATTTATGTACGGATTGTATTTACATTTATACCATAAGTACACTTTGGCAAGCTGAATCGAATGACGCAAACAGAATTAAAATCGGACCATTAGTTTAGGATTTTGATTTTGACTTGGGCTTCCTGGAGGGCCCAGGGGACCGTTTTTTGGACTTTAAAAGTCCTCTGTAGCCCAAACTATAAGTCCTAGAGATTTATAACTGGTGCCATTCGTTTGTTCTCGCCGAGCTGCTTCTAGACATGGTCGTAGACTTCATTTTCGCCCAGCTATTCGCCCAGGCAAATCGGTGATTTTGGTCCAATTTTGACTTGTCAATATTATTACATATTTGGATTCGTCTCGCCGTTGCGGTTTCAATGGTGTAATTATTTTTTAATTTTGACAGTTTTTTTAGGCCCAAGAGGCATACTTTAAAGTTTAAAAACTCCATTGGCCAGTTATTTATGTACGGATTTTATTTAAATTTATACCATAAGTACACTTTGGCAAGCTGAATCGAATGACGCAAACAGAAAGTCTTTTTGATTCTCTGTCCTCACAACTCAGTGTCCTCAACTCAAATGCTTCTTCTGAAATCACTGTGTTGGGTGATTTTAATGTCCATAATGTTGAATGGCTCACTTATTCAGCCAGGACTGATGATGCTGGTCTTGAATGTGAACTATTTGCAGACTCATTTAATCTCACTCAACTAGTCAACCAACCCACCCGTGTACCAGATAATCCTAATCATAATTCCCACCTACTGGACTTATTTTTAACAACCAATTCAGAAAATTATGATGTTACAGTGAGGTTCTCGCTTGGATCTTCTGATCACTGTCTGATACAGGCCACCTGTCTATCACCTACCACACCTTCCCACTCTGAACCTGTTTTGGTGACTAAATGGCATTACGATAGGGCAGACTGGGAGGGTCTTCAAGGTTTTCTTTATTGATTTCCCTGACCTCTTTATTTTCTAATGATGCACACTCCACCTTGAGCCACATACAAAATTTTGTAAAAATTGGAATGGAAACTTTTATTCCTCATCAAAAGTACAGTAAAAGATCTAATTCACCTAAATGGTTTGACCATAATTGTGCTAAGAGTAACTGAACAAAAAGCAATAGCCTACAATGCATACACAAGATAAAAAACACATGAAGCCTTTAATTACTTTAGAAACATCAGAAATCATGCCAAAACTGAATTAAACCTAACTAAATCAAACTTTCTCCACAAGCAGGCAAATAAACTTCTAAATAATCCAAATGATAACAAAATATTTTGGTCTACTCTTAACTCATTTAAATCCAACTTCACTACTGCTTCATCCATTCCACCATTAAAATCTCCGACTGGCAATCTTGTAAGTGACCCACGAGGTAAAGCTAACCTTCTTGCGGATATTTTCTCCACCAACTCAACCTTAGATGAAATAAATCAAGATGTCCCTGTACTTAATTTTAATTCGCCTGAAATTCCCTCACTTAAGATCCACACCAGACATGTCAAAACTATTTTGCAGAATCTCTCGGTAGATAAGGCTCCTGGTCCAGATGAAATTCCATAGTACTTAAGAATTGCTCCTTGGTGCTCGCTCCTGTATTGGCAAATTTTTTCCATCTGTACTCATACCTCATGCTTCCCAGTACCCTGGAATGAAGCAAACATCCATCCAGTTCCTAAAAAAGGTGCCTCTTCAGATCCATCAAACTACAGACCAATAGCTATAACTTCCACTTAAAGTCTTTGAAATAATATTAAATTATCACATAATTAAGAATCTTGAGAATAATAAATTAATCAGTGATAGGCAATATGGTTTTAGACGATGTCGATCAACTGCAGACATGCTTTGCCTTCTTACGCATCAAATCAACCAAGCTACAGACCAACATGGTGAAACACATACAATAGCACTGGATATATCAAAGGCATTTGATAGAGTCTGGCATCAATCCTTATTGTCGAAGATGTCACACTACGGCCTTGCATCATTAGTTCCACTAATTTCTTCTTATCTTCATAACAGAAAAATATGTGTAATGGTAGATGGCCTTTATTCTCAATTTCAATCAATAAATGCTGGTGTCCCCAGGGATCAGTTTTGGCCCCAATTCTGTTCCTCATTCATATCAATGATCTCATATCTACCACTCATAATCCAATACATTCCTACGCAGATGACTCAACACTCCACAGTTCCTTCACATTTACCAATTCTGTCACCCAACCCGATCTTATAAATTCAAAAATAAATTGCAATTTCACTGTACCAGGACCGTTCTAGAATTAATGGATGGGGACAAAAGAATCTAGTTTCTTTAATGCACAGAAACCAAGTACATTCAATTTTCTAACCGACAGAATCTCACTGACTCCCATATTTTTTAATGATGTAAATATTCCCACTTCCCCTAGTATTGACATTCTCGGTGTAACATTAACTACTAACTTGAGCTGGACACATTATGTTAGAAGCATTGCTAAGAATGCCTCTAAAAAACTGGGACTCCTGTACAGAGTTCGAGAATTCTTCACTGACGAGCAGTTGGCCGTGATATATAAAAGTCATGTGCGTTCTCAGATGGATTACTGTTCACCTCTGTGGGGTGGAAGTGGAGTGGTTGCATTGAGGCAGTTGGACAAAATTCAAAATAAAGCTATTAGATTAATCAATAACCCTGCAATCACACAGGACCTTCCTACATTATCCATACGAAGAAACGTTGCATCCCTTGCATTATTCTACAGATATTTTCACAGCAATTGTTCCGAGGAACTTGCTTCAATTGTGACGCCTCTCCACATCTTTCCCCGTAGAACTAGGGCAGCTGAGAGCGCCCATGAATTTACACTTTCTCCTCCACAATGCAGAACTTCTGCTTATCAGAATTCATTTATCCCCAGAGCTACTACTCTTTGGAATTCACTTCCCTCGAATTGCTTTCCACAAACTTACAATCTACAAATGTTTAAATCCAGTTGTTACAAACATTTTATGAATGGAGGATGCCTTTAGGCACATGGACCTTTTTGTTTTATCTGTGTTTTTCCTTCCTCCGTTCATTGTCTCTTAAAAAAAAAAAAAAAAAAAAAAAAAAAGATTAAAATCGGACCATTAGTTTAGGATTTTGATTTTGACTTGGGCTTCCTGGAGGGCCCAGGGGACCGTTTTTTGGACTTTAAAAGTCCTCTGTAGCCCAAACTATAAGTCCTAGATAATTCTAACTGGTGTCATTCGTTTGTTCTCGCCGAGCTGCTTCTAGACATGGTCGTAGATTTCATTTTCGCCCAGCTATTCGCCCAGAATCGAAAATATTTTGGTCGAAAAACCTTTGCCCAGGCAAATCGGTGATTTTGGTCCAAATTTGGCTTGCCAATATTATTACATATTTGGATTCGTCTCGCCGTTACGGTTTCAATGGTGAATTATTTTTAATTTTGACAATTTTTAGGCTCAAGAGGCCTATTTCAAATTTTAAAAACTCCATAGACGAGTTATTTATGTACGGATTTTATTTAAATTTATACCATAAGTACACTTTGGCAAGTTGAATCGAATGGCGCAAACATAATTAAAATCGGACCATTAGTTTAGGCCCAAGCAAATCGGTGATTTTGGTCCAATTTTGACTTGTCAATATTATTACATATTTGGATTCGTCTCGCCGTTGCGGTTTCAATGGTGTAATTATTTTGTAATTTTGACCTTTTTTTAGGCACAAGAGGCACATTTTAAAGTTTAAAAACTCCATTGGCCAGTTATTTATGTACGGATTTTATTTAAATTTATACCATAAGTACACTTTGGCAAGCTGAATCGAATGACGCAAACAGAATTAAAATCGGACCATTAGTTTAGGATTTTGATTTTGACTTGGGCTTCCTGGAGGGCCCAGGGGACCGTTTTTTGGACTTTAAAAGTCCTCTGTAGCCCAATTTATAAGTCCTAGAGAATTATATCTGGTGCCATTTGTTTGTTCTCGCTGAGCTGCTTCTAGACATGGTCGTAGATTTCATTTTTGCCCAGCTATTCGCCCAGAATCGAAAATATTTTGGTCGAAAAACCTTGGCAAATCGGTGATTTTGGTCCAATTTTGACTTGTCAATATTATTACATATTTGGATTCGTCTCGCCGTTGCGGTTTCAATGGTGTAATTATTTTTTAATTTTGACCATTTTTTAGGCTCAAGAGGCCTATTTTAAAGTTTAAAAACTCCATAGACGAGTTATTTATGTACGGATTTTATTTAAATTTATACCATAAGTACACTTTGGCAAGTTGAATCGAATGGCGCAAACATAATTAAAATCGGACCATTAGTTTAGGCCCAGGCAAATCGGTGATTTTGGTCCAATTTTGACTTGTCAATATTATTACATATTTGGATTCGTCTCGCCGTTGCGGTTTCAATGGTGTAATTATTTTTTTAATTTTGACATTTTTTTTTAGGCCCAAGAGGCCTATTTTAAAGTTTAAAAACTCCATTGGCGAGTTATTTATGTACGGATTTTATTTAAATTTATACCATAAGTACACTTTGGCAAGCTGAATCGAATGACGCACACAGAGTTAAAATCGGACCATTAGTTTAGGCCCAGGCAAATCGGTGATTTTGGTCCAATTTTGACTTGTCAATATTATTACATATTTGGATTCGTCTCGCCGTTGCGGTTTCAATGGTGTAATTATTTTTTAATTTTGATTTCTTTTTTAGGCCCAAGAGGCCTATTTTAAAGTTTAAAAACTCCATAGGCGAGTTATTTATGTACGGATTGTATTTAAATTTATACCATAAGTACACTTTGGCAAGCTGAATCGAATGACGCAAACAGAATTAAAATCGGACCATTAGTTTAGGATTTTGATTTTGACTTGGGCTTCCTGGAGGGCCCAGGGGACCGTTTTTTGGACTTTAAAAGTCCTCTGTAGCCCAAACTATAAGTCCTAGATATTTTGAACTGGTGCCATTCGTTTGTTCTCGCCGAGCTGCTTCTAGACATGGTCGTAGACTTCATTTTCGCCAAGCTATTCGCCCAGGCAAATCGGTGATTTTGGTCCAATTTTGACTTGTCAATATTATTACATATTTGGATCCGTCTCTCCGTTGTGGTTTCAATGGTGTAATTATTTTTTAATTTTGATTTTTTTTTAGGCCCAAGAGTCCTATTTTAAAGTTTAAAAACTCCATTGCTGTATTGACTGAGGTGCCACTGCGCATATGGTTATGGTGCATGTATTTTAACCCTTACAGTACTAGGGACGTCCTTTTCATCAGATTCTGGCAACTGTTAGACAATTTTATTCAGTTTAGGAAGGACGTCTAGCAATAAAAAGGCTACAGACTATCTCAATTCATCCTTTCAGCTACCATATATCCTTCCTATGCTTAATAAAATCGTATAAATGTAGCTGAAATGGAATAAAAATAGACGTCGCTGGTACCATGCTCAATAGGTTAAGAGGCGCCATAATTAGATTACCTAGACAGTTCATTCTAGCATTAATATTTGTCTACAGTTGCCAATTCAGTTGACTATTTTAAATAATACTGAGCAAAACCTGTACCGACTGGCAAATGATGATGATTTCGTGTCTTCCCGCCGCTTGATCGGCGCCCTTTGCGAAAATGTTAGTGCAGTATCTAGGCGATGAGATGTGTTCTGGCTTCGTGGAGACGTAGGATTAACTTCTGGGTTTCACGTTCGTATGCTGCCATGATATAAGCCATATCGAACACCACGGTACTTTCCAAAATGACAGCCGCAATTTACAAAAGGCTCTGAGTTAAGGGGAGGCAGATTGTTTTTCTGGACCCCCTTCTCTCTAATATTTAGCCACACTAGTTTTGAGATTATAAGACGTTCAGCCCATTAGTTTGGCGATTTTAACACCTTTCGCCCCATTTCGTTGTCAATTTTAAAACCTTTCATGCCATTTAGGTGTCGATTATTTCCTGGCGAGCGATAGCGAGCCTGCAATTTTAAGAGAATCGCCCTTCGGCCGGGACATTTTTCTACCGAAAAATTAACAACTTTATCTTGAAGGGGGGTCTAGGGGATATTTTGTTTTGTTTTGTTTTTAAGCTTGATGGAGCTATAACAAATGGGTAAATAAGTATGCAAATAAATACGCCCATAATAATACTGAGCAAAACCTTACCGACTCCCATATCGAACACCACCGTACTTTCCAAAATGACAGCCGCAATTTACAAAAGGCTCGAAGTTAAACGAAGGTGTAGGCATTGAAGGTTAAGTGACGAATTGGTATGCAAGAACCGAACCCGTCTGACCCGCTGGCCGCCACACCCAACCTAACCAGAGCGAGATCACCTTAGGAGGAGTTTTTGTTTTCATTCTTGTTCTGACCCCCACACTTAACCTGCTAATTATACCAATTTGCTGGATTTTTTCCATGAAATGCTGAATGAGTATGACAAAAGTAGAGCCATAGACATCCTTTACTTAGATTTTCAAAAATCTTTTGACAAACTGCCACATTGCAGGCTAATGTCAAAAGTGAGTGCGCTAGGTATCAATACAGAGGTCACAAATTGGATAGAAAGTTGGCTAACTGGTAGACAACAGCGATTGGTAATCAATGGTGTTTATTCTGAGTGGACTTGTCATTTCTACAGGGATCTATCCTTGGCCCACTACTGTTTATCATATACTGTATGTCAATGACATCGATATTGGTCTGTTGAGTGTGATTTCCAAGTTTACAGATGACATAAAGCTTGGAATTAATTTGAAAGACCCCAAAGGGGTTGAACAGCTCAGGATGGACCTCAACAAACTGGGTGAATGGTCGGAGACATGGCAGATGCCTCTAAACCTGGAAAAGTGCAAGGCGATGCATATTGGCCAAGCAAACCCCAATTCAGGCTATTCACTATTGGGAATACCTCTGGAAGTGACTGATTTGGAAAAAGATTTGGCTGTTCTGATTAGCAGTGACCTAAAGTTTTCCAAGCAGTGCATTGAAGTAGAGAAGAAAGCTCAGAAATTATTGGGCTATATTAAGAGGCAATTTAAGTATAAAAATAAGGATTTAGTCCTCACACTTTACAACGCTCTGATACGGCCTCTCCTGAAGCATGCTGTTCAATTCTGGTTTCCAGCACTCAGGAAATATATAGAACAACTGGAAAAAGTACAAGCTAGGGCTACGAAGCTTATTCCATCGATTAGAAGAATGAGCTATGAGGACCGGTTGAGCCTTTTGATCTCTTCCCGTAGAGACACGCAGACTACGAGGTCAGCTCATTGAAGTATTTAAAATACTTAATAGGTTTGACAATGTCGATTAGGCTATAGCAAAATGTTTAGCCTCAATATGAATACAACACGCAACCATGGCTGGAAATTAGAATTGAAAAGGTTCAGCAGTAGTATATGTGGAAACTTTGTCACATATAAAATCTGTTCTACCTGGAACAAACTTCCCTCCGAAGTTGTAAATAGTTCTTCAGTAGAGCAGTTCAAGAAGAGAGTAGATAGTATTTTGCACATTATGTAAAGAGTGTAGTGCAATAAACAGTCTCTTTCCTTCCACTTCGAGTATTTCCTCGGAATGGACCACAAGGTCTCTCGAGATACTAAATATTCCTTGTAACTCCTTGTAACTCTCTCTCTCTCTCTCTCTCTCCTGACCCAATTTACCCTTCACTTCTTTCCTTATCTGTTGTCCCACTCACGCTAAACTCCTCCCTTTCTTCACTTTCGCCTTTCTCCATTACGTAACTTTGTCTCTCCTTTCAATTCCTCTTATCAGTTTTGCCCTCTTTTCCCACCCCCATTCTTTTTGCTCCCTCGCAGGTCACTACTTCATGACTTATATTCTTGCATTTTTCTGATCCTTTTACTTTTCTGTCATCTGTGCCTTCACGATTTCATCCTCTGACATTGTACTACACGTCTTATTTTGTTTACATTAATCTCTGGTTTCATCCATCAGGTAACGGTATGTCCCCGTTTATCACTCTTTCACCGAAGTCTTCTTACGTCCTTTCACTTTTTCTATTTTACTTTAGTTATGCCTCTCTTTCTCTAAATGTTTTCGTTTGGTTTTCTTATTTCACCAGTGATTAGAGGATGATAGCAATGCACTGAGCGACCATGATAGACTTATCTTCAATGAAGCATATTACATGAATTTAATACAGTATATGATCCAATGTATTATACTCTGTACAAAATTATATTCTATCTAGTCTATCTGCTCAGGCCCAATACCCACTTGTCCTATGTTTGTTGTTTTCTTTATTTCTGTACAAAATGTTTTCCTCAAATCAACAGGACTCAAAAGTGTCGTGATGATCGCATGCACGCTGAATGCTAAAATGACTGGGATACGTTTTAAGCCATCCGAACATCAAATAGCCCTTCACTTATTCAGTTCCCACCAATCTTCCTCCCACTCTCTCACCATCATCAGTCAACCCGGCGCCAGGAGGGATTAATTACCATGTCATATTGAACCTAACCATGTCGATCTATGGTTACTCATTAAGGGGCTAGTGACCGTTTTATTTTATTTTTGGTCTATTAATTTATTTATTTTTGGTCTATTAATTAATTTATTTTTTAGTTTCCTCGATAGACCTCCCTCAAACTTAGAAAAACACCCCCTAGACTCCCCCTCAAAACACCCCCTAGACTCCCCCTCAAAACACCCCCTAGACTCCCCCTCAAAACACCCCCTAGACTCCCCCTCAAAACACCCCCTAGACTCCCCCTCAAAACACCCCCTAGACTCCCCCTCAAAACACCCCCTAGACTCCCCCTCAAAACACCCCCTAGACTCCCCCTCAAAACACCCCCTAGACTCCCCCTCAAGATAAATTTGTAAATGTTTCGGTAGAAAAATGTCTCCGACGAAGGCCGGTTCCTCTTATAATTACAAGCTCGCTATCGCTCGCTAGGAAAAAGTCGACACCTACTGTAAATGGCATGATAGGTCTTAAAATTGACAACGAAATGGAGCTAAAGTTGTTAAAATCGCCAAACTAATGGGCCTAAAGTCTTAAAATCTCAAAACTAATGGGGCTAAACATGTGGGAGAAGGGGGACCAGAAAAAGACCCATCCCCCTTAAATTTCTCTCGACCTTCCTCCCACTCATCAGCACCAGCAGTCAACCCGGCGGCGCCAGGTTCCCAAGTTTGAATCTAGGCTATACCATGTCGTACAGAGCCTAAAGACGGGTTATCACAAGAGAGCTTTTATAGTTAAGGGAACACTGACTGCTTTTATGGCCTGTACATTCATTCATTCATAAATTCTTAGTTTCCTCGCTAGACTTCCCTCAAACTTAGAAAAACATCCCCTAGACCCCTCAAGATAAATGTGTACATTTTTCGATAGAAAAATGTGCCGACCCTTACAATTAATTACAGGCTTGCTATCGCTCGCCAGGAAAAAATCGACACCTAAATGGCGCGATAGGTTTTAACATTTATAACGAAATGGGACGAAATGTCTTAAAATCGCCAAACAAATGGGCCGAACGTCTAAAAATTTCAAAACTAATGGGACTAAACATGTAGGAGAAGGGAGTCAGAAAAAACGTCTGCCTCCCCTTAACATTCGATGATCAAAACTTTTGGAATATTTTGCCCTTGTATCGGAAACTAAACGGTTCATAGATGAATTTAAGCTACCGAAATATTCTAAATGTTGGCCTCATAAGCTGCCAGACCAGTGTTAAGGATAAATGTTGAGGGGAAAAGCGCTCATGTGATAAATCCTAACCAACGACATCAATGAGTCACCCAAGAAAGTGATCAAGGTTAGGGCGTACGTTTTCTGTGGTTGGATAGAAACGGTGTGCGGTCGGGAACACTTAATTAGTTTACACCAATTTTAGTGTCTTGCATGGATTCGATACTGTTTCATATGGGTGCGTGCGGTAGCTAATTGTACCCCTGGCAGTACAAGAGGTGACACAGATAATAATGTGTGGTAATTGTGGATAATTGTATGCTTTAGTTATGCTTATGATTGTGTGTGTTTTTTTCTTTTCTTTTCAGAGTTCAATTTGTCACCAATATGAATCACACAAGATATACTGTATTTTAAAGCATTGTATTCTCTAGTTTGGGTTGGATGCTGTTTCAGTTGGATACGTGGTTGGTTCACGACAATACTGGAGAATAAAAATAAGGGAGTGGTAATACTAGCCAGTGCATGCATATAGAAAAGGTGAGACATAGATGTGTGTGAATGTGTATTTTGTTTGTGTGTGCTCACTGTTTTCTGTTGTGTTGTCCTTATGCTGGCTCTGTCTTGAGTCGGCCATCCCCCTCCCCAAAAGACACAAGTAGAAAAGAGGGAAACAAAAGGAAAAGTGGGGATTGGGCCTGAGTATATAGAATAGAATAGAGACATGTTTTTGGGTAATAATGATTGTCCTCGTTTGTTTTGGTTGACTCTCTTCCTTCCCCACCAACCTGCCACCCACTCACTCCATATTCACCTTCCCTTCCTCCCACTCACCACCACTACTAGTCAGCCGGGCGCCATCCTCTCCTTATCTCTGCCACAGTTACGTCACCCAAACAAACAAGCCTGCCATGTCTCTCTTGACGTGACCCGCATATAAAGTTATAGTGTTGTTGGGGAAGGTGTGTGTGTGTGTGTGTGTCTTTATGTGTGTGTGTGTGTGTGTGTGTGTGTGTGTGTGTGTGTGTGTGTGTAATGTATGTATGTGTGTGTGTGTGAGTGTGAGTGTGTGTGTTTGTGTGTGTTATATTTTTTTAATTTGAGGGTTTTGATATTTGATATATATGCATGTATATACCCAGGCACGCATCCCACAGCTGGGGGCAGCTGACTCGAGACAGAGCTCGAACTGAAACAACACTTAAAGTTCCAATTCTTAGGGTCCAGGACCACTTTTGCATTCCCTTGCCCCTTTCTCTGTCTTGTCTAGTAGGTGAATTTTACAAGGGGAGGAGGATTCCTAGCCCCCTGCCCCCAGAAGGAAAAGTAGGACAGTAAAAGAGACAGACTGAAACGGGTAAGGAAGGGTAGAGGATGTCAAACCTCACTCTAGATAGGACCAGCCCTCACCAATAGATATAGTGGGGCATACTGGGGAGGGGGTTGTCGCCATCCTCGCCTTATCTCTGCTACAGTTACGTCACCTAAACAAACCAGTCTGCCTCTTGACGTGACCGGCATAAAAGGAGTGCTCAAAGGGGCGAACACTATTGCCAGATACATAAAGAGTGCTCAAAGGGGGCGAACACTATTGCCAGATACATAAAGAGTGCTAAAGGGGCGAACACTATTGCCAGATACATAAGAGTGCTAAAGGGGGCGAACACTATTGCCAGATACATAAAGAGTGCTAAAGGGGGCGAACACTATTGCCAGATACATAAAGAGTGCTAAAGGGGGCGAACACTATTGCCAGATACATAAAGAGTGCTAAAAGGGGCGAACACTATTGCCAGATACATAAAGAGTGCTAAAGGGGGCGAACACTATTGCCAGATACAGTTGGCCAACATTCCAGCTGGTCCAGGGATTCTTTTATTTATGGTATTACAGTTATTTACAAATACAAAAATGAGAAATACAGAAGACAGTAATGAACAAAATAGTGGGTATATTAAGGGGACAGTGGCTGCTTTTTTGGCCTATTAATTCATGTATTTTTTAGCTTCCTCGCTAGACCTCTATCAAACTTAGACAAGCATCCCCTAGACCCCCCTCAACTTAAGATACATTTGTACATTTTTCGGTAGAAAAATTTATAACTAATTTATATAGGAGAGCTATATTTGCCCCTTGGGGTGATTCATATGGGTAATAAGGTAAACAATGAATTAAATTACCAGTATCAATCTGCTAAATTGTTTACTAATCTATTCTAATAATAATTTGGTGACATTTGGTAAGCTTGAATTGCCTTACATATTAATACAGCAGAAGAAAATACTATTTACTGTGCATTCTCGGAGAATTGCTTGAATGATAATTGAATATTTTAAATGGTGGTTGGAATGATTTCATTATTTCATGGCAGGTACTTCTATCTAACTCATTATTACGAGAGTACGAGAGCATAATGTGCAATGAATATTATGATGAAAATTAATTATTATTTTAAATCCGGTCCCATTCGATTGTACTGCATGTAGTTAGTGCCTGGTACTTCAAAAATTGCCCAAGGAAAAGTTTATGCATATAGTACAGTATACCTCCGCCCCACTAAGTGGATGCGGGCAGATAATAATACATTGGTATAATCAGTGTTTGTGATACAATTATTTAGATACAAATGGCTATGTTCAACAAGGACCTATTGTTCTAATCATAGCATCAATACAAGAGAGAGAGCGAGAGCGTGAATGAGTGAGTGTAGTGCACTTTGACCAGTCCTCCACGGGTCAACGCTTCCACCAATAAAGATAAGACCTTAGTGTGACCAAGGCACTGTGAGTTGCTTGACCCCTCTAACCCTTTTCCTTATATCCCTTCTTAAAACTGTGTTGTATTATTTGAAGAGAGAGAGAGAGAGAGAGAGAGAGAGAGAGAGAGAGAGAGAGAGAGAGAGAGAGAGAGAGAGAGAGAGAGAGAGAGAGAGAGAGAGAGAGAGAGAGAGAGAGAGAGAGAGAGAGAGAGAGAGAGAGAGAGAGAGAGAGAGAGAGAGAGAGAGAGAGAGAGATGTAATACATTTCTTAGTCCTAGTGCTATTTTGGTCATACTAATTATCTCTCTCTCTCTCTTTCTCTCTCTCTCTCTCTCTCTCTCTCTCTCTCTCTCTCTCTCTCTCTCTCTCTCTCTTTCTTGATATCTTGATAATCTAAACTTCCCCAAACTTCCCCAGTACACCATGCCCTCCTCGCCTCCTCTTGCGTTGGATTCTCGTGTGCCGAGTCAGTAAGAACTTTCATCAGCGCTCATAAACGTTAATTTCTTGGCAGTTTAGCGCATATTCGGCCCACGAGAGCTGTCTGCGTGGGGGTGGAAATGCCTAAACTCTGGAGCAGCTTAACACACACACACACACCACACACACCACACACACCACACACACCACACACACACACACACACACACACACACACACACACACACACACACACACACACACACACACACACACACACACACACACACACACACACACACACACACACACACACACACACACAGGGAACTGGGAATATCCATTACGATACTTGTCTAAGTACAATGGATTGATTATAAAGTAACTAAGACAGGACAACACGAGCGCTGCTCAATTCCTGTAAACTACAAATAGGTAAATAGGTAAATACACACACACACACACAGATTGATTATTTGAATTTATAAGTGTGTTTGGGAAAGGTTAACGCGCGAAATGTTGTTTGTATTTTGTTATTTATCGTCTATGCTCGTATCTAAATTAAATGTGTTATTCGTTGGAGGTGTTTGGTGTTGTGGTGAAATTAATGACAAAATAGATTATAAAATACAATATAATTCTTGCTGCCTTTTGGAAGGTGCGCATTCTTGGTCTTATTTGAGTACACGTGCCAGTTTATGTGTGTGTGTGTGTGTGTATGTGTATGTGTGTGTGTGTGTGTGTGTGTGTGTGTGTGTGTGTATTCAACTTTTCCTGAACAATGCGTGCACCCACAAAAAGCTGCCATACCGCTTTAGGGCCAATCCAGAGTTTGGCATCGAAACCTATTATGCTCGGGGGTCAGAGAATGCTTTCATGACCCCGGGGAAAACAGCTGACCTCAGGCACCCAAGCGTAGAGAGAGGGGGTGAGGTGATAGTGCTGACAGTGATATGGGGCGTTGGGCCAAATGCTGATACAATGGTGGTAAGAGAAAATGATGCAATGAGGGGTGACTGAGGTATTGTGTTTTTATGCTAGGCGCTGAATTTATGATGATGTAATTAGGTTTGGATGTGTTGGATTTGAGAGTTTAGTTTAGAGTAAGACTTTTTGATTAGGATGCTTTCAGTTAAGTTGTAAAGTTGGGTTTGGTAAGGATGGGTTATGCTAGATTAGACATACATGACTTAGCATATATATAGGAAAGGTGAGACAAGCAACTATTTTTACCACTCAGTGCCTCGAAGAAAGGAAGGGGACACTGAGGAAGCAGTAAAGAGTGAGGAAGAGAGCCGGAGAAGAACGTGAAAGCGTCGGGGCTTGTGTCCCAACATGCGTGAGTTTTATCTTTTTGAGAATCTGTTTTAGAGGAGGACGGACAAGACACACACGTTAGATTAGTTTAGATAGGCCCACACTAGTTTTATAGATGGATGAGGTGATAGTCCTGGCAGTGATATGGGGCATTTGGCAATATACTGATTCAAAGATGGGACAAAACAAATATTTATATATATGCGATTTGGGTAACCGAGATTTGACGGTGTGTGCTAAATACCGACACACTTGACCACTTAGTGTTGCAGCCATCGATATTTTGCATAATTGCTAGCTAACATATGGTTGTAGTATATATATATACAGTATATATATATATATATATATATATATATATATATATATATATATATATATAAAAGCAAATTCATCATACTTTTTATCCATCAGAAGCCGACATTATTATTGCATTTATATTTTATATTCAATGTTTGCGGCTTCTTATACCCTGAAATTCGCAAGCTATCAATTATGGTACAGTAATGGTATTGTATACATACACGATCCATACATATTGGATTTAGGCATTGGATTTAGGCGATAGTATTGATAGTTATGAAAAATTGTGTCATATGTCATTCACAAATCATTTTTGTTGTTGTGAAGGTGATAACATGAATGCAAAATGCTGATGATATAATTATGCTGTTCCTGTTACAGATACTGATTTAAAAATCGTAATTAAAGCACATTCAGTGCGTGATTTACGGCAAGGGAATACTGTTTTGAGCGAATAACAATATGGTAATTATGTCATTGGTAAGATGTCTTATTGGGTATTGATGTCTCGAAGGTGGCAGGTGTATCATGTTATTGTGTATACAGTATTAACCCGTTCAGTACCAGGGTCCTTTTCATCATACCCTGGCCACTACTATACGATTATATTCAGCTTAGGAAGGACCTCTAGCAATAATACGGCTTCAAACTCTCTCAACCAACCCTTGTAACTAGCACAGATTTGTTCCAAGCTGCATAATAGCGTCTAAATATAGCAAGAATAAAATGTAACACACGTCGCTGGTACTCAATGGGTTAATAGAGTGGTATGAAGTATGATGTATATACAGAATGATGGTAGAGGCATTAATGATATGTAATTTAGTACCGGGTAATATTTATTTTGAATGAGAGAGAGAGAGAGAGAGTTTTGTAGTTTTTGTGTTCAAATTTGCTATATCTGTTTCCTTGCGAGTGTGTAGGTGTGTATGTGTGTGTGTGTGTGTATGTGTGTATGTGTGTGTGTGTAGAACTAATAATTAACAGGTTCAGTATTACCTCACCTGACGGCAGCAACTTCCCCAACACGAGGCTCTGCTCTTTGTTTGGTCTTCGTTGCTTTTATTATGCGGTATATACTGTATATATTTGTGCTTCAAGGCCAATATTAACTGTAAATATCGTATCTATCTTATTACAACATCATCTCCTCCTCCTACTACTACTACTACTACTACTACTACTTCTACTACTACTTCTACTACTACTACTACTACTACTACTACTACTACTACTACTTTTTTTCTTTGATTTTTATTTAATACAGTACCGGTACATTCATTATATATTTTTATTTAATACAGTACATTCATTATATATTACAAACATCAGATATTACTCTATTTCTACTATTCTACTTAATTACTACTCTATACCATGCAACTTCAATCCAGTCTACTACTACTATTATTACTACTACAACTACTACAACTACTACAACTACTACAACTACTACTACTACATCAAAGTAAAATGCCCCAGTTTTGCCACCTATGTAGAGAACACCTATAAAATGCCTGCAGACCTCTTCATAGTAAACAACCAGAACACACGAAGGGGAACACCTCTGAAATCAATGGAAGGAACCACACAAGGTGACCCAGTAGCAATGGCAATGTACGCCTTAGGTCTCTCAGTGTTGCTAACCTTAACAAGCCATGAGGCGACGCAAGTAAAGCAGGTGGCCATGCAGACGATCTCACTGGAGCGGGAAAAGTCAACAATCTCAAGCACTGGTGGGAGCAAATATCAGAGGTAGGACCAAAAATAAGGTACCATCCAAATGCCAGAAAGTCAATACTAATAGTAAAAACAGAACATTATGAAAGGGCGGTAGAAGCTTTCAGCGGTAGTGAAGTGGTAGTAACAAAGGACGGACAGCGTCACCTTGGGGCGGTGATCGGCACGGAAGAGTTCAAGAACAAATACATAGAGGAGAAGGTCAGAGAATGGGTAAAAGAAATTGAGAAACTGGCCAATATTGCAAAGACGGAACCACAGGCCGCGTACTCGGCATTCACATATGGGGTCAAACATCGCTGGACCTACTTGATGAGAACCGTTCCAAATGTGAGCGCATTACTTCAACCGCTGGAAGATGCCATCAGAGACAAACTCATCCCAGCGTGGATAAAGTTGCACACCCCGAATGATACAGAGAGGGAGCTGCTCACACTGCCTCCTAGGTTGGGAGGGATGGGAATCATCGACCCAGTGAAGAGGGCGGTAACGGAATACCAGAACTCAGTAAAGATAACAGGATCTCTCACTGACTGTATCATAGCACAAGATTCTGACAGTGAAGTAGACCAGGCAGACATCTACAACATCAGAAAGACCATCACGTCAGAGAGGCAAAACTCACAGAAAAATGACCTGGCACAATTGATGGGACAACTTCACCCGAGACAAACAAGAAAACTACAAATAGCACAAGAAACGGGCGCTTCAAATTGGCTGACAACACTACCAATCAAGGCAAAAAGCTTCAATTTCAACAAACAAGAATTTAATGATGCTATTGCACTGAGGTATGATTGGCCGATTGAAGGACTGCCCGATCGATGCGTTTGTGGAACCATCAACGATACAGACCACACCATGATATGTAAGAAAGGAGGATTCATCAGCATCAGGCACGATGAAGTAAGAGATGTAACAGCGAACATGCTCAGGGAGGTGTGTAGAGATGTGGTGAGCGAACCATCACTCATTCCCTTGGATGGAGAGATCATGCAGCACAGGACGGCCAACACATCCACTGAAGCAAGATTGGACGTTAGTGCAAGAGGCTTTTGGACAAATGCACAGCGAGCGTTCTTTGACATAAGAGTATTTGACCCAATGGCCCACAGCTACAGCGAGCTGTCTCTGGAGGCTGCACACAAGAGGAACGAACGAAAGAAGGTCAGGACATATGGAGAAAGGATCTTACACGTCGAACATGGCAGCTTTACCCCACTAGTCTTCACCACATCAGGAGGGATGGGACCCAGGGCCCAGTGCTTCTATTCAAGGCTAGCAGAGATCACCGCAGAGAAGAAGCAACAGCCTAGGAGCCACGTCGTAGCCTGGATGAGATGCTGTCTATCTTTCTCATTGCTCAGATCAGCACTACTATGCCTGCGGGGAACAAGAAGGTCTGCACCACAACCAGTGACGGTGGCAGAAGTAGACTACGAGGCAGCAGTGGCAGAGGGTCGCATAGGAAGGAGACTGGATTGAAGTTGCATGGTGTAGAATAGTAGTATCTGATGCTTGTGAAATTTAGTATGTGTACAATATTAAATATATGGTAGTGGTGGTGGTGATGGTGGAGGTGGTGATGGTAGTAGTAGTAACATGAAATGTATGAAAAATATTAAATACAAATCAATGTAGTAGTAGTAATCCACGATGATGAGTCTGAGTGCTTACCCCGGAATAGGAAGTAGCTGAATGACAACGAAGTCAGGCGCTTTGATGACTATTCTGACCTGGTCTAGGGTCCAAAGAGGGGATGCACAGACTGAGTGGTTTAATTAAAAAAAAAAAAAAAAAAAAAAACTACTACTACTACTACTACTACTAAAACAACTACTACTAACTACTACTACTACTACTACAACCACTCAGCCTGTGCATCCCCTCTTTGGACCCTAAACCAGGTCAGAACAGTCATCAAGGCGTCCGACTTGGTAGTCATTCAACTACTTACTATGCCGGGGTCAGCACTCAGACTCATCATCGTGGATTACTACTACTACATTGATTTTTA
Organism: Paralithodes platypus; assembly: GCA_032716605.1. Taxonomy (NCBI): domain Eukaryota; kingdom Metazoa; phylum Arthropoda; class Malacostraca; order Decapoda; family Lithodidae; genus Paralithodes; species Paralithodes platypus. The sequence goes on along the minus strand of CM064486.1, from coordinate 8,473,825 downwards.
TTTAATATTGTTCATACATTTTATTTTACAAGCATCAGATATTACTATTCAACACCATGCAACTTCAATCCAGTCTCCTTCCTATGCGACCCTCTGCCACTGCTGCCTCGTAGTCCACTTCTGCCACCGTCACTGGTTGTGGTGCAGACAGTCTTGTTCCCCGCAGGCATAGTAGTGCTGATCTGAGCAACGAGAAAGATAGACGGCACCTCATCCAGGCTACTACTACAACTACAACTACTACTACTACTACTACTACTACTACTACTACTACTACTACTACAACTCAGGGAATAGCCTGAATTCCATTTTCTCTCCCAGGCCTTGGTAGCTGGATACATATCTTTCTGCCTCACACATCAGGGGTATCAGGAAAACCCTCTTTATATAACATACACATCCAACTTCACGACATTGCCCTACATCGCTATCCTCTATCCATAAAATACTACTCTTCCCACTACATACCATACATGTAACACCATACACTTACCTTAAATATGGCAGTACAATTGTTAAGAGCAAACCTGGTGGTCCCTCGGATATCCACCCCCGGCAGGGTTGGGTTATTGACACAGGGCCCTCCCGGTCGTCATCATGCGACTGTGTCAATAGCATTGCAACGTCCCAAAGCTGCTTGTCAGTACAGCTATTTCTTTAGTAATATAAGGGGACTTCACTCTAACATCAATTCTGTACACCAATTTCTTCAAGCAGAATCCCCTACTCTCCTTTTTTTGACAGAGACTCAAGTAACATCCACATCTGACACATCTAGATTTAATTTTCCAGGTTATCAACTGCTCCAAAATTTCAGACCTAAAGGTGGTGTATGTTGCTTCGCAAAATCTGAAATTGCCCTGGAGGAGGTTACTAGTTTCAATTGTCCCTATTTTGATTATTCTATATACAAATTAATTTCTGCTGGTAAATTTAAATACATATGTTGCATCTACCGTTCCCCAAATACTCCTCCAGAGCAAAGTCTTTTTGATTCTCTGTCCTCACAACTCAGTGTCCTCAACTTAAATGCTTCTTCTGAAATCACTGTGTTGGGTGATTTTAATGTCCATAATGTTGAATGGCTCACTCATTCAGCCAGGACTGATGACGCTGGTCTTGAATGTGAGCTATTTGCAGACTCATTTAATCTCATTCAACTAGTCAACCAACCCACCCGTGTACCAGATAATCCTAATCATAATTCCCACCTACTGGACTTATTTTTAACAACCAATTCAGAAAATTATGATGTTACAGTGAGGTCCCCACTTGGATCTTCTGATCACTGTCTGATACAGGCCACCTGTCTATCACCTACCACACCTTCCCACTCTGAACCTGTTTTGGTGACTAAATGGCATTACGATAGGGCAGACTGGGAGGGTCTTCAAGGTTTCTTTATTGATATTCCCTGGACCTCTTTCTTTTCTAATGATGCACACTCCACCTTGAGCCACATACAAGATTTTGTAAAAATTGGAATGGAAACTTTTATTCCTCATCAAAAGTACAGTAAAAGATCTAATTCACCTAAATGGTTTGACCATAATTGTGCTAGAGTAACTGAACAAAAAGCAATAGCCTACAATGCATACACAAGATCAAAAACACATGAAGCCTTTAATTACTTTAGAAACATCAGAAATCATGCCAAAACTGTATTAAACCTAACTAAATCAAACTTTCTCCATAAGCAGGCAAATAAACTTCTAAATAATCCAAATGATAACAAAATATTTTGGTCTACTCTTAACTCATTCAAATCCAACTTCACTACTGCTTCATCCATTCCACCATTAAAATCTCCGACTGGCAATCTTGTAAGTGACCCACGAGGTAAAGCTAACCTTCTTGCAGATATTTTCTCCACCAACTCAACCTTAGATGACATAAATCAAGATGTCCCTGTACTTAATTTTAATTCACCTGAAATTCCCTCACTTAAGATCCACACCAGACATGTCAAGACTATTTTGCAGAATCTCTCAGTAGATAAGGCTCCTGGTCCAGATGAAATTCCTCCAATAGTACTTAAGAATTGCTCCTTGGTGCTCGCTCCTGTATTGGCAAAATTTTTCCGTCTGTGTACTCATACCTCATGCTTCCCAGTACCCTGGAAAGAAGCAAACATCCATCCAGTTCCTAAAAAAGGTGCCTCTTCAGATCCATCAAACTACAGACCAATAGCTATAACTTCCACTCTTGGCAAAGTTTTTGAAATTATATTAAATAATCACATAATTAAGCATCTGGAGAATAATAAATTAATCAGTGATAGGCAATATGGTTTTAGACGATGTCGATCAACTGCAGACATTCTTTGCCTTCTTACGCATCAAATCAACCAAGCTACAGACCAACATGGTGAAACACATACAATAGCACTGGATATATCAAAGGCATTTGATAGAGTCTGGCATCAATCCTTATTGTCGAAGATGTCACACTACGGCCTTGCATCATTAGTTCCACTAATTTCTTCTTATCTTCATAACAGAAAAATACGTGTAATGGTAGATGGCCTTTATTCTCAATTTCACTCAATAAATGCTGGTGTTCCCCAGGGATCAGTTTTGGCCCCAACTCTGTTCCTCATTCATATCAATGATCTCATATCTACCACTCATAATCCAATACATTCCTACGCAGATGACTCAACACTCCACAGTTCCTTCACATTTACCAATTCTTTCACCCAACCCGATCTTATAAATTCAAAATAAACACTGCAATTTCTCTGAACCAGGACCTTTCTAGAATTAATGAATGGGGACAAGAGAATCTAGTTTCCTTTAATGCACAGAAAACCAAGTACATTCAATTTTCTAACCGACAGAATCTCACTGACTCCCATATATTTTTTAATGATGTAAATATTCCCACTTCCCCTAGTATTGACATTCTCGGTGTAACATTAACTACTAACTTGAGCTGGACACATTATGTTAGAAGCATTGCTAAGAATGCCTCTAAAAAACTGGGACTCCTGTACAGAGTTCGAGAATTCTTCACTGACGAGCAGTTGGCCGTAATATATAAAAGTCATGTGCGCTCTCAGATGGATTACTGTTCACCTCTGTGGGGTGGAAGTGGAGTGGTTGCATTGAGGCAGTTGGACAAAATTCAAAATAAAGCTATTAGATTAATCAATAACCCTGCAATCACACAGGACCTTCCTACATTAGCCATACGAAGAAACGTTGCATCCCTTGCATTATTCTACAGATATTTTCACAGCAATTGTTCCGAGGAACTTGCTTCAATTGTGCCGCCTCTCCACATCTTTCCCCGTAGAACTAGGGCAGCTGAGAGCGCCCATGAATTTACACTTTCTCCTCCACAATGCAGAACTTCTGCTTATCAGAATTCATTTATCCCCAGAGCTACTACTCTTTGGAATTCACTTCCCTCGAATTGCTTTCCACAAACTTACAATCAACAAATGTTTAAATCCAGTTGTTACAAACATTTTATGAATGGAGGATGCCTTTAGGCACATGGACCTTTTTGTTTTATCTGTGTTTTTCCTTCCTCCATTCATTGTCTCTTAAAAAAAAAAAAAAAAAAAAAACTACTACTACTACAACTACTACTACTACAACTACTACTACTACAACTACTACTACTACTACTACTACTACTACTACACAAGATATTAACATGAATAAAACGGTCCACCCCTTTACCACAATGAAGTAAACCATTTTAGATTTACAGCAAAAAGACCGTCACCCACATTATTGTATGTCCACAAACGTTTAAGGGGGCCTACCTCGCTTTTTTTTTATCTTTCTCCCTCTCTCTTTCGCTTGTATCCATTCGGCCTCATTTAGCCTACTGTTTTAAGACGTTTACCCCCCATCCAGGTGTCAATATTTTCCTGGCGAGTGGTAGCAAGCATGGATATATACTGTCTATTTTTATTTTGACAGCAAGCTCAATTTGTAAAAAAAAAAGAAAAAACAAATAATCTCTCTCTCTCCATATATATATATATATCTATATTTGGTACCGGTAATACTCATCACTAAACCTACCTCAAGATTGCAAGCGAAAACAAGCTAGAAATTTGCATGTTTATCTAGCTGTGAAACTTTAATGGGCTTATAAATGATTGATTAACCCCTTCTGTACCTTCGACAGCATTTTTAATTGATTTTGGCTACTGCTAATCGATTTTATTCAGTTTAGGAAGGATCTCTAGCAATGATAATGCTTTGCACTATCTCAATCAACTCCTTTAACTATCACAGATTCTTCCTACGCTGCATAATATTGTCTTAATATAGATAGAATAAAATATAACACGTCGCTGGTACAGGAAGGATTAAGGGGAGATTTTTAGCTTGGTCCCTAGATATCCTTCAAGCTTAAGATTACACCCCTTTGAGCCCCTTTCAAGATAAATTTGTACAATTTTCGGTAGAAAAATTTCCCGGCTGAAAGCCGGTTCCTCATAAATTACAGGCTCGCTATCGCTCGCCAGGATAAAATCGACACCTAAATGGCACGAAAGGTCTTAAAATTGACAGAAATGGGTCGAAGGTTCTTAAAATCGTCAAAATAATGGGGGCGAACGTCTTAAAATTAGAAATGCAATGGGGCTAAACATGTGGGAGAAAGGAGTCAAGAAAATAATCCCTCAAGGGGAAATCTCCCCTTAACCCAATGTATATATTTGTGCCGACTTAAAATATTTCTTTCAAATTACGTAACATAATGCGGCCGAAAGTTATGTAATACTAGTTCTTGTGTAACGTTCCCTCAACTTTTAAATGATGTTAAGAATCCTGCATGAAGGGGATATGGGCCGTTTGTTCTGGTCCCCCTTCTTGCTCATGTTTAACCCCATTAGTTTCAGATTCTAAAATGTTCGATTCATTAGTTTGGCGATTTTAAGACCTTTCGCTCTATTTTTGTGTCAATATTAAGACTTTTCATGTTACTTAGGTGTCGATTTTTTCCTGGCGAGCGAAAGCGAGCCTGTAATTTAAGAGAAGCCGGCCGAGTTTTCCTACCGAAAAATGTTCAAATTTATCATGGCGGGTCTGGGGGGGGGGGGGGGGTAAGCTTGATGGAGGTCTAGGGAGGAAACTAATAAAATAATAAAAAAATACATAAATGAGGAAATCAATACGCCCATCTCCCCTTAATACTTGTCTTATGTAAGCAGCTGGGTTTATATCGGTAGCTTTGTAATAACCAGGTATTTTTGTAGTCTATGCATTACCAAATTCAATCTTATTTAAATCAAAGTTAACGCTAGGACATATATTTTGGCAGTTTTAACAATTTCGATCTGTATAATATTTACAAAAGTAAAATCACAAAAGTATTCCTTTTATGACAATGTTTAACATCTGTTTCGTTTTGTTCTGGTGAAAATTATTAGTAGTGGAGCAGATAACTGCAAATTTCAGGAGAATCGTTCAAATGGTGATGCAAGCATGAAATTTGGTACATGTACCCTTCAAGGTCCATTCTTCTCAGAAATACCGCTGGCCACGCGAAAATCCAAGATGGCGGTCATTTTTCAAGATGCCTGCCGTGCCTGACCATATATTGCTTATTTTTTTTTGTAATTATTACCTGGTGAACATTTTAAGAGAAAACTGTTTCTTGCTAACCAGATTAATGAGAAGCACTGTTTTAATCATTGTCATAGTCTATAATTGGAATTTTAGAATGGGATCCAAGATGGCGTCCATTAATTTCATATGTTCATATCTAAGCAACTACTGAACATATATACATGATTTTTGGTGTGCACATGCATTCTTTGGGTCAGATAATCCAATGGAGCCATTTTCACATTTGTTAGTAAGGACTGAGGCAGTGATGAGATCTTGCAAATATAATAGAGTGATGTCAACACACAACCAGGACACACTGGTAACATCGCTGCTGTGCAACTCAGCATGGGGTTCAGTGTCAGCTTATTTTACTGTACTATACTATAAGTTGTAGTGTAGTTTAATTTAGTGTCCCAAATGCTTTCTAACAGCCCCATATCAATTAGCTACTAGACAGTAGTTGGTAGAAGAGACCCAGCAGCACTTAGGCGATGGATGGTTGCTGGTCCTGAGGTAAGCCGTTTGGTGTCCCTGTATGAACAAGAGGCTCAAGCTAAAGAGTCAAGTGAACACACAGCTCACCACGAGCAAACACCGCAGGCACAGCTGACTTTCCTGGAAAGAGTCAATAAGCTGTCTCTGACTTTGCAAGAGTTGGGCAGTCCTTTCCAGGATGACAGTCAAGAGCTGTATTCTATTGACAACAAAGACATAGCTCACCCCAGCTCAGTGGAACTTCTGCAGATTCACTTGGAGAGAGGCCAAACTAAATTCCAGGACTTTTCTGAAGCCTTAGCAAATAATCCAGTTTCCTTCTATGAGTCAATCAAGAGGAACAAAACTGACTTCTTCAGACAAGAATCTGCTCCAATTAAGCACTCAAAGCAGAAGCTTCTGAAGGAGGACTACAAGCTCTTCTCAAAGCTGTTCATCTCCTGTCAGAGCAGACAGTGTGATCTGCAGGAGTTCTTCCAGCATGAGAATCAGGCATTCCCAGCTGCACTGAGTGAGGGTGGAAGGCTGTACACTTGCCAGAAGTCTCAACTGACCTCTATCTTGGAGACTCATGTTACATCAACAGACGAAGAACCAGAGACCGATGTCCTGATTGTAGATGGGTCTGCTTTGGTCCATGTCTTGCCACCAAAGAGAGGAAAGACCTTTGAGGACTATGCAACTCTGGACTTCCTCCCATTTATTCACAGCTATGCTACGAAGTATAAGACAACACATCTTGTCTTTGATGTGTACAACCCATTCAGCCTCAAAGCCGAGACCAGGTCTCAACGTGGCCAGGGAGGAAGACGCAAGGTGACAAACAAGAACAGCATTCCATCCAATTGGCGTAACTTCCTTAGGCATAATGACAACAAGACGGAGTTGTTCCAGTTCCTGGCAGACAGGGTTGCCCAAATGTCTGCACCAAACTTGGTAATTGTCACAAAGGGATCTGCAGTCCTCAGCACTCATGAAACTGGTCTTCAAGGACTGGACAAGTGCTCTCATGAGGAAGCTGACAGCCGCATCTTTGTGCATGCCAAATATGCTGCAGAACATGGGAGCAAAGCCGTCATGGTCAAGGCAAATGATACAGATGTTGTGGTCATTGCAGTGAGTGCCTTTCCAGCCCTTCAGAGTTTGGGGCTAGAGCAGTTATGGGTGGCATTTGGTCACGGTCAAAGCCGGCGCTGGATCAGTGTGCATGGCCTGTATCGCTGTATGGGGCAGGAGAAGGCTAAAGGCATGTTATTCTTTCATGCCACCAAATGTGGCTGTAAATCAGACTGTCGTGGCAGGTGCAAGTGCTACAGGCTGGGTCTCTCCTGTACAGCTCTGTGCACTTGCAAATGTGAGGTGTGAGTCTTTGATTCTATGGTATTTTTACTAATGTTATTTGTACTCAATGGATATGTATAAATGGTGTGAATTAGGCCGTTTCCTACGATATAATCTTCCTTCACTTTGTCTAGTTACTTATGACCCTGATGAGTTAATAATGTGACAAGTCTTTCTAATTCTCTGACCTCAAAAATGTAGGATTAGATGAACAAATCATTTATCATTTGTCTAGCTCTACTAATAGCCAAGATATCACAAAATTTTTCTTTAACCCCAGAAGGCCGATACACTACTCAAATAGCACGGCTATAAATAGCCTTTAAATAGCCTGCTGATGGCTGCTATTTACTTGTATGACGTCACGGTACTTTTGCGGTAATTTTCACCGAGTTCCAATATCACCGAAACTACCATGATGTCAACACAATGGGTTTAAGGAAATTTCACTATGGCAAAGGTGCGTAAACACGGAAAATCACGGAAAAGTTACCTCACGAAAACAAGCAATATCTCAGTAACTACTGGGCCTATGGAGCTGAATTTTTTTACGAGACAAAAGCTGAAAGTGACCTCTCACGTGGTTTATGACTCATTTCTCTATCTTTATTCTTTGATTAGCTATTAAGCCATAAACACTACCGAAAATCGCCAAAAAAATCCGGCCTCCTCGGGTTAATGGCGGCCATCTTGGACGCCATCTTAGTTAAAGTCTAATATGCAACTGCTTTGGACAAAATTACCTTCACTTATCACGTTAGAGCCCAAAAATATGGATTGGACAGTATTCATGTCTTTTTTCTTTCAATTAACTGACCCATAACAGTAGGGCTCAGTCAGATGTGTCGGCCATCTTGAAAAATGGTCGCCATATTGAATTTTTGCGTGGCCAGCGGTATGTGCTTTGAAGATACCTGTACTAAATTTCATGCTTGCATCACCATTTGAACGATTGTTTCACTTATCTGCTTCACTATAGTGTATGTAGTATCGTTGATGGCCAATTCGTTTGTTGAATATTTAACAGTATTTTGTATAATACCGTTCGTTGTCTGGCTATGAACATGATTATATTTAAACAAAAATACAAAAATTAAAATAAATAAAATAAAGGTCAGGTTTGAGTTTGGGGGGATTTTAACTGTGCTTATGGTTACATATCCAGCACTGCAATACCAATAATATGTACCGTAGTTTGTACAAAGTTTATGAATAGTCAATTTTTTCTTAGAAATGATCTTGCTTGGTCAGTTTTGATATCGCGAGATTTAGGATGCGTCACGTTAGCTCAGTTTTCAAGTTGAAAGGGTGGATGGGGGTAGAAGTGTTCACAGGTGCTGTACCGTATGTGACAAGGCTGAAATGAGCTCTCGAAATTCGTGTTGATATCGTGAACTTTAGGATAGGTCACTGCAGGTCAGGTTTCAAATTTCATGGGGGTAGAAATATGAAAGGTCGAGGCCAGGGTAACTTGGTTAAGGTTGACCGCAACAAGTTGGGGGGGCGGGGGCGGAGGGGGGAGGTAGATTTTACACAACATTTTCCTGCAACGTTCCTCGTAACTCGAATTCGACAGCTTCGGAATACCCTGTTATCATAATTCTGCTACTTTGAATAGTTTCCCATCAGTCTATACTCGGTTATATTTTATCTATCTATCTATCTATTGCCTGACGCCGTGATCCCCGAAGGGGTGGCCACGAACGAACCGCCCCCATGCACCTCTGTCCCCAGTCAGTCGACGCCCCTCCCCCCAACCAGCACCGCCTTCGTTCATGTAGTTCCTCACTCCATCCTTCCACCTCATATTCGGTCTACCTCTCCCCCTCTGTCCCTCCACCTCGCTCTCGTACACCCTCTTAGTCATTCTCTCGCTTTCCATACGTTCCATATGGCCGAACCATCTCAAGTTGTTCCTTTTCACACTTTCCAGCACATCTACCTCCACACCACACCTCCTTCTTACTTCCTCATTAGTCTGTCTATCCCTCCATGTAACTCCGCACGCACTCCTTAAGTAATTCATTTCCACTGCTCTCACTCTTGGTCTGAGTCTCTCAACCAACGTCCATGCTTCGCTTCCGTAAGTCAGTGTCGGGATTACCACACTGTCATGCAAGGACTTCTTCACTTCCATACTGACCACCCTATTTCTTGTTACTGCTTTTAGCGTTCCTACAACCTCATCTCACTTAACCATTTTAACAACCATAGAACCTTCTTAAACTGCACAAAATAATTGAAATATAGCTAGAATAAAATGAAAAAGACGTCGCCGGTACAGAAGGGGTTAACAACGGATTACTCAGTAACTAACGGAACAATAAGACTACCATATTTATTTGCTTCTTATTAGTGCCAAGTGTTATATTTTATCTGACGGTAAATTGAATCCCTTAACCCCTTCTGTAGCGGCGACATCTGTTTAACTTGATTCTGGCTACTATTTGACAATTATATTCAGTTTAAAAATGGACTCCGGCAATTAAGAGGCCTTCACCCATCTCACTTAACCATTTTAACAACCATAGAACCTTCTTAAACTGCACAAAATAATTGAAATATAGCTAGAATAAAATGAAAAAGACGTCGCCGGTACAGAAGGGGTTAACAACGGATTACTCAGTAACTAACGGAACAATAAGACTACCATATTTATTTGCTTCTTATTAGTGCCAAGTGTTCATATATAACAACAGATTTCGCTACAGAAACTGCATGATAGCGGAGTAATCAAGATGAAAAAACATATTATTGTACTGGCAGCTGGGGAAAAAAAAAAAAAAAAAAAAAAAAAAAAAAAACGGAGCATACTGTAGATGCCGATACCAGGGCAAAGTTTTCTCAAAATATTACCTGATGGTTTCTGAGATATTCTTTTTTCACGATTAGGTAACTTAAAGTAATTTACCTTCAGTCAAGTTACCGATAGCAGTGCAAATGATAGCCTACATTCAGTCTGGTTGTCGATATCAATGCAAGATAGTCTTTTGAGGTTGTCGATATCAATGCAAGATAGTCTTTTGAGGTTGTCAGATTAAGGGGGGACACCGGATTTGTTTTATCTTTCTCTCCTTTTCTCTCTTTCTCTGGCTAGTATCCATTCTGCCTCATTCAGCCTACTGTTTGAAGACGTTTACCCCCATCCAGGTGTCAATATTTTCCTGGCGAGCGGTAGCGAGCAAGCATATATATATATATTTTGTTTTGACAGCAAGCTAAATTTGTACATTTTTCGATAGAAAAATGTTTCCGGCGAAGCCGGATTCCTCCATACAATGCTGGCTCGCTATCGCTCGCCAGGAAGAAATCGACACCTGGATGGGGATAAACGTCTTAAAACAGTTGGCTGAATGGGGTCGAATGGATACAAGCCAGGGAAAGAGAGAAAAGGAGAGAAAGATCAAACAAATCCGGTGACCCCCCTTAAGTTGACGATACAAGCCCTCGTGTAAATCCCCCTATAACAAGCGAACTAACCGGGGAGAGTGTGTGTGTGAAGTAAGAATACATTACGGCAAGTTTCACATCGGAACGGGACTGATCAAGGTGGAAGGCGTTACGGAAGAGCAGATATGGCACATGTATTACTAAATTATATATATATATCCAATCACATCTGTTGCAGTATTCGGCTTTGGTAGAATATGTCGTGGTCATTCTTGCTAACAGACTCAACAAAACAACAGAAAGTGGTGACCCGCAACGCCTATATGTGAATCAGATCAGAACAGATGTTTGGTAGTTCTTGCTGAGTTTGTGCGAGGGAGAATCCGTCGACTATTTTACAGTTGCTATCCATGTTATTTATCTAGGGTTGCAAACCTATCTTGTTTTGCAAGTGGTGGATATCCGTCAATTCCTACGTTCTTATCATTATTTATTTTTTCAATCGTAAGTCAATTATCTATTAAAACTTCCTTAATTGGCCAATCCTTCATTATTATTTTTTTATAATTAAATGCAAATTTTCTTTTCACATTATAATTGGTGATTAGAGAAGTTTCTTCATGTGTTTTGATATATATATTAGCTAGAGGACAAAGATTTTGAAGATGTGGACGTTGTACAGTACATGACATAAGAGTTTGTGCTAAAGTTTAGTTACTGTACAGAAACGATCACTGTTACGAACAAAGACTCTATGCCTGTTTAGTAGGGTTCGCGATTATGAAGCTCAGAGACGGTATTACTGGTGAGCTTACCTTCCTTGTGTTGTTATAGATGGGAACAGGTTGTTCATTCTCGTCACGCAACTTATCATGCAATGTAAAGAAAAACTAGTCATATTAACCCCCTGAGGATTATGACGCGTTTTGGCAGTATGTTCTGGCTATCATTAGATGAATATATTTGGAATTAGGAAAGGTATGTTGAAGTCAGAGGGATAATTGAGATAGTCCTTACCCTTTTAGTTCCTACATATCCTTCCTGATTTGCATAAAATCGTCTAATGACAGCCAAGACATACTGTCAAAACGTGTCTTGATCCTCAAGGGATTAAATGCCGTATCAAAATATACTGTATCTCAACTGTTTATAACGAGGTTTTGATCACCACATTAACTTTTATCCCGTCGTTTTAAGGGGAGATATCCACTTGAGGGATTTTTTTCTTGACTCCTTTCTCCCTCATGTTTGGCCCCATTGCTTTCTAATTTTAAGACGTTCGCCCCATTATTTTGACGATTTTAAGAACCTTCGACCCATTTCTGTCAATTTTAAGGCCTTTCGTGCCATTTAGGTGTCGATTTTATCCTGGCGAGCGACAGCGAGCCTGTAATTTAAGAGGAACCGGCTTTCAGCCGGGAAATTTTTCTACCGAAAAAATGTACAAATTTATCTTGAAAGGGGCTCAAGGGGGTGTAATCTTAAGCTTGATGGATATCCAGAGACCAAACTAAAAACCTCCCCTTAATCAAATTGACACAAATAAGGTTAACCTGACAATCAAATTCCTGTATTTCTAGACACCTCAGCTACTTGGTCTGTATGACATGTTGGTTTTTTCAGTGTGTTGATTGATGAGGTGGTGCTATGTTCCCAAGTCAGATATCGAAATATGTCTGGTCTTGTAGTGTGACGTGACTTGATGAAGACGGGGCAGAGGCGTATCTGTTTACGCGTTTGTGTAGTGGAATACAAACCTGATGGAACATTTTGGATCTTCTTATAATGAAAAACCTATTAAGGTATCTAAATGTTCAAAATGAGTGTACGCTAGTAATTACGAAGTGCCGTTTGGAAAGGCTTAGCCCTCAATACCTCCACCTGACCTGACCTAGTAGGCCTCTCTAGATTTGTCTTATTCTATCGAGTTCGTAGTTTCATACAGAACCAGCAGCTTAGGCGCTAGCTCAGAGTAGATTTGTTTGTATGGAAGAAAAGGTTAATCACGGAAAGCAAAATTCAAAAATAGTACGAAAGGTCTAAATATTGACAAAGAAATGGGGCGAAAGGTCTTAAAATCGACAAACTAATGTGTCCAACATCATAGAATCTGAAAACTAATGGGGCTAAACATGAGGGAGAAGGGGGTCTAGAAAAACGACCCAAAAGCTTATACAATAGCCCTAAACTGTCGTGTCTTCACAATACAAATTATTATCGATATGTGGATTTAAAACCCCTTATTGGCGGCGCTCGACTTAAGTCGTGCACCAATTTGCAGCAAGTTAGGAGCATTATTAAGGCTTTTAAAGGGTTAAAATTGAGTGCAAATGGCCGGGAGCACAGCGGGCCAGACAGCCGACTCCCAGGGCTTACCGCCGCCCATTAACTCATGTTCCCTGTGTTCTCGAGAGGCCGGCAGTGTAGCCAGTAGTGAGCATAGCTGGGAAAAATATACCGATATATGCTAAACTCCCATGTTCGTGGCACCACTGCAAGAGAACCACGAGTGCTACGTAGCTCGTTCTGGTCTCATTTTGAAGCTTTTAGTGCCTAGTTTTTTGCTAAATATATATTTTTTCTTTCATGCAGATGCTTGATTTATCATGCAGGAGGGCCTGCATATGCCCAAATGAGCCCAAAACACCCCGCTAGACAAGGTTTGACCTACTGTAGATGTGTGTGAATTTGTGTTTTGTTTTTGTGTGTTAGTTGTGTTTTGTGTAGTCCCTGTTTTTGCTCTGTCTTGAGTCGCCCCCCCCCCAAAAAAAAAATAATAATAATAATAATAATACAAAAAAAAAAAAATAGGAAAAGTGGGGATTGGGCCTAGATAGATAGATAGATAGATAGATAGATAGATAGGCTTTAGTGTTCCCGCCTTATAATGATTGGTACTGAATATTCCACTCCTAATAATCCTTCCCTCCCACGCTCACCTTCTCTGTCGTGATCATCATCCTTCACAACAAACCCAACCAAGCCAGTTTAGACGCGGATTAAGGGGGGCTTATTTATTTGCTTGTTTATATATAATTTCATTATTTGTTTTCGTTTCCTCGCTCGACCTCCATCAAACTTAAAGACACACCCCCAAGACCCTCCTTCAAGATAACTTTATACATTTTTCGACAGAAAAATGTCCCGGCCGAAGTCCGGTTCCCCTTATATTACAGGCTCGCTATCGCTCGCCAGGAAAAAATCGACACCTAAATTGCATGAAAAGTCTTAATATTGGCAACAAAATAGGGCGAATGATCTTAAAATCGCCAAAACAATGTGGCAAACGTCTTAAAATATGAAGACTAATGGGGCTAAACATGAGGGAGAAGGGGGACCAGAAAAGTAGACCATCTCCCCTTAACACGAGCGATTTCCCCCGCAACTTTTAATCCACCACTTTATTCTGGCAACGATTGTTAACACTTTTGAAGTATGACCAGGCGGGGCTTCGAACCCGGGCCTGTAGCGTAGCAGACCAACACCAAACCGACCACTGATGAGCTATACACCTATATTGGCAACTATAAATTGAAGATAGATTAATACAGGTGACATCATTTTGATAAAAAGTATATTACAGAAGCTGGCAGATGAAAGGTGTGGATAAACGTTACGTAAAAAGGAAGAAACACTAATATAACACACACACACACACACACACCCACCCACACACACCCACATACAAAACAACGCTTGTGTAAGTGTACCATAATAGCGAGGTGTACAACATGGCGTGGTCAGCGAATATCAAGTTGGCTAAACCTTTCTGTCAGAGGTGAGCTGCGGGGGGTCGAGTGTCAAGGAAGTCCGCTCCTCCCACCACCACTTGGAAGATAAAAAGAATTACCTGCACTCTCAAACTGGCTTTAAAGGGAGAGGGGTCGTTTATTTTCTGGACCCCCTTCTTCCTCATGTTTAGCCCCATTAATTTTCAGATTTTAAGACGTTCGTTCCGTTAGTTTGGTGATTTTAACACCTTTCGCCCCATTTTGTTGTCAATGTTAAGACCCTTTATTGTCATTTAGGTGTCGATTTTTCATGGCGAGCGATAGCAAGCCTGTGATTTTAAGAGGAACCCGACCGAAATTTGTCTACCGAAAAATATACAAATTTGTCTTGAAGGGTGGTCTAGGGGGTGTATTTCCTAAGCTTCATGGAGGTCTAGCGAGAAAACTAAGAAATATATGAATAAATAGACCAACAAAACAGCCACTAGCCCCTTAAGGGGTGGTTTTAGTTTGCTTCCTAGACCTCCATCAAGCTTTTTAAAATACCCTTATGACCCCCTTTCGAGATAAATTTGTATTTTGTTTAAACAAAATTCCCGGCCGAAGGCCGATTCCTCATAAATTGCAGGTTCGCTATCGCTCGCAAGGAAAAACATCATCACATAAAGACAGCACGAAGGATTTTAAAATTAACAAATGAATGGGGCGAAACATCTTAAAAATCGCCAATCTTATGGGGCGAGCATCTTTAAATTTCAAATATTATGGGCTTAAACATGAGGGAAAAGGGGGTTCAGAAATTTAAAAAAAAATCCTCCTCCTAAGATTGGCTCCGAGCTGGCTTGGGGGATGCCATTCCGAATCAAGAGTTTTTCCGACTATTTTCGCCGAACTGATGATTACTTCGACAGTTTAAATGTATAATCTAGTATAATCAATGTTCGGTTCCCTTGTCATTTAATATTTACAGCTATGCATATTTGTGTACCTTGCCAGAAAAAACTTTGAAATGTTTATCATATTTTTCCATAAATGTATTCCTAATTAATTTGCTACGGATAAATAGTTGTCAGTAAATAAAATAATCGTGAATGTTTAGACAAAGAAGCAAGAGGTCTCGGGAATTAGAGCTTCATTACTCACCTTGTACCGATCTACCTTTTTAGGGGGTCAAACACGAGTGAAAGGAATTGCCTGAAAACATACGAGATAAGCTGCTTTTGAGATTTTTGATATACCGGTACTGTATATGGTTCTGGTCAGAGAGAGAGAGAGAGAGAGAGAGAGAGACTGTAGAAACCTCCTTCTTATCTCTATGGTACAAATTGAATTCCATTAAGAGATGGACTGTGGTTTGAAAGGGTTCCAAATGGCATACGTTACGAATACTTATCAGAGAGATAGAGATTTACATGGATACACTTACTGGTCACACATACCTTACGATGCCAGCGAGGTTTTTAGGACTATAATCTAGTAAAGATAGCAGACCTGAAAGCAAGGAAAAGTGGAAGGAAATGATAGCAAAGAAGAAGGCAGAAGGAGAGAGAGAGAGAGAGAGAGAATCCGAGTCATTTATAATCTCTTGCACAACTGGGACGCGCCGGGTCACTTTGTTTATGTTCGCGGGCCGTGAATCCGGATTTGGCCATCTGCAATTGTGACGTCACTAGGAAAAACACTTGCCGTTGTATATGTTGAGTGAAGTGAGAATGTAAATGTTGCTGGGAAAGCATTCCTGTGTGATTATGATATGTTTGTATTGAAAGCAGATTGCAGAGGAAAATAATATTAGTGAATAACGTACGGTTTAAGCAACATCAACAATAACTAAATGTTTTTGTTGTATTTGCTAAATAAGAATGAGAATGCATTATACAGCATTTTTATGCAAGATTGTGATGATGTAAACTACTGATACTGCTAATTAATATTAGTTTACCGTGAAATACACTTGGGCAATATATCTAAATACTATGGATGGTATTCTTAACCCACTGAACCCCACATAATTTATTAATAAATGACACCGTAGGCCCAGCCAGATTATGATTTTTGTTTTCTCACTGAAAACACATGGGATGGATTAGTAATGAACAACATAAAACCGGTCACCTAGGTCATTTGGGGGTCCTGGGGGGGGGGGGGTCACCACCATCACTGGGTGATGGGTAGGCGGTACACTGGCCTTTCACTCCCGCGCTTGCCCAAACGCACGCGGCTGGACTTGGGGGGTTACCAATTGTTCCGCAGGATCCTAAAGTAGTTCCCATACAAATCTGAACCCTCTAGGTGCCATAGGATGAGTAATTTATGGCGATCACATACGCTGCGTTGCTGGGACTGTGTGTTACATACATAGGCGACGCATAATGCGTGTCGCTGGGGTCCAGTGGGTTAAACAATTCCTTTCCTTCGGAGCACTGTTAATGGACGAAATAACCTGAAAAATGACTTTACCTTTAGAAATGGAAATGCTAATCCATCTAATCTCTCTAAACACCACTCTTAATGTACCGGGTACCGCATATTTCCAGAACTTCCAGTGTGCACAAGGTTTACAATGTGCAATATTAGGCCTACAGTGGATTTTTTTATTTATTTAAAAAATTTATTTTTAGTTGCCGGTAAATTGCCATGTCCCCAACATTTAAATTTATATACCCATGATGCAGTGCCATGTTAGTTTCCTACTTTTCTATTAAGTGTCGATAAACCAGCTGCCAAGGAGTTGTTGTTGTTGTTCCCCAAGCTGCCTGGCCGAACAGCCCCAAGGCCCCGAGCAAGGCCAAGACCATAACCGAACGCCCCCACAGAAGGAGTAAAATTTGTCGCCAGGTGAAAACATATGGACGGTTTGGGACAGATAATGCCAATGGTAGCTCTGGTATCCATTTCAATACGATGTATTATATTTTGTATTGTTTCGTTTTAGCTGAATTAGATTGTTTTCATAAATTATTAACAATATCATGGATTATGGGATAAATACTGAATTCCTCTTCCGACAACTAACCTTACGCGTTTTTCCTTAGGAGGTGAGTTTGATGGCAAGGAGTTACCGGTAAGCCTGGAATCTGCAACACCTACTGTACACTACGGTATGTACTCTTGGATTGATGTGCTTCTATAGCTATCATGTCAAGAGGTTTGTCATATTCTGGGTCTATTGTGTTAAACCCATTTTCTAAACGACTTCGTTTTTGTAACGGTAGGGAACAAATTTGACATAGTTATGCCTATGCAGTGTGTGTGTGTGTTTATATATATATATATATATATATATATATATATATATATATATATATATATATATATATATATATATATATATATACCGGTATATACAGTATATACCGTATATACTGTATATATATATATATATATATATATATATATATATATATATATATATATATATATACACACATATGATTTTCTCAAAAATTTAGAAATATGTATTGGTAACCAGATGCTTATTAAGTAATGTTGTACAATATCATTAAATGTGAAACCAGAATGAGATTAACAGAAATAGACACGAATTAAAATCAACGAAGGCGTCACTGACCTTACGGGGTGTGAACGACAACTAAAAGTAAGAAATGCTTCTTCCTTGGCTGAATAAGTAACCTTTGAATCACATATTTTTGTTTCATGTTTTTCGAACGAATTGATGCAACAGACACTGATTCTCTTCCCCCCCCCCCTCTCTCTCTCACTCTCTCTCTCTCTCTCTCACTCTCTCTCTCTCTCTCATATATAACTCGTGAGTGGGGACCGAGGAAGGGGAACAAAGAGCAGAAATTACTTCACGGAGGGAAAGGCGGGGGAGCACAAGAGAGAAGTGACGATGAAGGCAGGTGGGTAAACCAGAAGGAATGGAGATATGTGGAAGAGATTGGGGAGACAGCAAACATACGAGATTGGGCAGGTGAAAGGGTATAAACATGACCAAGACAGGGTGGAGATATGTGGAAGAGATTGGGGAGACAGTAAACATAAGAGATTGGGCAGGTGGAAGGCTATAAACATAATCAAGAAAGAATGGAGATATGTGGAAGAGATTGGGGAGACAGTAAACATAAGAGATTGGGCAGGTGGAAGGCTATAAACATAATCAAGAAAGAATGGAGATATGTGGAAGAGATTGGGAGACAGTAAACATACGAGATTGGGCAGGTGAAAGGATATAAAGACGACCAAAACAGGCAAGAAAACATGAATATAGCTAGGGTGAGACACAGCACACCTCGAAGGAAGGAAAAGAACAGAAGGAATGGAGTGTGGAAGAGATTAGGAAGGCAAGGGAGATTTATGAGCCTGGGGAAGAAAAGTGTTGTATAAAAGGAGGCGGAAAAATCAGAAGGAACGGAGAATTCTAGAAGAGATTGGGAAGACGGGAACATTAAGTAGATGGCTAACAGGGCTTGGATTGGGAAGACGGGAACATTAAGTAGATGGCTAACAGGGCTTGGATTGGGAAGACGGGAACATTAAGTAGATGGCTAACAGGGCTTGGATTGGGAAGACGGGAACATTAAGTAGATGGCTAACAGGGCTTGGATTGGGAAGACGGGAACATTAAGTAGATGGCTAACAGGGCTTGGATTGGGAAGACGGGAACATTAAGTAGATGGCTAACAGAGCTTGGATTGGGAAGACGGGAACATTAAGTAGATGGCTAACAGGGCTTGGATTGGGAAGACGGGAACATTAAGTAGATGGCTAACAGGGCTTGGATTGGGAAGACGGGAACATTAAGTAGATGGCTAACAGGGCTTGGATTGGGAAGACGGGAACATTAAGTAGATGGCTAACAGGGCTTGGATTGGGAAGACGGGAACATTAAGTAGATGGCTAACAGGGCTTGGATTGGGAAGACGGGAACATTAAGTAGATGGCTAACAGGGCTTGGATTGGGAAGACGGGAACATTAAGTAGATGGCTAACAGGGCTTGGATTGGGAAGACGGGAACATTAAGTAGATGGCTAACAGGGCTTGGATTGGGAAGACGGGAACATTAAGTAGATGGCTAACAGGGCTTGGATTGGGAAGACGGGAACATTAAGTAGATGGCTAACAGGGCTTGGATTGGGAAGACGGGAACATTAAGTAGATGGCTAACAGGGCTTGGATTGGGAAGACGGGAACATTAAGTAGATGGCTAACAGGGCTTGGATTGGGAAGACGGGAACATTAAGTAGATGGCTAACAGGGCTTGGATTGGGAAGACGGGAACATTAAGTAGATGGCTAACAGGGCTTGGATTCTTAAACGTTTCCATTGCACATTACTTACCTTTTCATTTTCCACAGTTTACCCATATTCATATATATTCGAAATACATCAATTAGAGCCATCCAAATGATATATTCTAGGCTACAGGCTTGCTATCGCTCGCCCAGATAAAAATAGACACTTGAATATATTTTGTTGATCTCTCCGTATAGATAGAAGACCGAGACCGATCACGTCATCATCAGATTAGCAGTTGACAATATTCATCCACTGAGCTATGTCCATGCTAACATTCAAGGGACTGGAGTTCTCGGAAAGGGGCTCCAGTCCTGACTTGATTATCCAGAAGGGTTGATAGCCTCTGAAGTCCTATTTTAACTCGCTATTTTTAACTATACTAAGTTTCGCATGTCCAATCAATAGATTGCATACTGTATACACCATACTGCATATATATTATTTAAATTAGTTAGACGGTAAAACCAGAAGGAATATAAAAAGGGAATGAGAGAAGGCAAAGATGTCGGAAAACTACGAGATGAAAGACTGCCAGTAAATATATGAAAGTAAAGCAAGATATACTGTAAACAGGTATGACAACACGGAGGCGGCAGAAGCAGAAGGAATAGAGAGGTGTTTAATAATTGATAACAAGGAAGAAATATATCAACGCTGACCAGGAGAATTATAACCGTAAAGAAGAGATATAAACAGAGAACAAAGTAAATGAAGATCGGCTATTGTAGGAATGATAGCCGCTTATGTAAACAAGATGGACGTGCATATAGAAGATGCAATAATGTAGGAATGATAGCCGCTTATGTAAACAAGATGGACGTGAATATAGAAGATGCAATAATGTAGGAATGATAGCCGACTATGTATGTGAGATGTAAGTTCACAAGTTCATAGAGAAGATAATTAATAGTAGGAAGAAGAATAGACATTAGTTCATCCAAAATGGAAGTGGATATAGAAAGATAAATTAGTGTTGTAAATTTTGCCGGTTACGTAGGCTATTTGAGATGGAAGTTTACATGGAGCAAATAGTTAATAGTAGGAATGAACGCTTATTAAATGCGATATGGAAGTTCAGGGAAAAGATAGCCAATTGTAGGAATGATAGTGATTTGTGGAAACGAGATAATTGTGGCTGAAGTCAAAAAAATTATGGAAGTGATAGCGTTGCATAAATGCGAGATGGAAGTGAATGGAGGAGAGAGGTAATTGTAAGAATTATATTGGTATTTGAATGTAAGCTGGAACAAAGAGAGATCTGAAAATTAAAGACGGCTTACGAAAATATGATTGATGGAGGATGATGTACAGCCACTCTGAAAGATTTGCGGACTTTGTATGATTTTCATTATAAGTTTATATATAATGCGATTGATTTATGGATGCATATTTGTTATGCACTTGATCTTCATACTATGCATGATTTAGTATTTATTATATTCAAAACTACTTAAATATCCGGTAGGCTATGTACTGGGATTTTTTATTTTTATTTTTTGTGCTGCAAAAACGCAAGAGGTTCGCGATTTTTAAAGTAACTGTGCACATAAGACGAGATTGGCATAGTTTGATTGTGAAACTGAGCTTAGGAGTGCTGATAACAACGGAGATTGAAGAGGGAAGGGAAGAAAGAATCGTTACAGTACGGTAATACACAAGAGAATTGCATGGAACCTGAAAACAAGTTACGAAGATGATTTGGGTGTAAAGAGGAGTAGATATAGTGAGAGTAAGATCAAAGTGAGTGTTGGACAAACATATAAATGTGGATGATACAACTCCTAAAACAAATGTGGATGGTACAACTCCTAAAACAAATGGGTGAATACCGTGACAATATACTGTAGGGGGATTTATATACTTTCTTCCAGCTGACGATAAATTACAATCTCGCTTTAATGATTTTTCAGCTATTACGAAGATTTTATGGTGAACTATGATAATTATGAAAACATATTTATATGATGCACAGTCATATTGCAGTTTCATATTTTTCCATAAACTAACGCTAAATTAACTTCTAAGGGTTTTAATATACCGCCAGTTGAAATAGAATGACTGTAGTATATGGTGAGGAAAGGAATTGAGTCAGTGCTTGACTCAAACTGCGTGTTTGGGAGTGTTCATTATAATATATTAATTATGCCGTGTTAAAAAATCCCGACCCCAAACATCCAGTAACTCAAGGGAGAGAGAACAAAAAATATATCATTTGGGTTGAGGGAACCAGTAAATAGGTGTGGAAATGTATTGCCCGCTTGCTCCATTCCTTTCTGGGTTACAAGAGGTTAGGGGTCACAAGTTATAGATTCTTGATAATGTATATTGACTAAATTTAGGCGGTGAACATGAACAAAGGGCGTATAGGACATCATATATGCAATTACATTGGAATGGCTATTATTTAGTGTTGCGTTTGCTATATATTTCCATTGCAACGGGCCAATTGTGGATATATTCTCGCTACTTCCAGACAACTGTATTCGTCTTAATTAAGGGGGGTGACCTGCTTTTTGTTATTTCTGTCCTTTTCTCTCTTTCTCTGGCTTGTATCCATTCGGCCCCATTCAGCCAACTATTTTAAGACGTTTATCCCCATCTAGGTGTCGATATCTTCCTGGCGAGCGATAGCGAGCCAGCATTGTATAGAGAAATCCGGCTTCGCCGGAGAAATTGTTCTATCGAAAAATGTACAAATTTAGCTTGCTCTCAAAACAAAACTTTATATATGCTGGCTTGCTACCGCTCACCAGGAAAATATTGACACCTGGATGGGGGTAAATATCTTAAAACAGTAGGCTGAATGGGGCCGAATGGATACAAGCCAAAGAGAGAGGGAGAGAAAGAGAAAACAAAAGTGAGGTGGGCTCCCTTAAGTTATTAGGACGGCATCGGTACTGAGTGGGTTAAAAGGGTATCGACAGCCACGTGAGGGGTGAAGGTGGAGAGAGCTGGTATAAGTGAAAACAAGAAGGAGAGAGAGAGAGAGAGAGAGAGAGAGAGAGAGAGAGAGAGAGAGAGAGAGAGAGAGAGAGATGAGAAGGTTAACAGGGGAGATGTTTTGTGACAAAACCCTCCAGTATTTCAGTATCAGTGCGATTTTTCTTGGGTTAGAATGGCTGCTGTGGGAGTTAAAGGGTTAGTTGAGAGGTTGGCATCCCGTTTGATCCATATTCCTTAAGAAGCCGAACAAAATCTTTTAATGTTAGTCAGAATACAATATAGATATATAGAACATGCTGAATGTCATAAGAACCTTGATATTCTGACCCATTGCATGAACGCAGACAAACAAAAAATACTTGTTTTATATACACATTAATTTAATACTAGAAATAGTATGATAGGGTAAAGGGCGCCCATCAAGCTGCGGGAAGACAGGGAATCATCATCATCATCAATAGCAAGGATAGCCCTCTACCTTTTACTCTTTTACTTCTCTCTAATTCCTGGAGACCACGCCTCCCCAACCTTCCTATTCCCCCTCAAATATATATATATATATATATATATATATATATATATATATATATATATATATATATATATATATATATATATATATATATACTGTATATATTATATATATATAGGTTTTAGCGATACAACGATTAAATTTCAATTGGACTCATAAAAATGGCCATGTGCATCATAGGCTCATTCTAGCTACTGTATACTCAGGACAGACATTGCAAATTAATGGTATAGAATACTATATATTTTCGTTCACAGATAAAAATATAGGGACAATAACAGAGAGAGAGAGAGAGAGAGAGAGACTAAGGGGGGGGTGAAGAAGGATGTGCGAGGGCTGAGGTGGGAGGTGAAGGTTGGACAGGCTGAAAGGGAGAGTGAGAAAGTGGAGGAGGGAGAAGGATTGGTTATAAGAGACAAAGAGGTTAAAGGGAAGAGTGAGCAAGGGTGTAGACAGGGTGTGATATATATATATATATATATATATATATATATATATATATATATATATATATATATATATATATATATATATATATATATATATTTCCAGAGGAAAATTGTTAGAACTATTGAAAGCTGTAACAATAAAATCCTGAATGCTGAAACTGCTATTGCTTTTAACCTCGTCTGTTTAAAAGAGAATATATATATATATATATATATATATATATATATATATATATATTCTATATATACCGTATATTCTATAGTTGGAAAAAAGGAGTTTCACGAATGGTCCAATGCCCACACAAAGCAGGTCATATACTGCTTTTAAATTGTTAATGATAGTATACTATTATACTATAATATATTATATCACTATGTATGTTTTCTTTAATTTGAGGGAATGTAGCATTTTCTTGAGCTTCTAGTACTTCCTATATCTTCTTTGTTTTATGTTGTCTGATGTTTTGAGGCTCTACTTCTGCAATGTCATATATTTGGCTAGTGTTGTCAGTGTTTGGATATCTAGGGTTTGTGGCAAATCCGAGTATTTGTTTCTGAACTATTTGTAGTTACTGAGCTGTGGTTTACTGTGTGTGTGTGTGTGTGTGAGTGTGTGTGTGTGAGAATAGGTGGGTATTCAAATACTGGGCAAACAAGTACTTTAACCTTTTCTGTACCATCGACATCCATTTTTTTTATTCTGGCTACTACTAATCTATTTTATTAAGTTTAGGAAAGATCTCTAGCAGTTCTAAGGCTTTGCACTATCTCAATCAACCCTTTTAACTACCACAGCTGCTTCCTGAGCTGCATATAGCTAAAATAAAATATAACAGACGTCGCTGGTAAAGAAAGGGTTAAGCCTCTTGTTATTCCGATTGAAATGGTCTCCTTTATTAGCTAGTGTAAAGCGATGACAACACCAATTTGAACATGTCGAGATACCGGACTATTTTCTACATTTGATTGCGAGATATCAATCCAAGGCTGAATAGAATCGTTTGACGGCAGCCAAAGTTCACTCCTTTAGTATACAATGGTACGTTTCTTCCTTCAGTTTAGAAAGGGATTGTGGGACTCGGAGGGATAACTGAAACGGACAACACCCTTTTGATTCCTAGAGACCTTTAACATTTAATAAAATCATCTAATGCTTGCCTTAATTTAGTGAAAAGAAAAGCGTCACAATATATATATATATATATATATATATATATATATATATATATATATATATATATATATATATTATATACTATATATACAGTATATATATATATATATATATATATATATATATATATATATATATATATATATATATATATATATATATATATATATTCCCTTTCAGTACCGGTGCCGTCCTTTTATCTTTAATCTGGTTACTATTAGACGTTTTGTATGCAAATGGCCTCCAACAATTAAGAGGCTTCGTAGTATCTCACTTATCCTGTTTTACTACCACAGATCCTTGTTACACTCCACAAAATTGTCTAAATATCGCTAGAAGAAAATTAAAAAGACGTCGCCGGTACAGAAGGGGTTAACTGTCATTGGATTGGATGTTTTTTTTTGTTTTTTTACGAAGCTTATTAGAATACAATACAATACATTGAATACTTTTATGATGATGGCACATATCTTATCACATGACACGACATTCATACAGGAAAGAGACAAGCCATAAATTTGGTAGCCCAAATGTTTCTGAGCAACACGGGAGGATATGCCATATGATATTCATACAGAACAGAGGCAAGGCATGAAATTTACCCTGGAATACACTGGACAGCATTACGTCGAAGGTCCTCATTATTGTTTGAGTGGAACACCTCTGGAAATATGGTTATTCTGTACACTCCATTTACGTTAGCTTAGAATTGACCTTTTCACATAAATATTCCACCAAGCTTCAAGGTACAACAATTTAAGCCTACTTGCTATAGAATTGTCATGAATGGAGGGCATTATTTGATGAATGTATCTAATTTTAAATGGCATTTGTCATTGTTTTACCTTATATTCGTCTAACTGGTAATTGTGAACATTGGGACTAATACCGATATATTGGATACAAGCATCACTATAAATTAGGCTTAAGTCACATTCCCAAAACATAGACTATAGATATATTCTATTATTATTTGTTCAATATAAACATAGGCTCAATTATATTGTTATTGTTCATGTCCTGTGAAACAAAACGTAATCCTCGCCCCCTACTACTTCCTCTGCCCTCTTACTTGTTTCCAGGCATGACCGTGATGGTGTGCTCAAAATCATTACTGGTCTCACCTTTCCTATATTCGTTTCATGTCATGTTATTGTTCAGAATATTCTTTACCGATGATAACAAAATAACATGGTATATGGACGAGGACAAGACATTGGAAATTTGGGCAAGTATACTGTATATGGCAAGAAGCTCAATTGGAGAAGGAACACTTTAAATTATTTAATAGTATGACGAAACCATAATATGCGTGTGTGGGATATACGTGATGCTAGCTTACACGTGCAAAGAGAGATATACATATACAATGGGAAAGCGTGGGAGAGGCTGGCTATGAAGGGGAGGAGATGAGAGGGTGTGAGGCAGCTCAAGGAGAACTGCCGTCATTCCTGCCCAGGGTGGAGGCAAAAACTAACTGGGCTGTACTGTGAGAAATAAGAGAGAGAGAGAGAGATTTACATATATTTACATAGATACACTGGCCACACAGACCTTACGATCCAAACGAGGTGGTCTGGACTTAATTCTAGGAGAGAGAGAGAGAGAGAGAGAGAGAGAGAGAGAGAGAGAGAGAGAGAGAGAGAGAGAGAGAGAGAGAGAGATTAGACAACAAAACACTACAAATTCTATAGCTTGATAATGCTATACGAGACATGGCATGGGTGTAGGAAAGATGAGATAAATAATTTAATGATAACATTCCTCATTGACTTACCTTAATAACTTCAAATAAATTTTCCTCTTGGTTTAATATTGAAATACTCCTTAATTCCACTGAATGAACCTTGGTTTTGTTTGTCTGTAAGGATATTTTGTATGAATTTTAACTATATAGAGTTTGTTTGATTTCAGCTTATGGTAGATTGTCATGTCCTAACATTGAATACTCGGCTATTACGAAAAGTGAATAACAAAATATGGTGTTAATTATGAAAAAGGTGCAATGACTTGATGCAGAGACAACAGTTTCTTATATGTCTATTAATTATCTAGAAATGCGCATCTAAGGGAATCAGTTTACCCTCAGTTGAAATGAAACACACTATAGAGACAACCAGAGACATAATGCTCCCAAACGTGTGCGCACGAACACGATTGCACACACAAAGATATATACGATTAATTCTTGAGATACACATACCCACAAGTTTGTTCGCGCTTCATTAGTCCCACATGATGGCAGCTTATCTACACACACACACACACACACGCGCGTACCAACAAACACACCCACACATTTAAAGGTATGTATTAAGGTGTGTGTGTGTGTGTGTGTGTGTGTGTGTGTGTGTGTGTGTGTGTGTGTGTGTGTGTGTGTGTGTGTGTGTGTGTGTGTGTGTATTTAAATCGATCCGTAAAATGTGTTAATTTATGTAAAAAAATCAAGGTCACACCCAGACTCACTCACACAAGCATGCACCCCCCCAACTATCTCTCTCACACACACACACACACACACACACACACACACACACACCAGGATACCTTGGTTTTCTTTGCTCCTGAGGGGTCGCGATCCCTGCTGACCTCCCTCGGTGATCCCTGCACGCCCTCACGCCCACGGAGAGTTAAGAGAGAGAGAGAGAGAGAGAGAGAGAGAGAGAGAGAGAGAGAGAGAGAGAGAGAGAGAGAGAGAGAGAGAGAGAGAGAGAGCGAGAGAGAGAGAGAGCAGCGAGTGTGTGTGTGGGGGGGGGGGGGGGGGAGGGGGGGGGGGGGGGGGGGGGGGTAGAGCAAACATTTAGAATCTTTAATCCTTGTACATATCCATCTCATCACCCAATTACCGAGTCTGGATCAAGCGTTTCCATGACTATTCTTCTTATGAGAGAGAGAGAGTGTGTGTGTGTGTATGTGTGTGTGATTGTGTATGTGTGTGTGAGAGTGGTAGATGGAGAGGAGAGGGAGAGATTAGGGGAAGGAGGGGGACAGGAAGAGGGCAAGAGAGAAGTAACCATTCACTTTCAATTTCCCGTTCATTTCACCTTATTAAAACTAATAAATTATAAATATACAGAGGAAAAGGGTTTAGAATATGAATGTGATCATGTAAAATATATTTTCCCTTGGGTATCACACTAGGAGCTTTTAGTGTCCCGACGCCTTCAACACCTACTTCAATTCTCACCCCCTACTACTTCCACTGTCCTCCTTTTATTTTACGAGGTAACCGAGATTTTAAAGTGATCAAAATATTGTTTGTCTCACCTTTCCTATATGCATGTCATGTATCATCTTTTGTCATGTGATCCAGGTTTTAGGTGTTTTGTAATTGGTGTTTTAATTCTTGGTTTGAGGTGTGAAAAGTCATATTTTTTTCACCTGGTGGAAAATGTAATGCCACAGCAGTTAATGTATATATCATTAATGGAAAATTAATACAGAACTCATGTTTCATTCATCATATTAATACCCATATTTCATAATTAACAACATATTTGGCATCAAGATGTTCGCAATTAGGCGTATATTCAAGATGGAGTAATGGCAATTTACCATTAGCTAAGAATATATATGCAAGAGAAGACAGGGTAAAACATTAGAAATATCAAAGAAACAAAGGGCAGAGGCCAAGATGAAAGAAGCAATAATTATCAACTGGAAAATACTGAGAGATGATAAGGACTGCGATGGACTGTAAATTATATTACTCGGTGGAAGTAAATATAACAATTATATTACTCGGTGGAAGTAAATATAACAATTATATTACTCGGTGGAAGTAAATATAACAATTATATTACTCGGTGGAAGTAAATATAACAATTATATTACTCGGTGGAAGTAAATATAACAATTATATTACTCGGTGGAAGTAAATATAACAATTATATTACTCGGTGGAAGTAAATATAACGCTTCACATTCAGAAGAGAAGACGCAGATATTATTTTTCCGATAAAACAATGGAGTCAATATTTGAATTAATCTCTGGTGGATTTTCTATAACTTTACAATAGGATGCTTATTTAAGGGGACATGGGCCGGTTTACAATAGGATGCTTATTTAAGGGGACATGGGCCGGTTTACAATAGGATGCTTATTTAAGGGGACATGGGCCAGTTTACAATAGGATGCTTATTTAAGGGGACATGGGTCGGTTTACAATAGGATGCTTATTTAATGGGACATGGGCCGGTTTACAATAGGATGCTTATTTAAGGGGACATGGGCCGGTTTACAATAGGATGCTTATTTAAGGGGACATGGGCCGGTTTACAATAGGATGCTATTTAAGGGGACATGGGCCGGTTTACAATAGGATGCTTATTTAAGGGGACATGGGCGGGTTTACAATAGGATGCTTATTTAAGGGGACATGGGCCGGTTTACAATAGGATGCTTATTTAAGGGGACATGGGCCGGTTTTCTGCACCATATTCTCCCTCATGTTTAGCCCCATTAGTTTTCAGATGTTAAGATGTTTGCCCCATTAGTTAGTCGAGTTTAAGACCTTTCGCCCCATTGCTTCGTCAATATTTATACCTTTCGTGCTATTTAGGTGTCGATTTTTTCCCTGGCGAACGATAGTGAGCCTGTAATGTTGGAAGAACCGGCCTTCGGCCGGGATATTTTTCTGCCGAAAAATGTACAAATTAATCTAGAAGGGGGATCTAATTGATGTTATTTTTTTTTAATTTGATGGAGGTCTAGGGAGGAAACTAGAAAAATAATGAATACATGCAAAAATCGCCCAAAAAGTGAACCATCCCCCCTTAATACTGTTAGGAAACTAATACAATTATTACAACAGGTACAGTCAAGAGCATAAGTGGCGACACACCCATTTGAATCAGTATCGAACGCAAACGTAAAAATACAATGGTTTATTATAGCTCAGATGGTTCAGAACTTGGCTTTACAATTTCAAAGATTCGAATTGTTGCCTTATGTATGCTTAGAACTGTATGTTTAATAATGTTAGTAAACGTACACACAGCTTCATAAAACGTACACACAGCTTCATAAAACGTACACACAGCTTCATAAAATGGCTGGTTCTGAGTTTGCCGTTTGCTTTTTATGGAGCATCATTCATTTTCAACAGATCCGAAGATTGACGTGATGACATTGAACTTGAAGCAATCATATTTTGCCTCCGTATACTGATAGGGTTACGAATATGATCGTCGTGCCATTTAGATGTCGACTTTTTCATGGCGACCGATAGCGAGCCTGTAATTTAGAAGGAACCAGCCTTCGGACGCGATATTTCTACCGACAAATGTACACATTTATATCGAAAGGGGGTCTTGCAGGTATTTTTTAAAAGCTTGATGGGGGTCTAGGAAGCAAACTAAAAATCTCCCCTTAAGCCTCTCTGTATCCGTTGATGCCTCGCTTTTTATTAGTTTGTTGATGATTAGACGATTTTATTCAGTTTTGACAGGATCTGAGAGTCAAAGGGGAGATTGTTGGCACTAATCGAGCAGGGCAGTACCCAGGGGAGGCCACATAGGCATATGATAAGGAGTTGCTGGAACTCTTTGTAATTTACCTGGCTTCTCCCACTGTTTCTATTTGTGTCTCACCTACAGAGAGTAATCAAGCTAACTCTCACAAACATCTCCTCCTCCTATTCATTTAATTACACTTAACACACACCACACTTCTTTCCAACACACCTGGTTTACCTCTAACTAACCTTGATTTTGGCTCACTATCACTCGTTTAACCTTGAGGGAGACACTTGTTACAGGCAGCATTGCATTAACAAAAATAAAAAATAAAATAAAAAAGTAAAATATATACGGTATAGGCCTACAGTATATATATATATATATATATATATATATATATATATATATATATATATATATACGGTATATATAAAATTTTATATATATATATATATTAATTAAATATATACCAGGTATATATATATATATATATATATATATATATATATATATATATATATATATATATATATATAATTTTACCTCTGTAATTGCCTAAGTCACAAATATCACATAGGGCTACCCAGAAAGAAGCGAAAACTGTGTCATCTTATTGAAGCTATACTGTACGTGAGAAGCGGAAGGGTCTGTAATGGACTAGCCTGTCAATGAAGGAGCCTTGAGGGTACGAACAAAGCAACTGATCATCATCCCCCCCGTGACTAGACCCCTCTCACGCACCAGACCCAGGACTGATCATACCCGATATTAACCCCTTCTGTACCAGCGATGTCTGTTTAATATATTCTGGCTACATTTAGACGAATCTGTGGTAGTAAAATGGGCTAAGTGAGATAGTTCGAAGTCTGTAAATTGCTGGAGGCCCTTTTTAAGCTGAATGTGATCGTTTAATAGTAGCTATAATTAAGTTTAAAGGACAGCACCGGTAATGAAAGGGTCGATTTACACCAATGTTTTTTTTTCTGTGAATGTTTTTACCGGAACTGTGATAGCTGCTGGTGTATACTTTTATGACAATGTTGCCACCTATAGTATTTTACTTTCCGTCTGGTCGCCAGTGTTAAATATTGTTTCGGTAATAAAAATGTACCTCCTAAATTACAGGGTCGCTCTCACTCGCCAGGAAAAATTAAATGACACTAAAGGTCGTAACATTTATAAAGAAATGGGGCGAACGTCTTAAAGTCTGAAAACTAATGGGGCTAAACATGTGGGAGAAGGGGGTGCAGATAGAAAACCTTCAGATAGACCATTTCCGCATTTTATGATATAAGGAAACCAGCTATCACTGTACTGGCGGAGTTCCTAGAGGACATTTCAAACTCCCCAAACTAGGAGATGCCAGTCCTAAGCTAAATACAATTTCACAATAGCCAGAATAATACTACAATTCTCCCTAGCAGAAATTCTTGGAGTTGCCGCGCCAGACACGTTGTTTTGTACAGTAAGCGACCTGGGCCCTTTAAATGGCGATATCCCTCAGTTCTTCACCCTCCCTCTCCATCAATCATTCTTAATTATAAGCTATATGTCGTGCTTTCTATAGCTGACACATTACCCCCACAACTACCATACTATATAAGCACTTATGTAGCCATCTAGTATAGTATAGTAAAAAACATGCAGAATCGTAAGAAATCGTGATCAATTTTGCATAGCCTAGGTGTTGAGTATGGTGACCGGTCAACTCAACCAGTAGACCATTTCAACCAGTAGCTCTCAACCAGTACCAAATCAACCAATACGGTTAGGTTAGGTTAGTACCGGTACTATATTTTGGCACTGGTTTGGTTGGTCTGGGTTAATTTGGCACTGGTTGAGAGCTACTGGTTGAAATGGTCTACTGGTTGAGATGACATGGAACCGTTGAGTATTGTTGATGTCGACAGACGTAGCTCTGGCGCTACTTCGGAAGCGTCCACCAGAGGTCTCCGGTGAATTCCTGGTAGGGAGAATTGTAAACGTGGACTGATTATGTTAAGGGGAGGCAGACCATTTTTCTGTACCCCCTTCACCCTAATGTTTAGCTTCACTAGTTTTGAGATTATAAGACGTTCGGACCATTAGTTTGGCGATTTTAACACCTTTCGCCCCCTTTCGTTGTCAATTTTAAGACCTTTCGTGCCATTTAGGTGTAGATTTTTTCCTGGCAAGCGATAGCGAGCCTGCAATTTCAAGAGGAACCGGCCTTCGGCCGGAATATTTTTCTACCGAAAAATATACAAATTTATCTTGAAGGGGGGTCTAGGGGGTGTTTTTCTAAGCTTGATGGAGGTCTAGCGAGGAAACTAAAACAATATATGAATACATGAATTACCGGTAATAGACCAAATAAACGGCCAGTCTCCCCTTAACTGCGTGTGGATCGAAATAAGAAACGCCTGGAATAATAATGTAACGTACAGTTGGCTAAATATGTGATTTCTCGGCACACAGTATATTTTGATCAATAATTGGTATCAGCAATATCAAACAACGTACTTAGTGATATATTATTTTTGATCAGTTGAACGTGAGACAACGTTTTATTCCTCATCAAAAGTACAGTAAAAGATCTAATTCACCTAAATGGTTTGACCATAATTGTGCTAGAGTAACTGAACAAAAAGCAATAGCCTACAATGCATACACAAGATCAAAAACTCATGAAGCCTTTAATTACTTTAGAAACATCAGAAATCATGCCAAAACTGTATTAAACCTAACTAAATCAAACTTTCTCCACAAGCAGGCAAATAAACTTCTAAATAATCCAAATGATAACAAAATATTTTGGTCTACTCTTAACTCATTTAAATCCAACTTCACTACTGCTTCATCATCCATTCCACCATTAAAATCTCCGACTGGCAATCTTGTAAGTGACCCACGAGGTGAAGCTAACCTTCTTGCGGATATTTTCTCCACCAACTCAACCTTAGATGAAATAAATCAAGATGTCCCTGTACTTAATTTTAATTCGCCTGAAATTCCCTCACTTAAGATCCACACCAGACATGTCAAAACTATTTTGCAGAATCTCTCAGTAGATAAGGCTCCTGGTCCAGATGAAATTCCTCCAATAGTACTTAAGAATTGCTCCTTGGTGCTCGCTCCTGTATTGGCAAAATTTTTCCGTCTGTGTACTCATACCTCATGCTTCCCAGTACCCTGGAAAGAAGCAAACATCCATCCAGTTCCTAAAAAAGGTGCCTCTTCAGATCCATCAAACTACAGACCAATAGCTATAACTTCCACTCTTGGTAAAGTCTTTGAAATTATATTAAATAATCACATAATTAAGCATCTTGAGAATAATAAATTAATCAGTGATAGGCAATATGGTTTTAGACGATGTCGATCAACTGCAGACATGCTTTGCCTTCTTACGCATCAAATCAACCAAGCTACAGACCAACATGGTGAAACACATACAATAGCACTGGATATATCAAAGGCATTTGATAGAGTCTGGCATCAATCCTTATTGTCGAAGATGTCACACTACGGCCTTGCATCATTAGTTCCACTAATTTCTTCTTATCTTCATAACAGAAAAATACGTGTAATGGTAGATGGCCTTTATTCTCAATTTCACTCAATAAATGCTGGTGTTCCCCAGGGATCAGTTTTGGCCCCAATTCTGTTCCTCATTCATATCAATGATCTCATATCTACCACTCATAATCCAATACATTCCTACGCAATGACTCACACTCCACAGTTCCTTCACATTTACCAATTCTTTCACCCAACCCGATCTTATAAATTCAAAAATAAACACTGCAATTTCTCTGAACCAGGACCTTTCTAGAATTGATGGATGGGGACAAAAGAATCTAGTTTCCTTTAATGCACAGAAAACCAAATATTCAATTTTCTAACCGACAGAATCTCACTGACTCCCATATATTTTTTAATGATGTAAATATTCCCACTTCCCCTAGTATTGACATTCTCGGTGTAACATTAACTACTAACTTGAGCTGGACACATTATGTTAGAAGCATTGCTAAGAATGCCTCTAAAAAACTGGGACTCTTGTACAGAGTTCGAGAATTCTTCACTGACGAGCAGTTGGCCATGATATATAAAAGTCATGTGCATTCTCAGATGGATTACTGTTCACCTCTGTGGGGTGGAAGTGGAGTGGTTGCATTGAGGCAGTTGGACAAAATTCAAAATAAAGCTATTAGATTAATCAATAACCCTGCAATCACACAGGACCTTCCTACATTATCCATACGAAGAAACGTTGCATCCCTTGCATTATTCTACAGATATTTTCACAGCAATTGTTCCGAGGAACTTGCTTCAATTGTGCCGCCTCTCCACATCTTTCCGCGTAGAACTAGGGCAGCTGAGAGCGCCCATGAATTTACACTTTCTCCTCCACAATGCAGAACTTCTGCTTATCAGAATTCATTTATCCCCAGAGCTACTACTCTTTGGAATTCACTTCCCTCGAATTGCTTTCCACAAACTTACAATCTGCAAATGTTTAAATCCAGTTGTTACAAACATTTTATGAATGGAGGATGCCTTTAGGCACATGGACCTTTTTGTTTTATCTGTGTTTTTCCTTCCTCCGTTCATTGTCTCTTTAAAAAAAAAAAAAAAAAACGTGATATAAGATGTATTATAATATTATTATTATTATTATTATTATTATTAGTAGTAATAGTAGTATTAGTAGTAGTATTAGTATTTCATTGATTTTTATTTAATATTTTTCATACATTTCATGTTACTACTACTACCATCACCACCTCCACCATCACTACCACCACTACCATGTATTTAATATTGTACACATACTAAATTTCACAAGCATCAGATACTACTATTCTACACCATGCAACTTCAATCCAGTCTCCTTCCTATGCGACCCTCTGCCACTGCTGCCTCGTAGTCTACTTCTGCCACCGTCACTGGTTGTGGTGCAGACCTTCTTGTTCCCCGCAGGCGTAGTAGTGCTGATCTGAGCAATGAGAAAGATAGACGGCATCTCATCCAGGCTACGACGTGGCTCCTAGGCTGTTGCTTCTTCTCTGCGATGATCTCTGCTAGCCTTGAATAGAAACACTGGGCCCTGGGTCCCATCCCTCCTGATGTGGTGAAGACTAGTGGGGTAAAGCTGCCATGTTCGACGTGTAAGATCCTTTCTCCATATATCCTGACCTTCTCTCGTTCGTTCGTTCCTCTTGTGTGCAGCCTCCAGAGACAGCTCGCTGTAGCTGTGGGCCATTGGGTCAAATACTCTGTCAAAGAACGCTCGCTGTGTATTTGTCCAAAAGCCTCTTGCACTAACGTCCAATCTTGCTTCAGTGGATGTGTTGGCCGTCCTGTGCTGCATGATCTCTCCACCCAAGGGAATGAGTGATGGTTCGCTCACCACATCTCTACACACCTCCCTGAGCATGTTCGCTGTTACATCTCTTACTTCATCGTGCCTGATGCTGATGAATCCTCCTTTCTTACATATCATGGTGTGGTCTGTATCGTTGATGGTTCCACAAACGCATCGATCGGGCAGTCCTTCAATCGGCCAATCATACCTCAGTGCAATTGCATCATTAAATTCTTGTTTGTTGAGATTGAAGCTTTTTGCCTTGATTGGTAGTGTTGTCAGCCAATTTGAAGCCCCCGTTTCTTGTGCTATTTGTAGTTTTCTTGTTTGTCTCGGGTGAAGTTGTCCCATCAATTGTGCCAGGTAATTGTTCTGTGAGTTTTGCCTCTCTGACGTGATGGTCTTTCTGATGTTGTAGATGTCTGCCTGGTCTACTTCACCGTCAGAATCTTGTGCTATGATACGGTCAGTGAGAGATCCTGTTATCTTTACTGAGTTCTGGTATTCCGTTACCGCCCTCTTCCCTGGGTCGATGATTCCCATCCCTCCCAACCTAGGAGGCAGTGCGAGCAGCTCCCTCTCTGTATCATTCGGGGTGTGCAACTTTATCCACGCTGGGATGAGTTTGTCTCTGATGGCATCTTCCAGCGGTTGAAGTAATGCGCTCACATTTGGTATTAGTAATAGTAGTATTAGTAGTAGTAGTAGTAGTAGTAGTATAAATAGAAATATAATCTAATAGTTGGTTTATCCCGCGATTTAATATTTCCTTCTCCCTCTCGTTATTCTTCCACCTCCTTACCCTCTTCAACCTAATAATTTGCCCACCAATTTTCTGTTCGCACATTTTCCGTACCATCTTCTTACCTCCCTCATCATCTTGCCCATTATTCTTTCCACTCCTTTCCCTTCCTACTTCTATCCCCCTGTTCCTCTAATAATTTGCCGGGCACTTTTGTTTTTCCACGTTCACCTACCGTTTTTTTTCCTCCCTCATTATCTTGCTCATATTTCTTTCTACTTCTATCCCTTCCTTCTTCTCGCATGTTGTCTCCATTTCACCGACTTTCTGTTTTGTCTTACACCTGTTCCTTCCATCTGTTTATCTTCCTCCGTTCTTAACTTCCCTTCTCACCTTCTTTCTCGGCCTCTTCCTTTAATCCGTTCTTCATCTTCTTCCCTTCCCCCACCTCCTCCCTCCACCCTCCACCTTATAATCCCTTCCTCCCTTATCCACCCTTCCACCGTCCTTCCTCCTCGCCTTACCAATCCCACCTCATTCTATCACTTCCTTCCCTCTCCTGTCCTTTCTCTCTCTCTTGCTCCCCCTTCTCCTGCTCCGTTTATTCCTTGATCTTCCTTCCCGTCTTTTTATTCCCCACATACGGTACATCTCTTTTTCCACCTTCATTGAAAACAAATCCGTAAAATTAACAAGAAAAGGCAGAAAAATGTACATATTTGTCTTGAAAAGGGGTCTCGGGGGTGTTTTGTATAGGTTGATGGAAGTCTAGGGAGGAAAGTAAAAACATATAGAAAGATAAGTAAAAAACAAATGGATCCCCCCCCCCCTTAATTAAAGTCGCCCCCTACCCCTTTCCTTCTCTCTGTCCTCAATTTCTCAGTTTCAACCTTTTATATTGGACAGGTTGGACAGCAAGGCCACGCGGGTACCTTGCGTGAGGGGCCGACCGTGACAAGGAAAACAAAAATTAGAAAAAGTGGAAGTTTGAAAAAATGGGAGGCAGATGGTATAATGCGTGGAAAGGTTGAATTTAAGGGGCTCACCTCGTTTATTTCTCTCTCTCTCTCTCTCTCTCTCTCTCTCTCTCTCTCTCTCTCTCTCTCTCTCTCTCTCTCTCTCTCTCTCTCTCGGTGTGTTGAAATGGATAGAAAATTGGCTCAGCGACAGAAAGCAAAGAGTAGTCATAAACGGTAAGGCATCTAAATGGACCAATGTAAGTAGCGGGGTACCCCAGGGATCGGTACTAGGACCAATTCTCTTTCTAATTTACATCAACGACATAGATGAGGGTCTCACCTGTACAATCTCAAAATTTGCTGACGATACAAAAATTGCAAATAGCGTACTCTCAAAAGATCAAGTTGACGATATGCAACACAATCTAGATAAATTGTCACATTGGGCCCAAATTTGGCAAATGAGTTTCAATGCGGATAAATGTAAAGTACTACATATCGGATACCTAAATGAGAAAGCAAACTATTCGATGAATGGCACTCAGCTTAAGAATGTAAACGAGAAACCGATCTGGGAGTAACAATATCGAGTAACCTAAAACCGAGTCAACAATGTTCAGAAGTTGTTAAGAAGGCAAACAAAATAATTGGCTTTATAGGCAGATCATTTGAGCATAAGTCCAAAGACGTTATCCTAACCCTTTACAATTCCTTAGTCCGCCCTCTTCTGGAATACTGCGTTCAATGCTGGTGCCCTTATTACCAAAAAGACATAAACAAGCTAGAACGAGTTCAACGTAGCGTTACCAAAATGATACCTAGCCTAAAGAACAAACCATACGAAGAGCGTCTTAGAGAATTAAATTTATTTCCTTTAACCCAGCGCAGATTAAGAGGTGACTTAATTCAAGTGTTCAAAATCATCAAAGGCATCGACAATATGAACTGTAGTAAGTACTTCACTATCGACCAATCTAATTACACGCGGGGAAACGGTTGCAAAATTATTGGTAAATCTTTTAACACACGAATCTAAGAATTTCTTCTTCAATCGAGTTGTCAACTTGTGGAATGGGCTTCCCCGAGACGTTATAGACTGCAGCACCGTTGATTCATTTAAACTCCGCCTAGACAAATATCTCGCATCAAACCCGAGACTGACTGCGTTTGTAAATGAATAACTTTATGTTTTCCTTCCCTCATTTACTAACCCATATGTCCCCTACTAACTTCCTA
The DNA here is from genome assembly GCA_032716605.1 of Paralithodes platypus. Classification (NCBI taxonomy): domain Eukaryota; kingdom Metazoa; phylum Arthropoda; class Malacostraca; order Decapoda; family Lithodidae; genus Paralithodes; species Paralithodes platypus. The sequence goes on along the minus strand of CM064486.1, from coordinate 8,435,187 downwards.
GTCCTGCCACGGACATTAGTTCCAGGGCAGTAGTTCCCTTTCCAATGTTCCCTTACCCACTCTAAACCACTGTTTGGACACTTGATCCTCAGTGTTTTGGAGGACAGGCAGCCTAGAAGGGTCACTAGATCTGTTGTTGCTTGATTTCCTTTGTACTCCTTTGTACTCTCTCTCTCTCTCTGGGTTGTATACATTCGGTCCCATTCAGCTTACTGTTTTAAGACGTTTACCCCCATCCAGGTGTCGATTTTTTCCTGGCGAGCGGTATCAAGCCAGCATTTTTTTTTACAGCAGGCTAAATTTGTACATTTTTCGATAGAATTTTGTTTTCGGCGAAGCCGAATTTCTCCATACAATGCTGGCTCGCTATCGCTCGTCACGAAGAAATCAGCACCTGGATGGGGATAAACGTCTTAAAACCGTAGGCTGAATGGAGCCGAATGGATACAAGCCAGAAACAGAGAGAAAAGGAGAGAAAAATAGCAGGTCATCCCCCTTAAGTGACTGAGGGAAAGACTAAATCCTGTTTGGGGGTGGGAAATTTATGTAATGAAATTGATAGTTTGTAATAATCCAAGCGTGAACATTTTGGAAATAAAAAGGGAATTGGTTATACGATGCTTACAAAAATTATATTATTTTTTTGGTTTCATTTGAAGAGTCTTTTTCCCGACTGTGTGTGTGTGTGAGTGTGAGAGTGTGTGTGTGTGTGTGTGTGTGTGTGTGTGTGTGTGTGAGAGAGAGAGAGAGAGAGAGAGAGAGAGAGAGATCTTCACATTACTCAAAACCCTTCCCTCCCACACATGCCCCATCTCACCTGGTTTTTCCTCCTCCCAAAAAAAGACAAGTTCTCCTTCCTCCCCCTCCCCTACCACAGACCTTTGACCTAACGTGACTCGTATTAGTGACCTGGTCCGCCCTGACCCTCCTTTGCAAGTCACCCTGAGAGAGAGAGAGAGAGAGAGAGAGAGAGAGAGAGAGAGAGAGAGAGAGAGAGAGAGGGAGGGAGAGAGAGAGAGAGAGAGAGAGAGAGAGAGAGAGAGACATAACGCGGTAGAAATTGATGTGAAAAAAGTAAAAAAGGACTACATTCTTCAAGAGAGAGAAAGAGAGAGGAAGGGAGGGGGGGGGGGGATGCCTAACGAGATATATCTAGAGCGAGAAATGTAACGTGAGAATGAACCAGACTTATAGGAATGTACGAAGGTGACCTAAATGACCCAATCTCGGATATCAAGCTTTGACCTCTTATCTCTTGCAAACTCTATTATTGCATTGAATTTAGGAAGATCATAGCTTTTATCGCTTATATTAATTTTCGTCTAGACTCGTGAGTACTAATATACCCATTTGAATCTTGTGTTTTGACGAATTTGGGAGATATTCCAGCATTGTATAGTCTTGTTTGGGTTTGAAATAGATTCAAATATGTGCGTAGTTATTATTGCTCATAAAGTTATTGTATTATGGTTAGTCGCATTATGTTGATTTGCAATAACGGGTGTATATACAGTAAGTGTTTATATATATATATACCGGTGTGTGTGTGTGTGTTTGTGTGTGTGTGTGTGTGTGTGTGTGTGAACTTTTAAGACTTGAATAATAGTAATTTACACAATAATACATCTGAAATTTTTGTCCTATAATGGAAGATGATGCATAATTCTGGTAAACCTCCAAAAAGTGCATAATCTCTTGGTGTTGCAAAGTAGATTTGGGATGCATTAATGATAGGGCCTATTGTTAAATCACAGACGAAGTATTTGTTATTAATTACCGTGATACAAAAATAATTGGACACTTCCATTGTTACGAGGTATACATATTAGTTAAAATAGAACTTCAGAGGTTATCAACCCTTCTGGATTATTAAGCCAGCACACTGTAAGTCAATAATAGCGTTAGGACTGGAGCCTCTTTTTCGATAACTCCAGTCCCTTGAGGTTAGAGACCAGATGGCTGGAGTAAAATAAGAAAGAAGAGTAATTGGACAGAGGAAGAACAAGCTGAGAAGTGAGAAGACTCAGACCCGATGGCTGGAGTAAAATAGGAAAGAAGAGTAATTGGAAAGAGGAAGATCAAGCTGAGAAGTGAGAAGTACAGTAGAAGACTGAAAGTTCTCGGGCTCAACCAAGTTGCTTCATTGTGAGAAGAACACAATGATCATCGTAAATATATATTATTACTGGTGACTTGAGGCACTATCGTCCTGCATTTTAATTTATACAAGAACATATTTTCTAATATTATATGTCCATTTCCTAACCAGTCTCAATATCGCTTCCAGGTCAGGGTCAGGTTTCAGGTCAGGTGACGGTATTGAGGGATAAGCCTTTACAACGACACCTCGTATCTACTTTCCAAAAAGTGTTGAGAGGGGAGAAGGGGTGTTGGAGAGAGAGGAAGCTGTTGGAGTGGCTTTGTTGAGTGTGTTATTAGTCTGTATACGTCGTCGAGGTGTTCCCCGGCTGGGTGCGAGCATGTGAAACACGATAATATTTGACGATTTACGACGATGCCTTAATTTAGTTGATGTTTAACATTATTTATTGTTGTTTTACTCTCATATGCATCAAGGAAGACTGTCACATGTTTAAACAATTAATTAATTAAGGGGGTAGTGCTTTTTTTGTTTTTTATCTATTTTTTACTTTACTCGCTAGTCCTCCATCAAGCTTAAAAAATACATGTTTAAATAATTAATTAATTAAGGGGGTAGTGCTTTTTCTTTTTTATCTATTTTTTACTTTACTCGCTAGTCCTCCATCAAGCTTAAAAAATACACCCCCTTCAGGATATTATCTGTACATTTTTCGGTAGAAAAATGTCTCGGCCGAAGGTTGGTTCCTCTAAAAAGTACAGGCTCGCTATCGCTCGCCAAGACAAAAGATGACACCTAAGTGGCACGAAATGTCTTAAAATTGACAACAAAATGGGTCGAAAAATCTAAAAACTAATGAGGCTAAACATGAGGGACAAGGGGTCCAGAAAAAAGCAACTACCTACCCCTTAAGTCAAATAGATTATCAATAGTCTACTTTTTTTTAAATTTTTTGCTTACTTCAAATGTTGAATATTATACATACACGTGCCCATGCTGGTTTATATTGGCGACATATCTGGTTTCAGAGGCTGGGGTCACCTGGACAGTCACCTATCCAAATACCCCCCGGAACCATGATAGCCTCAGATAAAACTTCACAAGAACTTGCTTAGGCTATTCATATTTATGTTCACCAACCCACCTATTAATTTACAAATATACCTAACTAATGTAAATCAATGGAAGTAATCGTCCAGTTTACCAGGTTCCTATGTATCAGATCAGATGAAGGTATTGAGGGATAAGCCTTTACAACGGCACCTCGTATCCACTTTCTACTTTTGCTATTTTTCTGAAGAGTGTAGAGAGGGGAGAAGGGATGTTGGAGAGAGAGGAAGCTGTTGGAGTGGCTGTGTTATGTGTTTTATTAGTCTGTATATACTGGTAGGTCACAAGCGTCTCACCTTTCTGTCATGTTACAGTGTCCCTGTAAGGAGACTTTCCCAAATGTCTAGCATCGCCTTCTTTTTCCCTTTCTTCTTGGTGGGGTGGTTCGCTACGGTTTTGGATCCTTCGACCTCCCCCCGTCGGCCAAGCCTTTATATCGGCTTTCCCCTAGTGAAAAAAATAGTGGAAGGGAAAGAACCGGGTAATCAAACATCAATCCATTCTCTTGTGAACCGAACACTCTATCCATTACGCTAAGGGACACCCCCATATTGCTGTTAAGGGGGGATGGGCGCATTTATTTGTATATATATTTTTATCATTTGTATTAGTTTTCTCCCTAGACCTCCATCAAACTTAAAAACACGTCCATTAGATCCTCCTTCTAGTTTAATTTGTACATTTTTCGGTAGAAAAATTTCCCGGCCAAAGGCCGGTTCTTTCAAAATTACAGGCTCACTATCGTTCGCTAGGAAAAAGTAATCGACACCTGAATAGCACGATAGGCCTTAATATTGACAAATAAATGGGACGAAAGGTCTTAAAATCGCCAAACTAATGGGGTAAACTTCTTAAAATATCAAAACTAATGGGGAGAAAAGGGCCCAGAAAAACGACCCATTTCCCCTTAATTGAAATTGTATGTGTATATTCGTAATTCACCATTCATTAATTTGACAGATTATAATGCTGTTCCCTGTGGTGTTTTTGTAACTTTGCTTTAGTTTAAGGCATGAACATACAATATTTTGGTGAAGGTAGTTACCTAGATGTGTGTGAATTTGTATTTTGTTTTTGTGTGTTTATTGTTTTCTATATTCTGGCTCTGTCTTGAGTCGCCCCCCCCCCCCCCAAAAAAAAAGTGGGGATTTAGAATAGTTACTTAACCATAATTATCATTTACATACTTTATATAAAATACATAATAGTAGAGTACATTGGTCACACACACACACACACACACACACACACACACACACACACACACACACACACACACACACACACACACACACACACAGCCCGTAGCCTAGTGGTAGAGCTCTCGTCTCACACACGAGAGGTCGGGGGGTTCAATCCCCGGCCGGGCGGAGACAAATTGGGCTTGTCTCCTTTCATGTGTTAGCCTCAGTTTACCTAGCTGTAAATAGGTACCTGGAATAAGTGGACGACGTTGTGACGTCCCATCCGGGGTTGGCAAAAATGGTACAAGGCGAGATGGGTATCATATGGTTCACCTAAGCTGATGGCTACCTAAGCCTTCGGGCGAGACGGTACCGTCTATAGTGAGAATGGTACCATACAGATCCACCCTAAGCCTTCGTTTCCGATGTCGCCAATTGGCTAAAAATACAGACTACACATACATCCACAGCCATTCCAACGATATATATAACACCTACACATATAGGAGGCGGGGGAAATAACGAGCATGCTCACTCCCGCAATACAACTAGAGTAAGTACAACTAGAGTAAGTACACACACACACACACACACTTATTACAAGCAAATATATATTCTGAGTTAGAACAGGTTTTGGAAGTGATTCTAAGAAATAGTTAAGAATGTACTCTGGAACATATTGAGGATTTGCATAATGAATTATATACAGTATACTGTACAATGACTGAAGTTATAGGTTTAAAAACATTAGATGAGTTTCAATGTCTGTCCTCTCGCAGGCAATATCGCGTGCTTGATTCATACCGCTGTCTCTCTCCTAACCTGATCAATATTGTAGGCTTAATAAGTATAATAATTTACATGATGGAGGCAATCTATTGGCCTATATTCTTATATAATCATTCAAGGGAGTCCCGTGGCATATGGGTTGGGTGGGTTTGGTTCGGTTGCTGGTCGGGGAGATAGCCTCTTGCAACGGCCTCTCCTTTTTTGTTTTCTTTAATTAGTTCTGTATGTGATTGTGTTTTTTGTGTTATTCTTTTAACTGCCAAAATTCATAAATTACAATTTTATCTTCTTCTTTGTCTATGTCTATTAAACAATATATTTGCAGTCCAATTCTCATTATAAGGTTGCACAAATAGCCTGTGTTTGTTTCTGATTCCCTGATAGAGTGGACAATATAAAATATAATGTTCCAAATCTTCACACTCCTCCTCACATCCAATGCACTTGGTGTTTCTTTCCTATAAATATATATCTGTTATTTACTTTCAGTGTATTATATCGGCATCTAAAGAAAACTACTGATGAAGAAATATTGCCATAGTACGGTACTGTCTCTCTTATTTATTATGGGTTAGCGAGAATGGTTCACACACACACACACACACACACACACACACACATTATGATAAAACGGGAATATCTCACATAAGCAAATACAATTGTTCAAGCAAGCCCTAAGATAATCGCAATATCAACACTGCGCCGTGCTTTATCAGTAATAATAGCTTGCGTACATACAGTCATTCATTAGATACATTAATAATGTAAACATTTGGGTTAATTTTATAGTCTGTCATTGAACTGAGTCGACAAATATTCCCAAGACTCGATTACTTTCCCTTTTGACTCCCTAACATAAATCTGTAAAGTGCGATCCACTTACCCAACCAGGGAATAAAACCTGGTAGGCCTAGTCCTAAATACCTTATATCTAATGACCCCTCTCATTAACCGGCTTAATTACTGTGGGGTTGGAGGTCAATTGATGGGTGGGTGGGTAGGTCATTGGGTGGCTGGGTGAACTTTGTCTAGGGTCAGGTGGTGGTGATAGTGAGAATAGTCTTAAGGAGGGTCACCGGCTTCTTTTACCTGTCTCTCCGTTTCTTTCTTTCCCTGGCTTGTATCCATTCGGTCCCATTCAGTCAGCTGTTTTAAGACGTTTATCCCCATCCAGGTGTCGATTTCTTCATGGCGAGCGACAGCGAGCCAGCATTGTATAGAGAAATCCGGCTTCGCCGGAGAAATTTTTCTATCGAAAAATGTACAAATTTAGCTTGCTGTCAAAACAAAAATATATACATGCTGGCTCGCTATCGCTCGCCATGAAAATATTGACACCTGGATGGGGTAAACATCTTAAAACAGTAGGGTGAATTGGGCCGAATGGATGCAAGCCAAAGAGAGAGAGGGAGAGAAAGAGAATAAAAGCGAGGTGGGCTCCCTTTAGAGTGTAAGAATGTTGGTGATTAGGCCGGTTTTAATATCCTGACCGCAAGGTAGGCTACTGGTTTCTTGGGTGACATGACAACTCACCCAGTAGACCACTATCTGATTCGACCTCTTGTGGGTTATTATGATACATTGTATAGCTATTATTGACGATTTTTCTTGTTTGTATGCAATTTTCGGGCAATGTAGTTTAGTTTGTCCCTTAAGCCGGTATCACACGAGAGCTTTTTTAGTCAACATTCGACGATCAACATTTGTCTGGTAAAATTTCTGGAATATTCTTAACTGGTATCGGAAACTAGACTGATGGTAGATGAAATTACGTAACCCAAATATTGAAAATGTTGACCTCATAAGCTGCCAGACCAGTGTTGAGCATAAATGTTGAGGGAAAAAGCGCTCGTGTGATACCGGCTTAAGGCTAACAAAATCACCTTCCCAGACTTCTTAACAAATTACAAAATGGCCACCCGGACCCCCTTCAAGCTTTATATTATCATAGGATATCGAAAATTGATAGCTACTTTTACCTACGTTCGTTTGGAGAAGTCCTCTTATATTCCGTCGTACGTGTTAAGATACGGTATTGCAATATGGCAGGTATGGTACACATTTAGATACGGTATTGCAATATGGCAGGTATGGTACACATTTAGATACGGTATTGCAATATGGCAGGTATGGTACACATTTAGATACGGTATTGCAATATGGCAGGTATGGTACACATTTAGACACGGTATTGCAATATGACAGGTATGGTACACATTTAGATACGGTATTGCAATATGGCAGGTATGGTACACATTTAGATACGGTATTGCAATATGGCGGGTATGGTACACATTTAGATACGGTATTGCAATATGGCAGGTATGGTACACATTTAGATACGGTATTGCAATATGGCAGGTATGGTACACATTTAGATACGGTATTGCAATATGGCAGGTATGGTACACATTTAGATACGGTATTGCAATATGGCAGGTATGGTACACATTTAGATACGGTATTGCAATATGGCAGGTATGGTACACATTTAGATACGGTATTGCAATATGGCAGGTATGGTACACATTTAGATACGGTATTGCAATATGGCAGGTATGGTACACATTTAGATACGGTATTGCAATATGGCAGGTATGGTACACATTTAGATACGGTATTGCAATATGGCAGGTATGGTACACATTTAGATACGGTATTGCAATATGGCAGGTATGGTACACATTTAGATACGGTATTGCAATATGGCAGGTATGGTACACATTTAGATACGGTATTGCAATATGACAGGTATGGTACACATTTAGATACGGTATTGCAATATGGCGGGTATGGTACACATTTAGATACGGTATTGCAATATGGCAGGTATGGTACACATTTAGATACGGTATTGCAATATGGCAGGTATGGTACACATTTAGATACGGTATTGCAATATGGCAGGTATGGTACACATTTAGATACGGTATTGCAATATGGCAGGTATGGTACACATTTAGATACGGTATTGCAATATGGCAGGTATGGTACACATTTAGATACGGTATTGCAATATGGCAGGTATGGTACACATTTAGATACGGTATTGCAATATGGCAGGTATGGTACACATTTAGATACGGTATTGCAATATGGCAGGTATGGTACACATTTAGATACGGTATTGCAATATGGCAGGTATAGTACACATTTAGATACGGTATTGCAATATGGCAGGTATGGTACACATTTAGATACGGTATTGCAATATGGCAGGTATGGTACACATTTAGATACGGTATTGCAATATGACAGGTATGGTACACATTTAGATACGGTATTGCAATATGATAGGTATGGTACACATTTAGATACGGTATTGCAATATGGCGGGTATGGTACACATTTAGATACGGTATTGCAATATGGCAGGTATGGTACACATTTAGATACGGTATTGCAATATGACAGGTATGGTACACATTTAGATACGGTATTGCAATATGGCGGGTATGGTACACATTTAGATACGGTATTGCAATATGGCAGGTATGGTACACATTTAGATACGGTATTGCAATATGGCAGGTATGGTACACATTTAGATACGGTATTGCAATATGGCAGGTATGGTACACATTTAGATACGGTATTGCAATATGGCAGGTATGGTACACATTTTGTAACCTATGTATTTTAAGGGGAGATTTCCACTTGAGGGACTTTTTTCTTGACCCCTTTCTCCCTCATGTCAAGCCCCATTGCTTTTGAGAATTTAAGATGCTTGCCCCATTAGTTTGGTGATTTTAAGAATTTCCGCCCCATTCTGTCAATTTTAAGACCTTTCGTGCCACATAGGTGTCCATTTTATCTTGGCGAGCGATAGCGGGCCTGTAATTTAAGAGTAATCGGCCTTCGGCCGGGATATTTTTCTACCGAAAAATGTACAAATTTATCTTGAAAGGGGGTCAAGGGGGTGTAATTTCAAGTTTGATGGAAGTCTAGGAAACACACTAAAAACCTCCCCTTAAAAAAATATTGCATTCTATCCTGCTAAAATAAGAGGCTGTAATTTCATGCCATGTATATACTCAGGAACATACCCCATATCGAGGGGTGGCCGATTCGAGACAGAGCTCTAACCGAAACAACAATATGAATTAAATCATTCACACACATCTAGGTCGTCCAGGAGATGACCCAGATACCAAGGCCCATTTGGGGTCCCCAACAGAAGATTCCAGATTCGTGCTAACTTAATAATATACCGTATGGTCGCCGATTTCGATTTGAGTACGCATTTTAATTTAAGTATTTTTCTTTTTAACGATATTTTGAAAACGGGAATTAATTTGATAAATCAAATAAATAGGTGCAATTATTTATATTCAGCTCAATATTAGACTACGCAAGTAAAATAGTAGGCCTAATATACGTGTACAATAGTAGGCCTAATATACGTGTAAAATAGTAGGCCTAATATACGTGTAAAATAGTAGGCCTAATATACGTGTAAAATAGTAGGCCTAATATACGTGTAAAATAGTAGGCCTAATATACGTGTTACCTGAGTTTCTTTTGTTGGAGCAAATCTAACTAGAAACCATATATTTTGCTCCGATAACGAAGAACTTTAATTTACTGCCAACAAAGCTTAAGACATGTCTCGATAAATATATTTTAATTGAAGATTACTTACTTCTGTTATTGTTATTATAATTTGTATTATATAATTATATAGGCCTATATATATATATATATATATATATATATATATATATATATATATATATATATATATATATATATATATATATATATATTATAATTATTAGTGTTATTATTAATATTTTAACGCCAAGTCATTTATATTGAAGTTACCTCCAGACTATCTATTTTACTAATCCATGGCATGACAAATATATGAAAGGTGATACAAGCAATCATTTTGGTCACTTAATACCTCGAAGCAAGGAAAAGGACAGGGGAAGTAGTAGTGGGTGA
>CM064486.1:8382556-8420056 GCA_032716605.1 Paralithodes platypus | reverse complement strand
ATATACATTCATAAAATACGGTTGTAGTATATACCTTCATAAAATACGGTTGTAGTATACCTTCATAAAATACGGTTGTAGTATATACATTCATAAAATACGGTTGTAGTATATACATTCATAAAATACGATTGTAGTATATACATTCATAAAATACGGTTGTAGTATATACATTCATAAAATACGGTTGTAGTATATACATTCATAAAATACGATTGTAGTATACATTCATAAAATACGATTGTAGTATATACATTCATAAAATACGGTTGTAGTATATATTCATAAAATACGGTTGTAGTATATACCTTCATAAAATACGGTTGTAGTATATACATTCATAAAATACGGTTGTAGTATACCTTCATAAAATACGGTTGTAGTATATACATTCATAAAATACGGTTGTAGTATATACATTCATAAAATACGATTGTAGTATATACATTCATAAAATACGGTTGTAGTATATACATTCATAAAATACGGTTGTAGTATATACATTCATAAAATACGGTTGTAGTATATACCTTCATAAAATACGGTTGTAGTATATACCTTCATAAAATACGGTTGTAGTATATACATTCATAAAATACGGTTGTAGTATATACATTCATAAAATACGATTGTAGTATATACATTCATAAAATACGGTTGTAGTATATACATTCATAAAATACGGTTGTAGTATATACATTCATAAAATACGGTTGTAGTATATACATTCATAAAATACGGTTGTAGTATATACATTCATAAAATACGGTTGTAGTATATACATTCATAAAATACGGTTGTAGTATATACATTCATAAAATACGGTTGTAGTATATACCTTCATAAAATACGGTTGTAGTATATACATTCATAAAATACGGTTGTAGTATATACATTCATAAAATACGGTTGTAGTATATACATTCATAAAATACGGTTGTAGTATATACCTTCATAAAATACGGTTGTAGTATATACATTCATAAAATACGGTTGTAGTATATACCTTCATAAAATACGGTTGTAGTATATACATTCATAAAATACGGTTGTAGTATATACATTCATAAAATACGGTTGTAGTATATACATTCATAAAATACGGTTGTAGTATATACATTCATAAAATACGGTTGTAGTATATACATTCATAAAATACGGTTGTAGTATATACATTCATAAAATACGGTTGTAGTATATACATTCATAAAATACGGTTGTAGTATATACATTCATAAAATACGGTTGTAGTATATACATTCATAAAATACGGTTGTAGTATATACATTCATAAAATACGGTTGTAGTATATACATTCATAAAATACGGTTGTAGTATATACATTCATAAAATACGGTTGTAGTATATACCTTCATAAAATACGGTTGTAGTATATACCTTCATAAAATACGGTTGTAGTATATACATTCATAAAATACGGTTGTAGTATATACATTCATAAAATACGGTTGTAGTATATACATTCATAAAATACGGTTGTAGTATATACATTCATAAAATACGGTTGTAGTATATACATTCATAAAATACGGTTGTAGTATATACCTTCATAAAATACGGTTGTAGTATATACATTCATAAAATACGGTTGTAGTATATACATTCATAAAATACGGTTGTAGTATATACATTCATAAAATACGGTTGTAGTATATACATTCATAAAATACGGTTGTAGTATATACATTCATAAAATACGGTTGTAGTATATACATTCATAAAATACGGTTGTAGTATATACATTCATAAAATACGGTTGTAGTATATACATTCATAAAATACGGTTGTAGTATATACATTCATAAAATACGGTTGTAGTATATACATTCATAAAATACGGTTGTAGTATATACATTCATAAAATACGGTTGTAGTATATACATTCATAAAATACGGTTGTAGTATATACATTCATAAAATACGGTTGTAGTATATACATTCATAAAATACGGTTGTAGTATATACCTTCATAAAATACGGTTGTAGTATATACATTCATAAAATACGGTTGTAGTATATACATTCATAAAATACGGTTGTAGTATATACATTCATAAAATACGGTTGTAGTATATACATTCATAAAATACGGTTGTAGTATATACATTCATAAAATACGGTTGTAGTATATACATTCATAAAATACGGTTGTAGTATATACATTCATAAAATACGGTTGTAGTATATACCTTCATAAAATACGGTTGTAGTATATACATTCATAAAATACGGTTGTAGTATATACCTTCATAAAATACGGTTGTAGTATATACATTCATAAAATACGGTTGTAGTATATACATTCATAAAATACGGTTGTAGTATATACATTCATAAAATACGGTTGTAGTATATACCTTCATAAAATACGGTTGTAGTATATACATTCATAAAATACGGTTGTAGTATATACATTCATAAAATACGGTTGTAGTATATACATTCATAAAATACGGTTGTAGTATATACATTCATAAAATAATTATATACAACCAAATTGATCTGATTTTCTATCCATCAGAAACCTACATTATTCATGCCTTTCAGTTTAATATTGATGTTATCGGCTCCAACTTCCTTATAGCCTGCAACTCGCAAGTGGTCAAGTAAGGGGTGACCAGACCATTACAACCAGTAGATCTCGACCGGTAATATTTAGACCAGTAGACTACCGTTGGCATAGGTCAGGTCCGGTTAAGGGGAGGTATTTAGTTTGTTCCCTAGACCTCCAGCAAGCTTAAAATTACACCCCCTCGAGTCCCTTTCAAGATTAATTTGTACATTTTTCGGTAGAAAAATGTCCCGGCCGAAGGCCGTTTCCTCTTAAGTTACAAGCTCGCTATCGCTCGCCAGGATAAAATCGACACCTGAATGGCACGAAAGGTCTTAAAATGGGGTGAAAGTTCTTAAAATCACCAAACAAACGGGGCGAACGTTTTATAATATCAAAAGCAATGGGGCTAAACATGAGGGAGAAAGGGGTCAAGAAAAAAATCCCTCAAGTGGAGATCTCCCCTTAATTTAGGTTAGGACATTAAATCACGACTGGTTGGTTTAGTTAGCCATTGTTAATTTGCCACTTGGTTGATATGGTATGCTTGTTAAGGGGAGACTGACCGTTTGTTTGGTCTATTAATTAATTTATTCATATATTTTTTGTTTCCTCCCTAGACCTCCATCAAGCTTAACAAAATATCCCCTAGATAAATTTGTACATTTTTCGGTAGAAAAATTTCCTGACCGAAGGCCGGTTCCTCTTAAAATTGCAGGCTCGATATCGCTCGCCAGGAAAAAATCGACACCTACTGTAAATGGCACGAAAGGTCTTAAAATTGACAACGAAATGGGGCGAAAGGTGTTAAAATCGCCAAACTAATGGGCCGAACGTCTTATAATATCAAAACTAGTGGGGCTAAACATGAGGGAGAAGGGTGCTCAGAAAAACGGGCCCATCTCCCCTTAAATTGTCTGGAACAAGGCGTCAAACAAGAGTAATTTTGTTTGAAGACTTGCATGGATATGAGAAAGTATACTAGCAAACGAACACGAAATAACATAATTTTGGCCATTTTGTTACTTCCATGAACATAATTTGAACCACAAACCACAATTGACCACTTGCGAGTTTTGTTCTATAAGGAAGTTGGAGCTGCAGACATCAATATTTAACAGAATTACGAGCTAAAATACGGTCCTAGTACATTCATAAATACAATAAAACCCAATTCAACATACCCTTTAGCCATCAGAAACCTACATTTTTATTATATTTCGATGTTTAAGACTCCAACTTCTTTATAGCCTGAAACTCGCAAGTGGTCAATTGTATCTTTGCATATACAATTAAATACACATACACAATAATAATCGAAATACACATACACAATAATAATCGAAATACACATACACAATAATAATCGAAATACACATACACAATAATAATCGAAATACACATACACAATAATAATCGAAATACACATACACAATAATAATCGAAATACACATACACAATAATAATCGAAATACACATACACAATAATAATCGAAATACACATACACAATAATAATCGAAATACACATACACAATAATAATCGAAATACACATACACAATAATAATCGAAATAACTCGGCTTTCCTTTGACACCCTGACTGGAAGCCCAATTGACCACTTGCGAGTTTCAGGCTATAAGGAAGTTGGAGCCATACACATCGATATAAAAACAGAATTGCAATAATACTGTAAGTTTCTGATGGATTAAAAAGTATGTTAATTTGGTATTATGTATTTATAAATGTATTACGATCATATTTTAGCTGGTAATTCTGCTAAATATAGATTGTAAAAACTCCAACTTCCTTATAGCCTGAAACTCGCAAGTGGTCAATTAGGGAGCTGATACATAATCTTGTTGCATGGTTATGTAATCTATGTCATCATTTGCTTCTGAAATAGTATTAAGTATTATTTTGATATACACGCAGTTCAGTGTTAATTTGGTTTATGATGGAAAATATTTACTAAGGAACCCAGCTTCCTTTGTGGGGCAGCACTTTCTAATATACCATGAAATTAACATCGGATGATAAGGTAATTTTCAGGTATTCATTCTGTTCTATTTAAATATTATTTTCAATATAGATTTTTGTAACAGTCCCAACAATTAATTAAGATCAGCGTTATAGTGCTGAGAGAATTAACCCTATTTGGCCCGAGGGAGGGCTTTTTGGATCTCCCATTTTTCGTTCCATTAGTTTGGAGTATTTAAGATGTTTCATCCCTTCAGGTGTCGATATTTGTTTTTTCTGGTCGATCAATAGCGAACCCGTAATTTATAAGTAATCGGCCTTTGGCCGGATCATTATTTAATCTAAAAATTTACAAATTTAGGTTGAAGAATGTCTCGGTGGGCATTACTTAGTTTGAAGGAAGTCTGAGAAGGCGTGTTTGTTATCCTAGGGGACATAATAAAATACATTTCTGGAAAATGGCACAACCTATCAAAAATTCCTCAATATAAGGCAAAGAAAATAAAGAGTTCTTAGTCATTTCAAATAAGCACTTCTTTTTCCAGTTGTCCGATCTCTGTGTATTGCCACGTCTCTCCACATGAGCTTAGGTTTTAGTGTCTCTCGCTAATCCCTCCAAATTTCCTTGCAACAAAACATTTTACTAGGTTCGTAGCACACGGTGGGCAGCCATAATATTGTATTATGAACTTTACCGGGTGACGTCATGTCTTGATATATGACCGTTTTTTGTTTTTTTATCTTTCTCCTTTTCTCTCTTTCCTTGGATTGTATCCATTCTGCCCCATTCAGCCAACTGTTTTAAGAAGTTTATCCCCATCCAGGTGTCGATTTCTTCCTGGCGTGCGATTTCGAGCCAGTATTGTATGGAAATCCGGCTTCGCCGGAGAAATTTTTCTATCGAAAAATGTACAAATTTAACTTGCTGTCAAAACAAAAATATATGTATATATGCTGGCTCGCTACTGCTCGCCAGGAAAATGTTAACACCTGGATGGGGGTAAACGTCTTAAAACAGTAGGCTGAATGGGGCCGAATGGATACAAGCCAAAGAGAGAGGGAGAGAAAGATAAGAAAAGCGAGGTGGGCCCCCTTAAGCAAATAGCTGACCGCATGCTTATAATGCCATACAGATCAAGAGAGCTCCTTCCTAATTCTTTGGAAATATTATAATAAAATTGAAGTGATACAAATAATATACTCCGATGTCCAGTTCAATTTGTTTCATTCCGAATGATGTAATGATGAGTCAGTCAGATTATCAGACCACCTCTCCTTCTTTCTATTACTTGGTATCCTTCAGATAGGAATTTTGACTCGATTGTACCTTGAATTTGACTGTCTTTTCACGTTTCTTAAAAGGGACACTACTACAGGCACTATTGTCCCTTTCTTCAACATAGAAAATATTTCAAATACATTTGTTAAGCTTTAATGTTAAAGCAAAAAATCGTAATGCTACACTGGTGTGACATATATTGGCGATTAAAAAACGAAATAATATTTCGACAATTGATCAGAATGACCAAACTTCTTGTATCTACATAATTATGACTAAAACCAAGTCCAAACTTAATTATCAAGTTTTCATTTTCACACTGGTTGTAGGAAATTATACTTATCACACATCACTATAACTTGAATAGTGACATGGCATGACATGAACATAGGAAAGGTGAGGCTAGTAATAATATCGATAACTTTGAAACAGGTAAATCATATTACTAAAGAGAAGGCAAAGGATGAAGTTATCATGGAGGAACAGGACCCTTCCATGTGATCATAATAGTTCGAACAACGTCTCCTTTCCTGATTTTTCCATAAAGGCAGTTCATCATAAGCAAACAATAGCGCATTTTTGTTGTTATAATGTGTGTGTGTGAGAGAGAGAGTGAGAGTGCGTGAGTGTTTGTGTGAAAAAAAAAAAAAAACCCACACACACATCCGGGCAGCCCTACCACCAAGCAGGGTAGGATCATGGGTCAAGGTTGCCAGCTTGTGTGCGTGCCTGGGTGTTTGTGTTTGTGTGTGTGTGTGTGCGTGTGCGTGTGTGTGTGCGTGTGCGTGTGCGTGTGTGTGTGTGTGCGTGCGTGCGTGCCTGCCTGGGTGTTTGTGTGTGTTTCCTGTGTGTGTGTGTTTGCGTGTCTGCGTGTGTGTGTCTGCGTGCCTGGGCGTTTGTGTGTGTGTGTGTGTGTGTGTGTGTGTGTGTGTGTCTGCGTGCCTGGGTTTGTGTGTGTGTGTGTGCTATTTTGTGTAGGCCATAACATGATTCTCTATCCATGCATAACTGCTTCATCATGATTGTCACGGTGTAAACAAGTCACACTCCATCAAAAAAACGTTCATTACTTTATACTTGGTAGCGGGAGATGTGAGAATTGATGAGCTTATTCAATTTGCACTTGATGTCCCCTGGGTCTTTCTTATTGTGAGCCGAAATATTTAGTCAATCACAAAAGCCCAATTATATTCACTTAAGGTGCTGAAGGTGGCTATCTCAATTAATCCTTTTATCTACCATATAATTATGTTTCTTAAGCTTCATAGAATCGTCTAAATGTAGCTGAAATCAAATGAAAAACGTCACCGGTACTGAAAGGGTCAACCAAAGGTAAACCTATAATAGACTTGAAAAGCACATGTGCCTGCCTCATTTCCAACTATTTATATCATGACTCAAGCACAACGTCAATATCTGTGAACGTGTCTATTGGCAGTATAGCGTGGCAAAGGGAGATGATCAGATATACCTAATTCAAAGATGACATTATCCGCTCTGATGGTCTAATCAACCATATGTATTGCTGTTGAGATCACATTGTTATTGCTGTTGAGATCACATTGTTATTGTTGTTGAGATCACATTGTTATTGCTGTTGAGATCACATTTTTATTGCTGTTGAGATCACATTGTTAATGTTTACTGTTGAGATCACATTGTTATTGCTGTTGAGATCACATTGTTATTGTTTTACTGTTGAGATCACATTGTTATTGTTTTACTGTTGAGATCACATTGTTATTGTTTTACTGTTGAGATCACATTGTTATTGTTGTTGAGATCACATTGTTATTGTTTTACTGTTGAGATCACATGTTATTGTTTTACTGTTTAGATCACATTGTTATTGTTTTACTGTTGAGATCACATTGTTATTGTTGTTGAGATCACATTGTTATTGTTTTACTGTTGAGATCACATTGTTATTGTTGTTGAGATCATATTGTTATTGGTTTACTTGTTGACTGTATATTCATGTTGAGTTTCAAAAAGATTGTTTATTGTAACTTCCCAGAAACATGTCTTTATGATATATGATATGATATATATATTAGCAGTTATAGCATGGCAGCGCGTGATATTCACTTGTAGTTTAAGGGGGGTCACCTGCTTTTTGTTCTCTTTCTCGCCTTTTCTCTCTTTCTTTGGCTTGTATCCATTCAGCCCCATTCAGCCATCTGTTTTAAGACGTTTATCCCCATCCAGGTGTCGATTTCTTCCAGGCGAGCGATAGCGAGCCAGCATTGTATGGAGAAATCCGGCTTTGCCGGAGACATTTCTCTATCGAAAAATGTACAAATGTAGCTTGCAGTCAAAACAAAAATACATATATGCTGGCTCGCTACCGCTCGCCAGGAAAATATTGACACCTGGATGGGGGTAAACGTCTTAAAACAGTAGGCTGAATGGGGCCGAATGGATACAAGCCAAAGAGAGAAGGAGAGAAAGAGAAAACAAGGGAGGTGGGCCCCCTTAACCAGAGGAGCTATTGTGTTCCTGTCAGTATAATCCCATTTATTGTTTAGAATGCATTATCATTTTTGTTTTACTTGATTTATATTCCATGTTTGTTTGTTTTTTACTGTGAGTGTTGATTGTATAAACGTTTTTCTTTATTGCGGAGAATATATTATGTATTGGTTATTGTTAATAGTTTTGCTAGTTTCCACTTATTGGATTTTCTTATATCCTGTAAGTTGAAACACGTCGTATTTTTCTGTTCTTATTATAATTGGCAGTTTAGCTTGGCAGCGCGTGACATTAACATATAGCTTAATCAGAGGTGCTATTGGCTTCTTGTTGGTAAAATAGTTTTTCTTTGGTGTTGGGATGAAATTATTGTTTTTCTTATGTATATCCGTTTTTTGTGTGTTTGATTTTCATTGTGTTCGGTGTTGCTATACTCGTGCTTTTTATTAATGTTGAGACTAAATTATTATTGTTTTTCGTATTCACTACTTGAATATCTATAAGTACTTGACTATACTTTATGGTATTGTTTAAAATCGTGCCTCTTTAATATCATGGCTCTTGATCGTTGCAGTTTAATGTGCAGTCCCTGTCACTGGAAATATATTGTTTACAGTTGTTGTCATAACCATTCTTATTATATTAAGTATGATTTTTATTGTGAAATGGTTTGTCATTATTAACATGTTTTTCGTTCTATTATTATTATTATTATTATTATTAGTAGTAGTAGTAGTACTAGTTTATTATTATTATTTTGTATTTATTTATTTATTTATTTATTTATTTTTTGTGGTGGTGATGGTAAAGTAATTATAGATATGAGAATGGATAAGTCTTACTTTGACTGTCAAATTTGTTTGACTTAAATCATGTTTCTTTGGGTTATAATATTTACAATATTATGAGTGCTAAATGGCTGATTGTAATAATCTAGTTTGGTGATGTTTGTATCCTCCATCATTTGTTGTAAGTAGTTTGAATTTCGACCTAATTGTCACCAGGACAAATTTTGTCATTCGACTTAATTTCCAGTCACTACAAATCCGTTGTATTGGGAAGCTTAAAGAGTGTATACTACCTTCCAGGGATGTCAGCCAGTGACTAGGATGATAGTAATAATTATTATTGAAACTTTTTTTTGGTAAGAAAATATTAAGAGCTAAATGTGTTATAAGTTATTCATAACCCATAATTCATTGCTATATGGTAATTACTGTTGCAAACTGGTGATGGGCTGGTCTAACAGAATGAGAGTTGAGCGTTCTCTGCCATACCCATAGCTTACTCTGACTGTTCCTTTTACTTATATATCTTCTAGATCTCAAGTGACGGCGTCTTTTCCGTGGATCGACCTCCCTACTGCCAACCTAAAAGTTGGCAGATTGGGAGCCAAAGCGTCACAATTTTCCCTTGCCCCTCAACTTTCCCTTCATAATTGCTGAGGGGCACAGGGCCTTGGGTGGGGCTTTGGTTTCTCGGGCGTTTCCGCGCCCTCCTCAGCTCCCTGCCTTAGAGTGGCTTCGGTCACCTGGGTTTTGTTATTGGTAAGCAGGGAGGGTTTTGTGGGGGCGCTCTATGGCCTTGGCCTTGCTCGGGACCTTGGGGCTGTTCGGCCAGGCAGCCTGGGGAACAACAACAACAACTGTTGCAAATGCATTATATATGAACTACAGTATATGAAGCACTGTAAACAAAACAAAATCTCCCTATTGGTGGCAGAGGTACCAAAATTGTAGGGTGAAACCTTAATCAAGCCCCTACTCGCAACATAGATGCTGATTTCAATAAGTCATAATTTCAACCCATCCTGTATCCCACGGCAGCCCTAATTTGATCCCTCCTCACTATTGGGGCCACATCTTTAAATCGCTAGATAATAGGAAAAAAACTGAAATCCGAAGGTTGCTGCTATATAATTCCACTGTAGGCTATATTAGTGCAAACGTGCTAACAAAAATAAAAAAATAACAACTGCTAATATTACTGTTGGTAAGTAATATTAACCATGTGTTACCTTATGCAGAGCTGCAATGACTTCTATAGCAGCTCTGTATGAAAGTGAGTTGGTGAGCACCATCTACCTACCTACCACCAAACTGTGACCATGTTTGGCACATGAGCATATAATAAGAAATATTATATTTTTTCGTATTCGTTACTATTGTAAATAGTCGACATGTAGGTTGTATTGTTGTGAAGTACATTCAGTGAAGTTCCTTTTCCTTTTAGTGTTGTAGATACTCGACGAGCAGGTTCTTGGACAACCTTAGCGTGAGTAAAAGGATGTGTGGCTTATCAACCTTGCCTTACTGCTCGCCCACTAGAACAGACTTGTGTAGATTTCAGGACTCAAGGAGAATATTTATTTTGTTCTCTGTGATGACGCATTTCTCTATTATATGCTGGTATTAGAAGAGTTTATTTATTTTAGGAAGGACCTGTGGGAGCCAAAAGAGTAAATATTCTATTAATTAACCCTCTGAAGTATATATATATATATATATATCCTTCCAAAATTAAACGAAAGCGTATGATAATTACCACATTAAAATAACAGAACTCATCATGGTATGCTGAAAGGGTTAAGTTGGAGGGTATAATTATACAGTTAGAATGCAGGAACTATAAACGTGTCCCGTATTGAATACTATTTAATTATTTGAATCCGAAAGCTATTGGTATAATATTATGTGATTACCACCAGCCTTACATATTTGACTAGGCTGGGTAATTTAATTAGCCTATCTCATACCTTTACTATTTTAAATAACATCATCTAATAATAGCCAGATAACAGACAATATATGCGCTATCGTATCTTGAAAGGACTAACTAAATAAAGTCAACGAAGACCTACTTGAATAATACGAAATATGGCCTCACGGTATAATGATATTGAATAGAGGCTATGTGTGGAACCCTCTTATACTGTCTATACATATCAATATATCAGCAGGTATTAGAGGACAAATAGAGGCTATGTGTGGAACCGTCTTATACTGTCTATACATATCAATATATCAGCAGGTATTAGAGGACAAATAGAGGCTATGTGTGGAACCCTCTTATACTGTCTATACATATCAATATATCAGCAGGTATTAGAGGACAAATAGAGGCTATGTGTGGAACCCTCTTATACTGTCTATACATATCAATATATCAGCAGGTATTAGAGGACAAATCGTCGCCTATTAACTGTGGACAAGGCATAGGATCCTCAATTATGATGTGACGATAAAAATACCTAGGATTCTCCATTGTGGTGTCGCAATGTTGAGTAGCACTGGGAAATCTCAGGCCTGCATACGAAAGGCTATTTAAGGAAAGATGGGTAATTTTTCGGGTCCCCCTTCTTCCTCATGTTTAGCCCCATTAGTTTTGAAGTTATAAGTCGTTCAGCCCATTACTTTGACGATTTTAACACCTTTCACCCCATTTGCGTTGTTAGTTTTAAAGACCTTTCGTGTCATTTAGGTGTCGTTTTTATCCAGGCGAGCGATAGCGAGCCTGTAAATTTAAGAGGAACCGGAAATTTGTCTACCGAAAAATGTACACATTTATTTTGAAGAGGTTTCTAGGGTGTGATTTTTTAAGCTTGATGGAGGTCTAGCGAGGAAACTAAAAAAATAAATGAATACATAAGTTAATAGACCAAATGAATATATAATAAATGAATATATAAGTTAATAGACCAAAAACATAGCCACTATCCCCTTAAAACCAGTCCTAATATAGAGTCTCATTTTCTCGGTTATTATCATTGAATATTCAAAGTTGAAAATATGGTTTACAGTTTTTATCATGTCCTTGGAAGTGGTACGATGATCGAAACAATGCAATTTCTTACATATTTTATTTTATTCTTTTTCATGTTTCACTTAGTCCGAAAAAAAAAGTCGAAGTTTGGTACTCTGTTGTTGAAAATCCTCAACTATATTTGGTGTTCTTCCTGTATTTTGTAAGAGGTCAACTCCGAGCATCAGAAATGTTAGATTATATAGATGTTTTCCTTTGTCAAGGTTTTCTATTTGGTACGAGGTTATGAGTTTATTTATATATATTTGTTTTCCTGCTTAGGGATGACTTGGGTCTATTTTTCCGAGTTGTTATTGCCATTGTGCGTGTTGAGAGAGAGAGAGAGAGAGAATATGAATGAATGTTATGTGCAACTGACGTTTTTATGTATAGTACATGAAATTTCGCCCCCACTTCGCGAATTATGCTTATCAGTAAAAGTACTGTAATTAATTGACAAGATAGTTTTCAATACAACCGTTATTTGATTATATGAAGTCATATGCTTAATATTAATAAACACTTCCTCTATAATCGAGACTTGTTCAGTGTTGTACAGTTGTATTCATTAATTACAATCACATAAGGGTTAATAATAAATAAATGGCAAGTTTTGAAGGTAGATCATCACATTCGTCCGCCAATATAAAACAAAAGGAGCGTGTGTGTGTGTGTGTGTATATACAGTATACAGTATATATATATATATATATATATATATATATATATATAAATATATAAATATATATAATATATTAATATATAAAAATTTATATATATATATATATATATATATATATATATATATATATATATATATAAAAGCAAGATAAAATTAGCGTCCAGTTGGTTGGGAGTTCTCTCTTACGAGTAGGCTATGTATATACGGAAGTTATGGTATTTTATCCCGTGTTTCACCAGTTCGTATTTAAATGCACATACAATTGCTGGAACATGCTAACCCTACCATTGTTTTGCGACAGAACAACATTATTTAAATTCAGAGAGCGTAAGACTCCCCGTAACATAGCCTTGGTTTATCATAGGTATGTATATTGTATGTATGTATGTATGTATATATGTATGTATGTATGTATGTATGTATGTATGTACTCTGGCACACACCCCATTTCTGTGGGTGGCCGACACGAGACACAACCTGAACAGAAACATTTAAAGTTCCTATTCTCATAGGTATGAAGGACTTTAATTCCTCCTTTCTCTTCGATTAAAATCCAGTGGATTGTTACCAATCTAATTGTCAATGTTCTATAAACATTTTGTCTATTGTGTTAACAAGCAGAATGATTATGAACTATTTGCCAGTTTCTGGCTGTAAGGAAGTTGTAAATATCAATATTCAACAGAAATACAATAATAATGAAGGTTTTTGGTGGATAGGAAGTATGTTGAATTTGATTTTATGTATTGATAAATTATTCCAACCGTGTTTTAGCTTATAATTTTGCTAAATATCGTTATATATAGCTCCAAGTTTATTTTAGCCAGAAACTCGCCAGTGATCAATTAAGTATTGTAACTATTATCGTAACACCATATACTGTATGTACCGGCGGTTATTTTAAACTTTTATTCGCACAAGTACGTGATTTGCCCCCTTTCTGGGCTTCTGAGATCATCAGGAATGTTTAAGGGTAGGCATAGGGTTTTCCTCGACCCCCTTCTCCCTCATGTTTAGCCCCATTAGGTTTGTGATTTTAAGACGTTCAGCCCATTCGTTTGGCTATTATACCACCTTTCGCCCTATTACCTTGTCAATGTTAAGACCTTTCGTGCTATTTAGGTGTCGATTTATTCCTGGCCAGCGATAGCGAGCCTGTATTTTTAAGGAGAACCGCTGGACATTTTTCTACCGAAAAATGTACAAATTTATCTTGAAAGGGGGTTTAGGAAGTGTATTTTTAAGCTTGATGGGGGGCTAGCGGAAACTAAAAACAATATATGAATAAATACATTAAGATACCAAAAACTAACCATTATCCCTCTTAACAACCTTTAGTTTAGTGACTTCGCAAGCTGTTGGTAGAAAACTAATTTTGGAGAGGTAATTATGAGATTAAGGGAATTCAATTTATGAATACT
This sequence comes from Paralithodes platypus, assembly GCA_032716605.1. Classification (NCBI taxonomy): domain Eukaryota; kingdom Metazoa; phylum Arthropoda; class Malacostraca; order Decapoda; family Lithodidae; genus Paralithodes; species Paralithodes platypus. The sequence goes on along the minus strand of CM064486.1, from coordinate 8,405,852 downwards.
AGTTAATTTGGCCAATGTCCACGTCTAATACGATTGTACTAATTACAGAATGATACACAATTTTATTTCGTATATTACCTATGTCCTGTAAATAGATTTGCATTGGTGTATATAAATGTAATCTATTGAGAATTTATTTCATATTTTACGCGATGAAATCTTAAAACATGCTACATTATTCAACTCACATGTTCACGGCTCCTCCACAGGGAGTCTAGGGGGTGGGTTTTTTAAAGGGGAGATTTCCACTTGAGGGAATTTTTTTCTTGACTCCTTTCTCTCTCATGTTTAGCCCCATTGCTTTTCTAATTTTAAGACGTTCGCCCCATTATGTTGATGATTTTAAGAACTTTCAACCCATTTCTGTCAATTTTAAGACCTTTCGTGCAATTTAGGTGTCAATTTTATCCTGGCGAGCGATAGCGAGCCTGTAATTTAAGAGGAACCGGCTTTCAGCCGGGACATTTTTCTACCGAAAAATGTACACATTTATCTTGAAAGGGGCTCAAGGGGGTGTAATCTTATGCTTGATAGATATCTAGAGACCAAACTAAAAACCTCCCCTTAAGCTTGATGGAGTCTAGCGAGGAAACTAAAATAAATATATAAATACAACACATTAAAAAAAGAACATAAAAAGCCACTACCCCCTTAAAGCCACTACCCCATTAAAGCCACTACCCCCTTAAAGCCACTACCCCCTTAAATTTCCCCTCCTAATTAATATTGGTAACCTGAATTATCCTTTATGTCATTTTGATTACGATTTTGGTTACATTTTTATTTCTACTCAAATTAGTCACATATATGAAGCCAGGGTAGCGCATTCAGTATCTTATCCTCTCTCTCTCTCTCTCTCAACGAACACGCACACACACTCACCCATACTATTTCCTTTCTCATTATTGAACACACACACACACACACACACACGCATCTCCCCCCCCCCCCCACCACCACACACACACCCACCCACCCACCCCCACACACACACTCAACGTCCCTGAACCCCAAGGACTCTCCATTGACCAAAAGAACTTCCCATACCATCCACACCTCATCATCACAACCCACCCACACTCATCTCCCTTTACATAACTCTTCTTCTTTTTATATTATACCCCATTATCCTTCCCTTCCTTTCCTAGTCTTGCAATAATTTATTTTAGTTCCCTTTCCTCTTGTCTTTCATTCTTGTTTCTGCTTTTATTCTTTTCTCTCTCTCTCTCTCTCTCTCTCTCTCTCTCTCTCTCTCTCTCTCTCTCTCTCTCTCTCTCTCTCTCTCTCTCTCTCTCTCTCTCTCTCTCTCTCTCTCTCCCCCCGTTTCATTGCACCATAATCTCTACCTCTCATTACCTATCTTACTCACATGTTTCGCTTTCTCTTGACATTTTCCTATCTACTCAATTCCTTCCCTCTTCCTTCTTACTCCATTATCGTGTTCTCTCCTCTGCTTCCTCTCCTCCCCCATTCCTCTCAAGCCTGTCCCATCTATCATACCCGCTAGCCTATCACGGAGTTCGTGAGACGTCACTACATCTACATCCCGTTACCTCTTTAAAAACTTGGACGATTTAAATAGTTGATTCTTTTAAAAATATGGAATATATATATATATATATATATATATATATATATATATCATTTGTTTCTGGCAAACATACTGTATATATATATACATGATAGGCATATCTATATATATAATATATATTTTATATCTAGTTCCAGGTAATAGATCCGAGCGTCTTTTACAACAGACGCGGTTAAAGGCAATAGCAGTTCAGCATTTAGTATTTTTGTAAGTTTTCAATATTTCTAACAATTTTCCTCTGGGGTTTAAAATGCGGTATCAACAAGGTTAGCTCATGATATTTGAGATCCAACGTTTCACAAGTTTAAACATCTTGCACATACCTAAGGGAATGGGCAGGAGCCGTTATCGAATACTCAGGACAAAGCAACATATTCGTATCCAAAAATTCAAAACTATAATTAGGCTAGCATCCACTTTTGTGTGGGGTGGCTGTTCCTGGTGGAAGCAGTCTATTCGCGAGACGGGCACTAAATCTTTCGGTGGTTTGGTTGTTGGCTAAATAGGGTGGCTACTTTGTCAGTAGTGTTTATGATAATTCTGTCACCAAGGTACGGGAATCTATCTAGGGCGAGAGGAACGAGGGCTAATGAACTGTAGCGCTTGCCGATAGGAAGAATTTGCCAAATTTTTGTTTGGTTGTTGATAGTGGGGTTGAGCGTTGGATATCAGAGCTCTAAAATAGCTAGTCTTCTGGGCATAAAATTCTTTGTCGAGTATGGTAGGTTTGTCTAGGTCGGCGCGAGTAGGCAAGTTTATAAAACTTAAAGAACTTTTATAGCGCCGATTAAGGTGGAGGGTATCGACGTGGGCGAGTCTGTGTCATTCAACTAGGATAGGGGTCACAGTCCCCAGAGGAGCTAAGTTCGGTATATCCAATGTCTTAGGTGGTTTATGGAAATGGTGAGTCTCCGTTACAATGGACTCTGATTGTAGGTCTTAGGAGATTGTAGTAAATAAGGAATTTTATTTTATTGTCAGGTTGGTTTTTGGGGAGGACGTTTGGAGTTGGCGATTTCTGGTTCATAATTTGGAAGGGTGTGGTCCAGAAGATCAGATGTAGAAAATGTAATGTCATTGGCCGGGTTGGTGCTAGGGGGAAGTCCTGTTGGCTTTCTAGGAGTGTAGTGCATGGCATTGGTGCCCAGTCAGTGTTGGCATTGTTGACTAGGACCTGGGTGCAGAAAATCATTCAATTCATTGTGTGTGCACAAACTGGAGTATCTTGTTTAGTGGCGAGAGTGTTTGCCTCCCAGGTCGAGCCCTGATGTATCGTTTAGGGCATTCACTTTCCCACAAAAACATTACGGGGGGCGATTTGGTGTACTAACGTAGTTTTGAAGCCGTGGTCGTGGAGGGAGACACCTCGAATGTCTCCGTTATGTACAGTAGTTGTTAATGATTGGAAATATAGTCAACAATTTCGAGGTATTCCAACATTGGAGCGTCACCAATGAACAATCTCTATCACCTAGAAAAATGGTACAAACAAGACCCCCCTAGCACCAACCGGCCAATGACATTACATTTTCTACAGAAACTACATATCTTCCGAACACACAACAGACGTAATCCATTATGAAAGATAATTCACAAAAACGTCCTCCCCACCCACCCTGACAATAAAATAAAATGTCATTAGCTTAGTGTACAAATCTCCTAGAGTCAGAAAATTGTTAGCTCCGTAACCGCCCCATTTCCACCAACTCACCGAAAGACGAGTTATTGGTCTGTGATATACCAGCATACACACCTCTGGCGGACTGTGGCTCCAAGTTGTGGAAGTGACACAGACTCGCCTTTCCCGTCGACTAACCCCCACCTTTATGTATAAAAGATCACTATGGGAGTCACCATCTTGCCCTAACTCGCGCCGATAGACATACAAAACTACCATACTCGACAAAGAATCAGACCCAGAAGACTAGCTATCCCCTTAGAAGCTCTAGTTTATCCAAACGCTTTAACTATGCTGAACAACCAGTACACAGGAAAGTCTTTTTAATCACACCTACAGGCAACTGCCCTCGTTCGATCTCGTGTGTCAGCCTCGAAGGACCTCTTCCGCGATCAGCACATACTTCAACCAATCACAATCAGCCACCCCCTTTTAACTACCCCAACACCGGTAAGATTTAGTGCCCGTCTCCTAAGCTGAATAAAATTGTCTAAAGAACAGCCACCCACTAGAAGTAGCTCCGCCAACACCTATTCTTGATCTCAAATTTTGTATAAATATTAGTTGCGAATGTCACTTATTCTATTATGGCTGACGTATTCCCTGAAGATTCATGTTTACTTAGGCCTACGTTGGATCCACCATGATATTTTATTTTACCTATATTTAACCCCAGAAAAAAAATCTAGAAATATTTCTTTTGAAAACTATATCAATAAAATTGACATGCTGAAACACTCCTCCTTAACCTCGTCGTTTCAAAGAGAATTATTATATATATATATCCATGTCTCTATTTTTGGCAGGTTACGGTACGAAACCATTCAGTACTGTCGGCATATTCTAGGAATTAATAATTATTTTAATCTATTCCTGACTCCGAAGCGTCATTTACAAATATAATCTGAAAATACCTTGAATTAAATAGCATTGGTTTAAAATTATCAACAAGAATGCTCATGATATTTGAGATAAATTGCCTGCATTTATTCCAATGAAAACAAAATAGCAGTAGTATTTCGTTATTGGCTTTAATCATCAGCGGCTCATCGTATTATTCAAATTTCTATCTCTGCTAGCATCCACTTTTGTATTGACTGAAGCTGGTGTTACAAGAAAAATGAAATTGTTTTCCTGTTAGTGTTTCTAGTAGCTAATATATGCAATTTCTCAAGCATGATAATTCTGACTCACCGGAAATAGTAATCTATCTTCAGTCTGATTTCCGATGCTAATGAACTAGACCTCTTTTTCTCTTTCTCTCCCTCTCTTTGTGGGCTTTAAATAATTCGGCCCCAATAATAGTGTTTGTATGATATCAACTCTAAACATAAATAATATGCGATAAGTGAGTGTATCGCATCCCAAGTTTATAAAACTTAAAGAACTTTGACCGCAAGCTAAAAAGTATTTTATTGGTTCTTGGGTTCACAGCCAAGAGGAGCTAAGTTCGATTTTCTCTAGGGAATATACATTTAGGTGAGTCTCCTTACACCCTGTGCCTCTGATTTACCTAGCAGTATAAATAGGAACTTAGTATAAGTGGACTGTTTTTAAGTCCCCCTTGGAGTTGGCGATCTGGTTCAATTTGGAAGGGTCCCGTCCAGGTCAGATGTCACCAATGTAAACATGGGGGTGGTGCGAAGTCCTGTCTGGCTTTCAGGAGTGTAGTGCCAGCGGCCCAGCAGTTGTGGCAGTGAGCTTAAATGGAACTGGATGCAGAAAATCACTTCAGCTCTCAGCACAACTGGAGTATCTTGGTTTAGTGGCGAGAGTGTTTGCCTCCCAGGTTCGAGCCCTGTCCCCTGGGTGGTCGCCCCACAAAAACATTACGGGGGGCGATTTCTGCATCTAACGAAGTTTAGGTGTGTTGGTAAAATTGTAAATGGTCACGTTATGTACAGTAGTTGTTAAGTTGGCAAATATAGTCAAGTGCCATTTCGAGGTTTCATTGGAGCGTACTGAACAATCTCTATCACCTTGGTGTTCTGTTTCACTCAGACCATAATGAGGACCTACGATGTAAATCTCGGTGGCTCAGCAATAATCCAGGGTAAATTTGATTACTTGTCCTACCTTTCATTTATTCATGTCATTAGCTGTAGTGTATTCATTTTGATGAGTCAGAAAATTGTTAGCCCTACCCTCTTAAAACTCACTTAAGACTGGAGTTATTGGTCTGTAGATATACAGTACACACCTATTTTCTGGCGGACTTGCTCCAAGTTGTGGAAGTATCAGCTACATTGTTCTAGTTCTTTATGTATCAGGATAAGTTGGGAGTCAAGTTTTCTATACTCGTCATAAATACAAACTAAAGAGTAATACGGTATAATAAGTGTTATCCCCTTAACGCAGTAGTTTACCTAGCTTTAACTATGCTTAACCCCTTGAGTACCAGGAAAGTCTTTTTAATCACACACTGGCAACTTTTCGACGATTGTGTTCAGCTCACGAAGGACCTCTAGAGATAATAAGGCTTCAAACTATCTCAATCAACCCTTTTAACTACCGGTACCATAAATCCTTCCTAAGCTGCATAAAATTGTCTAAAAATAACTAGAATAAAGTATAACACGTCGCTGGTACTCAAAGGGTTAATATTAGTAGCGAATGTTTATCATATTATGGCTGACGTATTCTACCTGGATTCATGTTTTAGGCCTACGTATACCATATATTTATTTTACTATACTTAATATAAAAAACATCATAGTTTTCTTTCATTTCTATATTCTTATATTGACATTCCTGGACACTCCTCCTGCCTCGTAATATCTATATTGAATTATTTAATGTATCTTCCATGTCCTCTTATTTATTTGCATATGATAGTTACGGTACGAAAATTTCCCTGTAGATATTATCATCAAAATAAATGCATTGTATTTTTTCTGTTAGGTGCTTCGGTCGGTAAGTTATGATCAAATATTTATTGATAAGGTTTATATGTTTTGTGATTTATGATAATGACAACTTTATACTGGGCTAATTCCAATGAAAACAAAATAGTAGTATTTCGATTGGTCTTTAATATGAGCGGCTATGTTATCAAATTTCTCTCTCTCTCTCTCTCTCTCTTAGAATGAAGTCCTGCCCACCTCGCTTTTATCGTAAGGTGTGTGTGGTTAGTGTATAATATATGTAAATATATGCAATTCTCACTCGCACACCTTCGCCTGACTCACCCGGAAATGTATCGTTTATTAAGGGAGCCCACCTCGCTTCTTTTTTCTCTTTCTCTCCCTCTCTCTTTGGCTTTTATCCATTCGGCCCCATTCAGCCTACTGTTTTAAGACGTTTACCGCCATCCAGGTGTCAACATTTTCCTAACGAGCGGTAGCGAGCCAGCATTTATATATTTTTGTTTTGACAGCAAGCTAAATCTGTAATTTTTGGTTCTTGGTTCACAGCCAAGAGGAGCTAAGTTCGATTTTCTCTAGGGAATATACATTTAGGTGAGTCTCCTTACACCCTGTGCCCCTGATTTACCTAGCAGTATAAATAGGAACTTAGTATAAGTGGACTGTTTTGAAGTCCCCTTTGGAGTTGGCGATCTGGTTCAATTTGGAAGGGTCCCGTCCAGGTCAGGTGTCACCAATGTAAACATGGGGGTGGTGCGAGGTCCTGTCTGGCTTTCAGGAGTGTAGTGCCAGCGGCCCAGCAGTTGTGGCAGTGAGCTTAAATGGAACTGGATGCAGAAAATCACTTCAGCTCTCAGCACAACTGGAGTATCTTGGTTTAGTGGCGAGAGTGTTTGCCTCGCTAGCGTGGGGACCCAGGTTCGAGCCCTGTCCCCTGGGTGGTCGCCGCACAAAACATTACGGGGGGGGGGGGGGGGGGGGGGGGCATTTCTGCATCTAACGAAGTTTAGGTGTGTTGGTAAAATTGGAAATGGTCACGTTATGTACAGTAGTTGTTAAGTTGGCAAAAATAGTCAAGTGCCATTTCGAGGTTTCATTGGAGCGTACTGAATAATCTCTATCACCTAGGTGTCCTGTTTCACTCAGGCCATAATGAGGACCTACGATGTAAATCTCGGTGGCTCAGCAATAATCCAGGGTAAATTTGATTACTTGTCCTACCTTTCATTTATTCATGTCATGAGCTGTAGTGTATTCATTTTGATGAGTCAGAAAATGGTTACCCCTACCCTCTTAAAACTCACTTAAGACTGGAGTTATTGGTCTGTATATATACAGTACACACCTATTTTCTGGCGGACTTGCTCCAAGTTGTGGAAGTATCAACTAGATTGTTCTAGTTCTTTATGTATCATGATAAGTTGGGAGTCAAGTTTTCTATACTCGTCATAAATACAAACTAAAGAGTAATACGGTATAATAAGTGTTATCCCCTTAACGCAGTAGTTTACCTAGCTTTAACTATGCTTAACCCCTTGAGTACCAGGGAAGTCTTTTTAATCACACACTGGCAACTTTTCGACGATTGTGTTCAGCTCACGAAGGACCTCTAGAGATAATAAGGCTTCAAACTATCTCAATCAACCCTTTTAACTACCGGTACCATAAATCCTTCCTAAGCTGCATAATATCGTCTAAAAATAGATAGAATAAAGTATAACACGTCGCTGGTACTCAAAGGGTTAATATTAGTAGCGAATGTTTATCATATTATGGCTGACGTATTCTACCTGGATTCATGTTTTAGGCCTACCTATACCATATATTTATTTTACTATATTTAATATAAAAAACATCATAGTTTTCTTTCATTTCTATATTCTTATATTGACATTCCTGGACACTCCTCCTGCCTCGTAATATCTATATTGAATTATGAATGTATCTTCCATGTCCTCTTATTTATTTGCATGATAGTTACGGTACGAAAATTTCCCTGTAGATATTATCATCAAAATAAATGCATTGTATTTTTTCTGTTAGGTGCTTCAGTCGGTAAGTTATGATCAAATATTTATTGATAAGGTTTATATGTTTTGTGATTTATGATAATGACAACTTTATACTGGGCTAATTCCAATGAAAACAAAATAGCAGCAGTATTTCGATTGGTCTTTAATATGAGCGGCTATGTTATCAAATTTCTCTCTCTCTCTCTCTCTCTCTCTTAGAATGAAGTCCTGCCCACCTCGCTTTTATCGTAAGGTGTGTGTGGTTAGTGTATACATGTAAATATATGCAATTCTCACTCACACACCTTCGCCTGACTCACCCGGAAATGCATCGTTTATTAAGGGAGTCCACCTCGCTTCTTTTTTCTCTTTCTCTCCCTCTCTCTTTGGCTTTTATCCATTCGGCCCCATTCAGCCTACTGTTTTAAGACGTTTACCGCCATCCAGGTGTCAATATTTTCCTAGCGAGCGGTAGCGAGCCAGCATTTATATATTTTTGTTTTGACAGCAAGCTAAATCTGTAATTTTTGGTTCTTGGTTCACAGCCAAGAGGAGCTAAGTTCGATTTTCTCTAGGGAATATACATTTAGGTGAGTCTCCTTACACCCTGTGCCTCTGATTTACCTAGCAGTATAAATAGGAACTTAGTATAAGTGGACTGTTTTTAAGTCCCCTTTGGAGTTGGCGATCTGGTTCAATTTGGAAGGGTCCCGTCCAGGTCAGGTGTCACCAATGTAAACATGGGGGTGGTGCGAGGTCATGTCTGGCTTTCAGGAGTGTAGTGCCAGCGGCCCAGCAGTTGTGGCAGTGAGCTTAAATGGAACTGGATGCAGAAAATCACTTCAGCTCTCAGCACAACTGGAGTATCTTGGTTTAGTGGCGAGAGTGTTTGCCTCGCTAGCGTGGGGACCCAGGTTCGAGCCCTGTCCCCTGGGTGGTCGCCGCACAAAACATTACGGGGGGGCGATTTCTGCATCTAACGAAGTTTAGGTGTGTTGGTAAAATTGGAAATGGTCACGTTATGTACAGTAGTTGTTAAGTTGGCAAAAATAGTCAAGTGCCATTTCGAGGTTTCATTGGAGCGTACTGAACAATCTCTATCACCTAGGTGTTCTGTTTCACTCAGGCCATAATGAGGACCTACGATGTAAATCTCGGTGGCTCAGCAATAATCCAGGGTAAATTTGATTACTTGTCCTACCTTTCATTTATTCATGTCATGAGCTGTAGTGTATTCATTTTGATGAGTCAGAAAATTGTTACCCCTACCCTCTTAAAACTCACTTAAGACTGGAGTTATTGGTCTGTAGATATACAGTACACACCTATTTTCTGGCGGACTTGCTCCAAGTTGTGGAAGTATCAACTAGATTGTTCTAGTTCTTTATGTATCAGGATAAGTTCGAAGTCAAGTTTTCTATACTCGTCATAAATACAAACTAAAGAGTAATACGGTATAATAAGTGTTATCCCCTTAACGCAGTAGTTTACCTAGCTTTAACTATGCTTAACCCCTTGAGTACCAGGGAAGTCTTTTTAATCACATACTGGCAACTTTTCGACGATTGTGTTCAGCTCACGAAGGACCTCTAGAGATAATAAGGCTTCAAACTATCTCAATCAACCCTTTAAACTACCGGTACCATAAATCCTTCCTAAGTTGCATAAAATTGTCTAAAAATAACTAGAATAAAGTATAACACGTCGCTGGTACTCAAAGGGTTAATATTAGTAGCGAATGTTTATCATATTATGGCTGACGTATTCTACCTGGATTCATGTTTTAGGCCTACGTATACCATATATTTATTTTACTATATTTAATATAAAAAACATCATAGTTTTCTTTCATTTCTATATTCTTATATTGACATTCCTGGACACTCCTCCTGCCTCGTAATATCTATATTGAATTATTTAATGTATCTTCCATGTCCTCTTATTTATTTTTTTTATTTTTATTTTTATTTTTTTTTCTATATTCCAACTTACTTCCTCTCGGGCATAGGCTGAGAGCCTTAACATTCACCGCTTTACAATGAACAGTGAAGCCCGTGAGGTCTTGTTCCAGTCTAGGGAGTGAGACATGTGAAGCACGCAGAGTACAACGAGCACCTGCCATCTTGCCTTCACATGAGGCACAGTGCTCACTCCTGGCCCGAAACGACCCCATCTCTGAAGCCACCTCGTTCCCGTACTTCACAGTCTTACCCCCTACACTCGGACTCTCACACTTACACACACACAACGCCACCTGTTGAGCAGATAACTCACCAGGCATTGCACCCCTATAGCATATTTTGAATATGTGAATATTCATACAGTGCTATTTAATCAGGGAACAATGAGGGTATTTTATTGACGTTTCGGTGGGCTTGTGGTAATGCACTGATACCAGGTACAGCACAAATTCCACCCAATATCTTCCCATTGATACATCGGGATTTGAACCCGGGACCTTTGGATTACCAGGCCAGTGGCAACACCACTCCACCACACCTCCCCTAAAGATATGATAGTTATGGTACGAAAATTTCCCTGTAGATATTATCATCAAAATAAATGCATTGTATTTTTTCTGTTAGGTGCTTCGGTCGGTAAGTTATGATCAAATATTTATTGATAAGGTTTATATGTTTTATGATTTATGATAATGACAACTTTATACTGGGCTAATTCCAATGAAAACAAAATAGCAGCAGTATTTCGATTGGTCTTTAATATGAGCGGCTATGTTATCAATTTCTCTCTCTCTCTCTCTCTCTCTCTCTCTCTCTCTCTCTCTCTCTCTCTCTCTCTCTCTCTCTCTCTCTCTCTCTCTCTCTCTCTCTCTCTCTCCTCTCTCTCTCTCTCTCTCCCTCTCTCTCTCTCTCTCTCTCTCTCTCTCTCTCTCTCTCTCTCTCTCTCTCTCTCTCTCTCTCTCTCTCTCTCTCTCTCTCTCTCTCTTAAAATGAACTCCTGCCCACCTCGCTTTTATCATAAGGTGTGTGTGGTTAGTGTATATCTGTACATATATGCAATTCTCACTCACACACCTTCGCCTGACTCACCCGGAAATGCATCGTTTATTAAGGGAGTCCACCTCGCTTTTTTTTCTCTTTCTCTCCCTCTCTCTTTGGCTTTTATCCATTCGGCCCCATTCAGCCTACTGAAGACGTTTACCGCCATCCAGGTGTCAATATTTTCCTAGCGAGCGGTAGCGAGCCAGCATTTATATATTTTTGTTTTGACAGCAAGCTAAATCTGTAATTTTTTCGATAGAAAAATGTCTCCGGCGAAGCCGGATTTCTCCATACAATGCTGGCTCGCTATCGCTCGCCAGGAAGAAATGGACACCTGGATGGGGATAATTAACGTCTTAAAACAGTTGGCTGAATGGGGCCGAATGGATACAAGCCAGGGAAAGAGAGAAAAGGAGAGAAAAATAAATAAAAGCCGGTGACCCCCCTTAAAGAAGACAATGGGAGAAAAACAGACATATATTATGTGAGGAGGTTCCAACTTGCCCCTTCCCACTCTTTACATTTATATTTTCTAGCCTACCCTGACCTTAAAGTGCGCGTGCTCTCACACACACACACACACACACACACACACACACACACACACACACACACACACACACACACACACACACACACATATCTCTCTCTCTCTCTCTCTCCCCCTCTCCAAAAAACTTGACCCCAAATATCGTGGGTGGCATCAGAAAACGAAAAACACCACGAAGTGAATTAATGCCAAGGGAAAACTTGAGATAATTCACAACGACGACGGAACGAGTATAAAATTATCTAAATCATTTCAGAAACGTGGGTGTCTTTTTTTATATTATTGTTTTATGCTAACACTGTCATTTAGGTGTCGATCTTTTCCTGGCGAGAGATAGCGAGCCTGTAACTCTAAGAGGAATCGGCCTTCGGCCGGGATATTAATTGTACCGAAAAATGTACAAATATATCTTGAAGGGGGTTCTAGGGAGTGTTATTTTAAGCTTGATGGAGGTGATAGCGAGGAAACTAAAACATAAATTAATGTATAACTTAAGGGGCTTTCCCATATTCACTATTTTCATCGGCGATCTCATACGATTGCCCATAATCGTATGAAGTCGTATATAAATCGTGTATAATCTCATGACTTGCCGATGATTCTCATGTGTCGCACAGGGCATATCACGAGTCGTGTCAAACTTTGGAAAGTTCAAAAGAACTCACGACTGGTTACGATGCTCACGAGTCATCGTAAGCCGCGCCGATATGTTGCCAAATATTTGCCGATGCATTGGCAAGTAGCCTTATGCATCGGCGATGGCCTCTATGAAAAAAAAGTTACGCCGATACGACCCGTCGTACGATGACTCTCGGAGACATTTCGGCAATTAATCGGCGCACAATCTGCAACATATAAGATGGTTATTGCATGACTTGCCGAAAGTATACCCGGTCAACAGGAGTGTGCACGACGGTGCACGAGGATGTTGTTGATATGATAAGTCCTGCAGACAATTTTATTCAAATTAATTAGTACCCACCTGAGTTAAAGGGTACCGGTACGTGAGATGATCCTTAATTTAACCACTTCGTTCATAGAGTTTCTTCCTAATCTAAGAAAAAATCGGGTGGCAATAGCATTAACAAAATAAATAATGTGGCGTCTGATTTGATATAGTTATTATATACTGTATAAATATCTATACATTAAGGTACCAATTAGTATATACTCGCCCATTTGATATAGTTATTGTAATGCCCTCGAAAATATCCCGCAACCCTAATAATGTACTACCCGAGTTGATGTCAGGTATAGTGTAAAATAGTCGTTGATGGGAAGTCCAATAAACTCATCACATGAAACACCACGAGACTATCACCTGGTTCTTACAAATCGGACTAAGGTTACTATACTTTTGTACGTCCGTGGTAGTACAGTGGGTTAGCGCGTGGGCCTGGTTGACCTATGGAGGATATGGTTACTAACCAGGGTTCGAAGCCCACCCAAGGCATCTCAAAACCTGTGGGTTTTTAGGAGGGTTAAGCTCCCTTCAGAGGTTCGAGCCCCGCGCCAGGCACCAGGAAAGGTCGACCCTAAGTGGGCCTGGGGAGTTTTCAGGAGACCATAAATTCCCTTCACACCCAGCATAACATTGGCGGCAGCGGTGGTTCTTGATTCGGATAGAAGATTTCATTGCATTTCATGTTGCAGAACAATAGAAGCATTGTAACATCGCGGAAATGGCCGCAGTTCCCTGGCACATCCCCATCCCCCAATACGATGGGGACACATACGAAATCGAAACATACATGGACATGGTAAAACCAGTGTTAGACTTGGCGTATAACACGGACCGTACAAAAATAGCCGTCCTCTTAACGCACCTGGGAAAAGCCGTTTCCCTCGTTGCCCCACAGGTTACCCCTGAACTCACCTGGGATCAATTTAGACCCATTGTAATCGATGCCCTTGAGCCATCACTAGGTATTTTCGTCGCCTTTGCAAAAATCAAAGACATAAAGTTCGAAGGCGATCTAGACGCCACCATTGCCTCCATTCGTCAGCAAGTAAGAGCTGCATTCCCTGCTCTTCCCGTGGAGCAACAAAACCAAATTCTCTTTGTCTACCTCGTGCAAGTGTTACCCTTTTCCATCCTACAACACTTCACTGTGCATGACCCCGTTGATTTCTCTAAAGATCTAATCACCATACGAAAGTTTTTAGCGATCATCAAAAATTCCCCCACTCAGAAATCAGCTGCACGTTTTTCACGCCCACCCAGAAAGAATCAGAACGAAGCTCATCCTCCCTCACCTCCCTCTCCTCCACCACTGTACATGATGTCACTCCGCGACGCCACTCCACCACCCCCCTCACATTTTTTCCCACATAAAAGAACACGATTCCATCCCTCTGCCTCATACCACCCCTCCTCAACCTCTAAACAATTTCCTTCCTCTGCATCTCAAACTTCCACACCCCAGTACATATGTTCAATCCGCCCATTCCATTCATCATATCCCAACCACAGAAATAAAAAGAAACCAGCACCAACTCCGTCCACTCTCAACCACCCCACCATTTTACACAGCAAAACACCTCATCCTATACGCTCCCCCACCTCGCATCCTCCATCACTGAAGAATAACCACAAACATCCTTCTGCTACCAAATCCACACCTAACCTCACTCTCCACCCCATCCCATCAATCCCACCCCCCATTCATCCATCCTTTCCCATCCCCCCTCAACCAACAAACCCCCATTGCCAACTGTGACTGCAAAATCCTCTCTCTCTAACAAAGAAAAAGAGAAAACCCTATCCACCTCCCCAACCTCTATCCAAGAAAACCAATGTATTCCTCCACCTAAACCTATCCTGAATAAGTCCCTCTATCCTCCTGAGAAATCAAACCCCATGCACCCTTCCAAGATGACCCCCCATGAAATCCCAACCCCAGTGCACCCTTCCTTGCCTCTATCCACTCTGTTCATCCCAACAATCCCCCCCTCAATCAATGAAGCTCCCGTGCCAACAACAACCAATAAACCAACACTCTCTTGCTCAACCTTCATCAGAGAAAAACCCTCACCCCCTTCTCCAACCCCAAACAAGGAAAATCCTCCAACCCCTTACCCAACCTCACCCCCTAACTCTCCCATACCAACCCCACCCCAACAACGCAAAACCCCTGTGAACCCCAAAATGACACCAATATCCCTAAGTCTTTCCCTAATACCCTCAACCCCCAGCAGCTTACACGAAGTAACCTCAAGTTTTTCCCCACCTTCCACACCTAACCTCACTCCACACCCTATCCACCAGGCTCCCTCCGCCAAATCCGTTCCACCCTTGCCAGAAATTACCTGCTCCACGCCACCTCTCCCATCCTCACCACCCCTCAACCTCTCCACCCCAACAACCCCTTTCAAACCCCGACACTGCCTGTCCAGACCCCCTCAAAAATTCCCCTATCAAAACACCCCACCCCAACCCCCCAAACCCTCATAAACCGTCAACCTCCAACATTCCTCACCCTTACCGCCACCCCTCCCACAACCACAACCCTCTACACCATTCAACCCCCCTCCAGAAACAACCTCTTCCCCAGCCAACTTACCAACAAACCACACTCCACCTTCTATACCTCCACAGACTCACCAGACGCACACACAAACACCCTTTAAATCCCACCGCTGCCACCAATGTTATACCCTGATTTTATTCAGGATTAACTATTGCGTAGGTGAGTTCTGCAAGACTGGAATATCCGGTTTCATATACATACATGTGAGGGGTCAACAGAACACATAAATAGAATCTCGGAACGTGATCTGGTAGCTACATAGAGCACCCATCATGCGGACCCTAACAATATTGGGATTGCTGAGGTGATACAGCTACGATACCTTACGACCTTAAAGAGGCTAGGGACTAGCCTAGTTAAAGAAGGATGTAATGTAATGCCCTCGAAAATATCCCGCAACCCCAATAATGTACTACCCGAGTTGACGTCAGGTATAGTGTAAAATAGTCGTTGATGGGAAGTCCAATAAACTCATCACGTGAATCACCACGAGACTATCACCTGGTTCTTACAAATCGGACTAAGGTTACTATACTTTTGTACGTCCGTGGTAGTACGGCCTGGTTGACCTATGGAGGATATGGTTACTAACCAGGGTTCGAACCCCACCCAAGGCATCTCAAAACCTTTGGGTTTTTAGGAGGGTTAAACTCCCTTCAGAGGTTCGAGCCCCGCGTCAGGCACCAGGAAAGGTTGACCATAAGTGGGCCTGGGGAGTTTTCAGGAGACCATAAATTCCCTTCACACCCAGCATTTCAGTTATTATATACTGTATAAATATCTATACATTAAGGTACCAATTAGTATATACTCGCCCATTTGATATAGTTATTATATACTGTATAAATATCTATATATTAAGGTACCAATTAGTATATACTCGCCCATTTGATATAGTTATTATATACTGTATAAATATCTATACATTAAGGTACCAATTAGTATATACTCGCCCATTTGATATAGTTATTATATACTGTATAAATATCTATACATTAAGGTACCAACTAGTATATACTCGCCCATTTCGTATTCCTCCTTCATCTTTCATTCAGATAGTTTTCTTGCTCGTTCTTCATTAACCAGCTCTTCGTTTATATCTTCTACTTTTTCGTTTGCTTACTTTATTTTTCTTCGTCTTCTTGTTCCCCATTCAGACGCTACTTCTATCTCTTCCTCCTCCTCCTCCTCCTCCTCCTCCTCCTCCTACCATCCTGCTTTCTTTCTTCCCCACTATGCCAAACCGTTACCTCTCCCTCTCATCCCTGACCATCCTATTCTTCGCTTTCCAGCTACTATCTTTTATAAACACTTCGCTGGAATTTTGTTATAAGCTATAATTATATCCTTGACTTAAGGGGAGGTATTTAGTTTGTTCCCTACGTTTTCATAAAGCTTAAAATGACCCCCCCTAGACCCCCTTTCAAGATAAATTTGTACATTTTTCGGTAGAAAAATGTCCCGGCCGAAGGCCGATTGCTCTTAAATTACAGGCTCGCTATCGCTCGCCAGGAAAAAATTGACACCTTAATGTCTTAAAATTGACAGAAATGGGGCAAAATGTCTTAAAATTTCTAAACTACTAGGGCGAACGTCTTAAAATTTCAAAAGCAATGGGGCTAAAGATGAGGGAGAAAGGGGTCCAGAAAAAAATCCCTCAAGTGGAAATCTCCCCTTAATTTTACTTCACATGTATACAATGTTTTCTTTCTATCCTTGTCTATCCTATTTTGGCATAATTGGATGTTCTTTATTTTGTTGCATGTTGAGTTACCTGCAACATATTGTGGATACCCCTGTGAAACTGTACCGAACACAGGTGAGATAACGCAATACTTTAAATTCAAAGGCTTTAAGGGGAGATGGTTCACTTTTTGGGCGATTTTTGCATATATTCATAATTTGTCTTGTTTCCTCCCTAGACCTCCATCAAATTAAAAAAAAAAAAAAAAACATTAGATCCCCCTTCTAGATTAATTTGTACATTTTTCGGTAGAAAAATCTCTCTCTCTCTCTCCCTCTCTCTCTCTCATTCTCTCTCTCTCTCTCTCTCTCTCTCTCTCTCTCTCTCTCTCTCTCTCTCTCTCTCTCTCTCTCTCTCTCTCTCTCTCTCTCTCTCTCTCTCTCTCTCTCTCTCTCTCTCTCTCTCTCTCTCTCTCTCGTTAGTTTAGTTTCTTTTCTACTTTTTCTCTCCCAAGTCGTGTATGGAAGGAAGAAGGTCAGGAGAATTATATGCCAGATGTTACGACGCGGGAGGAGGATGAGCCAACCAAATGGAGAGTAGATTATCAATACACGGTGGTTGCGCAACAGCTTTAAGGGGACAGAGGTTATTTTTGGAGGGCTGTTTATTTATATATTCATGTATTTTTTAGTTTCCTCCCTTGACCTTCATCAAACTTAAAAAAACATCCAGGAGATTCACCTACGAGATTAATTTGTACATTTTTCGGTAGAAAAATGTCACGGCCGAAGGCTGGTTCCTCCACAATTACAGGCTCGCTATCGTTCGCCAGGAAATATATCGACACCTACAGGACACGATAGGAATTAACATTGACAAAGAAATGGGGCGAAAGGTCATAAAATCGACATACTAATAGGGCAAACGTCTTAACATTTTAAAACTAATGGGGATAAGCATGAGGAAGAAAGATGACCAGAAAACCGGCCCATCTCCCCTTAACACTATCTGATCTGACGCCTGAGGGGTTAACATGATATCTTGATTAATTATCATTGAGTGGACTCCCGCACATTCCTTCTCTTCTTATGTAATCGTCTATTATTAGCCAGAGTATATATAAGCTAAGGTTAGTGGAATATTAACGTAAAATCATGAATATATGGACAAACAAAAGTGTTCTATGGTCATATTTCCTCAGTCACATGTTTAATTAACATATATAATTAATATATACAGTGAGTTCACTGCTCAATAGGTGGCGTTCTGAGAGTGAGGGTCTGAGTCTGGAGGGTGAGACGGTGAAGCACTTGAGCGAAGCAACCAGCCGCTTCAGAGATGGAGCTGCTTCGAGCCATGATGGATGCTTCACATGTCTCACTCCCCAGACTGGAACAAGACCTCACGGGCTTCACCGTGTTGAGCGGTGTAAAGTACAGGCTCTCAGCCTATGCCCGGGAGGGAGTAGTTGGAATATAGAAAAAAAACAAAAAAGTATATCCACCTACATGAATCTTGAAACTTAAACAAACAATATCTGGAACATTTGGGATATAACTTATTTTGTTTTTGTTTGGGTTCGTTAGTGACTGGAATGGGTGTATGTTTATTATGATATAACTGTACGACCGGATTGGCATCTTTTTCGTGCAACAGGATTTTCGTGTAATTATTACCTCCAAGTGGGAAGGACTTGGAGTGTGTGTAGTTGTTGTTGTTGTTGTTGTTGTTGTTGTTTGGGAGGTTTTGTAGGAGTAAATCATAACTATTTAATAATAATGTAGTCGTCATTATTAGACACAATATGGTCGTGATATTCTTGAATATATAACTCACAGGCATTGGCAATATAATCAACGGCTGTTGCAAAATAACAAATGTGTGTGTGTGGGTGTGATATAACACATTTATGCACTTTAATACAACATTGGTGGAACTATACCCAGTTAAATCATTTAATTATTCAGCTATTTTTAGTTACCATTAAGTAAATAGACATTTGGAGAGAGAGAGAGAGGGAGAAGGGGGAAAGGGGGAGGCTGACTGTATGTGGTATGAAAGGGAAGTTGAGAGGGAGAAAGGGTTCCTCTCAAGGATGAGGGAAGCTGTCAATAGCCTACTGTAGCTAGGAGAGAGATTACGGGAGGAGGTCCCTTACAACACGGAGACTGGAGAACCTAATTTACCTTGTCACCAATTTTGGAAACTCCCGTGTCAATTAATCGGAGATGGTTCACTTTTTGGCCGATTATTTCATATATATAAAAACAAAAATTCTAGTTTCCTCCCTAGACCTCCATCAAACTTTAAAAAAACATCATCAAATCACCCTTCTAGGTTATTTTGTAAATTTTTCGGTTGAATAATGTTCCGGCCGAAGGCCGGTTCTTCCAAAATTACAGGCTCACTATCGTTCGCCAGGAAAAAATTGACACCTAAATAGCATTGACTAGGAAATGGGACGGAAAGTCTTAAAATCGACAAACTAACGGGGCAAACGTCTTAAAATCTAAAAACCAGTGAGGCTAAACATGAGGGAGAAGAGGGGCCAGAAAAACCGGCCCATCCCCCCTTAATCAGTCAACATTATGTTTTCGGTAAGCCTAACAAACTGAACTTCACCCATTGAAAGCTAGGATAAGATGGATTAGCTAGGTTAGGGGGTTAGGAAAGTTGAAATAAGCTAGATTATAATTATTATGGCAGGATCCTAGGTGAGTTAAATTTACCTAATCTGCTTAAGGGAGCCCACCTCGCTTTTTTTCTCTTTCTCTCCCTCTCTCCTTGGCTTTCCTTGTTTTGTTTTGTTTTTTTCTATGTGATTGAGGGAGGCAAAAGGCAGAACTGCCTATAGCGAGTGCCTCCCCCATAGTTGAAAGAGTGACAGGGCCAAAATCAAGGGACGTCCGAGCCAAAATGCCTGGACATACGGATTTGAAGCAATTTAAGTCATAGGCAGACGGAAAGACTGATTCTGGGAGAGAGTTCCAGAGCTCAGCTGTTGAGTAGAAGAAAGGCTGAGAGTAACGTTTCACTCTCGGGTTGGAGAGTTGCACAGAGTAGGGGTGGGATTGAGTTGCAAGACGGGCTTGTATCCATTCGCCCCATTCAGCCTACTGTTTTAAGACGTTTAACCCAATCCAGGTGTCAATATTTTCCTGGCGAGCGGGAGCGAGCCAGCATATGTATATTTTTGTTTTGACAGCAAGCTAAATTTGTACATTTTACGATAGAAAAATTTCTCCGCCGGCGAAGCCGGATTTCTCCATTCAATGCTGGCTCGCTATCGCTCACCAGGAAGAAATCGACACCCGGATGGGGATAAACGTCTTAAAACAGTTGGCTGAATGGGGCCGAATGGATACAATCTAGGGAAAGAGAGGAAAGGAGAGAAAAATAAAAAAAGGCCGGTGACCCCCTTTAATTTGTCCCAAACTAGCTTTCATATTATCACCAACCCATCACTTAACTTACAGATAAACCTAATTAATACAATCAATGAAACTAATGAATACGTGTGGTACTCCAAGGAATCGAATCTAGGATACTCACACCGAAATTCCGCTCACTAACCATTATGCTCTCAAGACAAGCTCACAGAATATTATCCGATCTCGAATACTGGATATTAATTTAAGCATGTACATAACCCAACTGCACTATGATAGCCTAATGATTACACATAATCCAATCCCCTTTCCAGGATTCATTTAATACCTTGGGACAACAAGCCTGTTAAATGTTGCTAATATGCCAGTATGCAGTATGCATATTAAAATTATCACCCTTTGGGCAGAAGTTAGACCAACTAGGATAATAATACAATACAGAAGACACAATGTAGGGAGGAAATAAGATAGTGAAGAAGAATAAACTGTACAGTAGAATAATATACTTAAACTGCAAGGAGGACACAATGTAGGAAGGACACAATGTAGGAAGGACACAGTGTAGGAAGGACACAGTGTAGGAAGGACACAATGTAGGAAGGACACAATGTAGGAAGGACACAATGTAGGGAGGAAATAAGATAGTGAAGAAGAGAATAGAACTGTACAGTAGGAATAAATAAAAAAACTGCAAGGAGGACACAATGTAGGAAGGACACAATGTAGGAAGAACACAATGTAGGAAGGACACAATGTAGGAAGGACACAATGTAGGAAGGACACAATGTAGGAAGGACACAATGTAGGAAGGACACAATGTAGGGAGGAAATAAGATAGTGAAGAAGAATAAACTGTACAGTAGAATAATATACTTAAACTGCAAGGAGGACACAATGTTGGAAGGACACAATATAGGAAGGACACAATGTAGGAAGAACACAATGTAGGAAGGACACAATGTAGGAAGGACACAATGTAGGAAGAACACAATGTAGGAAGGACACAATGTAGGAAGGACACAATGTAGGAAGGACACAATGTAGGAAGAACACAATGTAGGAAGAACACAATGTAGGAAGAACACAATGTAGGAAGGACACAATGTAGGAAGAACACAATGTAGGAAGGACACAATGTAGGAAGGACACAATGTAGGAAGGACACAATGTAGGAAGGACACAATGTAGGAAGACACATGTAGGAAGAAACAATGTAGGAGAACACAAGTATGAAGGACACAATGTAGGAAGAACACAATGTAGGAAGAACACAATGTAGGAAGGACACAATGTAGGAAGGACACAATGTAGGAAGAACACAATGTAGGAAGAACACAATGTAGGAAGAACACAATGTAGGAAGGACACAATGTAGGAAGAACACAGTGTAGGAAGGACACAATGTAGGAAGGACACAATGTAGGAAGAACACAATGTAGGAAGAACACAATGTAGGAAGGACACAATGTAGGAAGAACACAATGTAGGAAGGACACAATGTAGGAAGAACACAATGTAGGAAGAACACAGTGTAGGAAGGACACAATGTAGGAAGAACACAATGTAGGAAGAACACAGTGTAGGAAGGACACAATGTAGGAAGGACACAATGTAGGAAGAACACAATGTAGGAAGGACACAATGTAGGAAGAACACAATGTAGGAAGGACACAGTGTAGGAAGGACACAATGTAGGAAGGACACAGTGTAGGAAGGACACAATGTAGGAAGGACACAATGTAGGAAGAACACAATGTAGGAAGGACACAATGTAGGAAGGACACAATGTAGGAAGGACACAATGTAGGAAGGACACAGTGTAGGAAGGACACAATGTAGGAAGGACACAATGTAGGAAGGACACAGTGTAGGAAGGACACAATGTAGGAAGGACACAATGTAGGAAGGACACAGTGTAGGAAGGACACAATGTAGGAAGGACACAGTGTAGGAAGGACACAATGTAGGAAGGACACAGTGTAGGAAGGACACAATGTAGGAAGGACACACAATGTAGGAAGAACACAATGTAGGAAGGACACAATGTAGGAAGGACACAATGTAGGAAGGACACAATGTAGGAAGGACACAGTGTAGGAAGGACACAATGTAGGAAGGACACAATGTAGGAAGGACACAGTGTAGGAAGGACACAGTGTAGGAAGGACACAATGTAGGAAGGACACAGTGTAGGAAGGACACAATGTAGGAAGGACACAGTGTAGGAAGGACACAATGTAGGAAGGACACAATGTAGGAAGGACACAATGTAGGAAGGACACAATGTAGGAAGGACACAGTGTAGGAAGGACACAATGTAGGAAGGACACAATGTAAGAAGGACACAATGTAGGGAGGAAATAAGATAGTAAAGAATAATATACTGTACAGTAGAATAACATATTTACACTGCAAGGAGGAACTACAACAGTATAGGAATGTAAGAATGGAAGGTAGGGAGTGGGAGGGTTGGTTGCTGGCAGGAGAGGATATCTACCCTGGCAGCCTTGAGGTCCAGCTGGGTGTGTGATGGAGTGGGGGAGAGGCTGCGTGCTGGGAGGAGATAGAGACGTGCTCTTACCTATATATAGTACATAGTACAGTCGCGCAAATAAGTGATGTCTCGGCACCAAATATGTTTTGATCCATAATTGGTATCAGCAATATCTAAGCTTCATGTCTTCATATCGAGTGAAATATACAAACATGTTCCTACACTTACCCACCCTATTCAACATCTGACAGACTTTAATACAGCACAGAGCAAGCCAAACGTAATGATAGCTGGGACATGACTTATTAGCGCGACCGTACATATACAGATCTTGAGGTGCAGAATAGAATGTTGGTGGTGTAGAGATTATAAGAACAAAAAGCACACCCAGCGGATGGCGAACATTTTCCTCGGACTAATCACAGACCTAGATATAGAATAGCAGGTACAGATTAAACAAGCCCTATACCTCGTACTTGTAACCAATATGTTTACACCGTTT
>CM064486.1:8317892-8377892 GCA_032716605.1 Paralithodes platypus | reverse complement strand
GAATGGGGCCGAATGGATATAACCCAGAGGGAGAGAGAGATACATAACACGAGGTGGGGGTCCCTTAAAACCATATCTCTGAAAGATTAGTGTCTGTTTGCGGGTGCCAACATATTAGCTATATAGTTCTTGATAGTTCATACAGTCTTAACAATTTGGGTTGTATAATCTATGATCTTTACGTAAAGAATTCCTTACTAATTCATTAATAGAACAGCAATAGAATATAGTAGGCATGACGATTGTGCTATTTACAGAAAGCAGTCAAATAGTTACCTTATCTAAGTGGAAAACAAATAACACCATAAAGAGTTACAGGAAATCTGAACAAGGAGTGTATCTTCCCTCCCTGTATCAGTATAAATATATTTCTCAAGTTCCTGGTGGCTGGACCTGGAAAATCCTCTACCTATAGTCTATTCGCTGTAAGTAGGCGATAAATCATGACTTCTAACCTCTGTAACTAAAAAACTACTAGAGTAATCGAACTAAGATGTCTACCATTTGGGATGAGTCAGTCAAGGAATAGATCTGGAAAGTTACAGCCCATTTGCTCAAGCCCTTTTCGAGTTACCGAGGATAGAGGTCATGATTTATCGCCTGCTTACAGAAAATCCACTACTCAGTATAATTTTCCCTACAAGGTGCAGAAACTCCTTTGGGTGGATGATGTCATAAACTGACGACATTGCCACCGACTTACCAATTAATGCCTATACTAACCCTTTAACAAAAAGAAACTCTTCAAAGTCTTGCTTAAGTTCTTTAACAGATTATGACAGTAACTCTTAAAGGCATTGTTGCCATACTGTTTGAAAGGGAAACATATAAATAAACTTACATGGTGAACGGACAACTCAATCTTCAGATCTCAACACTTTTAGGTTAGGGTGAGCTAGATTGGGAATTTAACTGATCACTGATTATCTCCTCCTTGATCTGACACTGTTGATAGATACTGTTATAAATGGCCCACTGGTGGGGTTGTCCATGAACCTGCATTTATAGAGTCATTAACCCCTTCGTACCGGTGACGTATTTTTTATTTGATTTCAGCTGCATGTAGACGATGTTATTAAACTTAGGAAGATGTGTGTGTGTGAATTTGTATTTTGTTTGTGTGTGTTCATTTTTTTTTTTTTTTTTTTTTTTTTCCTATTCGGGCTCTGTCTTGAGTCGGCCACCCCCAGAAAAAAAAGGAGAAGTGGGGATTGGGCCTGAGTATATGGATGGAGGAAGGATATATGGTAGCTAAAAGGATTCATTGCAATACTGTGTAGCCTTTTTATGGGTAGACGTCCTTCCTAAGTTGAATAGAATCGTTTAGTAGTTGTCAGAATATAATGAAAAGGATGTCGTCGGTACTGAATGGGTTAACCCCTTCAGCACCATGACGTCTTATTACCATTGATGCAGGCTAAAATTAGATGATTGAAGGCAGTTTAAGAAGGACCTATGTTACTAAGAGGGTTTATTGAGATCGTATTTACCCATTGGAGTCGTAGAGGTAGATTATAAACTAAAGAAAATCGTCTAATGGTAACCAGGGTATGACGAAAATTTCGTCATGGTGGTAAATTGGTTAAACATGGAGCTAAATTGCGTAATGTTTGCTTTACCCCGTTCCTAGTATAAGTAGTCCAGAACTCTTGAACATTAACCTTTAGAACTCACAAACGACTAGAGTAATCGAGCTAACATTTCTATCATTTGGGAAGGGTCAGCCAGTGAATATATTTGGTAAATTTATAACTCACAAACGACTAGAGTAATCGAGCTAATATTTCTACCATTTGGGAAGGGTCAGCCAGTGAGTATGTGTGGGAATTTACAGCCCATTTGCTCTAGTCCTTTTTGAGTTACAAAGGTTAAGGTTCACGATGTCTGGCCTACCCAATTGGAACGGGGTGTAGTATAAATTGAACAAGACGTCATGGTAAGTTGCCGGGTTAGGGGAGGCAGTTGGTTGTTTGAGTCCTCCTCCTCCCTCATGTTTAGCCCTATTAGTTATGGGATTATAAGACGTTCGGCCCATTAGTTTGGCGTTTTTAACACCTTTCGCCCCATTTCGTTGTCAATTTTAAGACCTTTCGTGCCATTTAGGTGTCGATTATTTCCTGGCGAGCGAAAGCGAGCCTGAAATTTTAAGAGAAACCGGCCTTTGGCCGAAACAAAATTCTACCGAAAAATGTACAAATTTATCTTGAAGAGGGGTCTAGGGGGTGTTTTTCTAATATTGATGGAAGTCTAGCGAGAAAACTAAGAAATGAAAGAATACATTAATTAATAGACCAAAGAAAACCCCGTAAGTTGTCGGGTGAAGCAGCAGTGATCGTGACCATACCTGTCTACTTCATCCACTCAGGTGTTGCTTTGTCTTTCCCACGGGTCCCTTCTTCGACCCCCCCCCCCCCCCCTACACCGGGTTTGTCACACACACGCGCTCCTTTTGGCAACTCTTTATTGACATAACTTTATATTTATTTTATTTTATTTATTTTTTGGCAATGTTTGGTGACTTAATTACACTGGTATCGGTGGTAATATTGTGTTTGTTTTAAGTTTTTAGTTTGCTTTATAGACTTTGTATTGACATTACTACTTATTTTTTTGTTTTTGCAATATTTGGTGACTTCATTACACTGGTAGCGGTGATACTACTATGTTTGCTAACGTTGGAACATGACATTTTTTCGCCTTGTTAAGATGAACAAACTATACAATGAAGATAAATTTTAGATGAATACAAAAATCCATATTTAATAAGTAAGGTAGTTGACAATAAAATTAGCATAAACGCAAATATGAATCTTATTATATCTTGTACTAATTCTTGTTCTGCCTTCTTCCATGTCCTCACCTTACTTGCCCCCATGCTCGTAAAGACAAGCCCCCCCCCCCCCCTCTCCGAGCCTGTACTATTATTGAAGGTTTGTGTGCTATCGTGATGGCCATATACCTTCTCTGGTTATCTTGTCTTCCTTATTATAGGACACACACACACACACACACACACACACACACACACACACACACACACGGTGGCCAAGCTCGCTTAGTACAATGTATTGGGAGCGCTAGCTCTGGTGTCGGGGGTTCGATCCCACTTGTCGGCAGGGTAAGTTCTCTCAAAAACTTTCCCTGGCCGTGAAGGCAAGGTCTGGACAGGCCGTCTCGGGGGACCCACAAAGTCCCCTGTCCACGTCCTACTCCCTCGGGGGTAGGTAGGCGCTCTCGTTAGCAGCCAGGATCAGTCTGTTGATCCCTTAGGATAAGATCTAGGTTAAGTCTGTGTATTTTCAGCCCTATTGGCTGCCGGTTTGAAATAACCGATTATTATTATTATTATTATTATTATTATTATTATTATTACACACACACATACATATACATACATAAACACACGCACACACACACCTTGGCATAACGGATAGCGTGTCTGGCTCACAACCAGAAGGTCCAGAATTGAGACCTGGGTAAGAGACATTTGGGCAAATCTCCAAACGGTGTAGCCTCTGTTCATCGAGTAGTATAAATAGGAACCTGGTATAAATAGACGAAGGTGTGACGTTCCCTTCTGGGGGGTTGGTGGTCGTTACAAGGTGAGAAGGGTATCGTATAGGTCAGCCTAATGGTGGGGTCACACATTCACGTATATTGCTCCCGTCAGCTCCCGTCTTTTGTAAACGAAGGTATATTGGTAGTTGGCAACATATTACGTAAAACGTAAGGGCATAATACGCAAAACGTAAATTAAATTGCGGCCAGTCGGGGGGGTACTAACGCATGGCGAGAGTAGAAACGAGTAGCCCACGTGGGTCGGGAAAGTTGTGGGTGCGGCCAAGGCCGCGCGGTTGTTGATTCGAGTGGAATCAAATACGTGGCTCGCCCTCACGTATGTCAAAAGACGGGAAAACTTACGACCGATCTGGCCACCACGGCCGTCTGACTGGAGCAGCCTTGTCAGACGTAGCAGCTACCCCGTCAGACGAGAGCTGCTCTCGTCCATCGTGGAAAGTTCCAGTCGAACGTGGAAGTTTACGTTCGTTTGGCAACGCCGCCGCACTGTGTGTTGCCGGGAAGACGCGGCAATGTCGTACGGGGGGGTATATAGGGACAGCGGGAGTTACTGCCGTCATACCTCTCACCACACCACGAGGACCACCACCATCCCTGCTACTCTGCCACCCTGCCTGCCACCCTGCCACCCTCTGCACGCTGCCCTGCCCTGCCCTGTCACCATGGCTACCAAGGCTACCAAGAGAAGCATGAAGAAGACGTCTGCAACCTCACCGCCTGTCCCCTTGACGCCTGCAACCTCATCACCGCCTGTCCCCTTGACGCCTGCAACCTCGCCTGTCCCCTCGAACTCTGCAACCTCACCGCCTGGCCCCTCGAACTCTGCAAACTCACCGGCTGTCCCCTCGTCGTCTGGAACCTCGCCAATTAACCCCTCTGACGGTGAAGTGTTAATGAATATACCCGACGATGATGGAGAGGTGTTGGACGTGGATGAAAGTGAGGAAAACCCCGACGAAGTTGAACAGGGACAGGGACAGGAACAGCAACAGCCAACAGTACCAATAAAACGGCGCCGGAAAAGCACCAACATTATCCTGACGGAGGTGCAGGAGCATATGTTGGGAGACTGGCTGGAGCAGGATGTGCCTTATCTGTATGATAAGGGTGATAACCGCCACAAAGACAAGGAGCACATCGACCATGTTTGGGCGGAGAAGGCAGCCAGTCTGGACCCCCCCATCACCGGCTTGGAATTGTTGACGTGGTTCACCTCTCTCCGCTCCAAGTTTGGCAGGCTCACCAAGGACAAGAGTGGTGAGGGGGCCAAGAGGTTGACTGAGAGGGAGAAGTCGATACTGACCATGTTCCAGTTCCTCAAGCCCCACATCGTGCGACAGAAGAAGCCCCGGAATCTGGGTATGCCTCAGGTACGTTTATATTTGTTTGTTTCCCAACCCTTTCACTATTAATTCGTCAACAACATCAATATTTTCCTGGCGAGCGATAGCAAGCCAAGAGTTTTGGCGTCCTCAGGACAGTAACAGGATTTGTCTTTTTCTGAAATATTTTGCTTATAATGGTGCCATTATTTTTGTAAAATTATCTTGTTCACTTAATTTTATAATTACCTAACATTTTTGTTAATGAAACACATAATTACACAAAGCAGTTTATTCATTTTATTTAAAGGTTACAAAGATGAATGGTTATGTTGATTGGTATTTAACAGTTCATAAATAATTTACATGTTACTAATTAAACATTCATGTCTCAACAGTCTGCTGCCCAAGCTGCCGAACCTTCTCCTGTGCATGCTCCTGTGCCTCCTGTGTGTGGTCCTCTGCCTGATGACCCCGCCCCAGCAGACGCCGATAAGGAAGACCATGCAGCCAGCAGTCAGAACACCACCCCAGCCATCTCCATGCCTCCGCAGAGGGCGAAGCAGGGGAAGCCTCCTGGTGCTGTTCCTGCAACCCATGGAACCGGAACCCTGGAGCAAGTGAGTAGAGGAAATATTAGTTTCATAATAGCAACAATAACTTTGAACATATTGGCTTCCCAGAATACCACATCATTTTATTTGTTAACATTCATAATTGGTTAATTATTGAAATATGTTATGTTTCGTGTGTTGTGTAACGTGTTAATCTTCTCTTTTTCCATAATGGTAACAATAACTTTGAACATATTAGGCTTCCCAGAATACCACATCATTTTATTTGTTAACATTCATAATTGGTTGATTATTGAAATATGTTATGTTTCGTGTGTTGTGTAACGTGTTAATCTTCTCTTTTTCCATAATGGTAACAATAACTTTGAACATATTAGGCTTCCCAGAATACCACATCATTTTATTTGTTAACATTCATAATTGGTTGATTATGAAATATGTTATGTTTCGTGTGTTGTGTAACGTGTTAATCTTCTCTTTTTCCATAATGGTAACAATAACTTTGAACATATTAGGCTTCCCAGAATACCACATCATTTTATTTGTTAACATTCATAATTGGTTGATTATTGAAATATGTTATGTTTCGTGTGTTGTGTAACGTGTTAATCTTCTCTTTTTCCATAATGGTAACAATAACTTTGAACATATTAGGCTTCCCAGAATACCACATCATTTTATTTGTTAACATTCATAATTGGTTGATTATTGAAATATGTTATGTTTCGTGTGTTGTGTAACGTGTTAATCTTCTCTTTTTCCATAATGGTAACAATAACTTTGAACATATTAGGCTTCCCAGAATACCACATCATTTTATTTGTTAACATTCATAATTGATCCAATATTAAAATATATTATGTTTCGTGTGTTTAATGTTCTCTTGTTCCTTGTTCCCTTACCAGGTCCTTGCCACTGCGGAGCAGGTGCGGCAGAACCTGGCTGGGGTGGCTGATTTGGTGGAGGACCCCGAACTCCAGTATTGGCGCGCCTCCATGGATGTCATGGCAAAGGACTGTGTGGGGTTGCCGGCCAATTTTAGAACTCCATTCAAGAGTGAGCTGGCAGCCCTCCACAGGTTCAAGACTGCCTTTGAGGAGGGAGTCACCAGTGTTGGTCCGGACCTCATGCTGCATGCCATAAGAAATTATGGCATTCCAGCGCCACAACCACAACCACAACCTCAACCACAACCACCTCAACCTCAACCTCAACCAACCGCTGCTGTGATTACCAGGTCACTCCAACAATCACCCTGCCTCAACCAGTGTTGCCCAAGCCTGCTCCTACCTACGTGCTATCTGCACACCAGGTTGCAGCACTGCAGATGTTGATGATGCGGCTGCCCCAATCGGCAACACCCCCTGTCACATTCCAGCCACCTACTGCCTCCACACCGACGCACTTCGACCTCTCGCAGTTGAGCTCCCAGTTTGGGCTTGGGAACACAAGCTTCAACTTAGAACACTATCTGCCTGCATCCTCACCTGCACCTTCGAACCCAGCTACGCCGGCACCAAACATTGATCCCGAACAGACCCTGGAGACCCCCAAGAAGCAACCCTAATCTGAGCCTGGAGACCCCAAAGATGTAATAATGTTAGGATATATTTTGTAGATAATGAAAGATGTATTAAAACTAAGAAACAATTTTGTAATGACGTGTGTGTTTCTAATTTCAATTTTGTAGCTAAAGTATTTATTAATAAGATGACAAATGAAATATATACTGAAAGTAATAAAAAAGAAATTACTAATTGAAAAGAAATACTGATAATATGGTTAATAATAAATATGAAAAATCATGAAAAATTAAATAAAACATACAGTACAAAACAAATGAAACATTGAAACAATTAACAACGTGATTGAAATATAAAACTAAAAGATGAAAAATAAAGTAAGCAGGGAACAATTAAAGTAATTAAAGGAAATTAAAAAATATACAATAAAAAATATATGGAAGAACCTACAAACTTACTGAACATCAAAAGTAACTGATAAAAGTACAATACAAAGCAAACTGGCAAAGACTCTATAACAAAAATTTAAGATGAAACTGAAATATACAGCAAAATACAAATTAAACAGGGGAAAACCTCACTCACCTAAATACGGTCATCCTGCCAACCCACAGATCCTTGAGGGGAAGAGAAGTAGGTCTTGAGGTAGTCCCGTTGCTCCTTGGCAAGCCTGGTTGCAGTGTTGCGGGCCACGGTTGGTAGGTTCCTTCCTACAGGTGGGTCAGTCCTCCAGGGGCCAGGTATGAGTTCGTGGGTGTGTGGGTCCTCTTGATCTACCTCTGCTCGGGGTGGGTTTCGTCCTCGTAGGATGTTGTGCAGAATGCATGAGGCCAACACAACAACCTCTGCACGCTCAGGTTTCATAGATATTGGAGTGTGCAAAACCCAGAAGCGGTTGGCAAGAATGCCAAAGGCGTTCTCTACCACCCGGCGGCCCCTGCTGAGTCTGTAGTTGTAGATCCGTTCAGGTTTCGAGAGGAATCGTTGGGGGTAGGACTTCATCATGTAGGGGCGCAGAGGGAATGCATCATCCCCTACTAAGAAGTAGTCCGTGGGTGGTCCAGTGGGATCGGTAGAGATGACCTAGGGGGGGGGGGGGGGGCAGTTTGGCGGTCTGTCTTTCAAGCAACTTAGACAGAGGGGTGTGTGCAAAGCCACCACCATCAGACTCTGATCCTATGGCCCCAACATCGACGTAGATGTACTTGTAGTTGGAGTCAACAATTGCCAACAGGACAATGGAAAAAAACTTCTTGTAGTTGAAGTAATATGTGCCACCAAAGGAGGGGTTGCGGATCCGTATGTGTTTGCCATCAATGGCTCCTACACAATGCGGCAGGTTCCATCGTTCCTCAAAGCCGCTGGCAACCTCCTTCCATTCATCAGGCGATTGTGGCGTTTTGAGCTCCTGATCTCCGTAGACAGAGATGATGGCCTGGCATGTGTCTGGAACAATTTGGCTGATGGTGTTGTGGGCAACACGAAAGTTGTATTGCAGGCTCTTATAGGAATCACCCGTAGCGAGGAAACGTAGGGTGATGGCCACCCGCAGACCAGGACCAGGGTTTTCGCCAGAACGTAGGTTTCCTCTGAATGATGGGGGTGACACGTTCCACAATCTCATCAAATAGTTGCTTGTCTACCCGGGTGAAGTTCTTGTACAGTAGTGGACATTCTCTGGCCAACTCTTGCATGAGGTTCTCATAATGGCCATGTTCAGGCCTCCGTTGTAGATATGGCCACACCCACACTGTCCTCTTGGTCCTTTCCTTCTTCTTCTCTTGTTCCTTATGGATGGAGTTTGCTATTGCAAGTAGTTTTAAGACTTCTATGTAGGCAAGGATGCATTGTATGAGCCGCGTGTTATGCCTAATCTCCGGTTTGATTAAGGAGTTCACAAATTTGAACTCCAGGATGAATTCCGTGATGTTGTTCATGGTGCAGAGGAATGAGTGGGAATGGGAAAGGTGTGGCCATTCCTGCCCTTTTGTACTTCCCAGATTGCAACCCCGACAGATGTGGTTGACAAAGACTGTCTTTGTCTGTGTTTGGTCAGACGGGGTGTGCCTACGATTGGCCGGAACCGGTCCAGGTACGACCTAACAAATCCCAAGACGTGCGGCCTCAGCTACGCCGGTCTTGGGGGGCGTGGCATGGGCGTGGCCTGTGTTCCCGCAAATCGGGCAGCCCATGCGGTCGAACGGGGCTATGCTTACGCACGTCGCAAACACGTACGTAGTTCAATACGACTCCATTACGTCTGACGTAACACTGGCCCCGTTACGGTACGTCTGTCGGGAAGTGCAATAGTCGTGGTAGAACGGGCGTTCACGGCAGGAACTACTCGCGTCTTTACATAAATTGGTGATTACGCCGGGCGGGAGCTGACGGGAGCAATATGCGTGAATGTGTGACCCCACCATAAGCCTTCAGGAGAAACTGGTACCGGTACCGTACAGATCAACCCAAACGTTCAATTTCAGATGTCACCAATTGACAGATTACAGACTACACCCACATCCACAGCCATCGCCATCGATGCAATTGCACATGACATGCATTTCACGCAATGCATTCACAGTTAAGGAGGCACCATAATAATGAGCTGAAGCTCGCATTGCGTGGAATCCCCTTGACAAATAAGTTTGGTGCTATTATCTTTTATATTGTTTGGTGTCCCAGGAGGAAAGGGCATTACTTTGGGAAATGATAGAACAAGGTATTCCAAGCCTAAATTGTTCTATAAGAAATACCGTATTCCAAATCTCGACCGGTATAGAGATATTGCATGTTGAAAATTATATTTTCTTCGGCATTTCCCCATAAGGCTGGCCTGGCTGGCCAAGTGCCTACCACACGTCCATCTCTCTGCAATTATTTTACCCTGTTTTTATAAAGGTAACATAAGTATGTAAGTTGCAAATTGATTTTAGACATATCAGCTCACTTTGGACCAGTTGGAAACTATTTGACATGGGAGAGGTTATCACAGTGATGTGGGGGGAGGACACTACATTAAACCATCAATATCTTTTTAACGGTTGAGAATTAGACTTTTTGTTATAGAACATTTAATGCTTAGAATACCTTGTTCTATCATTTTCCAAAGTTATGCCCTTTCCTCCTGAGACAACCTGTATATATAGGTAGGCTATTTAGCAGAATTATGAACTAAAATATGATTGTATTGCATAGATATATACAAAAGAGCAAATTTACAATATTTCTATCCATCCCAACTTACATGACGTTTACAGTATATTTCTGCTAAATATGGATGTTTATGGTGCCAAACTCCTTATAGCCTGAAACTCGCAAGTGGTCAATTATAGGGGCCCCGTGGTCCAAGGCACTGCGGTGCCTTCACTGTAATTTGCATAAATTTGCATACACTCTGTGATTTTATGTACGGAAGGAAAATAAGTATGATTGAATTAAATGTTTATTTTCTCGTATAATATATATATATAATATGACCAATTAACGGTACCGTATATAGAAAAATATCCTTGTTAGTCAATCCTACTGTGGTTACTTGCTTATATATAATCACAGTATACAGTATACAAATTAATATGGCCAATTGAACATCCCATCTGCCCCCTCTCTCTCGCTTGTTGACCTCTGATCCCCGACTAACTCCTGAGCCTACACAAGGTGGCCAGGGACTCGTTTTTATAGGTCGAGGGAAGGTGGCTGGATATGTAAGTACTGTAGGTAGGTAAGGACTGTAGGTAGGTAGATATGTACTGTAGGTAGGTATGTAAGGACTATAGGTGGATATGTAAGGACTGTAGGTAGGTAGGTAAGGACTGTAGGTGGGTATGTAAGGACTGTAGGTATTTAGGTAGGTAGGTAAGGACTGTAGGTGGGTAGGTAAGGACGGGGTAGGTAGATATGTACTGTAGGTAGGTATGTAAGACTGTAGGTGGGTATGTAAGGACTGTAGGTGGATATGTAAGGACTGTAGGTAGGTAGGTAAGGACTGTAGGTGGGTAGGTAAGGACTGTAGGTGGGTATGTAAGGACTGTAGGTAGGTAGGTAAGGACTGTAGGTGGGTATGTAAGTACTGTAGGTAGGTAGCTAACGACTCGGGGGGTAGGTATGTACTGTAGGTAGGTAGGTAAGGACTGTAGGTGGATAGGTACTAGGTATGTACTGTAGGTAATGACTAGGTGGATATGTAAGGACTGTAGGTAGGTAGGTAAGGCCTGTAGGTGGGTAGGCAAGTACTATAGGTGGGTAGGTATGTACTGTAGTTAGGTAGGTAATGACGAGGTGGATATGTAAGGACTGTAGGTAGGTATGTAAGGACTGTAGGTGGGTAGGTAAGTACTGTAGGTGGGTAGGTATGTACTGTAGTTAGGTAGGTAATGACGAGGTGGATATGTAAGGACTGTAGGTAGGTAGGTAAGGCCTGTAGGTGGGTAGGCAAGTACTGTAGGTGGGTAGGTATGTACTGTAGTTAGGTAGGTAATGACGAGGTGGATATGTAAGGACTGTAGGTAGGTAGGTAAGGCCTGTAGGTGGGTAGGTAAGTACTGTAGGTAGGTAGGTAGGGAATGTAGGTGGGTAGGTAATGACGAGGTGGATATGTAAGGACTGTAGGTAGGTAGGTAAGGCCTGTAGGGGGGTAGGTAAGTACTGTAGGTAGGTAGGTAGGGAATGTAGGTGGGTAGGTTTGTACTGTAGGTAGGTAGGTAGGTGGGTATTTGAGCATGTACTGTAGAATAGTAGGTAGGTACCGTTGTAGACAGATGAAGTAGAGACATCGAGTTTGGATATGTGACTGGATATGACGTTCTCACCAATTTGTTTATGGCTTTATGGTATATGAATGGGTTTAAACATTTGCTGTAGTGATGTTAATATTTTCCAAACATTCAATTTACCATAAGACTGTAAACTAAGTCTGTATGGTGACCAAATAAAAGTAGCTTGCCTCAACACTTGTCTCCGCTTAATCTGTTTACAAATCCACACATTTTAGGTAGTTGGGTATATTTAAGTAAGTGGATAGGTGTGTACTGTAGGCTGGTAGATACATAAATACTCCATGTATTTTAGTATAGTAGGAATATAAATTATGTAAGTTCTGTAGAAAAGTAATTGATAGGTAGGTATGTTGTTATATACCAATGGTTGGTTGGTGGGTACTATACTGTATGTGGATATATGTTATAGGTAGGTCTGTAGGTGGCTATGTATTGTAAGTAGGTAGGTAGGCAAGTAGGTATGTGTTTCCTGTTAGTAAATAGGTAGGTAGGTAGGTACTGAAGGTGGATAAGTTGGTCAATACTGGTTATGTATCTTGAACAATTGGTAGTTTTGGGTAGACAGGAAGTTGGGTAGGTATAGGGTGTGGGTATTTGAAGGTAGACACGAAGGTTAGGTATTAGGTAGGTGGGTGGGCTGATTGACAAATATTTATGGCTAGATAATTGGTGGAACGTGAATTTAGGTAGGATGACGGTTGAGGCTATATTATTACTGAACAGTTTAGTACAATAGAGAGAGAGAGAGAGAGAGAGAGATGAGGGTTCTTCCTCTCTTCACGTGGGATCGGAGGGAATGGCCTTGACTTACCCCTCTCTCTCTCTCTCTCTCTCCTGATAATTATCTTTTTACTTCTATTATGTTGTACTTTATTATACCTCTGTTTATTTTTATTTTGTTTACGCCATCTACTTTACTTCTATCTCTCACTTATCCTTTACCTGATCTTATTATCTCTATCATGTTCTTGATATTCTCCTTTTGCAGTATTCCTATTTGTATTAGTGTTTGTACCTCTTTTTTGTTGCACCTTTTATCCTTTATATTTATATTTTCTGGGTCCAGTATGATTTTGTTTTTAATCTTAAATTGGAAATATTTTTTATTTGTTATTCGTTATAATTATATGCTTTGAATATGACGCATATATTTCGTGCACTTTAGTCTATCATTTCTATAAAATTTCCGTATGAATATTTTCTCAATTGTAGACTAACGTTTGATGACACCCATGGACAATACCTGTATCATACTTTCAAGTTAATTTTCCTATATTGGTTAAATACAGATATATTACTGAATCAGACAGAAATAATCTTGTATGTTTATATATACAAAACAATTAAATGTTTATGACTGCAAAGTAGGGCGACTATATAATATTTCACTTAAAACTAGAGAGAGAACCCGAGTTGAAATTATTGAGATAGGACATGCCTTTGGATGATGATTGTACTAACTGGTATTAACAGTGGCATGGTATTGTATGGTGGTGTGAATTAAACTGTGTTTGTTAATAGCCGTCTGTTTGTCTCCCCCCTTAACAGACGTGTGACCAATGAGGATACGGTGCTAGGAACATGGGGTGAGTGTTAAGTATTCTGTTTACCTCTTTTATAGTCTGGTTCTTTTCCTGTGGACGATAAATTGAAATTGCTTCATATTTTCTCAGCTATTACCAAGTTGTTTGATTTATTTATGTTTTTTTTCTTTTTGTTATGCATATAGGCTATGTATGTATACACTCAGGCACATACCCCATGGATGGGAGTGGCCGACCACTTTCGGGTTACCTCGCCTCTTTCGACCCTAATACAATTAACCCTTTAGCGGGCAAGTGGCCCGCGCGGGATACTTAAACGCGTCATCTCACGTGGCTGTCGATGACGTATTTGATGACGTAATTGGCGTGGGTTGACTCCAGCCAATAGCAACAGGCCTAGTCTCGATTCTCAGCCAATCAGAACTCTCTACTCACGAAAGCGACGCGGTGGTGAAGGGAGAAGAGCGTCAGTCCACGCCGAGCCTCCATAATAGCAACATTAACGTCGAGTCACTCCCACATCTGACTCCCCCACTACCGAACCAATGCCGGTAAGTTGATGATACTCTAACATAACATACATATATATAAATGCTGTGTAAGGTGATATAGGTCAAATTAGTGTAGCATGATAGGAAAGTGACGATAGTGATTCCACCATGTTGTGTGTGTCCCGCGCGGGATTATTGCCAGTTTCGCCACCAACCATAGATGGCCCGCACGGGCCACCTCGACCGCATGGGGTAAGAATGTTCTCGAAAATGATGGTGATAGTAATGATGGTGATAATGGCCTATTGTGATAGTATTGATATATATTATGTAAAGTCTATGATTAATATGTATCTTTTATGGTGTTTTAGTACTTTATTCACCACCTAACTGCAATTTTCACAATGATAGTGATTATGCATGGTGAAATATGGTCATTGTGATATGTTTGATCATTGTAATGGTGATATAATGATTCATATAATGATTTGATGTGCCTCACGAGGCAATAAATCACATTCACAGTTATTTTGATAATGATAGTGATAATGATGGTGATAGTGATGACGGTTATTTATATTATTGAGCCTAATTCTTATTTCTGTTGTTCCAGCATGCAACCAACCGGTTCTACCCCCAGCGGGCTAGGAGGCAGCGATGGCTAGTGCCGCAGTCAGGTGCTGATAGTGACATTGAGGTCGAGGAGGAGGAAGACGATACCCAGGACGATGATGTGCGGGACCCTGACTACGCCGCGGCCACAGATGACGAAGAGGAACAGTTTTCCCAGCCACGTGGTTAGTACAAAAGATGTTTTGTATACTTACTGAATGGCATTTAAATTTCAGGATGTTATGGTGGACATTTAATGTTTTAAATGTCCATCAAACCATACCATCGGCCCTTTTACAACAGTACCTTTTATTAAATTAATTGTATTTTAAATGCCAAGCAGTAGGGACAATGTAAATGCCTATTTACCCTTTTAAACAGTCCCTTTAATTAAATGACCTTGTCCACCACAACATGTCATCACAGTTCCTTTAATTTTATGACAACAAATTTAAAGAGCCAGCACAACTTACCATAAACCTATTTTTCTTACTTTTACTTACCTTAGACTTACCTCATATGTCCTTATACTTACCTTACCTGTCCTTATACTTACCTTACCTGTATTTAGTACTTACCTAGCCCTTCTTTTCCAGGTAATGTTGCACCAGTGCGTCCCCAGGAGCTCCCTGAAGGACATGGATCCGACGAGGAGGAGGAGGAGGAGGCTGCTCAGCAGCCAGCTAGGAAGAGGTCCAAGAAGGAAGCTCCACAATGCTGCCCCTGCAGAAGAGTTTAAACCCCCACTTGTCCGGCTTGTTTTGGATGTACTGCCGCAGGTTGCCTGCTCGTGTGCCCTTGTACGCCACCATGACCTCGTCCACTGATTGTGTCGGAGTGTCGCTGACTTTCAGGAACTGTGCTGTGATGGCATTGAAGATGGGACGTATTTTGTAGAAGCGGTCATTGGGGGCTCGGGCATGCTCATTGTTGTTGAAGTGGAGTAATGAGCGGATGAGGCGGAAACGCTTGGACGACATCACCTCGGCAACCTGCGGGACCCTGGTCATCACTCCCCAATAATCCTCTATGGCAGGCAGGCTGCAGATACCCATGTAGAGGACTACCCCCAATCAACATCAGGAGTTCATGCCTGTCGATGGTGAATGTGGTGTTCACGTCCCTCTGGCGGGCATAGAGGTTTGTCTAGTAGACAATATCATCTACCAGATTCATGGGGAACATGTCCTGGAAGTATTCATAGGGTGAGCGAAGGCAGTCAGGTGCAGGGTGCTGGAATTTAGGGAGAGGCGGGTAACTGATATTGAAGGAAAAGCCAATGCCCCTCAAGCTATTCAGGCTTGATATATCCAGGTTTGGCAGGTGCCAAAAGTCCATGGCGTCCAGGGTAACCAGGCAGTCGATGGACAGCGAGACTCTACCATTAGCCAAACGAGGCCAGCGAGCTTCACTACCATCTCTCGACAAAAGGCTCAACAATTCCAAGCCCCACCTGCCCATATTCGTCACCAACAGGCAAACGTGCAAGCACTGCTCTAAGAAGGGTGACATCCATCGGTCACGTTGGCTTTGCACGGTTTGCCAGGTTGTCCTCTGCCTCTCGGACACAAGGAACTGCTTCTTACCCTTCCACACCCCTTGAGAGTTCAGCTATATATGTACAGTAAGTAGAGTATAAATATTTTATTATATATATAAGTAATATTTTGATATCTAATTATGTACTTTTCTATAATTAAATGAATATTAAAAAAATCCAATTTATTTGATTAACCTCTAGTTTGTAAGTTAAAGTCATAAGCTAGGTTGTATTATATATTTATACAAATTACAAGTCTTAAAAATGCATAAAATAATATGTAATCACTATAAAAATAGGGAACAAAACTACCCTGTAACGGGCAAAGTAGCCCGGAAAGGACATCTATGGTTACCGGCGTTGCGGGCGGATAGCCCGCACGGGCCACTTCATTCCCAATTGATTCCCATATTCCAAATGATAAATAAGAAAAATGCACAAGAGTAAAAATGTCTTAGAAACACTTGTGTTTTAACATAGTAAGAGGATTTTTTTATTTCATTGTTATTTCTATGAGTGCCCTCTAAAGGGTTAACAGCGATTTATAAACATTAAGCAAATTACTCATAATATAATGTATGTTAAAAATGATGGGCCACAGCAACAATTTCATTAAACAAAACAGAAACTCCATCAATGTAGGTGATTTTAACATGTATTTATGAAAATTGTTGCTGTTATTAAGGACAATGAATTTGCAAAATATAATTCACCCATGTGTTGCTACTGCGCTTGTAAGTAAACTTCTTGATTTATTTGTTTAATGCATTACTTTCCTCTCCCATTTCATTAAAACATTTTTGTTTTCAAGTTTAGCTTCTTTTTCAATACAAGAACAACTTAAGGAGATGATGGTTTGAGGATGTATTCTACAAAAAAAGGAAAGCTATACAAATAATAAATGAAAATAGGAAAATAACAGCCAGGGATAAAAATCAGGATGCTGGCTCCTGCTGGTTCTTATCGATACTGACAGAGCTAAGGTCAAAGGTCACCCTGAGAAGTGGTCAGGGGGGAGAAAGGAGGAAGAGGAAGAGGAGGAAGAGAAGAAAGGAGGGAGGATGGTGGTGGAGGAGGTGGAGGAGAATGGTGGTGGAGAATGGTGGTGGTGATTTGGAAGGGGAAAAACTGAATGTGCTGGTGAAAATAAGGACTCGAAGTTTGTGTGTATATACTGGTATTTTATTGAAGGCTTTTATTTGATAACTGTTATCAGTAAGATGGTGTTTTCGTTAACCCGGGAACGGTGCGGAGACCCTTAAGAGGTTTTACTGGGCGAAGGCGACGGGACTCTTAAGATCCAAGGCCTAAAAAAAATACTATTAAAAGACCCCAGTGGCACTCAAAACAAAGGAATATGTGATTAAGTGAGATAATTTCCCTCCATACCTCCTACCACTCCTCCACATATTTAAACAAAATCCCCCTTCCCCTCCCCCTTCAAGTATCACCTATTTTTCCTCTTATTTCCTTGTTTATCGGTTTATTTACCGCGCCAATATCTCCCATCCGGTTTCAAGGTCATATAGAGAGCGTGGCAAGAGAGAGAGACAGCACTAGCGAGACATCAGTCTGCCTCGAAGGGGGAAGGTGTATGTCTCGTGCGCTTCTCACCTCATGACTGGACGGTCGGCAATAATTCGTCTTTTTCACCCCCCCACCCCTCCCCCAATATTATTCCCACTTGTTTTATTGCTGTTACATGCTAATATCTTCATATTCAATGTAAAAGAGGCGCATATGAATAATTAATAACGATACTTATCGGATAATGACAATTTTAGGCGGGAATGAACCAAAATATGCTAAATACCAATGGCACACGCTTGCCAGGTTAAAGGCTCTCATAAGTCCTTCTATAGCTGAACAAAAATACCTTATGTTAGTCAGTACATAATTCTAATCATCCCATCGTATTGTCATCGAAAAACTATGGATGGTTATTGCAGGCTCTCTATTGCTTGCCGGAAAACATATGTTGACCCCTAAATGGCAAGGCAGGTCTTTACGTTGATAAATAAATCGGGCGAAAGGTATCAAATTTGCCAAACTAATGGGCCGAAAGTTGAAGTGATGGAGGCAGTGGCAGCAATTGAATGATAGACAGAATGGTAAGGTTACAATTAACTATAGTCCATTCATTATAAGTAGGCCAATTATTATTACCATTAAGGTAAGACATACCGTTTTTCTTGACACCCTTCTCCCTAATGTTTAGCCCCACTAGTTTTGAGATTTTAAGACGTTGGTTCCATTAGTTTGGGGATTTTATGACCTTTCACCCCATTTGTTCGTCAATATTAGGATACTTCATGCCATTTAGGTGTCGATTTTTTCCTGGCGAGCGATAGCGAGCCTGTAATTTTAGGGGGAATCGGCCTTTGGCCGGAACATTTTTCTACCGAAAAATGTACAAATCTATCTGTCTAGGGGATGTTTTTCTAAGCTTGATGTAGGTCTAGGGCGGAAAATTAAAAACAAAAAAATTATGAATAAATTAATTAATAGACCAAACAAACAGGCCACCGTCCCCTTAACCTCAAAACTAGAAAACGACTAGACTCAACTTACTATCGCCACTCAGTCACTAGAGAAATAAAGTAAATACAGTATATCTACCATTTACAGTACCTAGGAAGGGTCAGTCAGGGAATAGGTGCAGACATTTACATCCCAATTGACCACTTGCGAGTTTCAGGCTATAAGGAAGTTGGAGCTTTAGACATCGATATATACAAAATGACCAGCTAAAAGACGGTTGTAGTGCATTTATAAATACATATAATACAATTCAGCACAATTTATATCCATCACCAACTCGTCTAATGTATGTATTTCTCCTAAATATTGATGTTTACAGCTCCAACTTCCTTATAGACCAAAACTCGCAAGTGGTCAATTGCTTTAGCACTTTTTGAGTTACAGAGGTTAGGGGGCACGAATAAAAAATCCTCTTAATGTAACTAGAATTATATACAAAATACGTCGCCCGTACGGAAAGGGTTACGGGGAGATTTCCACTTGAGGGACTTTTTTTCTTGACCCCTTTCTCCCTCATGTCTAGCCCCATTGCTTTTGAGATTTTAAGACGTTTGCCCCATTAGTTTGGTGATTTTTAAGAATTTCCGCCCCATTCTGTCAATTTTAAGACCTTTCGTGCCATTTAGGTGTCGATTTTATCCAGGTGAGCGATAGCGAGCCTGTAATTTAAGAGTAATCGGCCTTCGGCCGGGACATTTTTCTACCGAAAAATTTACAAATTTATCTTGAAAGGGGGTCAAGGGGGTGAAATTTTAAGATTGCTGGAGGAGTAGGAAACAAACTAGAAACCTCCCCTTAACACCACATAAACAGAAAATCCAAGTTATACGGAACAGGAGGAAGACTGCGCGTATAATACGATATTTAATTTCGGCATTATCGAGACAACAGGTTATCGAACAATGAAGGGAACTGGAACCTTGGAACAATAGGGGGAGACAGAGCGAGGAGAAAGGTATATTGGAATCCTGGGAGAGTTTACGCTTTGGAGAAGGGGGGAAAGTTTATTGAAGTCGCAGTAATGGACTCGCCGGGAATTTTGTACTTGAAATGAATTGTTCTGGCCATTTTGTAAGGTCGCGGTGAGACATATATAGCATAACTTTCACTTAAGGGAGCTCAGACGGTATTGTGCAGCATAATTTAATGGTTCGGCTTTATGGTTTAGGGAGGGGGTTTAGTTTTCTCTCTAAACATTTATCAAACTTTAAAAAAAAACCGACAAGACCCCCCTTCGATATAAATGTGTAAATTTTTTCGGTAGAAAAATTTCCTGGCCGAAGGCCGATTCCTCTTCTAATACAGGCTCGCTTTCGCTCGCCAGGAAAAAACTCTACACCTAAATGGCACGAAAGGTCAATATTGGCAAAGAAATGGGACAAAAGGTCTGAAAATCGCCAAACTAATGGGGCGAATGCCTTGAAATCTCCTAACTAATAGGGATAAACATGAGGGAGGAAGAGGACTCGAAAAACCAACTGCCTCCCCATAATACATTTAATAGTACTGCCTGACAAAATGATCGTTTAGCCCATTTTGTAACTCCGTAGCACAGTTAGTTACATAAGTTTATAACTCCTTCTGTACCGGTGACGTCTTTGTGATTTTATTCTAGCTATATTTAGACGATTTGTTGCCGTTTACCCCTCTCCTACATATGATGCGATTTTGAGCCTATTGGGGATACTTTAAAGCCTTTGTTACCATCAGGGGTATTTATAAACATTTAGTTTAGTTACTTCAACCTCTGCAGTAATTGTCTTTGAGTTAGCTGTGGGCAAAAACAAAATTGTGGAGAGGTAATTATAAGAGTGAGAGAACTCTATTTTTGTATTGCTAATCTGGCAACCTCTGCATCATATGAGTCTGAAAGGGTTAAGAAGAATCTGTGGTAGTAAAAATGGTTAAGTGGGATAGTTCTAAGGCTGTTAATTGCTGAAGGCCAATTTTAACCCCTTGAAGCTCTGACGCGTTTTAGCAGTTTATTTTGGCTATCATTAGACGATTTTATGCAGCTTAGGAAGGATCTGTGGGTATTAAATCGGTAAGGACTAGCTCAAACAACCCTCTGACTTCCACATACCCTTCCTGATCTGAATGAAATCGTCGAATAATGACCAGAACACATAAAAGAAATGCGTATCGGAGCTTGAAAGGGTTAAATTAATAAAATCGTCTAAAAGTAGCCAGAGTAAAGCTAAAAGAACGTCACCGGTACTGAAGGGGTTAACTAAATAAATCAAGGGACTAGAGTGCTCGAAAAGGGGCTCCAGTCCTGACCCAACCCTGCTGGCTTAATAATCCAGAAGGGTTGATAGCCTCTGAAGTCCCATTTTAACTAACTAACTAATTAACTAAATACATGTTTTTAGGCCTTGGTTTTAAATTAATACTGGTTTTGATAAATTATGACCTTGGTTTTAAATTAATACTGGTTTTGAATAGTCTCTCGTTTGCCAACCTGATATAAAGTAATGGTGTAATGCTTTTGTTCTGGGTGTGGTGTCCCGAGTTCGAATCCCGGGAGGACCATATGCTTTCATTAGTTTATTCAAGTACATTGGGGTTTGTAATTGATGATTAATGTTAAGAAC
Organism: Paralithodes platypus; assembly: GCA_032716605.1. Taxonomy (NCBI): domain Eukaryota; kingdom Metazoa; phylum Arthropoda; class Malacostraca; order Decapoda; family Lithodidae; genus Paralithodes; species Paralithodes platypus. The sequence continues at coordinate 8,356,796 of CM064486.1, read as the reverse complement.
GGGGTGTTACTTATAAAGACAATAGGGGAGAGAAGAGCGAGGAGAAAGGTACTGGAATCCTCCTGGGCTACCGTTGTGAGGAGTGGGAGGGAAAGCGGAGAGGGCAGAGGGGAGGTTATAGTGGAAACGGGGAATTACACACGAACGATTATAGCAACGGAATTGTATTGGAGGCTCGTATTGCTCCTGTGTTTAGTGCATCAAAATTAATATCAAGATTAAATATAAAAGTATATATCAAATCAGTATACTGTATATATATATACAGTATATGAAATTAGGTACATGATAATGACCCCCTTTCGTTTTCCTTCTATGCAGCCTCTGTATATTCGAACTGAGCTGATCCTGCGTGTATCATTGTTTCTTAGTTGAAGATTGATCCCATTTAACTGCATCAATTTTAAAATCCAATTTGTATATATTTGCATATAACATAGCAAGAGGTATTAATAGGTACAAATATACATACATACTGTACATTCATACCAGAAAGAGACCAGCCTTTAATGACAATGTTAATTTATTGATCCTGATTACCTATTGGTGGTGTAATGGTTTAAGTGCTTATGTTCTGGGTGTGGTGTCCCGAGTTCGAATCCCGGGAACCATATGATTTAATTAGTTTATTCAAGTACATTGGGGTTTGTAATTGATGATTAATGTTAAGAACGGGGTGTTACTTATTTGTATCTATTATAATTATTGATTACCAAAATTGTGCAAGCAAGCACGTTAAGAAGCAAATAATTAATCGTCAACCGTAAACTATAATGATAAAATCCTTATACGACATAACCTGATCAAGCATAATTAGGCTTGTAGATGACAACAAACAGGCCACTAGAATCTATTCGCTGTAAGAAGGCGAGAAATCATGAACTCTTTCCTCTGTAACTCAAAAAGGGATAGAGCGAAATGGCTGTCAATTTCTACATCTATTCCCTGACTGACTCTTCCTAAATGGTAGAAATATTAGCACGATTACTCTAGTCGTTTTTGAGTTACAGAGGTTAGAGATCATGATTGCTCGCCTACTTACAGCGAATAGACTATAGAATCTACCTAGATCTTCCAAACTCCTTGCCATGTACACTCGGATGCCATAGTCTAGCCCACTCATAAACATTCGTGGACCCTCTATGTTTTTCTTTATGCAATTATAACTATCTGGATTGGTTTTTGGATGCAACTTGCTTTTCAATAAATACCCGGTAGTATATAGTTTTGTAGTCGATTTAAATGAAATTATATTAATCAATTAGTTTCCAGATTCCTTAATTAGAAATAGGTGAAATCCACAAATATTGATTAGTGGGCTAGAGATTAATGCATCCAACTGTACCTAACCTGTTCTTATATAATTAATTTTAGGCTACCGTATTACGTGTTCAATTATGAGTTATTATTAGATATAAGAACTGAAAATAGAACACATGCCTATCACGAGTTAGATCTGTTATGTCATACCTACAGTATTCGTACATAAACCTACAAGTGTACCTGTCACGAATTTAAGTACCTTACCAGCTCTTCTATAAACTGTCTATATTTTCCTATCACTGGCGAAATATTATGCATTATCTGTTCTTGTAGACACCTACAATCATACCTATCATTAGTTAGAAATTACATTTTACCCGTTCTTAACCCGTTCAGTACCAGCGACGGCAGAGAGCCGTCAGTAGACAAATCACTCCCCAGTCCCAGCGACTGCAAAGAGCCGTCAGTAATATACAATCCTTGTAACTGCCAGTATCAGGCAGTGCCTGGTACCACAACTGTTTGAGCACTGCTCTAGAGTTGGTAACACTTCTCAGCTTATATCCAAGCCTCTACAGGCTGGGAGAGGCAGTATTCCTCCATATTTTGAGGTGGGAGGTTGTTATATCTTGCCATTTTGGCCACATTGCTTGGGACTGGGGGGGACTTTTATGGTAGTACCCTACGGTACAGTAGGGGTTAAGCTAGAATGATACATATTTCGAGTTTGAGAAGTAATTCGTTATAAGGCTTATATAATGTATATTTAGAATTATGCCTAAATTTATGAATACATTGCCTTATATTGCATTGACCCCAAAATACAATGCAAATCTTACATGTTTTTATATATACTGGTACACAAACTCTGACCGATCTATTCTCCGTATGCCTGCGTGCCTCAATGAATATACCGGTGTAGATGGAAAGTGTTGATACCAGGATGATGAGGGGGAAACACGGGGGAGATTATAACCAGGAGTGTGGGATAAACTTGATGCTGAACCTTGATTAATGGATGGAAGTTATAATTACCATGCCATGTTCCAAGTAGGTAGGCCAGAAATAGAGAACCCTAACCTCTGTACCTTAAAAATGGATAGAGCAAATGAGCAACTATTACCTGGATACCCCTTTCCAAATTATAGAAATATTAGCTCGATTACTCTAGTGTTTTGCGAGTTATAGAGGTTAATGTTAAAGAGTTTTGGACTACTTATTTCGAACAAGGTATAGTCTACCTATTGAGGCATAATGATATGTAGGAGCATACCTCAGGAAATATTTAGAACTGCAGGTAACTAAATAAAAATGATTTGAAGCTAGGCTAATTGTAGCTACCGTATAGCAATTGAAGAGAACTCTCTCTCTCTCTCTCTCTCTCTCTCTCTCTCTCTCTCTCTCTCTCTCTCTCTCTCTCTCATATATTTCCTGTTTTATTGGTCAGTAAAATCAGTCTCTTGCCAGATTACGTCCGAATAGCTTTCGCTAGTGCAGGTTATGATAGGAATACTTATTCTAGGTGTGTCGTAGGCGTGTGCATAAACCTTTAACCGCCCTGGTGGTGTAATGGTTAGAGTGTTTAAAAATGTGTGTGTGATAACCCAGGTTCGAATCCCGGTGGATCACAATTATATGCTTTCATTAATTTCAATGGAGGTGTTTGGTGTTGTGGTGAAATTAATACAAATATAGATTAGTTACGTTAATAATATACTAATTTAGGAACTTGCGTAGAAATGGCGTGTGCGTGAATTGTTATAAAATTAATCAGTCATAATTATCTACTAGTATTGTGTTATGTAATGTAAGTCAAGCTGCAGAACGAGCGACATACGGTACTCTAAATCAGTATTGTTGGTGTCGCTGGGAAACCATTTTAACGATTTCTCCCTCCATCGACACCCACACACTCTGTCTCTTCACATCCATACCCACACTCCCACTCCACCCCATATGTTCCACCTCTACCCAAAAAGTCCACACAGACGAGGGGATGCTTAATCCAAGAATATCCATCAAAGTCGCATCCTAATCCAGCCAGCGTTACACTAGAACCTTGGATATTAACAGCTTAGCCAGTGTATACCTCGGAGCAATCTAACCTCGGATCGCCATGCTTATAAGTAACCCAGGGTAATGAAAGTAATCTTGAAGGTACCAGATAACTATAGACATACATTACCGAATGTCGTAAATTATGACACTCATTACGCTCATTAATACACACTAGACTGGCGTATAGATTAGTGATTACTTCAGCATGTTACTATGTTTCATTACATTTTGATTTAAAGGATTATGTTTTTGTCGGTAAGTGCACACGAAATAAATTGATACAAATGCAACACGTCATCAACGTGTAAAATAAAACCATTTGAACCTACACAGTCCATTGAAGATACTTTCCTAATATTTGCATAATCTTAAAGCTCCTCCAAAATATATCCTTTGATGCGTTTAATATTTATACCCTACCTGTTTTATATCTAATCTATATCTAACCTATAAAAAAGGGAGTTGAGGAGGAGGAGGAGCAGAACTCGGTTATTGTATATACCGGTATGTGAAAATGATTACTTCCAAACTTGAATCTGTAAGTTAGAAAGCCGATGATTTGCTTTTAACGATAACAACTCCAATATTTCGCAATTACTATCAACTCGGCATTCACTTCTGCCTTAGCATTTCGAATTCTCTGGCCTCGGCGTCACTGAAAGTCGTGCCTCCGAGTGAATTCATGAGACTTTTGGCTTCTTCCAACGCCGAGTTATGCCAAGAGAGAAATTACGGGTGAATTTTCCCTTTTTTCCCCTCTCGACTTTCTCCCCTCGGTGACCTGTGGGGAAAATTCTTGTGTGGGAGCCAAGAGAGAGAGAGATTTGTTTACATAGATACACTGGCCACACAGACCTTACGATCCAAACGAGGTGGTCAGTGCTTATTTCTAGTAGAGATGGTATATCCGATAAAAAAGAGTTGAAGGAAATGATAGAAAAGAAGAAGAAGGAGAGAGAGAAAAAGAGCGAGAGAGAGAGAAAGAGAGCGTAGGGTAGGGGGGGGGGGGGTATTTGGTGGAAGAGTGGGATGTGCCTATTAATTTTGCACGTGTTTGAGAGAGAAAAAGCGAACAGAGGAAATTTGTGTGTATAGGTGTGTGTGTATTCTCTCTCTCTCTCTCTCTCTCTCTCTGTGTTTATTGCATGTGTTTCGGTATGTGGCCCTCTTCATCTGAACCACTCTCTCTCTCTCTCTCTCTCTCTGTTTATTGCATGTGTTTCGCTATATCGCCCTCGTATTCTGAACCGCGCGCTGATCATTCTTGCCCACCATAACAATCTGAACAACAGGCATTCCGATGTGAAGATTGCCCCCCCCCCAACTGCCGGAGGGTCAACACCTGCTGCTCTCAGTGTAATAATGGCTGGCTTCTTAAGGAGAGATGGGCCGGGTTTTTTGGTCTATTAATTCAATTATTCCTATATTTCTTAGTGTCTTTGCTAGACCTCCATCAAGCTTAGAAAAACACCCCCTAGACCCCCTTTCAAGATTAATTTGTACATTTTTCGATAGAAAAATATCCCGGTCTGTTTCTCTTAAAATATCAGGCTCGCTATCGCTTACCAGGAAAAAAATCGACATTTAAATGGCACGAAAGGTCTTAAGATTGACAACGAAATGGGGCGAAAAGTGTTAAAATCGCCAAACTAATGGGCCAAACGCCTTATAATCTCAAAACAAATGGGGCTTAACACGAGGAAGAAAGGGGACCAGAAAAACGACCCATCTCCCGAGCGGTAATGCCGACAATTTTGGTTTGCATAGTCTTAATTAACCCTTTCGAGAGCCGATTACGCATTTCTTTTCTGTCTTCTGGCTATTAATAGACGAGTGTATTCTGATTAGGAAGGGTTTGTGGAAGTCAGAAGGTTAATTGAGATAGTCTTTACCCTTATAATTCCCACAGAACCTTCCTAAGCTGTATAAAATAGTCTAAGGATAGCCAGAAGAGACTGTCAAAATGCGTCATGATCTTCAAAGGGTTAACGATTATACAAAATCTGACACCTGAGCTAACCTATCTTCAGTTTAGTTGCTGATACCAATGGAAAAGCGATCCGAAATGGTACCAAAAGAAAATGGGAAATCGTTGTGTAGCGGAAAGAAGTTTGTGCTACCCCTCGTTTACTTGAGTTATGACCGTCTGTGTTCCCTAATGCCTGCCGGGAGAGTCTACCCTTGAAACTCCATAGAAAACAATATAGAGTGCTTCCCTTGTCACTAAAAGTCTTTGTTTTTATTGTTTATTTAGTAATATCATTATTTGTATTCTTGATGTTCTTCTATTTTGTGTTTATTTGTTAAGAATGTTTTAGTTTCTTGTTTAAATTTGTTATGTTGTTGTTGTTGTTGCTCCCTAAGCTGCCTGGCCGAACAGCCCCGAGTCCCTGAGGAAGGCCATGGCCACGATCGGGCTTTCCCACAGAGCTCTCATTGAGTGTAGATTGTGTTGTTGGCGTAAGTGGTTGTGTGAAATGCAGTCTTCTATGATGTGTTTAATGGTATGGGGTGCTGTGTTACATCCCGGGCAGGCGTCGACAACGGAGTCATCCAGTCTCTTCTGATAGCTCAGGAGAGCTGGATGGTGTCCGCATCTCAGCCTGTTATGTAATGAATGGGGTACTTTTATCCCAGATGTTTTTTGGCATCTGTGCTTATGCTTTGCTAGTCATGTTTGTATGTAATAACTCTTGTATTTAATTGAACACTTCCGCATTGTCTCTATACCTCCCTTGTCTGGTCAGAATAGTAATTACGGTATAACGTATATTTACCCATCTCTGTTTATTCAACCATAACTAATCGGGAATATTATAAATTCGCCTCACACCTTCCGTACCTTGCCTCACCCCTACCCTGACCATTACATAAGGGGGGTCACCAGCTTTTTTTATCTTTCTCTCCTTTTCTCTCTTTCCCTGGCTTGTATCCATTCGGCCCCATTCAGCCAACTGACGTTTATCCCCATCCAAGTGGCGATTTATTCCTATCGAGCGATAGCGAGCCAGCATTGAATGGAGAAATCCGGCTTCGCCAGAGACATTTTTCTATCGAAAAATATACGAATTTAGCTTGCTGTCAAAAACTAAAATATATGCTGGCTCGCTACCGCTCGCCAGGAAAATATTGACACCTGGATGGGGGTAAATGTCTTAAAACAGTAGGCTGAATGGGGCCGAATGGATACAAGCCAAAAAGAGAGGGCGAGAAAGAGAAAAAAAAGCGAGGTGGGCTCCCTTAACCCTTTGAAGTTTATGACTCATTTTGACAGTTTATTTTGGCTCACAGACGATTATCTACAATATAGGAAGGATCTGTGGGAATTATAACGGTAAAGGGTATTTCAATTACGGTAACCCTGTGACTTCTACAGTATATACACTCTTCCTAATATGAATATAATCGTCTAATAATTAGCCATATATCTCATTGTGTTCCATCTTCTATGTCAGTTGCAAAAAAAAAAAATTGACCGTAAAGGCGAAGTATCCATTAAGGGGGCCCACCTCGCTTTTTTTGTTTTCTCTCCCTCTCTGTTTGGCTTGTATCAATTCGGCCCCATTTAGCCTATTGTTTGAAGACTTTACCCCCATCCAGATGTAAATTTTTCCTGGCGAGCGGTAGGGAGCCAGCATATACAGTATATATACATTATATATTTTTGTTTTGACAGCAAGCTAAATTTGTACATTTTTCGATAGAAAATTTTCTCCGGCGAAGCCGGATTTCTCCATATAATGCTGTCTCGTTATCGCTCGCCAGGAAGTAATCGACACCTGGATGGGGATAAATGTCTTAAAACAGTTGGCTGAATGGGGCCGAATGGATACAAGCCAGAGAAAGAGAGAAAATGAGAGAAAGAGATAAAAAGCAGGTGACCCACCCTTAACCCCAGGTCTCCTACGGGCGAACCCACAACTTAACTTTTGCCTAATGGGCGTTGTTAGGAGAATGCCAAGGACGTCTGCAACCTTAGGGGGAGTATCCTATTCTCTCTCTCTCGCTCTCCACTCTTCTCTCTCTCTCTCTCTCTCTCTCTCTCTCTCTCTCTCTCTCTCTCTCTCTCTCTCTCTCTCTCTCTCTCTCTCTCTCTCTCTCTCTCTCTCTCTCTCTCATCCTCTCTCTCTCTCTCTCTCTCTCTCTCTCTCTCTCTCTCTCTCTCTCTCTCTCTCTCTCTCTCTCTCTCTCTCTCTCTCTCTCTCTCTCTCTCTCTCTCTCATTTTTCTTCTTTTCTATCCTTTCCTTCACCTTTCCTTTTCTATCGAATATGCCATCTCTACTAGAATTAAATCCTGACCACCTCGTTTGGATCGTAAGGTCTGTGTGGCCAGTGTATCTATGTAAATATCTCTCTCTCTCTGCGTTTGTATGTGTGTATTCAAATCTATTGCCTTGTTCGTGCAAATTATATCAATTATACATTTGGATTTGATTTATTAAGGGACTATTTTCTCTCTTTTGTATTTTGTCTGTGTTTGTTCGTTGTTCTGTCTTGTGTTTTGTGTGGTCCCTGTTCTTGCTCTGTCTTGAGTCGTCCACCCCCAAGAAAAAAAAAATAAAAATAAAAAAAAATAAAAAAAATAGAGTAAAATAGAATTTAAAATAAAAATAGGAAAAGTGGGGATTGGGCCTGAGCATATACATACACACATACATTTTCTCTCTTCAGTAAAGCCGCTGTCACACGAGCGTTTTTTCTGTCAATTTTCCATGAGCAAGTTTTTTCTCGTATACATTCGGGACATTTTCTCACTGGTATCGGTAACTAGACTGAAGGTAGATTATGTTAGGCGGCTGAATTCTGATAAAGTGTAATTTGTTAAGCTTTGAGACCATAATTGCCCGAAAAAATTGCTCGAAAAAAGGCTCGTGTGACTCCGGCTTAATACTAGCCAGTTATCTTTAGCTATTCTCATTTACACAGTCATTCTTCTCTTTATATTTATACAGTATTTCACTTGAGTTATCGGCTGATGGTACAGCGGCAGATTATCCAGAATTATAATGTCCTCAATTGTATTCTATAATGAAAAATATTAACTCCTGTACCGACGATGTCTATTTAATTTCATTTGAGCTATATTTAGACTATTTTGTGCAGTTTAAGAAGGATCTGTGGTAGTAAAAAGGGTTAAGCGAGATAGTTAGATGCCTGTTAATTTCTGGAGGCCCATTTTAAACTGAATAAAATCGTCTAATAATAGCCAGAATAAAGTTAAAAGGACGGCACCGGTAGTGAAGCAGTAATGATGGTAAAATACTGAAATTTATCTCACCATATTACTATTTCGCTGAGATTACCGGGATTGTGAATTTGTAGTTACTATTTTGGTATTTTAACCCTTTCGTGTACGAGAAGGCACGCCTGCGTCTTCCTGGGACACTTAAATGCCTTTGGGACCATCAGGGGAGTTTGAAAACCTTCAGAATTTTATTTCAACCCCGGCCTGCAGTTGTATTTGAGCGAGCTTATAGGTAGAACAATAATTTTGGAAAGGTAATCATGAGATTAGGAGAATTATATATATAAATACTAAGTGGCCTCTTAGGAGCCTGAAAGTGTTAACACCTATCTCCTATAAAGCAATGTTGTTATGTTCCATGTGTATAGGTTTGCAGTACAAGGCACATGTGAACAACAAACACCCTGAATGTAGGTATAAGGGAACATTATTGTAGAGAATATTCGAAAATAATGTCAAGGGAGGGAAAGGGGAGGGAGATAACCCGCGCGTGGCACGATCTTTAAACAAGTTTGAATGCCTTGGCCTCCCTCAACATTATTTCCGTATATTCTTTACAATATTCTTCTTTACACCTACATTCATGGTGCTCATTGTTCACATGTGCCTAGTGCTGCAAACCCATTCACATGTGACATAATAACATTGTTTAATAAGGGAGATATATGGTATATTATCTAACACCCTCCTCCTTCCTCCACCACGGTTTCCTTCCTTCGCGGGATATCTCCCTACCCTTTCCCTCCCTTGACACAAAAATTCCCGAATCACATCTGATCTGATTATTTTTGTATATTCTCTACAATAATGTTCCCATATGCCTACGTTCAGGGTGTTATTGTTCACATGTGCCTTGTACTGCAAACCTATACACATGTGACATAACAACATTGCTTTATATGGGAGATATATGGTATATTATCTAACATCCTCCTTTGTACTCCCCTTACTCCACCAGTGTTTCGTTCCATACGCTCGGGCGGCTCGGCCACAACCATGTATTTCATCAGCTGACAGCTAATACTTATGTTACATTTAGGTTTGTGTTTACAAAAAAGGTAAATACAATTTATTTTATTGTTTTACACTGAAGTCTGTTGGTTTTAGCATCATTGTATATCATTTAGCTATTCACTACAGGCATGCACTAACTCGAACAGGTTGGAAGACGGTTGCCAAACTGAAATTTCTTTTCTCCCGTGACTTCGAGTATAGTCAATGCTGGCTCGCATGTATGTTTGTTAGTGTACCTGGAACGTGTGTCATCGTCTGTACAACACAGCATTATTTAATAAAATATTATAGTCGTGTCTACTGTATATTCTGCCTCCAGTTATTGCCCATCATATGACAACCTTGACTAAGATATAACAGGGTACAGAATGAATACCCAGGTGATTATCTTGATGTTGTATCAGGGACCAGTGACACCAGGGGTTCAGTTCTTGATACAACTAATTTTTACTCGTGCTGCGGAATTCAATGTTTCCCCTACAGCTTGCTGAAAAGGATGATTCAACACAATATAATGTATTGACTTTAATTTTGGTCGAAATTTATTCATCCATGATTTTAGATAGGTAGGGGAAGAGGGGTGGGGTGGGTAGACAGCTCAGAAAAAGGGTTGCCAGAAGGTAGAGTGAAGGAGAAGTGTAAATAGGAAGAGAGAAGCAGAAGAGTAAAAGGTCAATAGGAAGAGAGAAGTAGAAGAGTAAAAGGTCAATAGGAAGAGAGAAGTAGAAGAGTAAAAGGTCAATAGGAAGAGAGAAGTAGAAGAGTAAAAGGTCAATAGGAAGAGAAGTAGAAGAGTAAAAGGTCAATAGGAAGAGAGAAGTAGAAGAGTAAAAGGTCAATAGGAAGAGAGAAGTAGAAGAGTAAAAGGTCAATAGGAAGAGAGAAGTAGAAGAGTAAAAGGTCAATAGGAAGAGAGAAGTAGAAGAGTAAAAGGTCAATAGGAAGAGAAAAGTAGAAGAGTAAAAGGTCAATAGGAAGAGAGAAGTAGAAGAGTAAAAGGTCAATAGGAAGAGAGAAGTAGAAGAGTAAAAGATCAATAGGAAGAGAGAAGTAGAAGAGTAAAAGGTCAATAGGAAGAGAGAAGTAGAAGAGTAAAAGATCAATTCTGCTGATGAGGTTGTTAAGTTAATGGGGTGCCTTGTTCAAGTTAACAGTTCCCAAAAAGGGTGTAAACAACTATAGTAAGTACGTACTGGCAGATGGATATATGACAAATAGGTAAATATGAAATAATTTAAAATAAAATAAAGTTAAACACACACACACACACACAAAACACACACACACACACACACACACACGTACACGTACACGTGTGTGTGGGCATTAGGTTATAATATTTAGTGAACAGAAAAGTTCAAATGGTAGGATAGCTCTTGAGACGGCGTTTCAAACGACCACCCTGCCCTTTCCCATACACACTGTACTTATGCATATACTGTAGGTAAGGGAAATAAGCGTTAACACAGACAAGGTATACAGTAGGTGTAAGAGGATATTTTGTTAATTAAGGGGGGATGGTTAACTTTTTGGGCGATTTTTGCATGTATTCATTATTTGCATGTATTCATTATTTTTGAAGTATTCATTATTTTTGCAGTATTCATTTTTTTTTGCATGTATTCATTATTTGCATGTATTCATTATTTTTGCATGTATTCATTATTTGCATGTATTCATTATTTTTGCATGTATTCATTATTTGCATGTATTCATTATTTTTGCATGTATTCATTATTTTTGCATGTATTCATTATTTTTCTAGTTTCCTCCCTAGACCTCCATCAAATTAAAAAAAAAAATCCATTAGATCCCCCTTCTAGATTAATTTGTACAGTTTTCGGTAGAATAATGTCCCAGCCGAAGGCCGATTTTTCCAACATTACAGGATCACTATCGTTCGCCAGGGAAACAATCAACACCTAAATAGCACGAAAAGTCTAAATATTGGCGAAGAAATGGGGCGAAAAATCTTAAAATCGACTAACTAATGGAGCAAACATCTTAACATCTGAAAACTAATGGGGCTAAATAGGAGGGAGAAAGTGGTCCAGAAAACCGGCCCATCTCCCCTTAACCTTGACTGGTGCCACTTGGTTTATTTCGGTTGTGGTCTAAGGGATAATATTCCACTCCATAAATTTGACTGGCCCAGATGGAATTCGATTGTTAGCATACTACAGGCCGACCTTCAACAGGTCAACGTACAGCGCACTCTGCTCCCTCAGCCAGCAATTCGCCCTGTCTGGCCACCACCTTCTCCCCTTCTCAATATCATCGTAATCCCTCCTTGCCCATTATCACGGTCTATAGTTAATACCCACCTTGTCTAAACAATTCACCCTTCCTCAATCTCTCTCTCTCTCTCTCTCTCATCGTAATCCCCCTCCCCCCACTCTCTCATCGTAACCCCCCCCCCCCCCTCCACTCTCACATACTCACAGTCTCTCTCTCTCTCTCTCACATCGTAAACCCCTCCTTGTCCATTTGAACGGTACATAGCTCATACCCCATCTTTCCTAATTACCGATCCTTCCTCTGACCTTGCCCGAAGACACTTCCTGGTGGTTGGTGAGAGTGAAAGGGAGAGAGGGAGAGGGTGGGCGTAGGGAGAGGGGGTGAGGGTGGGCGTGGGGAGAGGGAGAGAGGGTGGCTAGGGTGCTCCCTAGCTTAACCCCTTCAGCACCATGACGCCTTTTTACCATTCATTCTTGCTAAAATGAGATTATTTTATTCAGTTTAAGGACCTATGTTACTAAGAGGGTATATTGAGATCGTATTTACCCATTTCAGCCGTATAGGTAGATTACAAACTGAAGACAATTGTCTAATGGTAACCATAATATGAAGAAATAACTTAATGGTGGTGAAGGGGTTAAAGGGAGATTTCGTTTTCATTATTAATACTTTATTATATATTTTATATATTTGTTTGTATTAAGTTTCCTTCCTAGACCTCCAATAAACTTGAAAAAATACCCCTAAAGAAAGAATCTAAAGGGGGTAACCGTGTTTTTTATCTTTCTCTTCTTTTCTCTCTTGCCCTGGCTTGTATCCATTCGGCCCCATTCAGCCAACTGTTTTAAGACGTTTATCCCCATCCAGGTTTCGAATTCTTCCTGGCGAGCGATAGCGAGCCAGCATTGTAAGGAGAAATCCGGCTTCGCCGGAGAAATTTTTCTATCGAAAAAATGCACAAATTTAACTTGCTGTCAAAACAAAAATATATATATGCTGGCTCGCTAAACTCGGCAGGAAAATATTGACACCTGGATTGGGTAAACGTCTTAAAACAGTAGGCTGAATGGGGCCGAATGGATACAAGCCAAAGAGAGACGGAGAGAAAGAGACAACAAGCGAGGTGGGCCCCCCTTAAGACGTTTGGGGATATGCGAGTGATGAACCTATTATAGTCTGTTGATCTTCAGCTGATGCTATATCGTCTAACCCTCCTCTTGATTACTCTGCTACTACGAGGATTTGGCACCCAAGTATGTTGCTGATTATGAAAACTTGGTATTTAAATGATACAGAGATATATAGGTTTGATATATTTCCATGAGGTATCGATAAGTAAACTGCGAAGTGATTAAATTAAGGTAAATCAATAAATATGAGACACCATGAAGATTCAGATAGGTGTGTGGGGAGACTATGATTTGTGGGTGTTTGAACCTCTGTCAGTTAAGGGGAGACTGGCCGTTTGTTTGGTCTATTAATTCATTTATTCATATATGTTTTCAGTTTCCTCCCTAGACCTCCATCAAGCTTAGAAAAACACCCCTAGACCCCCCTACAAGATAATTTTTTACATTTTTCGGTAGAAAAATGTGCCGGCCGAAGGCCGGTTCCTCTTAAAATTGCAGGCTCGCTATCGCTCGCCAGGAAATAATCGACACCTAAATAGCACGAAAGGTCTTAAAATTGACAACGAAATGGGGCGAAAGGCGTTAAAATCGCCAAACTAATGGGCCGAACGTCATAAATCTCAAAACTAGTGGGGCTAAACATTAGGAAGAAGGGGGTCCAGAAAAACAGTCTTCCTCCCCCCCTCCCCTTAATAATGATAAATAATAATACCACATTTAACCCCCTCTGTACCGGCGACGTCCTTTAAATTTAAATCTAGCTATATATAAACGATGTAATGCAGTATATATAAACGATGTAATGCAGTATATATAAACGATGTAATGCAGTATATATAAACGATGTAATGCAGTATATATAAACGATGTAATGCAGTCTATATAAACGATGTAATGCAGTCTATATAAACGATGTAATGCAGTATATATAAACGATGTAATGCAGTCTATATAAACGATGTAATGCAGTATATATAAACGATGTAATGCAGTATATATAAACGATGTAATGCAGTATATATAAACGATGTAATGCAGTATATATAAACGATGTAATGCAGTCTATATAAACGATGTAATGCAGTCTATATAAACGATGTAATGCAGTATATATAAACGATGTAATGCAGTATATATAAACGATGTAATGCAGTCTATATAAACGATGTAATGCAGTCTATATAAACGATGTAATGCAGTCTATATAAACGATGTAATGCAGTATATATAAACGATGTAATGCAGTATATATAAACGATGTAATGCAGTCTATATAAACGATGTAATGCAGTATATATAAACGATGTATTGCAGTATATATAAACGATGTAATGCAGTATATATAAACGATGTAATGCAGTATATATAAACGATGTAATGCAGTATATATAAACGATGTAATGCAGTATATATAAACGATGTAATGCAGTACAAGAAGGATATGTGGTAGTAAAAAGGATTGAGTGAGATATTTGGAAGCCTTTAAATTGCTGGAGGCACTTTTTAAACTGAATAAAATCGTCTAATAGTAGCCAGCATAAAGTTAATTAAAAGGACGGTGCTGATACTGTAAAGGGTTAAAGAGTCCTTTCGTTCACATCTAATCCAACTAAAGCCAAGCTTAACCTATCACCAGACATTTTAACCTAGCCAAATCTAACTTAACCTAACTAACGTCTAAGTATGGGTAAGGCAATTCAGATGTGAGAGGATTCGTGAACTAACTGAATTGTGAGGCGATACGACCGGCAACCAAGCCTATGAGGGGGGTCACCTGCTTTGTTTCGCTTTCTCTCTATTTCTCTGGTTTGTATCCATTCGGCCCTATTCAGCCAGCTGTTTTAAGACGTTGATCCCCATCCAGGTGTCGATTTCTTCCTGGCGAGCGATAGCGAGCCTTCATTGTATGGAGAAATCCGGCTTCGCCGGAGATATTTTTCTATCGAAAAATGTACAAATTTAGCTTGCTGTAAACAAAAAATATATATATGCTGGCTCGCTACCGCTCGCCAGGAAAATACTGACACCTGGATGGGGTAAACGTCTTAAAACAGTAGGTTGAATGGGGCCGAATGAATACAAGCCAAAGAGAGAGGGAGAGAGAGAAAAAAAGCGAGATGGGCCCTCTTAAGTTGAATTAGCAAGTGGTAAAGATGATGGTGGTGGAAAGTGATGGTAGTACAGAGAGGGAAGGTATGTGTGTGTGTGTGTATATGTATGTGTGTGTGAGAGAGGAGATAGGAGGATCCAAGGTCAGCAGCTAGGGAGGGATAGTGATGTAAGAGAGAGAGAGAGAGAGATCTTGATATGTATAGTCATAAGCTTAATAAGTAATATATGTAAACAATAATTAGTTTTCTTAAGGGGAGGTATTTAGTTTGTTCCCTAGACCTCCATCAAGCTTAAAATTACACCTCCTTGACCCCCCCCCCCCTTTCAAGATAAATTTGTACATTTTCGGTAGAAAAATGTCCCGGCCGAAGGCCGGTTCCTCTTTAATTACAGGCTCGCTATCGCTCGCCAGGATAAAATCGACACCTGAATTGCACGAAAGGTCTTAATATGGGGTGAAAGTTCTAAAATAGCTAAACTAATGGGGCAAACGCTTTATAATATCAAAAGCAATGGGGATAAACATGAGGGAGAAAGGGGTCAAGAAAAAAATACCTCAAGTGGAGATCTCCCCTTAAACTATGAACACAAAAGCTACACACACAAAATTAAATCTTGAAGTATTACCGAGGGCCTTCACTGAATCCTACTCTTCAATTACACACGCAGGCTTCCTTTATTTGTTTAGACATTATATTGTAAGAATTGTACTGCATATATATATAATTTTAAAGTAGAGGGTGTGTAACGAGTATATATATTTGATTCGACGATTATAGATTACTTGGAAAATTGGGAATATTCACCAGTTACTTATCATTATTTAAAATTACTTGTAATATATAGTTAAATACTGCTAAAAGCTTGGTTAACGTTCTCTCTCTCTCTCTCTCATTCGGTTGTTTTTGTTGTTGCTGTTCCTCAGGCTGTCTGGCCGAGCAGCCCCAAGGTCCCGAGCAAGGCCAAGGCCATAACCGAGCACCCCC
Organism: Paralithodes platypus; assembly: GCA_032716605.1. Taxonomy (NCBI): domain Eukaryota; kingdom Metazoa; phylum Arthropoda; class Malacostraca; order Decapoda; family Lithodidae; genus Paralithodes; species Paralithodes platypus. The sequence goes on along the minus strand of CM064486.1, from coordinate 8,340,749 downwards.
ATAAAACCCTCCCTGCGTACCACTAATAATGCCCAGGTGACCAAAGCCACTCTTAAGGCGGGGAGTTGAGGAGGGCGCGGAAACGCCCGGAAAACCAAAGCCCCACCCAAGGCCCCGTGCCCCTCAGCAATTATGAAGGGAAAGTTGAGTGGCAAAGGAAAAATGTGATGCTTTGGCTCCCAATCTGCCTACCTCTATCGGTTTGGTTCGGGGGTAAAACCTCTACTATGGTCCCCCCTATTGGTTACTCTACTATGGTCCCCCCTATTGGTTACTCTACAATGGTCCCCCCTATTGGTTACTCTACTATGGTCCCCCCTATTGGTTACTCTACTATGGTCCCCCCTATTGGTTACTCTACTATGGTCCCCCCTATTGGTTACTCTACTATGGTCCCCCCTATTGGTTACTCTACTATGGTCCACCTATTGGTTACTCTACTATGGTCCCCCCTATTGGTTACTCTACTATGGTCCACCTATTGGTTACTCTACTATGGTCCCCCCTATTGGTTACTCTACTATGGTCCCCCCTATTGGTTACTCTACTATGGTCCCCCCTATTGGTTACTCTACTATGGTCCCCCCTATTGGTTACTCTACTATGGTCCCCCCTATTGGTTACTCTACTATGGTCCCCCTATTGGTTACTCTACTATGGTCCACCTATTGGTTACTCTACAATGGTCCCCCCTATTGGTTACTCTACAATGGTCCCCCCTATTGGTTACTCTACTATGGTCCCCCCTATTGGTTACTCTACTATGGTCCCCCCTATTGGTTACTCTACTATGGTCCCCCTATTGGTTACTCTACTATGGTCCCCCCTATTGGTTACTCTACTATGGTCCCCCCCTATTGGTTACTCTACTATGGTCCCCCCTATTGGTTACTCTACTATGGTCCCCCCTATTGGTTACTCTACTATGGTCCCCCTATTGGTTACTCTACTATGGTCCCCCTATTGGTTACTCTACTATGGTCCCCCTATTGGTTACTCTACTATGGTCCCCCCTATTGGTTACTCTACTATGGTCCCCCCTATTGGTTACTCTACTATGGTCCCCCTATTGGTTACTCTACTATGGTCCCCCTATTGGTTACTCTACTATGGTCCCCCCTATTGGTTACTCTACTATGGTCCCCCCTATTGGTTACTCTACTATGGTCCCCCTATTGGTTACTCTACTATGGTCCCCCCTATTGGTTACTCTACTATGGTCCCCCCTATTGGTTACTCTACTATGGTCCCCCTTATTGGTTACTCTACTATTGTCCCCCTATTGGTTACTCTACTATGGTCCCCCCTATTGGTTACTCTACTATGGTCCCCCTATTGGTTACTCTACTATGGTCCCCCCTATTGGTTACTCTACTATGGTCCCCCCTATTGGTTACTCTACTATGGTCCCCCTTATTGGTTACTCTACTATGGTCCCCCTATTGGTTACTCTACTATGGTCCCCCCTATTGGTTACTCTACTATGGTCCCCCCTATTGGTTACTCTACTATGGTCCCCCCTATTGGTTACTCTACTATGGTCCCCCCTAATGGTTACTCTACTATGGTCCCCCCTATTGGTTACTCTACTATGGTCCCCCCTATTGGTTACTCTACTATGGTCCCCCCTAATGGTTACTCTACTATGGTCCCCCTTTTGGTTACTCTGTGATACTGTACTAATTTGCCTGCTGTCGAGCTCTTCTTTTCTATTTGTCTCTTTCTCTTCGTCTCCAAAATTCGTGTATGATCCTTTTCACTTCCTCTCTTCTTTCTTCCTTTCTAAATAACAATTCACTTACCGGGTAAAGCTTTTTCTTTATATGGTTGTATGAACAGGTCACTCTTAGTTCTGATATCATGGTATAGGGGACAGGACATTACAAATGTTCTAAATTATCGATTTCCGCTCCACATCGGGAGTTGCATTATTGCTTTTAGTCTCGTTGCAAAATTGGACGATCAGGACTAACATGACACGACTATAGGAAAGGTGAGACAAGCAATGCTTAGAATACCTTTTTTTATAATATCCCAAAGTTATATGCCCTTTCCTCCTGGGACACTATATATACAGTATATATACCGGTATATATATATATATATAATATATATATATATATATTCCTTTACGGTGGCAATATAATACTCTTATCATATATTTCCATTATCCCTTCTTGCCTTGTTTTTATTTACTGTGTGTTCCAATCCTTATTCATTTATTCCATTTACTCATTGGTGTACTGACTACCTCCCTGGTTATCAGTTGTTCGTCCAGTTTTGCTTCTAATCAGTTTGCCTTCTCTGTCCAGCTCTTATCCTTTGTTCTTCCTTACGTAACTGACTGTCCATCATGGAACACGTTTCTCTCTCTCTCTCTCTCTCTCTCTCTCTCTCTCTCTCTCTCTCTCTCTCTCTCTCTCTCTCTCTCTCTCTCTCTCTCTCTCTCTCTCTCTCTCTCTCTCTCTCTCTCTCATACTGGCCACGTAATAGAGAGGGTGAGATACATTTCATAATTAGAAACTTGGGTAAGGTATCGCTTTAGCAAAACGTAAGATATACAAACCATATAAGTAAAACATTGTTTGGCAGGGATTGTGATGAACGGAAGATTGAGCATCATAGAGTAATGGTAATCTTGGTTACATGTTATATAGGGATAAAGAAGAATTACCCGAGGATACTGGTGTAGAACTGTAGATATTGGTAAACAATGAAAATTGAAGAACGGTAAATGTAATTTCGATTGATAACAAGTTTGTTATGACAAGAGATAAAGGTAGAAATCGAAGAAAATGCTCACTTTCCCATTTGCTGATACATTTCCGAAGAAAATGGGAAGTAGCCTCAATCCTTTCATAAGTTTAAAACATTTATGTTGAGAAATTTAATGCGATTCTGTAGTAAAACAGTTTTTTGTTTTTATATAATAAAGCTAAATGTGATTGATGTTAAACATAATTATCTAGAAGTTATATTCATATATATATACAGTATAAGCAGAGTGTGTAGGCAATGTTTATAACATACAACAATACAACATACAACACTAGCAACCTCGTATTTTAAACATGCACACTATTTTGAACCCTCGTATTAACCATTTGCAACTTAGCCACTGATGTAAGTTTGCTCCAGGTTAAACAATATTGAGGACGAGAGAGAGAGAGAGAGAGAGAGTAGTAGTAGTAGTAGTAGTGATTTGGAAAAAGGCTCTAGGGACACAAGGCAGTGCAGGCCCATCAGGGCTGGATGCAAATGGCTGGAGGACAATCCTGAGTAGAGCAATCTTCGGACTAGCAGCAACAGACTTATGTAGGGCTCTGGCAGCTCTTACAAGAAAGATGACCACCCAAAATTGTCAACATTTGGAGGCTTACACAGCTTGTCGCCTAATACCTTTAGACAAGAATCCAGGATGCAGACCAGTAGGAGTGGGTGAAGTGCTGAGAAGAATCATCGGAAAATGCATAATGGAAGTGGTGAAAGACGATGTGCGGTCAGCGGCCGGTAATCTCCAAGTGTGTGCCGGCCACCAAGCAGGGGGAGAGGCAGCAATTCATGCCATAAGAAAAATATATGAGCAAGTGGACTGTGAAGCTGTGCTGCTAGTGGATGCAACAAACGCCTTTAACACCATCAACAGAAAGACGGCAATACATAACATCAAAGTAAAATGCCCCAGTTTTGCCACCTACGTAGAGAACACCTATAAAAAGCCTGCGGACCTCTTCATAGTAAACAACCAGAACACACGAAGGGGAACACCTCTGAAATCAATGGAAGGAACCACACAAGGTGACCCAGTAGCAATGGCAATGTACGCCTTAGGTCTGTCAGTGTTGCTAACCTTAAGAAGCCATGAGGCGACGCAAGTAAAGCAGGTGGCCTATGCAGACGATCTCACTGGAGTGGGAAAAGTCAACAATCTCAAGCACTGGTGGGAACAAATATCAGAGGTAGGACCAAAAATAGGGTACCATCCAAATGCCAGAAAGTCAATACTAATAGTAAAAACAGAACATTATGAAAGGGCGGTAGAAGCTTTCAGCGGTAGTGAAGTGGTAGTAACAAAGGACGGACAGCGTCACCTTGGGGCGGTGATCGGCACGGAAGAGTTCAAGAACAAATACATAGAGGAGAAGGTCAGAGAATGGGTAAATGAAATTGAGAAACTGGCCAAAATTGCAAAGACGGAACCACACGCCGCGTATTCGGCATTCACATATGGGGTCAAACATCGCTGGACCTACTTGATGAGAACTGTTCCAAATGTCAGCGCATTACTTCAACCGCTGGAAGATGCCATCAGAGACAAACTCATCCCAGCGTGGATAAAGTCGCACACCCCGAATGATACAGAGAGGGAGCTGCTCGCACTGCCTCCTAGGTTGGGAGGGATGGGAATCATCGACCCAGTGAAGAGGGCGGTAACGGAATACCAGAACTCGGTAAAGATAACAGGATCTCTCACTGACCGTATCATAGCACAAGATTCTGACGGTGAAGTAGACCAGGCAGACATCTACAACATCAGAAAGACCATCACGTCAGAGAGGCAAAACTCACAGAAAAATGACCTGGCACAATTGATGGGACAACTTCACCCGAGGCAAACAAGAAAACTACAAATAGCAAAGAAACGGGCGCTTCAAATTGGCTGACAACACTACCAATCAAGGCAAAAAGCTTCAATCTCAACAAACAAGAATTTAATGATGCTATTGCACTGAGGTATGATTGGCCGATTGAAGGACTGCCCGATCGATGCGTTTGTGGAACCATCAACGATACAGACCACACCATGATATGTAAGAAAGGAGGATTCATCAGCATCAGGCACGATGAAGTAAGAGATATAACAGCGAACATGCTCAGGGAGGTGTGTAGAGATGTGGTGAGCGAACCATCACTCATTCCCTTGGGTGGAGAGACCATGCAGCACAGGACGGCCAACACACATCCACTGAAGCAAGATTGGACGTTAGTGCAGGAGGCTTTTGGACAAATGCACAGCGAGCGTTCTTTGACATAAGAGTATTTGACCCAATGGCCCACAGCTACAGCGAGCTGTCTCTGGAGGCTGCACACAAGAGGAACGAACGAGAGAAGGTCAGGACATATGGAGAAAGGATCTTACAAGTCGAACATGGCAGCTTTACCCCACTAGTCTTCACCACATCAGGAGGGATGGGACCCAGGGCCCAGTGCTTCTATTCAAGGCTAGCAGAGATCATCGCAGAGAAGAAGCAACAGCCTAGGAGCCACGTCGTAGCCTGGATGAGATGCCGTCTATCTTTCTCATTGCTCAGATCAGCACTACTATGCCTGCGGGGAACAAGAAGGTCTGCACCACAACCAGTGACGGTGGCAGAAGTAGACTACGAGGCAGCAGTGGCAGAGGGTCGCATTGGAAGGAGACTGGATTGAAGTTGCATGGTATAGAATAGTAGTATCTGAAGCTTGTGAAATTTAGTATGTGTACAATATTAAATATAAGGTAGTGGTGGTGGTGATGGTGGAGGTGGTGATGGTAGTAGTAGTAACATGAAATGTATGAAAAATATTAAATAAAAATCAATGTAGTAGTAGAAAAAAAAAAAAAAAAAAAAAAAAAGTAGTAGTAGTAGTAGTAGTGACCAGCTACCTCTCTCTCCTGCTGACCCCATACCTCACTAACACGCACACACTGTCTGACTGTGTGTGTTTGTCTGTCTGTGTGTGTGTGTGTCTGTGTGTGTGTGTCTGTTTGTTTGTTTGTCTGTCTGTCTATGTGTGTGTGTCTCTCTCTCTCTCTCTCTCTCTCTCTCTCTCTCTCTCTCTCTCTCTCTCTCTCTCTCTCTCTCTCTCTCATGACCTCCTTCCTCATCTCACTACGGCCTCCAAACGACCTCCAACCCCCCTTCACCGGTTCCCTCTTCCTCCTTGTTGAGAGAGAGAGAGAGAGAGAGATTTACATAAATGTACATAGCTACACTGGCCACACAGATCTTACGATCCCTGCGAGGTGACCAGGATTTAATCGTAATAGAGATAGCAACCCTAAGAGGAAGTGGAAAGAAATGATAGCAAAGATGAAGGCTCTCTCCCCAGAGAGAGAGAGAGAGAGAGTGAGTGAGAGTGAGAGTGAGTGATATAAGTGTTAGTTGTAATAATAAGCGTTTTATTTGTAAAAGTAACAACATTTCGATAATATTTAGTACATTGTTTAACGCTAGCATGTATTCATAGCTAGTATATATATATATATATACCGGTATATATAATCATAGCGAATATATATATACCGTATATATATATATATATATATATATATATATATATATATATATATACAGTATCTATATATATATTCGCTATGATTATCATCACATTTACAAATGTAAACCTATTAAAAAGTATATTCTAAGCGTTGTATATTTTCTTAGAAGAGAGGCTGTATATAGCAATTTAGGCTCATATTGCTACAACAAACCTTCCCTTATTTATTTGGACAGGTTCTGAAGAACGATTTATTGTCTTAATTACCATGAATAATATCAGGTAGGCCATTCGAACCTTTCAACACCAGTTTGATAATAATATAAACACAACAACAGGGGCCGTGTATTTGAGAGTGAATGTGTGTGTGTGTGTGTGTGTGTGTGTGTGTGTGTGTGTGTGTGTGGTCAATTTTCAAGGACTTGCTCGCGATAAAAGCATCGATATTTTAATAAAGATTCTTTGTTTGCGTGATCTTTGACCTGTTTTACGTTTAGAGAAATGGTATACAGTTAATTTTGCCGCTGGTGGGAAAAAAAATCAACCTTTAGACAGCTAAAATATCGATTTTATGTATGTGCAATATATTAATGATGTGATTCATTACTGTAGTAGAATGATCGGGTAGCCTCAGCATAACATTATTATAGAAGAATTATCATATTTCTTAACCAAATAATTGTTACTGTCGATATCCAGAGACAAAAAAAAAAAAGTGCAGATTTTCATGCAAAGTGTAAAAAGGAACAACTTGAGATGGTTCGGCCATATGGAACGTATGGAAAGCGAGAGAATGACTGAGAGGGTGTACGAGAGCGAGGTGGAAGGACAGAGAAGGAGAGGTGGAAGGATGGACTGAGGAAGTATATGGATGAAGGCGGTGCTGGTTGGGAGGAGGGGCGTCGACTGACTGGGGACAGAGGTGCATGGGGGCGGTTCGTTCGTGGCCACCCCTTCGGGGATCACTGCGTCAGGCAATAGATAGCTAGATGTATTTTCATGCATGTCACTGGTGTTCCTTCATTATGACGAGTCTAGAAGACCCGACTCCCACCTTCTCACACCTCAGGAAGGACTTAATGAATCGACCTGTCTGTTCTAGAGGAGTCTATGGTTCTACCATTTGGGAAAAGTCAACCATTATAGAGCTTTGGATCATTACCCCCCCCCCCCCTCCCACACACACACACACACACTCCCCTAGACTCGTTAAAGTGAATAGAATAGAATAGACTATAGTCATAATTGATTTAATTGAGCCATCATGGTATGGTAATCCTGTCAAGGACTTAATGCTGTTGTCATCTCCTATCGGATCAGCTTTTTATACACCGTGCTAAAAGACTGGTGACAAGATAAGCAAACACACATAACAACGTAATCCATCAACAACACCTAAGTGATTGTGTCACTCTCTGCCACCTTGGGCATTCAAGTAGCCTTTCAATCCCTTCACTCAGACGAGGATATTGTTGCTTATTTACCCGTTCTGTACCGGCGACCTCTTTTTTTCATTTTATTCTAGCTATATTTGGACGATTTTGTGCAGTATAAGAAGGATATGTGGTAGTCAAAATGGTTAAGTGAGATAGTTCGAAGCCTTTGAATTGCTAGAGGTCCTTCCTAAGCTGAATAAAATCATCTAATTGTTGCCAGATTATAACGAAGAGGACGTCCCCGGTACAGCAGAAGGGGTTAACGTTTATGTGCCAGATGGATTCACTTAGCTCAAGAAGGACCTTTTATACATCTATTTACTAAGGTCCATCCCAATTAGCTTTTTAACTTGGTAATTCCTCTTCAAGTTCAAATTCATCTGGAGGTAGCTAGATTAAAATAGAAATTAGCACCATATATGATTAAAAGTTTTATATCGGTGAACATTATACTCCGCGAGCTTCTTCCTAAGCTTAATAAAAATCGTATGAAAGTAGCTTGTCCAGAATTATTATTGGCGCCATCTGATTGAAAGGGTTAAGGGGAGATGGGCCGTTTTTCGGGTCCCCCTTCTCTCTCATGTTTAGTCCCATTAATTTTCAGATTTTAAGAAGTTCGACCCATTAGTTTGGCGATTTGAAGACCTTTCGCCCAATTTCTTTGTCAATATTAGGACATTTAGTGCCATTTAGGTGTCGATCTTTTTCCTTATCGCGAGCCTGTTATTGTCGGAGGAATTGGCCTGAATATCTTTCTATCGAAAAATGTACAAATTTATCTTGAAGGGGGCCTAGTGGATATTTTCTTTTTTCTTTTTTTAAGTTTGATGGAGGTATACAGTAGGTAGGAAACTAAAAATAATAAAAAGATAAATAAATTAGCAAATAAATAGCCCATCCCCCTTTAATAATGACCTCAGTGAAAGCTCCACACAGCCCCATTATCCTACCAGAAAAATCTGTGAAGCTCAAACATCTAGTCACTCTGCCAGCGGATGACACAACAGCATATACAACACCTATACAAGGTTGACCGAACGTTATACAAACATTAAGGCAGTAGCACACACATTACCTCGCTCTCTCTCTCTCTATCTCACTATGTATATATATTATATCTCGGGTGGGGGGGGGGGGGGGGGGGGAGAGAGCGAGAGCGAGGGATGAGGGAAATAGAGGACGATTTAATATTCTGCAAAAATGAAGATCATGCCTGGATATAGACCAGTTTTCAACAGCTTTATTATATTACGTGTTCTTCATTTCTTAGGGCAGTTCCACTCCTTGGTGAACGGAATCTTGAAAGTATGTGACCTTTCGCTTAGGCATTTATGATGTCACATGCCGCATATTACGTAAGTTTCTCATGTTATCAAATAAGTTTTTGTTGCGAGCTTGAGGTGTAGTGATCTAGATTGTCAGCATAAATAATAATCTTAAGAGTATTTGCATATTCAGGTAGATATCTGAAATAGTTGGTTGGTCTTTCTTGAACCCTTTTCTAAGTTACACAATATCTTTATACATATATTGTCCCGTAATCTTAGGTAAAATGGTAATAACAATAAGACATTTTTATTTAACACACACACACACACACACACACACCTTTGCTTTCCATTGTTTTCCTATTAAGGGGACAGTGGCTGTTTGTTTGGTCTATTAATTCATGTATTTATATATTGTTTTAGTTTCCTCCCTAGACCTCCATCAAGCTTAGAAAGAAAAAAACTAGACCCCCCCCCCCCCCCCTTCAAGATAGATTTGCATATTTTTCGGTAGAAATATGTCCCGGCCAAAACCCGATTCCTCCTAAAATTACAGGCTCGCTATCGCTCGCCAGGAAAAAAATCAACACCTAAATGGCACGAAGGGTCCCAATATTGACAAAGAAATGGGGTGAAAGGTCATAAAATCCCCAAACTTATAGAACCAACGTCTTAAAAACTCAAAACTAGTGGGGCTAAACATTAGGGAGAAGGGGGTCCAGAAAAACGGGCTGTCTCCCCTCAAAGTCATTCCAATCCATTATTCTGTTGTCATGTATCCCATCCAGACTTTAATTAATTGTCCTCATGAAGTGGTGTTTATATGTCCCTAGATGTTCTTAATTCCTTCCTAACGATGTGTAATGTCTACCTCATTGGACAGAGAGAGAGAGAGAGAGAGAGAGATTTTGATTTTGATTTTGCCCCGAGGGGCGAGTTTATTGAGCAGCGCCCCCCATCCTGTGAGGGGACAACCACTAGTAAGGCGATACATACTGCTCAAAGAGCCATTATTCCACTGAAACAACAGCATCGTCGTCTGGTTACATTCATATTTGTGTTTATAAGTCAGGTTGGCATTATTCAGATGTGTTATTATAGTTTCCTCATTTAATTGTCACATGGTCTGTATAAAAAAAAAAAAAGCAAGCAAGCAAGCAAGCAAGCTTGTAGTGACTTAATTATTAATTGACAGGTTGTAAATAATAGCACTACAGAACTAGTGCAATCGTATGAGGAGACTATTCATATTTTCATTACATCAATGGTTATTGAAATCATAGTTAGCTGAATACAATTATTACAAAAATAGGCAATGGTATAAATCAACATAATACATAATTTAATACAGGCGGACATAATCATGATCCTGTTCGTTGTGCACTGGGAGGTAAGGTGTCTTGAGATCGCCTCGTACCCATACACAACGAACGTATTATAGTCTGCATGGTTGGTATCTAATTGAATATACTTAGTGGGTATTTCAAGAATGTCAGGGGGTAAGGAAATGTGATTTGTATATTAGAAGACTGTGATTAACGAGACGTGTAACATGTGGAGGGAGGTGGTAGAAAGAGAGGGATCTCGTTGGGGGTGGAAGTTTCGCTCCCAGGAATTTTCGTTCCTGTGGTATTTCAATAATAATAATAAAATAATAATAATAATAAGGGGACAACCATTATTATTATTATTTTATTATTATTAATAATGGTTGTCCCCTAGAGAGAGAGAGAGAGAGAGCGAGAGCGAGGAGGGCAGGGAAGAGGGGAGGGGGAGAGGTAGATTGAGACTCCCGATTGCCTTCCAAAACCCTAGAGCCGATGACCCGAGTACATAAGCAACTCACCAAGCAATAAATATATCAAGACTGGACCCAAGATAACTAACCTATGTTGCACCAGGAACCACCAAAGTCATAAGGGTTCAGTGAGATAGTTCGAAGCCTTATAATGGCTGGAGGTCCTTTTTAAGCAGACTAAAATCGTCTAATAGTATGAAAAATAATGTTAAGGAGACGGTGCCGGCGTTCAAAGCCTTTTAACCCTCTCCGACATGTGACGCGATTTTGAGCCTATTGGGGATACTTTAGAGCTTTTGTAACCATCAGGGGTATTTAGAAACCTTTAGTTTAGTTACTTCAACCTCTGCAGTTGTCTTTGAGTTAGCTGTGGGCAGAAAACTAATTTTGGAGAGGTAATTAATTATACGAGTGAGAGAACTCTATTTCTTATTGCTAATCTGGCAACCTCTGCGTCATAAATGCGTGAAAGAGTTAATTGCTGGAGGTCCATTTTAAGCTGACTAAAATCGTCTAATAGTAGCCAGAATAAAGTTAATCAGACGTCGCCGGTACAGAAGGGGTTAATCAGACGAACAATGAGGCAGCGCTATTATAAATAACGGCAGATAGAGAGAGTGGAAGAAGCGCTCATAAATTCACCGATAACATTAGATAACATGGGAGAAGAAAGGGAGGTGGGGTATTATGTGCGGGCTATTCTCTCTCTCTCTTCTTTTTTTCTTGTTTTCTCTCTTTCTTTCTCTCTCTCTCTCTCTCTTTCTTTCTCTCTCTCTCTCTTTCTTTCTTTCTTTCTTTCTTTTTTTTTCTCTCTCTCTCACTCTCACTCTCTCTCAGACTAACTAATTTACTAGCTACAGCAGCCTATGTGTACTCAATTTAGTATTTCAGTTATCTAGCCATTACCTAGCGTTAGTACACACACACACACACCCACACACACACACATATACACATCATTCTCTCTCTCTCTAATACATCAATCCCTAATGTAATGCACAGGCTCTCAACTCTCTCTCTCTCTCTCATATATATACATCAATCCCTAATGCACGGGCTCTCAACAACTCTACCCGTGTGTGTGTGTGTGTAGGTTTTTTTAGTTTTTTTGTTTTTTTTCCCACCATGACCCCTCTCACATACAGGTTCAATAATGATCTAGACCGCGCCAAGCAGGAAGCACGAGAGAGTCGGTTGGTCGGTAAGGTCCACTGGTTCACTTAAGGGGGATGGTTCACTTTCTGGTCGATTTTTTTCATGTATTTATTATTTTTCTAGTTTCCTTCCTACTGTAGACCTCCATCAAACTTAAACCCCCCCAGACCCCTTTTCAAGATAAATTTGTACATTTTTCGATAGAAAAATGTTCCGGCCAAAGGCCGGTTTCTCCTGAAACTACAGGCTCGCTATCGCTTGCCAGGAAAAATCGACACCTAAATGGCACGAAAGGTCTTAATATTGACAAAGAAATGGGGTGAAAGGTCTGCAAATCGCCAAACTAATGGGCCGACCGTCATAACATCTGAAAACTAATGGGGCTAAGAATGAGGAAGACGGGGGACCCGAAAAACGACCCATCTCCCCTTAAGAGGAAACAGAGGCTGGTAGAATCTTAACCCATACTGTACCGGTGACGACATTTTAATTATACTTAGAGGATTTTGTGAAGCTTAAGAAGGATTTGAGGTAATGAAAAGGGTTGAATGAGATAGTTCGAATCTGTTAATGGCAGGAGGCCATTTTTAAAATGAATAGAAGCCAGACTAAAGGTAAAAGAACTTCACTGGTATTGAAAGGGCTAAGGGGTGGGGGGGGGGCCTTCTGGACCCCCCCCCCCCCCTCTTCTTTCTTTCATGTTTAGCCCTGTTAATTTGGCGATTTTAAGACGTTCACCTCATTATTATAGAAAAAAATAGTCTTTGGGTGGGCCATTTTTCTATCGAATAAGTACAATTTTAGTTTAGTAGGGATAGTCTAGGGGGCAAACTCTTACATTCTTAAAGCCAAAAAATCAATATATACTGTATATAATAATTAAATATATGTATGATCGAAACTGGTAATACTACTAATAATAAATTGTCTATTAAATTAATTTTAGAATCTCGACAACCTAACCGAAATATCTGCCAAATTCAGTTAACAAATTCAATCCACAAATAACTAATAATAATGAAATTCACAATCATTCTTGCTGTTTGTATTAGTTTACCTTCACTAAAGGCGGTGTTTACGAGCGGGGTTTTCCGTCAATTTTACGGGCAATTGTTGTCTGGCAGCTTCATAATACTTAAGATACCTGACATGGGACTGGAGTTCTCGCGAAGAGGCTCCAGTCCTGACGCTATTCTTGATGACTTTCAGTATGCTGGCTTAAGGGAGCCCACCTCGCTTTTTTCTCATTCTCTCCCTCTCTCTTTGGCTTGTATCCATTCGGCCCCTTTCAGCCTACTGTTTTAAGACGTTTACCCCCATCCAGGTGTCAATATTTTCCTGGCGAGCGGTAGCGAGCCAGCATTTATATATTTTTGTTTTGACAGCAAGCTAAACTTGTACATTTTTCGAAAGAAAAATGTCTCCGGCGAAGCCGGATTTCTCCATGCAATGCTGGCTCACTATCGCTCGCCAGGAAGAAATCGACACCTGGATGGGGATACACGTCTTAAAACAGTTGGCTGAATGGGTCCGAATGGATACAAGCCAGGGGAAGAGAGAAAAGGAGAGAAAGATAAAACAAACAAAAAACGGTGACCCCCCTTAATAATCCAGAAGTGTTGATAGCCTCTGAAGTTCTATTTTAACTACTAACTACGGTACCTAACATAATCTATTTTAACTAACTAACTACGGTACCTAACATAATCTATTTTAACTAACTAACTACGGTACCTAATATAATCTATTTTAACTAACTAACTACGGTACCTAACATAATCTATTTTAACTAACTACGGTACCTAACATAATCTAGTTTAACTAACTAACTACGGTACCTAACATAATCTATTTTAACTAACTACGGTACCGGTACCTAACATAATCTATTTTAACTAACTAACTACGGTACCTAACATAATCTATTTTAACTAACTAACTACGGTACCTAACATAATCTATTTTAGCTAACTAACTGCGGTACCTAACATAATTTATTTTAACTAACTAACTACGGTACCGGTACCTAACATAATCTATTTTAACTAACTAACTACGGTACCTAACATAATCTATTTTAACTAACTAACTACGGTACCTAACATAATCTATTTTAACTAACTAACTACGGTACCTAACTTAATCTATTTTAACTAACTAACTACGGTACCTAACATAATATATTTTAACTAACTAACTACGGTACCTAACATAATCTATTTTAACTAACTAACTACGGTACCTAACATAATCTATTTTAACTAACTAACTAACTACGGTACCTAACATAATCTAGTTTAACTAACTAACTACGGTACCTAACATAATCTAGTTTAACTAACTAACTACGGTACCTAACATAATCTATTTTAACTAACTAACTACGGTACCTAACTTAATCTATTTTAACTAACTAACTACGGTACCTAACATAATCTAGTTTAACTAACTAACTACGGTACCTAACATAATCTATTTTAACTAACTAACTACGGTACCGGTACCTAACATAATCTATTTTAACTAACTAACTACGGTACCTAACATAATCTATTTTAACTAACTAACTACGGTACCTAACATAATCTATTTTAGCTAACTAACTGCGGTATCTAACATAATTTATTTTAACTAACTAACTACGGTACCGGTACCTAACATAATCTATTTTAACTAACTAACTACGGTACCTAACATAATATATTTTAACTAACTAACTACGGTACCTAACATAATCTATTTTAACTAACTAACTACGGTACCTAACTTAATCTATTTTAACTAACTAACTACGGTACCTAACATAATCTATTTTAACTAACTAACTACGGTACCTAACATAATCTATTTTAACTAACTAACTACGGTACCTAACATAATCTATTTTAACTAACTAACTACGGTACCTAACAATCTAGTTTAACTAACTAACTACGGTACCTAACATAATCTAGTTTAACTAACTAACTACGGTACCTAACATAATCTAGTTTAACTAACTAACTACGGTACCTAACATAATCTATTTTAACTAACTAACTACGGTACCTAACATAATCTATTTTAACTAACTAACTACGGTACCTAACATAATCTAGTTTCCGATACCAATGCGAAAGAGCCTCAAAATATAACGAGAACATAATTGGTCATCGAAAATTGCCGGCCAAAGCGCTCGTCTAACACCCCCTTTTAACCCCTTCTGTACCTGCGACGTCTTTGAGATTGGATTCTACCTATGTTTAGACGATTTTGTGCAGCTTAAGGGGGGTGACCTGTTTTTGTTCTGTCCTTTTCTATCTTTCTCTGGCTTGTATCCATTCGGCCCCATTCAGCCTACTGTTTAAGACGTTTATCCCCATCCAGGTGTCAATTATTTACTGGTGAGCGGTAGCGAGCCAGAATATTTTTTATTTTTGTTTGACAGCAAGCTAAATTTTTAAATTTTTCGATAGAAAAATGTCTCCGGCGAAGCCGGATTTCTTCATATAATGCTGGCTCGCTATCGCTCGCAAGGAAGAAATCGACACCTAGATGGGGATAAACGTCTTAAAACAGTTGGCTGAATGGGGCCGAATGGATACAAGCCAGAGAAAGAGAGAAAAGGACAGAAATAACAAAAAGCAGGTCACCCCCCTTAAGGGTGTAAACAGGGCTAAGTGAGATAGTTCGAAGCCTGTTAATTGCTGCAGGCCCTTTGTGAAGTGAATACAATCATTTAATAGTAGCCAGAGTAAAGTTAAAAAGGACGTCGGCGGTACAGAAGGGGTTAACCGGCCCACACCCAAGCAACAAACAGGAGTCGGTAAGCTTAGTCCACTGGTTCTTTAAGAGGTTCTTTAACCCTTGTCTATCGGGGCCCGACTTAAGTCCGTATCGAAAAATTTGGACTATGTGGCGGGGCCCGACTTAAGTCTGAGTGCAATTTTGGCGCAATATTGGCTCTGAGAGAGAGACGAGTGATGGGAGGAGCATGGGATACCTCATGACCGGTCGCCACGGCTGCCGTGGACCAACTGAGATGTACTCCACTTACATCCACCCTCACTCCCTCGCTACATACGTAATTATATAAAGAAATTACCGTATTTTACCGATTTTGCCCTTCGGTTGCACGATCGTTGCAAGACAACCAGTGATCGTAGAAGGATGCTTCGGGTGTCATTGGAAAGCTAAATTAACGCCCTTTCAGGGATACATACTTGTATTACGCTCTGGGTCTTGTTTATGCATGAAAAAGAGCACGGAAACAACCCAATTTATGGTAAAAAAAAAAAAACGCTGAGCGGCACAGTGAAATATACTCCACCACCCGCTCTTAAGGTGTTAAGAGGCTAGGAAAATATGAAGGGGGAAGACTTTATTTTTTGGTCGATTTTTATTTATTTATTTATGTATGTATTTTTTATTTTTTTCCCCCCTCCTCCCTAGACATCCATCAACCTTTAAAATTCGTCTCTTATTTTTATTTTTATTTCTGTTTTTCTTGTTCCCCTCCTCCCTAGACCTCCATCAACCTTTAACAATCATCCCCAAGATCCCCCTTCTAGATGGATTTTTTCATTTTACAGTAGAAAAATGTGTCGGCCAAAGGCCGGTTCCTTCTAAATTACAGGCTCGCTATCGCTCGCCAGAAAAATGTCGACACCTAAATGGCACGAAAGGTCTTAATACTGATAAAGAAATGGGCTAAAAGGTCTTTAAATCGCCTAACTAATGGGCCGAACGTCTTAAAATCTGAAAACTAATTGGGATAAACATGAGGGAGAAGGGGGAACAGAACAAAAACCTACCTCCCCTTAAAAGCTTTTATAAATATGTGTCCATTATAACAGACTTGTTCTTGCCAATTTATCAGTACCGGTATCATCAATATTATTGTTAACTTTCACCTGCAGCATAGGTTACTTCTGCATAGCAAGGTACTTATCATCATCATCATCATCATCATCATCATCTTCCCGAGTTAGTCCACAGAATAACAAATATATCATCATCAATCACCCACCACTACCATCATCATCGCCATCATCATCACCATCATCGTCGTCGTCCCAAACTATACTGCATAATAAAAGTATTATTATTATCATCATCATCATCATCATCATCATCATCAGCCCAAGTTAGTCGACAGCATATCAAAGGTCTCTTCCAAACATTCCACTCTCTTGGGTCATAACATTGTAACCGGTCCTATTCCTACCTGACAAGTCTCGTGTCTTTGTCCAACTTAGTCATTTCAGCCTTTAGTCAACATGAGGCTAGAGTATATTTTTGTTGGGATAGGTTAGAATAGGTTAGAATAGGTTAGAATAGGTTAGAATAGATTATGGTACAGTATATGGGGTTGACTTTTAGTGTGTAAATAACAGTTATTATCTGTCTCGAGTTGGCTACCCCCAGCTTTGGGTTATGTGCCTGAGTATATACAAACATACATATAAACACCCACACACACACACACCCACACGCCCACCCACCCACACACGACCACCCACCCACACACACACACGCCCACCCACACACACACACGCCCACCCACACACACGCCCACCCACCCACACACGCCCACCCACACACACACACGCCCACCCACACACACACACACACACACACACACACACACACAATGAGAACGAGCAGGAGCGAAATCGAGCAAGAGCTGGATCTAGCGAGAGACCGTCCAATTGACTAGGAACTGTTTACTGCTAGCTGAACAGAGATATAAGGTGTTAAGAGACTGCCCATACGTGACATACTATTTGGGACAGTGGTTAATTAGGTAATCGCAAAAGTATAGTTTATTGCTAGGTGTAACTGCTTTGCTTTTAAAAATAAATAAATAAATGATAAACAAAAATATTAATAACACATATGGTACTCAGCGTATCCCATTGTTTATCTGACAGGTAACCCATTCTGTACTGGCGACGCCTTCTTTGTATTATTCTTGTTATATTTAGACGAGTTTGTGCAGCTTAAGAAGGATCTGTGGTAGTAAGAAGGGTTCATTAAGATATTTCAAAGTCTTTTAATTGTATTCTTAAACTGAATACAATCGTCTATTACTAGCCAGTATAAAATAATAAAGAACGAAACTGGTACTGAACGGGATTAGAATTATGCTAACTCTGATGTATATGTGTTGGGACCGACTGTAGGAATAGATGGGTTACTCAAGAGAACTATTGAAAGCACGTAAGGGTTCGCCCGAGGTTAGATAACAACTCTATTGTTCCTGTTCAATTGACCGAGACCGTTCACACCACCAGGCACACTTCAGTAATCAGGGGTGGGACATCTGGCCACTTGCTGACGAGGAGACACAAGGGACTGGGGTTCTCGTACAGAGGCTCCAGACTCCAGTCCTGGTTCACGACTAACCCTCTCCGACATATGACGCGATTTTGAGCCTATTAGGGATACTTTAAAGCCTTTGTTACCATCAGGGGTATTGAGAAACCTTTAGTTTAGTTACTTCAACCTCTGCAGTTGTGTTTGAGTTAGCTGTGGGCAGAAAACTAATTTTGGAGAGGTAATTATAAGAGTGAGAGAACTCTATTTGTTATTGCTAATCTGACAACCTCTGCGTCATATGAGCGTGAAAGGATTAAGGAAGACGTCTGGGGTTCTGGAGGAAGGCAACCTCCGGGTTTATATTCCCAGTATACCTCGGGGTATAAACTTGGGTGGTCTCGGGGACTCCGGTCTTATGTTCTTCCTGACTTGAAGGTGGGCTTAATAATCCTCATGGGTCGATAGCCTCTAAAGTCCTATTGTAACTAACTGACGATGAGCAACTTTAATCCATTCCCTCCCATTACGTAATTCTCATCATATTCTGGTTATATAAATTTAGACGATTTTCTTTAGTTTGTGATCTACCTATACGACTCAAATGCGTGAATATCATCTCAATAAATCCTCTTAGCAACATAAGTCCTTCTTAAACTGTCTAACACCATCTAATCTTAGCCAGAATCAAAGGTAAAAAGTCATCATGGTGCTGAAGGGTTAAACCCCATGTTTTTTTTATTAGAGATGGATAGTCAATAGGTTGATTTTACTGGAGGATACATTATTTCAAGTTATGAAGAAAATAGACTTTGTGTTAGTCAGTACATACATTTTACTTCAGGAATCATTATTTTCGAGTAGGACGTGGCCGGTAAAGAAGGTGTTAATTACTTACCGAATAAGAAACTACACTCTTGATTCAATCGTAATATTGTTCTTTCCCAACACAAAGTTACGAGGTGGGTAGACTACAGATTCATGGAGGCAAGTGTACCGAGGCAACATCATCCACACATTGATATAGTTCTGTCCTGCAGGTGTTGTAATGGTTATGTACCGTTGCCCACATAAGTTCTGCTCCTCGTCGTGATCTTACGTATGAAAGTATGAATTAATTGCGAGTGTGGTTTCTTTTAATTAGGCTGTCAGTTGATTTAGTCAGATGAGTTAACGACTGCATAAGAAACTACACTCTTATTTACATCACGCGCAAGATATGTTATGCATAATATCACAGAGAAACAGAATATATGTGGGCAACTGTAGGTGATACGTCCATTCCTTACGAAACAGAATATATGTGGGCAACTGTAGGTGATACGTCCATTCCTTACGAAACAGAATATATGTGGGCAACTGTAGGTGATACGTCCATTCCTTACGAAACAGAATATATGTGGGCAACTGTAGGTGATACGTCCATTCCTTACGAAACAGAATATATGTGGGCAACTGTAGGTGATACGTCCATTCCTTACGAAACAGAATATATGTGGGCAACTGTAGGTGATACGTCCATTCCTTACGAAACAGAATATGTGGGCAACTGTAGGTGATACGTCCATTCCTTACGAAACAGAATATATGTGGGCAACTGTAGGTGATACGTCCATTCCTTACGAAACAGAATATATGTGGGCAACTGTAGGTGATACGTCCATTCCTTACGAAACAGAATATATGTGGGCAACTGTAGGTGATACGTCCATTCCTTACGAAACGCTGGTAATGAACTTTTAATATTATTGTTCTGATTAGCAATGCATTATGATTAACCGTTTGCTGTAACATTATTTGACAAAACTATTCAGCTTGTTCGATATGCGATAGTTACTCCTACGGAATTTCTGAATAGGATTCATTTGTGGATGGCATAGAAAGTTTACATGAACATTATATAACATGTACAGCTACTGACCAATGTTCGTGAGTTCCTTTATGCATATACAGTATATCCATTTACATTGTTGTTCATACCATAACAGCTATACATGTATATTGATAAATGCATAATGTATTCTTATTAATATATACGGTAGCTGATTTGATCTGAACATCAATCTACAGTAAATGGATATATTTCCATAATGAAAATACAAAGAGCTTATGAACTTAATGTCAGTAACTGTACAGTTGGCCACATGAATTTGCATACACTCCCGTGATTATATGCATGGAAGGAAAATTAGTATGATTGAATAAGTATATTTTCTTGTGTAGTATTTAATATTACAATCAATTAATGGTTTTAAAGTAAATAATTTTCGTCAATGAAACATACTATATTTCCGCCTGTAATAAAATCATAGAGTGGATGCAAATTTAAGTCAATTATTCATGTAATTTAATCATACTATATTTCCTTCCGTATGTGAAATCATAGTGGATACATCATACAAATTTATGTGGGCAACTTTCCGTGTCCGTATAAGGTGTGGTATTGAAAAGTAGTCTGGTTTGTACATGGTGAAGGTTCTCCCGACTACTGCACACCAACACCGCGATAAATCCTGTGCTGGGCTAATTGGTACCTTTAGAGACACAGCCAGTACCCACCAGGCTCCACAGGCTAACACGCTCGGGTTAACTTGTGTTAGAAGATAATATCTCCCATTCTCTTTCTAATTTTCGTTAATGAACTTCTCAACTGTACCTCCAGTCCCATCCATTCATACGCAGACGACTCTACCTTACACTACTCAATTAGTTTTCTTGAACGCCCCATCCAGCAATCCCTCAAAGACATTACATTGAATGTATTTATCAATACCAAATATCAATGTGGAAAGGGCGGGTGCCCAACTCAGAAAGGAGTTGAAATAGGGGAGCTATCCCCCCGCCAAAGGCGGCTTTCTAGGGCCTTTCCTAGCTGATGCTGAGAGGATTGGGTTCTAGTCATGTGGTGATGGGCTGGTCTATCAGAGTGAGAGCTGAGCGATCTCTGCCATACCCATAGCTTACTCTGACTGTTCCTTTTACTTATATATCTTCTAGATCTCAAGTGACGGCGTCTTTTCCGTGGATTGACCTCCCAACTGCCAACCTAAAAGTTAGCAGATTGGGAGCCAAAGCGTCACATTTTCCCCTTGCCCCTCAACTTTCCCTTCATAATTGCTGAGGGGCACAGGGCTTTGGATGAAGCTTTGGTTTCCCAGGCGTTTCCGCGCCCTCCTCCCTGCCTTAGAGTGGCTTCGGTCACCCAGGGTTTATTAGTGGTAAGCAGGGAGGGTTTTGTGGGGGCGCTCGTTTATGGCCTTGGCCTTGCTCAGGACCTTGGGGCTGTTCGGCCAGGCAGCCTGGGGAACAACAACAACAACAACAACAACAACAACAACAACAGACAAACGTAATGAAGCCATGCAACACTTATCTTCTGATGTAACTACTATTTCCAATTGGGGCAGATAAAACATTGTTACCTTTAATGCTTCCAAAACCCAATTTCTTCATCTTACTAGGCGTTCGGAACTTCCAGAGAACTATCCATTACACTTCAACAATACAAAAATCAATCCTTCATCTTCTTTCAATATTCTCAGTGTCTCCTTTTCTTCTTCTCTCACATGGAAGGACCATATTACCAGTCTTGCTAAGGCAGCCTCCCAGAAGCTGGGTGTGCTCAACCGCCTCAAGGGGTTCTTTACCCCTGTGCAGCTTCTGGCTCTGTACAGGGGCACAGTGCGTCCTTGTATTGAGTATTGTTCATATGTGTGGGGAGGATCCTCTCACACCGAACTCCTGAACAAAGTAGAAAGGAATGATAAGTCCCGTCCTCTTACCAACTCTCTGCAATCTCTCTCTCTCTTCGCCGCAATGTTGCATCTCTCACTATTCTATCGCTATTACAATAATCAGTGTTCCTCAGAGCTTTCCCAGTGTATACCACCTCCTCTACGTAGGGTACTTAGTACCCATCTTGCAACACTCCAACCAAAGAGTGAAACGCTATACTCAGTCTTTCTTCTATTCAACTGCTGAGCTCTGGAACTCTCTTCCAGAATCAGTCTTTCCCTCTTCCTATGGCTTAAATTGCTTCAAACTCCGTGTCCCCCCACGGGCCCCACCCCTGTGAAAAAAAAAGGAAAACAAAAAGAAAGAAAGTGGGGATTGGGCCTGAGTAGATAGATAGAATCTGATTATTATTGTTTGGTGATACCCAGAAAATATTAAGGGGAGTGGATAGGCAAATGAGAAAAATATTATCTGAGGACCTAGTGAAGTAAAGTATAGAAAGGATATATATATATATTAAAATTAACACTTGAGTGTAAGAGATAACCTATAGTGTTTTCTTTTTCAAAACGCTTACACAATCTGTGAAGCCATTTTGACCACCCCGTTACATAAGAGTATCTCTGGAATATACACTAGTATACCCTTAAGCAACATTGACCCCCCGACAGTGACTGACCCGGATTTAACCTCTGTTTCTTCTACATTCCTCCCCTCCCCCCTCCAGTGTCAGGGGTGAGGCCAAAGTGCTAAGAGAGAGAGAGAGAGAGAGAGACGCAGAGACGCATTTAGACAGTTTATTCTGGTTATCATTAGACGATTTTAGACAGTTTTGGAAGGATCTGTAGGAGTTATAAGGATATAAGAGTATTTAAATGTGAAAGAACATTGGAAGTGGGAGATGTGT
>CM064486.1:8235392-8315392 GCA_032716605.1 Paralithodes platypus | reverse complement strand
AACTGTAGTAAGTACTTCACTATCGACCAATCTAATTACACGCGGGGAAACGGTTGCAAAATTATTGGTAAATCTTTTAACTCGCACGAATCTAAGAATTTCTTCTTCAATCGAGTTGTCAACTTGTGGAATGGGCTTCCCCGAGACGTTATAGACTGCAGCACCGTTGATTCATTTAAATTCCGCCTAGACAAATATCTCGCATCAAACCCGCGACTGACTGCGTTTGTAAATGAATAACTTTATCCTCCCCTCAGTTACTAACCCATCTGTCCCCTACTAACTTCCTAGTCCTGCCACGTTAGTGGCAGGGCAGTAGTTCCCTTTCCAATGTTCCCTTACCTACTCTAAACCACTGTTTGGACACTTGATCCTCAGTGTTTTGGAGGACAAGCAACCTAGAAGGGTCACTAGATCTGTTGTTGCTTGATTTCCTTTGTACTCCTTTGTACTCCTTTGTACTCTCTTTCTGGGTTGTATCCATTCGGCCCCATTCAGCCTACTGTTTTAAGATGTTTATTCCCATCCAGGTGTCGCTATTTTCCTGGCAAGCGGTAGCGAGCCACCATATTTAAAAAACAAATTTGAATAGCAGGCTAAATTTGTAAATTTTTCGATAGAAAAATGTTTCCGGCAAAACCGGATTTCTACATATAATGCTGGCTCGCTATCGCTCGCCAGAAATAAATTGACACCTGGATGGGGATAAATGTCTTAAAACAGTAGGCTGAATGGGGCCGAATGGATACAAACCAGAGGAAGAGAGAATACAAAAACAGGTCACCCCCCTTAAGTCTAAATCATGGACGTGTATATTCAGTTGAGGTAGGGATTGAGGGAACCAGAGGGGTAATATAGATTTTGTTTTCCTTCTTTGGAGAAGACACTTGTCACAGGCAGCTTTGACTTTTGCTTGCTTCGTATATATGGACAAATATCCCATTATTTTGCTAAGATAGAAGCATCTAATGTATACCAGAAAAAATAAATAAAAACAGGCCAAGCTGTACAACATAATTTATAATGTTGGTGTATTTTTTTTTCTTATATATAGAAAAAAACAAAAAAAAAACAGGCCAAGCTATACAACATGATATAGGTTGGCATATATTTGTTTTTCTTTTACAAATGTCTGAATATATTATCCCTCAGAATTTTTCCCACTGAGGGTTTGATCATCCCGCTTCCTTCAGCAGTGCGGCCCATCGATAAAACTGTTATCAGTCTCATCTGCTGCATACACTTACCCCCCTCCCGTATATACGATACACTCCTTTCACGGAACAGGACCAGACAACTACCGCTATTTTGTGTTATTGCTTGATGAAAGTTAGATTATGGATGACCCTGTTTACAAGAAAGTGAGGTTTTTTATTTACAAGAAAGTGAGGTTTTTTATTTACAAGAAAGTGAGGTTTTTTATTTACAAGAAAGTGAGGTTTTTTATTTACAAGAAAGTGAGGTTTTTTATTTACAAGAAAGTGAGGTTTTTTATTTACAAGAAAGTGAGGTTTTTTATTTTGTATTAGAGCAAAGGGAATATTAATTTGAATCTTGAAGAATAGATACTGTAGTTTGTTTTCCAGCTGACGGTAAATTGCCATGTTACTATTTTGGTTTCTCAGCTATTACGTAGGTTTTGTAGTGAAATATGTTAATTAGGAAAACTGGGCTAAATACTATGCAGAGACATGTTAGATTCCAATTTTTCCATTAAGTATCGATAAATCAGTTGCTAAGGGATTCAGCTGAAAAAAAATGGACTGTAGTAGTCCAAATAATCTTCAATTACATTACTATGAAAGTATATTAGCTGGACATCAATATCTTTGTTTAGACTAAATTGATTAGACAGTACAGATGGTACGAGATTTGACAATAATTATCAGGTTCTCCAAAATGATATACCAATTTTGTTTTATATATTAGAATCCCCAAATTGGCGTCCATTAACAAAACAGAAAAACAAAATGTTAATTGCTAAAAAGGCTACTTTGCAAACACTAGGGGTCGCCATTTTATACCCAGGTTGTGATCTGGGGTTGCGCGTCTATCACCTTATCTTGCGATCCGATTCTGTTCAGCGCGGGGGATTTTTAAGACTGCGCGCTGTTAGCTTATAGATGGGCTGATTATCCCTTGCAGTCGAATGGGGCTTGATGCGGGGGCTAAAGTAAGTACAGTATGTGTACAAGATGGAATGGAGGGAGGGCCCTTTTTCAGGAGGTTGTGTACACATATGGAGCCGTATGTACCTGGTAGTGAAAGTGTGTGTGTCTGTGTGTGTGTGTGTCTGTGTGTGTCTGTGTCTGTGTGACTAAAGTATGTTTATCTGCTGGTGTTTACTAATATTGATAATGAGTCATGCATACCATTACTTTAAGAAGTTCATGGATTAGTTCTCTCTTTGAAACTATTGCAAGCAAGAAGAGAACATATTGAAACCCTGTTACTGTCGTATGTGAGGTGTCTCACATATCTACAAAAAAAATAAATAAAAAAAAAATAAAAATATAATAAAACAATGGAAACAACTAAAAGGACCCCCCCCCCACACACACACACATAAGTAGATGACAAGTACTGTGTAGAAAATCCTATTATGAATTGGAAAAAAAAAAAAATCTTTGAAGGTCTATCACAGCGAACGGTTCTAGATTTTGGTCAGTGTGTGTGTGTGTGTGTATGTGTGTGTGTGTACTTTATAACACAATTTCCTTTTAACACTACCCAATCACAGACTCCTTCTATTTTGGTCAGTGTGTGTGTGTGTGTGTGTGTGTGTACTTTATAACACAATTTCCTTTTAACACTACCCAATCACAGACTCCTTCTATTTTGGTCAGTGTGTGTGTGTGTGTGTGTGTACTTTATAACACAATTTCCGTTTAACACTACCCAATCACAGACTCCTTCTATTTTGGTCAGTGTGTGTGTGTGTGTGTGTGTGTACTTTATAACACAATTTCTGTTTAACACTACCCAATCACAGACTCCTTCTATTTTGGTCAGTGTGTGTGTGTGTGTGTGTGTGTGTGTGTGTGTGTGTGTGTGTGTGTGTGTGTGTACTTTATAACGCAATTTCTGTTTAACACTACCCAATCACAGACTCCTTCTATACCTCGTCCACCCCACCTGCACTACTCTCATCACTTGTGCGGTCGGTCCCATTGTGTTGGCTGCTTTTCTTCCTTATATTTTGGCTAATAGTAGACGTTTATTTTGTCAGATTAGGGAGGAATTGTGGGAATCAAAGGGTTAATTGTGATAGACTTTACCCTTTCGATTCCCTGGGGGTCTTCCAAAAGTGAATACAATCGTTTAATGATTGTTCAAAGAAAGCTATATTGCGTTCTGGAATGCTGAAAGGGTTAAGGGGGAATCCACGAAACATGCTAATGTCGATTTTGGACCCCTTATGATGAGTTTATCTTTACAATGGTTAGAGTGTTTATGTTCTGTATATGATGTCCCAGGGTCGAATCCTGGGAGGACCACATGCTTTCATTAATGTCGTTTGGGGGTGAAATTAATCAATTAAGAGTATAATGAGGGTAAATACATAATAGGATGCATATTTCTTACAAGAGTGTATTTAAGGGGACAGTGGCTGTTTGTTTGTTCTATTAATTCATGTATTCATATTTTGTTTTAGTTTCCTCCCTAAACCTCCATCAAGCTTAGAAAAACACACCCTAGACCCCCCCTTCAAGATAGATTTGCAAATTGTTTGGTAGAAACATGTCCCGGCCAAAGGCCGATTCCTCTTAAAATTACAGGCTCGCTATCGCTCGCCAGGAAAAAATCGACACCTAAATGGCACGAAGGGTCCTAATATTGAAACAGAAATGGGGTGAAAGGTCATAAATTCCCCAAAATAGTGGTACAAACGTCTTAAAATCTCAAAACTAGTGGGGCTAAACATTAGGGAGAAAGGGGTTCAGAGTGTCGAGAAAAAGTGGACGAATAATGTTCTCTCATGTGGTTCTCCTTTTATCCTCTGTCAACGTTATTTGGGCCGAGTGGTTCTTTTTGGAACTCCCCTGTATCGTTCCATTGGCTCGGGAGATTATAATCATAAGATGTTTCACCTGATAAGTTTGACGACAATAATATACTTCACCTCATTCAGGTGTCGATTTAGTTCTGGGCAATCTATTGAGAGTCTGTATCTTAAAAAAAAACAAAAAAACAATGGCCTACGGTCGAAACATTTTGCTATCGAAAAATGTATAAATGAAAATTGAAGAGGATCTGGGTGAGCATTATTTTTTTAGTTTGCAAGACGTCTGGGAAATCTTTTTGTTAGGGGTCAAACTATAGTGCACTGTTATTCGAAAACAAAAATCAAATCTTAAAGGTGGGGGCTCAAGGGTTGAGGTAAACATGGAAAAATAATCGCCAACCTTGCATATAATTATCTTGTAAAATGCAATGTCACTGAAATAATTATTAACAATGGTATAAAGGATTTTGCGGATCGTCTATACCGGGCCTGTCACGTCATAGTGACGTCATACCAGTATCCTTAGCCTAGACTGGATGGTGGACTTACACTCTTGTGACGTCACAGGCCCGGTATAGACGATCCACAAAATCCTGTATACCATTGTTAATAATTATTTCAGTGCCATTGCATTTTGCAAGATAATTATGTACAGCTTGGCGATTATCATACCATGTTTATCTCAACCCATGAGCCCCCACCTTTAATAAATGAAGGTCAATGTTTGTCTGTTTGTCAGTTACCCGAGTTACCCGACCTTTGTTACTAAACTCCTCCCACAGTGTTGGTGCCAGGTGGGAGTGTGGGGCACCGTTGGAAAGCCCAGGTTTTGGAGATAGTTTTAGGCGAGTTTAGTGGAAATCAGAGACACTTTTGTTTAATAAATTTTTCGGCAGAACTTATGTAGTATACGGGAGCGAAAAAAATGCGAAAACAAAATTGCCGTTTGGGGCAGAAGGAGGCCTCCGATCGAAAAGGTGTATGGAACGAAAGTTGTTCGCAGCTCCCCAAAATGGGGGTACGGATGAGGTCAGATCCAAAATCGGAGGTCATTTAGCGGCCGAAATCGAGGTCGCCGTTTAATGAGGCACAGGGAGGTCGAGGCCAGTGATTATGGTAGTAGTAGTAGTATTGTGATGATTGTGGTAGTAGTGATTGATGATGGTGATTATGGTAGTATAATTTAAACCCGGGCAACGCCGGGTACCCCTCCTAGTACTAAATAAACAAACTATCGTAATAAACCACTAGACGTCGGATCAGATAGTGTTAACCTCTCCATTCGTCAAGATTATCGTGTGCATTGCCGGCCGCTCTTCCTAGTGCAAGGAGGCCCACCTCGCTTTTTTATTTATCTTTCTCTTCCTCTCTCTTTGGCTTGTATCCATTCGGCCCCATTCAGCCTACTGTTTTAAGACGTTTACCCCCCCCCCCCCCCATCCAGGTGTCAATATTTCCTGGCGAGCGGTAGCGAGCCAGCATATTTATATTTTTGTTTTGACAGCAAGCTAAATTTTTACATTTTTCGATAGAAAAATGTCTCCGGCATAGCCGGATTTCTCCATACAATGCTGGCTCGCTATCGCTCGTCAGGAAGAAATCGACACCTGGATGGGGATAAACGTCTTAAAACAGTTGTCTGCATGGGGCCGAAGGGATACAAGCCAGGGAAAGAGAGAAAAGGAGAGAAAGATAAAAACAAAGGAGGTGACCCCCCTTAAGCCCCATGCCTTTCTCCTGCTGTCAGTGTTATCTGCTAATTACTTCCTACTCCTACTGCCATGGTGGCTTGTACAAAAACTTCGAACTCTAACTCTCTCTCTCTCTCTCTCTCTCTCTCTCCCTTTTTATCTCTCTCTCTCTCTCTCTCTCTCTCTCTCTCTCTCTCTCTCTCTCTCTCTCTCTCTCTCTCTCTCTCTCTCTCTCTCTCTCTCTCTCTCTCTCTCTCTCTCTCTCTCTCTCTCTCTCTCTCTTCCCGTGTCCTTGTGAGAGAGTGCATATTATATGTATAGGATAGTTTCATTCTTGCCAACTACTCTTGATTCTTTTTCCTGAAAACACACTCAATTATAGAAAGTAAGAGAGTGAAAGAGAGTATTTTTATACAACAACTATAGGACAGTTTTATTCATGCCTACTCTCCCTGTTTCTTTTTCCTGGAGAGAGAGAGAGAGAGAGAGAGAGAGAGAGAGAGAGAGAGAGAGAGAGAGAGAGAGAGAGAGAGAGAGAGAGAGAGAGAGAGAGAGAGAGAGAGAGAGAGAGAGAGAGAGAGAGAGAGAGAGAGAGAGAGAGAGAGAGAGAGAGAGAGAGAGAGAGAGAGAGAGAGAGAGAGAGAGAGAGAGAGAGAGAGAGAGAGAGAGATTGTGTTGTAAGAGAACCAAGAGTGAAAGGCAGACGGACCAACATTGTATACAAGCTATACTAGAGTATACAACAATGCAACCTAATATTACAACTATATAACTAGAGAAAGCCAAACACCACCTGCTACAGCACTACCACCGCTATTTACACCACCCATCACCACCTACAGCACCACCACCACCCCCATCATCTCCATCACCACCACCACCACCCACATCACCATCTCCACTTACAGCACTACCACCACTATTTACACCACCCATCACCACCTACAGCACCACCACCACCCACATCATCTCCATCACCACCACCACCACCCACATCACCATCTCCACCTACAGCACCACCACCACTTACAGCTCCGCCACCACCACCACCACAACCGACACCATCTTTACTACCTCCTACATCACCACCACCTTCATCATTTCCACTACGGTACCACCTGCACCACCACCTCCACCTACATCTACACAACCACCACTATCCACAGTATCCCCACCACCACCTACACCATCACCACCACCACACCTATACCAGCTCCACCACCACCTACATTCTCTCCACCACCATCATGCCGACCACCACCACCACCTGCACCACCACTACCTACACCAGCTATCACCACCACTACCACCCATCCACCACACACACCACACTCCACCACCACACCACCATCATCGACACCACTTTTCCACCACCACCTACACCATCATCGACACTACTTTTCCACCACCACCTACACCATCATCGACACCACCACTTACACCATCATCGCCACCACCACCATCACCAACTAAACCACCACCACGTACACCACCATCACCAACTACACCACCAAAAACTCCGCACAACACAAAAAACACCCACATTTCATAATTTCACCACCATCAGACAAGACCGGGCTGTCGGCGGGGGCGGTGGACTCATCACCCTGGTACACAAAGAAATATCATACATAGTAACCAGTGTATAAACCAAATCCCTCCTCCCCCCAAATGATAACACAACAGAAATACAGTCAATTAAAATACGCACTGGCAACAACTCCAACATAACCATCATAAACACATACATCCCTCCCCAAACATCCCCTACAGTACCAAATGAATACAGACCACACTTACAACACATCACAAACACCCCACACACCCCACACATCATCCTGGGTGGTGACTTCAACGCCAAGACGTCGGCCTGGTTTGTCGACAACCCCGACACAGACAGAGGGCTGGTACTACAAAACCAAACCGATAACCTCATCATCCTTAACGACATCCATCAACATACCCATATTCCTCACCAAGCCCTCTATAACCCATCATCTCCAGACATCACCTTTTGCTCCCCAGAACTCGCCCCCACAACATCCTGGAGGGTGGCCAGAACCTTAGGCTCTGACCACCTCCCGATCATTATCACCACCAAAACCAGACTCACCCCAGCTAGCCACAAACACACATACACCAATTATAAAAGAGCTAACTGGGAAGCATTCACAAATGAGACAGAACAACACTTCACAACTCTAAACAGTACACCCATCACTAACATCAACAATGCTGTACACATAATCAATAAAACTATCCAAAACGCTGACAAGAAACACATTCCAAGAGGTAACAGAAAAAGACATAACCCCAACTTCACACCAGAAATTCAAAACCTCATCAGACAACGCGACATACTGAAACACTCCCCAGCACCCCACACACAAGACATCACACAACAAATTCAAGCACTCAACACCCAAACTAACAACAAAATACAAGAACAACAAAAACTAAATTGGAATAACTTCCTACAAACACTTGATCACAAAACAAACCACAACAAACTCTACAAAACACTAAACAGCATCACACTTTCCAACAGCAACACAACACAATCACATGCTGCAATCACAACAACAGACTCTACTCCTTCATGTAAACAACAAGCAAACACTCTCATCAATCACTTCTCACATGTCAGCCACCTAAAACCTCACAAAGACGACCGACGTGTCATCCGACGTAAGAGACAATTCCCCACAGACCCTGACTATACACCCTTCACCAATCACCAGACAAAGCATATCATCAACAATCTCAAGCACTCACCTGCCTGTGGCCTAGACAACATAAGCAACATACACCTCAGACACCTGGGACCACAAGGCATACAAGCACTCACTAACATATCAAACTACAGCTATTCACACAACACAATACCAGACATTTGGAAGCATGGTATCATCATCACATTCCCCAAACCCAACAAAGACCCTACGCTACCCTCCTCGCACCGCCCCATCACACTCTTTTGCTCCCCCTCCAAAGTCATGGAACGCCTAGTATTACAACTAATTATACCTGACCTACCCCTAGCTCCAACACAACATGGCTTTAGGCCACTGCACTCCACAAACACTCTTCTCACAGACCTTACATAAAGAGCTTTCGACGGCATCAACTCAGCTAGACCACCACACAGATCACTATTAGCCACACTCGACATTAGTAAAGCCTTCGATGCCATCCCCCGCCACAACCTAACAAACAAAATCTACAACACAAACATGCACAACAACACAAAAAGGTGGCTGGCCACCTTCCTAGCAGGCAGATGTGCACACGTATCTTTTGCCGGTCAGTCATCTAAAATCAGAAACTTTCCAAACGGGGTCCCACAAGGATCCGTCCTATCGCCCGCACTCTTCAATCTGTACATGCACGATATAACTACACCCAGTACGCCCCAAATAAACTTAGCCTCCTATGCAGATGACATAACAGTCACATGCACACACCATGACCCAAAAAGAGCAACAGATCTCCTTCAACCCTATCTCAACACACTACATGGCTGGTGCACTACAAACAGACTTTATCTAGCCCCAGCCAAATCCACCGCAACCCTGCTCACAAGTTGGACAGGAGAACACGAATACATCCCTCAACTCACCATAAACAATACACCCCTAACACATACACACACACACAAAATCCTAGGAGTAACATATGATACTCATATGACATTCAAACAGCACACCACAAACATTAAAAAGAAACTGACACCCAGACTTAACGCCCTCAGGTCACTTGCTCACACAAAATTTGGACACAACAAAGAAACTACCACCACAGTATATAAACAATACGTAAGATCAGTGATGGAATACGCAAGCCCAGCCTGGGCTTCTAACCTAGCTGAAACACATCATAAGACTTTACAGACTATTCAAAACAAAGCCCTGAAGATCATTACAGGCTGCACAGCTACTGCACCCACAGATCACCTACATCAAGAAACCAAAATCCTCAAAGTCAAAGACCATCTGGACATGAGAGGCACTCAATTCTTGGCAGCAGCCTCCACGAACCAAGACCACCCACTAAACTACATGTCATCACACCCACAGACACCAAGAAATATCAAAACAACACCCAGCACACGGTATCACACACAATTATTGTCCTCTCTCCCTCCCTGCCCACCCCGAACCAACTTCCAGAAGCACATCCATACTCATATCTCTCACCGATCCATCCACTCACTCACAGACAACACGCAGCTGCATGCACGACCTCCCGAAATCCATCCTTCCGAATCCTCCCTTCCTCGCGAGGACAGAGTGCACCTGGGCAGGCTGAGATGCGGACACCATCCAGCTCTCCTGAGCTATCAGAAGAGACTGGATGACTCCGTTGTCGACTCCTGCCCGGGATGTAACACAGCACCCCATACCATTAAACACATCATAGAAGACTGCATTTCACACAACCACTTACACCAACAACACAATCTACACTCAATGAGAGCTCTGTGGGAAAGCCCGATCGTGGCCATGGCCTTCCTCAGGGACTCGGGGCTGTTCGGCCAGGCAGCTTAGGGAACAACAACAACAACAACAACAACTACTACACCACCACCACCAAAAACTACACCACCACCACCATCACCATCTAAACAGCCACCACCACCACTTCCACCACCACCATCAACACCATCACCTACACCATCTGACACTTTAATTAATATCGTCCTGTCCCAGAATGGCTGGAGCTAATTTCATACTAGTTTGGGCAGACTTCGGGCAAGCCAGAGTAATCATCTCTACATATATTATCACCGCGCAAGAGTCTAGATAGAAAGAGCGAACTTGAAGCGTCGGGAACAACACTGGTTACCGAAAGCAAAAACATGTATAGATTTGGGTTTATTTCTATATTTTTTACTTAGGTATTTCTATATTAGTATGTTTTGTTTTTTTTGTTTTTTTTTTGGGGGGGTGTTGGAGTGGCGGGGATTGTTATTTATAGTGAAGGTATATTTATGCATTGGCTTAATCTTTGTTTTGGCATTTATTTTATATATAGCCTTATATATTGTGTTTAATTTCTGAACACGTCAGTGATAATCACTGGTTTTAATTAAACTGTCATTGATCACTAGAAAGCAGCCTACTTAGTTAATTAAATTGCTTGTATTTATCTAATAGAAATCGTACGCTAAATTGTGTTATTGCTTTTGCCTATGTATATATCCAATTATATTTAATATATTATTAGATACAAATTATTCATATAAAGGTGTAGTCATTGTTGCTGACACTAATACTGCCATCAAAATGATATATGTTGCACTGCAGTTTGTTTGGTACGATATAAGTTGGAAATATCTGATAACAAAGTAGTATAGAGGATATAAGAGCTAAATACAGATACCATATATTAATTGTGGAGGTATGTCATGAATTTTATTAAGGGAGTGTTTATTCTGGACTCCCTTCTCCCTCATGTTTAGCCTCATTAGTTTTGAGATTTTAAGACGTTCGCCCCCTTTGTTTGTCTATTTTAAAACCTTTCGCTCCATTTCTTTGTCAATTTTAAGACCATTCGTTTCGTGCTATTTACTGTAGGTGTCGATTTTTTCCTGGCGAGCAATTGCGAGCCTGCAATTTAGGTGGAACAATAATCGCGAAAAGTGGTTTTGGGGGTAATTTGTGTTAAGCTTGATTGAGGTCTAGGGAGAAAACTAAACAAATTAATAATAATAATAATAATAATAATAATAATAATAATAATATTAATAATACACAAACATTTCTTCCCTTAAGCAGGTGATAAGAACTGTAGGACAATGACAAAATCCCTAGAATATTGGAGATTGTTAAATCTCCAATATCACTAGAATATTGGAGATTGTTAAATCTCGCATGTCATCATATTATTATTGTCATAATAAGATAGCCATAGAAATGTGCAATTTATGTAGGCTATACGCTACTTAAGGGGAGGTATTTAGTTTGTTCCCTAGACCTCCATCAAGCTTAAAATTACACCCCCTTGAGTCCCTTTCAAGATAAATTTGTACATTTTTCGGTAGAAAAATTTCCCGGCTAAAAGCCGGTTCCTCTTAAATAACAGGCTCGCTATCGCTCGCCAGGATAAAATCGACACCTAAATGGCACGAAAGGTCTTAAAATTGACAGAAATGGGTCGAAAGTTCTTAAAATCGTTAAAATAATGGGGCGAACGTCTTAAAATTAGAAAAGCAATGGGGCTAAATATGAGGGAGAAAGGGGTCAAGAAAAAAATCCCTCAAGTGGATATCTCCCCTTAATGTAGGGAAAAGTACAATTGCCAAGTCATGAGTTGTAATAAGTAGCCGAGATCACGGAACTAATCTTAAGCAAATACAAAATACATGAATAAGTAGCGAATAAGTAGCGAATGCAATTATTGTCTTATTTAAATATATTTAAAACAAATATGGTTGCCTAAGTTTAATAGATGTGTTTTAAATTGGAAAAATCACAATCACAACTGAATACCCATTTTAAGCGATGCATACTCCCAAGTTAAAGCCGTAATATAGCGACTCAGATAATCCAAATGCAGAGATATAGGCGATGTCACACGAGCGCTTTTTCCGGCAATTTTCGAAGAACAAGTTTTTCTTGTAACATTATGGAGCCCTATTTGGGCCCCTTAAAATTGGTGTCAGAAACTAGAAGGACGTTAGATTATGATTGAATTCTGATAAATCTTCAATTTAGACGCGGCTAGACAAGAATTGCTGATACATATTGCCGGAAAAAGGGCTGGTGTGGCACCGACTAATAATTCCTTGTAATTTAAGGAGAAATAGTTGTGTTGGGCGTGGTGGTGGTGGTCATTCAAAGACACCTGGACTGCTTCCCCCCCCCCCCCCATTCTCCTTGTATTCCCTTCTTCCCACGTCTAATTCCCCTTTCTCCCCCTATGTTATTTTCCCTCACTGTCTCCTCTCCTCATTCTTCTGTTCTCGATTCTCCTCCTTCCCTTATTCTCCATTTCTTACTTGTCTCCCTCTTCGATCTCATTTAATGTCTTCTTCATCCTCTCCCTATTTCCTATTTCTTGTTGGCTTCCCCCTCCATCTCCTTTACGCTTCCTCATATTATCCCCATTTCCTTTTCCTGCACCTCCTCCCCCTCCTCTGTAATCTACTCCCCACCCCTACTCCCCTTCTCCTATTTACTAATGTTCAGCGAGGTATACTCCCCACTGAAGACCGTAATATTATAGCGACTCGGTGTAATGTAAAGCCGGTATCACACGAGCGCTTTTTCCCTCAACATTTATCCTCAACACTGGTCTGGCAGCTTATGAGGTCAACATGTAAAACATTTCAGTTGCATAAATTCCTTTATCATCAGTCTAGTTTCCGATACCAGTGCAAAATAGTCCAGAAATGTTGCCAGAAAAATGTTGAATATCGAATGTTGACTATAAAAGCTCTCGTGTGATACCGACTTAATAGAGGGGAAATTAGTTGAGTTTGGGTGTGGAGGCGCTCGACCTGTCCGATGACCTTTAGTACCTGTTTCTACTCCACTTCCTACTGGTTCCTGCTTTAGCCTATTTATTCTTTGTCCTCTTATTTTTCTCCTCCTCCTTTGTTCATTCCTCTTCATCATCAGCCATAATGTATATTGTCATATGCCATATTGTATGCATTCATGTATATACTCTGGCACATACTCCATAGCTGGGGGTGGCCGACTCGAGACAGAGCCCGAACAGAAACTACAAAATAAAATAGAGGTATTACTAGTATATTATAAGAATGGGAATTAGTTTAGTTTAGGCGTAGAGGTGGCCGACCTTTCTATTGACCTTTAGTACCCATGGCTCTACTCTCATTCACCCAGGGGCTCGTCTTACTGTCTTGTACTCTTACTTCATTGTTGTATACTTTCCTTCAGCTCTATATTTTCTTCTTCGTCGTCCTCCTCCTCCTCCTCCTCCTCCTCCTCCTCCTCCCCCTCCTCCTCCTCCTCCTCCTCCTCTTCCTAGAGGAACCTTCTTTGCTATCCTTTTCTCTACCTCGTAGTCAATAGATTAGTAGTTTTAGATATCCAAACTGCCCCGTAAGGACCAATAGTTCTGTTGCAGTTTGTTCTCCTTTGTATTCTTCCTCCTCCTCTTCCTCTTCCTTGTACGCATTTGTGCTATTCTTGTTTTTGTTCTCCCCACGAATACAACCAGGAAAAAGCAACTTAACCTTAAGCTAATGGAGGTATAACCCGCACATTAACCAAAGGGTGAATTAGTCTAGTTGTGGCGTGTAGGTGGCCGACCTTTCTGATGACCTTTTAAATACCCGTGGCTACTCTCACCCACGGACACTTATGCTACAGTCACATGACAAGTTTTATTTATTTATTTATAAATTGTTATTATTTATAAGGAATGATTTTGGTCTGGAAGTTTATGAATTCAAGTTTTACAAGATTTTGTTTAGGAATAATAATCTACTGTGTTTAATTGCCTACAACGATCAAACTGACCCCCTTTTTATTACCTGGTTATGTTTTCGCCTCTGTTTGTTTGTAAGCATGATATCTCACAAAGTTATGAACCGATTTTCACAAAATTTGGTGGACTAATGGGATATACTCCAAGGAAGAATTGATTCAATGTAGGTGGCGATCCGGATCATACGTCACAATGGTGTCATTGTGCATTTAAGGGAGCCCACCTCAATTTGTTTCTCTTTCTCTCCCTCTCTCTTTGGCTTGTATCCATTCAGCCTACTGTTTTCGGACGTTTACCCCCATCCATGTGTCAATATTTTCCTGGCGAGCGGTAGCTAGCCAGCATATACTGTATATATGTTTGTTTTACAGCAAGCTAAATTTGTATATTTTTCGATAGAAAAATTTCACCGGCGAAGCCGGATTTCTCCATACAATGCTGGCTCGCTATCGCTCGCCAGAACGAAATCGACACCTGGATGGGGATAAACGTCTTAAAACAGTTGGCTGAATGGGGCCATATAGATACAAGTCAGAGAAAGAGAGAAAAGGAGATAAACATAAAACAAGCAGGTGACCCCCGTTAAGTTAATTGTGTGACAAAGCCAGCGTAGGCGATGGTATGCCGAGTGCCCCTCTAGTAACCGGTTATAATAATTGTCCTCCTCATACTCCTCTAGTCTTCATGTTATATATACTTTAGCCTCATTTTTGTTCCTGTGACGTTTATTTCTCCTTGTATTATTCCATAGATAGCCCCACCCACAAACGTTTATTTCTCCTTGTATTATTCCATAGACAGCCCCACCCACAAACGTTTATTTCTCCTTGTATTATTCCATAGACAGCCCCACCCACAAACGTTTATTTCTCCTTGTATTATTCCATAGATAGCCCCACCCACAAACGTTTATTTCTCCTTGTATTATTCCATAGATAGCCCCACCCACAAACGTTTATTTCTCCTTGTATTATTCCATAGATAGCCCCACCCACAAACGTTTATTTCTCCTTGTATTATTCCATAGATAGCCCCACCCACAAACGTTTATTTTCCTTGTATTATTCCATAGATAGCCCCACCCACAAACGTAACTTACCCTTTCTTCATTATTCTCTATTAATCCTAATCTTATGCATTCTTCATATTTGTCTTAATTTCTCGGCTTCTTCATCTAATTTATCTTTCCCATTTATCCCTATATTTCTCTTCCCTCTCCGCGTGTTCTTGCTCCTTCTCTCTTCCTCCTTCCTCCTCCTCATCAATCCTTCTTCCTCAACTCCTGATCGTATGCGGTTATCCTGTAACTCTCATCCCTTCCTGCTTCTCTTCTCCTCCTTTACCTTTCTCTCTTCTCTTGCACCCTCTTTGTCCTTCTCGTCCTGTCTTCCCTTCTCTTCTCCTCATCTTTGTCTCTTTCTCTACAGTCTTCTTTTTTCTCTTATTCCTTCTATTTCTCTTCATCCTTCTCCTTCTCTTTGTCATTCGCTTTCTCCTTCTCTTTACATTCTCTTAGCCTCCTTGCCTTTATCTTTGCCATGCACTTTCGTCTTGGCTTTATCCACTGTTCTCTTCCCCCTCCATCGTTCCTCCAACACACCCACGTCCAAAATCTAGAGAGTAGCCTAAACTCTCTTGATCTTGCCCACGTCACTGCTCTAACACCCACCCGCGATATCCAATATGGTTCCGTACATATAAAATCAGTTCCACTTGATACAACTTTAATTTCTTTCCACAACTTTCATTTCCTTCCACATGCCTAGATAATCCATTTTGGATTGTAGTTTTGATATTGCATCAGTGATGTCTGCGTTTGTAATTTCAATGTTGCATAGGGCATTACAGTTGTTAATTTGAACTGATAGCCAGAGCAATGTGAAAGAATGCGTCAGAGTAGGTTATATTGAAAGGGTTATGATTGAATGTCCTCGGAGGCTTATTATTGTATAATTGTTTATATATATTTATGAGGCTATCCATCAGCAATACTGGTGTTAAAAGTGAGTAGGAACATATATTCACATTAATACTATACAATGATTATATACGGTGGACAATACAACAAGCCATTAACAAAATTTATGCCAGTCTTATGTCGTCTTAGTCAGAATTAATAGTACCCAGGATACTCTACCTCACAATGTTCACTAACTGGTTTTTGTTTTTTTGTTTTTTTAAAGTTGCAGTATATAACCCATTCAGTACCAGGGACGTCTTTTTCATCATAGTCTAGGAACTATTAGACGATTTTATTCAGCTTAAGACGGACCTCTACCAATATAAAGGCTTCTAACTCTCTCAACCAACCTTTTTAACTACCACAGATCCCTCCTAAGCTCCATAATATCGTCTAAATATAGCTAGAATAAAATATATAACACATCGCTGGTACTCAAAGGGATAAATATTCCGTTGAGGATTACGACCCATTTTGAGTTCATTCTGGCTATCATTAGACGATTGTATACAGCTCAAGCTTGATCTGTGAGCATCAAACGGGTAAATACTACATTAAATAACTCTTAAGCTTCCACAAGTCTTCTTAAGCTGAATATAATCGTCTAATAATAGCTAGAACAAGCTGTAAAAATGCGTCATAATCCTCAAAGGGTTAATACGGTTTGCTTAATGGTTTATTAATGTCAAGCTATTTTTTCTATATATCACACAGACTATCATCCGGGTGTGTTGTGTGATTTCAATGTTCACCACTGCCTATGGCTCTCCTCTCATTTCACTGACCAACCTGGTGAACGAGCCTACATCTTTTCTATCGTAAATTACCTAGAACAGTTAGTTCAGCACCCTACTGCCTGCCTAGCAGTATTATAGACTGCAGCACTATTGAAACCTTAACAAATCGCTTATACAAATATCTCGCCCTTGCAGATGGATAACAAGAATGCCCACATTACCTCTTTTGGTAGAGTATAATTATATAGTAAGTAGTTCTATTTTCATATTGTAAGTTTTGTAAGTTTATCCATTCTGCACGGAAAAGATAAATCCTGTCCCTTCTAAGCCATCTTTTCTCTCCTACATAATAATCTATGTAGTTTAGATAGAAGCAGCCTCGTAAGGATCAGTACATCGTTTGTTGCTTGCTTTCCTCTCTGTACTCCTTTCTACTACTTGTATCCCTGACCGCCTTGGAGATCGGCCCAACATTCTCGACAAATATCTAACCCCGATGCTTTCGCTGCTTACTCGTTAAATCTTTTCTCTCCGTTGGGCTCCTCCGATCATAGCCTTATCTCTGTAACCTGTCCTATCTCTCCAGTGCAGCCATCTGACCCTACCAGCAAGGAAGGGGACGGAGGAAGTGGTAGGGGGTGAGGAAGGGAACTGGAGGAGGAGATGAAGGCTTATTTACAGTATTTCACTATGCACAGGCAGTTATGTCCCTTCGTCGATAGTCCGGTCCCAGTTAACCCCTTCACCACCATTACGAAATGTTCATCATATTTTGGCTTCCATTAGACGTTTTCTTTCATTTGTAATCTACCAATACAACTCAAATGGGTAAATACGATCTCAATAAACCCTCTTAGTAGCATAGTCCTTCTTAAACTGCATACAATCATATCATTTTAGCCAGAATCAAAGATAAAAAGGCGCCATGGTGCTGAAGGGGTTAAAGCTGCTGCTGATAATACTGATGTTGGTGTAACTTAAGGGAACCCACCTCGCTTTTGTTCTCTTTCTCTCCCTCTCCCTTTGGCTTGTATCCATTCGGCCCCATTCAGCTTACTGTTTTAAGACGTTTACCCCCATCCAGGTGTCAATATTTTTCTGGCGAGCGGTAGTGAGCCAGCATATATATATTTTTGTTTTGACAGGAAGCTAAATTTGTACATTTTTCGATGGAAAAATTTCTCCGGCGGAGCCGGATTTCTCCATTCAATGCGGGCTCGCTATCGCTCGCCAGAAAGAAATCGACACCTGGATGGGGATAAACGTCTTAAAACAGTTGGCTGAATGGGGACGAATGGAAAGAAACCAGGGAAAGAGAGAAAAGGAGAACAAAAAACAGGTGACCCCCCTTAAGAGTAATACCCGGGAGACGACACAATAGCCATTATTGTAAAAGTTCGTGTGTTTCGAAGCAGGAAGCGGTCGGTGGCCTGAATTGTGTCACTGTCCATTATTTCCTCTCTCTCCCTCACTGTTATTCTCTCTCTCTCTCATTCTCTCTCTCTCTCTCTCTCTCTCTCTCTCTCTCTCTCTCTCTCTCTCAGATTCGTGCGGTAGTGATAGTTGGCAGCAAACTCGTGATGCATAATACAGACCCTTCAGAAGACAGTGATGACGCATGTACATCTATCTCAATATTAACCCCTTTAGTACCGGTATGTCCTTTTCATTATATTCCGGCAATTATTAGACGATTTTACTCAGCTTAGGACAGACGTGTGGCAATTAGGAGGGTACAGACTATCTCAATTAACCCTTCTGACTACCACAGATCCTTCATAAGCTGCATAAAATCGTCTGAATATAGCCGAAATTTAACAACAGACATCCCCGGTAGTGAAAGGGTTAACCCATCCGACATAATTTTGTCTTAATTATTATTGAATTGTATGGCAATATTTGCCCATCCAAAGTAGTTTTTTGTATATATATTGTTATTGAAAGTTATATTTATTATTTTTTTTATTTTTACCATTACCGAACAATTCATTTTTGGTTGACCCCTATTCTAAATATACGCCTCTCAGACCCTCTTCGAGCTAATAGATAAAATAATAGATAAAATAATAGATAAAATAATAGATATACTAATAGATAAACTAATAGATAAAATAATAGATAAAATAATAGATAAAATAATAGATAAACTAATAGATAAAATAATAGATAAAATAATAGATAAAATAATAGATAAAATAATAGATAAAATAATAGATAAACTAATGGATAAAATAATAGATAAACTAATAGATAAAATAATAGATATAATAATAGATAAAATAATAGATAAAATAATAGATAAACTAATAGATCAAATAATAGTTATGTTATGAA
This sequence comes from Paralithodes platypus, assembly GCA_032716605.1. Classification (NCBI taxonomy): domain Eukaryota; kingdom Metazoa; phylum Arthropoda; class Malacostraca; order Decapoda; family Lithodidae; genus Paralithodes; species Paralithodes platypus. Next base: position 8,296,204 of record CM064486.1, on the reverse strand, counting down.
TTTAAATAAAATATAAAATATTAAATAGATATAATTAATATAATGCCCTTCAAGCTAAATTTATAAATTTGTCAGTAGCAAAATGTCCCGTTGGAAGTTTGACGTGCTCTAATTTACAGGACTGCTATCGCTCGCCCGGTTGCAGCTCACAAGGAGTGTGTGTGTGTGTGTGTGTGTGTGTTTTCGTTTAGGATTGTGGCCGTTTAGACCTGATTATTGTGAAGCACACAGCTACAAAAGTCGAATTAGTTAAGGTTAAGTTTGGATTGATCTGGCCTGCTTTGCTTGGTTAGATTTGGGTAGATAAGGTTAGGCTAAGTTTAGTTACGTTAGGTTTGATTTTCATAGGTTAGTTTTTGCTTGGTCAAGTTAGGCTTGATTAGATTTGAATTGGTTGGCTTATGTTTGGTTTGGTTGTATTATATTAAGGGGAGGTTTTTAGTTCGTTCCCTAGAATTCCATCAATCTTAACATTACACCCCCTAGACCCCCTTTCAAGCTAAATTTGTACATTTTTCGGTAGAAAAATTTCCCGGCTGAAAGCCGGTTCCTCTTAAATTACAGGCTCGCTATCGCTCGCCCGGATAAAATCGACACCTGAATTGCACGAAAGGTCTTAATATGGGGTGAAAGTTCTTAAAATCGCTAAACTAATGGAGAAACGTTTTATAATATAAAAAGCAATGGGGCTAAACATGAGGGAGAAAGGGGTCAAGAAAAAAATCCCTCAAGTGGAGATCTCCCCTTAAGTTTGGTTAGGCTAGGTTAGGTTACGTTAGCCTAGGTTAGATTGTAAGTCATTAATGGTGTGACTTTTCTGGTTGTGGGCGGTTAGGAATGTAGCCTTTCTGACCGGATCTCCAGAGTGCTCTGAATAAAGGCCGCCGGTGGTATGGGGTTACATTACACAGAGGCACAAAGAGCAACTTTCGCTAATACGTTCGCTTTCCCCCCCTCTCTCTCTCTCGGTTCAACTCGTGACGCAACACCATCGATTCTGAGAGAGAGAGAGAGAGAGAGAGAGATTATTTAGGTTGGTCAGATTATTTGTATCTAACTTTGTATATTTTTTCTGTGTATGCCAACCAAACTAACCAAACTAAGCGGGTGCCCAACCCCGAAAGGGGTTGAAATAGGGGAGCTATCCCCCCGCCAAAGGCGGCTTTCTAGGGCCTTTCCTAGCTGATGCTCAGAGGATTGGGTTCTAGTCATGTGGTGATGGGCTGGTCTATCAGAGTGAGAACTGAGCAATCTCTGCCATACCCATAGCTTACTCTGACTCTTCCTTTAACTTACATATTTTCTAGATCTCAAGTGATTGACTTCCGTGGATTGACCTCCCAATCTACCAAGATTGGAAGCCAAAGCGTCACATTTTTCCTTTGCCCCTCAACTTTTTCTTCATAATTGCTGAGGGGCACAGGGCCCTGGGTGGGGCTTTGGTTTCCCAGGCGTTATGGCACCCTCCTCAGCTCCCCGCCATGGAGTGGCTTCGGTCACCCAGGCTTTATTGTGATCAGCAGGGAGGGTTCTGTGGGGGCGCTCGGTTATGGCCTTGGCCTTGCTCGGGGCTTTGGGGCTGTTCTGCCAGGCAGCTTGGGGTACAACAACAACAACAACAACCAAACTACTACACCCTGTTCGGAATAAGTAGGCCAAAACTATTGAACATTAACCTCTATACCGGTAACTCACGAACAACGAGAGTAATCGAGCTAATACTTCTACCAATTTTGGAAAGGGTCAGCCAGGGAATAGATGTGGAATTTTACAGCCCATTTATTCTTAGCCCTTTTTGAGTCAGAGAGGTTAGAGTTCACGATTTCTGGCCTTTTATATACATAGAACAGTTTATGCTCAAATACTGTATATTCTCAATTAATCTATTACAATGTATGTTATTGTGAGCCCAAATATAGAATTCGTTAATAAGTTCGAAGGATTTCAAAGGATTTTATAGAAGAACAAGCAACAAGAACCTACTGATCTCAATTAGGCTGCTCGTTAAATCTGCTGATGACCATAGACTATTCACACCATGATTCACACATTCCGTTGGTGCCAGTGACGTCCTTTTCATTATATTCTGGCAACTATTCAATTATTATATTTAGTTTAAGAAGAACCTCTATCAATTATAAGGCTACAGACTATCTCAATCCTTTTAGCTATCACAGATCTTTCCTAACCTGAATGAAATCGTCTAATAGTTGCTAGAATATGATGAAAAGGACGCCACCGGTATTGAATGGGTTAATGACAATTCTAGAAATAGCGACCCCGATTGACCCCTTGCGAGTTTCAGGCTATAAGGAAGTTGGAGCTGTATACGTCGATATATAGCAGAATTATCAGATACAATACGCTTGTAGTGCATATATAAATTCATAAAATCGAATTCAACTTACTTTCTATCCATCAGAAAGCTACAATATTATTGTTTGTACTCTAGGCCTATACTAGAATGAAGTTTTAGCCACCTTGCTGGAACCGTATGACCTGCATTGTGATAAGTGTAGCTGGATCTCTCTCTCTCTCTCTCTCTCTCTCTCTCTCTCTCTCTCTCTCTCTCTCTCTCTCTCTCTCTCTCTCTCTCTCTCTCATATGTTGTTTTCCTCTACCCTAGGCGTTAATATTCTTGTATTATACCCTTCTTGACTTGGGATTTATACATATGGAGAGAGAGAGAGGGAGGAAAAGTGTATGTGTGTGTGCGTGTGTGTGTTTTGACGGAATTAGTGTTAGTTTGTATGAGTGTTTAAAGTTAGTGTGAGAGGATGATTTTGTGTTGTACCGGTATGTGTTAGTGTGCTAGCCTGCGTGTGTAGGTGCATGTGTGTAGATAATTAATTCCCCCGACTACCACCATAAACCATAAAAAGGAATGTGGTGGTGGTGGAGAGAGGTGTCTGGAAGTGGTCAAGTGGGAGTTCAAAGCGACACACTGATTTATAACCCTGGAACCTCTCTGTATATGGGCCACTGGGCTAGAGAGACACTTCAGTACAAACACCGAATGTATGTTGATATTGTCTACATACCTCTTTCCTTATAAAGCCTATGTGAAATAGTTATAGGTGTTTAGTCTCACTCAGAAGTTAATGAGGAACTGTGATGTCAATCTTTGTGGCTCAACAGTATTCCAGGTAATTTTGTTTTGTTTTACTATTGTCTTTACCTTACATTTGTCGTGTCCATCCTACTTTGCAATGAGATTCTCAAAAAGATGCAATACACGCAAGTTGGGCAAGCCCTAACGCCTTCATCTCCGCCTCCAGTTCCCTTCCTCATGCCCTATTATTTCCTCTGTTTCATTCCTTGCTTTGAGGCATTTAAGTAGTCAAAATTACTACTTGTCTCGCCTTTCTCGTCGCATTCGCCCAATAGAACATTCCGGAAGGAACATTGCCGTTCTTGGGTTAAGAGGTGGGTTTTTGGGTGGGGGACACCATTATTATATTCATAGGTAAACATTCATAGGTAAGCAAGGAGAATTGCCCATGTGTCTTCATGGGAGGGAACCGGAACCCGATTATCTTGGCTGTGAAGCAAGTGCGCTAACCAATAACGCCGCGGGACTTGCTGTGTATTATTGCTATATATTGGTGCCTCCAGCTGGAATTTCCTTTTAACCCTCCCTCAAAAATGGCCGATCAGATATTAGTAAAGCATCATGTCAGTTTTTTCTTATATTTGTTAATATAATTTTTGTTTCTGTTTTCAGATCTGGTGCCAATAGATGACAATAGTTAGGTGAGTATTCTTGGGTTGCTTTTTTTTTTTTTAATCTCGTTCTTTTCTCTTAGCCGTTCAGTGTAGTTACACAATGCCTCGCGAAAATCAGCATATATAATACTATACAGTATATATATAATATTATACAGTATATATATATAATATCCTAAATCTTTACATCCAAGCTCAATAAGGAGAAACAGTTAGGATTTTGGTTGACTGTTCTGTCCATTACACAAAGAAGACAAAACACTCACACATGATGACTAATGTGAGCGTAACCTTATGTGAGTTTTAGACTAAATACATTTAAGCTATAAACATCGGTGTGTAGTGAAATACAAGATAATGCTCATTTATTACAAACATCCGGTTAGTACAAATAGATCAACTTCAGGATATTGTTCATTCATTAGCCTATAAATCTACATATTAGCTTTATTTCCGCTAGATATCCTTACCTATTTCAAGCTTACCTAGTTCAATTTTATGGGAGGTTATGATAATTCTTGTAGGGCTTCTTTATAACACTTGACATCCAAAAGGTGAATTATTTTGTTATCACTTCTAGGGTTAACACAAGAAACAACACATGGCAGCGTCCTGGACCACTTTCTCCCTCATGTTTAGCCCCATTAGTTTTCAGATGTTAAGATGTTTGCCCCATTAGTTAGTCGATTTTAAGACCTTTCGCCCCATTTCTTCGTCAATATTTAGACCTTTCGTGCTATTTAGGTGTCGATTTTTTCCCTGGCGAACGATAGTGAGCCTGTAATGTTGGAAGAACCGGCCTTCGGCCGGGACTTCTTTCTACCGAAAAATGTACAAATTAATCTAGAAGGAGGATCTAATGGATGTTTGTTTTTTTTTAATTTGATGGAGGTCTAGGGAGGAAACTGGAAAATTAATGAATATATACATGAAAAAATCGCCCCAAAAGTGAACCATCCCCCCTTAAAACGGCATTACAGAATCTGCAAATATTCTTGGAGTCACAGTATCAGATATAACAGTATGCTGAAGTAGAACCTATTATCTCACTGTGTCCACTTCCAGTGGGGTTGTATTTATATTTGTTTAGTTTAGAATCTCGTAAAACAAAACAAAATAAACTGGAAACAAAAACGCCTACTCCTCAAAACACTAAAATAACCTATCCCGGTCTTCAGACTTCGTTACAATTTCCTGCTAAAAACGTTTTTGTGTGACCTCGGGTTTGAGTAGGTGAGTCACGCACGCAGGTAGGCGGAGACATTCCACCTATTATGGAGTGAAATCTGATAGTAATAGAGCTTTAACCTTATGATTGGTATGGTGCCATCCTTTTAACCTTTTGTTACTGGCTACTATTAGACGATGTTATGCAGTTTATAAAATGGGCCTCCAGCAATTAGCAGGCTTCGAACTATCTTACTTAAACAATTTTACTACCACAGATCCTTCTGAAACTGCATAAAATCGTCTAATTATAGCTAGAACAATATTACAAAGAAGTAGCCGGTACAAAAGGGTTATCCCCTTCTGTACCGGCGACGTCTTTTGGTTTGAGTAATTAGGTTAAATTGACTAAAGTTAGACTCGGATATTATGGCTGTGTTTGGTTGTGGCCGATTATAATTGAAACACCGCCCTATGGATGGTGAAGGAGCAGGTCTTGACGTAATATATGAGAGGATTAGTGAGAGACGAGTGAGAGAAAGAGTAGGGGAAGGTGACAGAGTGAAATGATTAGCCTGAGACACACAGAAAGACAGACAGGGAAAGAAAGAACGAAAGAGGATGGTCTGCTAGTTTAAGGCATAGGAAAATGAATGTAGAGAGAGAGAAAGAGAGAGAGAGTAGTAGTTCCATGTTCAGCTGATTTACTTCCGACTCTACTGTACATTCCTATCACGTTGTAACTCACTACTCTGTCTGTCTGTCTCTCTCTCTCTCTCTCTCGGGACAACAACATATTATATATATATACAGTATATATTAAATTACACATGTAATATTGTGATCTATTTATATAATATTTTGGCTTAAAGTAGGCAGTTATATTCAATTAAAGTAGGCAGTTATATTCAATTAAAGTAGGCAGTTATATTCAATTTATGAGGAACTTGAGGGAGATAGTGTGTACTTTGATAAATGTTACCCCTTTGATATCTATAGGTCTCACATCACTGAGTAAATTCGTGCAGTATTAGCCAGAAATAAATAAACAAAGGGCCCGTATGTTCTCAAATGCCTAATTAGACTAGTTTATTTGTTTAAATAGAGATTAGCCTTTAAGGGAGCCCTGCTCGCTTTTTTTTTTGGTATCTTTCTCTCCCTCTCTCTTTGTTTTCTATCCATTCGGCCCCATTCAGCCTACTGTTTTAAGACTTTTATCCCCATCCAGGTGTCAATATTTTCCTGGTGAGCGGTAGCGAGCATGCATATATATATTTTTGTTTTAACAGCAAGCTAAATGGGTACATTTTTCGATAGAAAAATTTCTCCGGCGAAGCCGGATTTCTCCATACAATGCTGGCTCGCTATCGCTCGCCAGGAAGAAATCGACACCTGGATGGGGATAAACGTCTTAAAACAGTTGGCTGAATGGGGCCGAATGGATACAAGCCAGGGAAAGAGAGAAAAGGAGAGAAAAATAAAAAAAAGCCGGTGACCCCCCTTAACTTGGTAATATGTAATAATAACGCTGGTCTATAGTTTTCTATAAAACACTATAAGCAAGTTTCAGTTCTTTCCTATTGCGTGTATCCTCTGGGCTAAATTGACATTTCTTTTACTGCAAAAATCATTAGGTGCAAAGTGACCGAAACAAACAGAAAAGCAATATCCGATTGAATGTTTACTTTTTGTTTTCATTTGGCCCCCTAGAGATACAGTTGAGGTCAGAAATTTGTGAACATAACTATATGAAGACAATTATGATACACCCATGAAGCATTTTAGAAAGCTGATCGCCTCAATTATCATTATATATATATATTATATATATATACTGTATATACAGTATATATAATATATATATATATATATATATATATATATATATATATATATATATATATATATATATATATATATATATATATATATATATGCCACTTAAATATCATAATGATGTAATTCAATTATTCCTGTCCAACACTGATATGAATTAATATCAGGAAACTCCTCAACTATTTAGACTTTACATTGTTGTCCAGACTTAATAATAAACCGTTAGAAAGTTTATAAAATGAGATACTTGAATAAAATGGAGCAGGAGGATGGTAAAACGACTACCATTGATGAAAGAAGGAAAGAATGAAGTTATATGGAGCAGTGTAGGCCTACAATTAAAGAAGCAAAATCACTAAGGCAGGAATTTTAATATATATATATATATACCGGTATATATATACAGTATATATAATATATATATATATATATATATATATATATATATATATATATATATATATATATATACATATATATATATAAAAATTATATATATATATATACGGTATATATATGAATATATATATATATATATATATATATATATATATATATATAGTATATATATACCTGTGTATGTATACTGTGTGTGTGCGTGAAGAAGAAAATGAAACGAAAGTTGAAATATAAAGGTTAACAAGGGCAGGCTGTAAAGATGGCAGAACAGCTAAAATATTGAGAGTGAGGGGTAAATACTACTGACGCGGAGAGAGAGAGAGAGAGATTGTTGGAAGAAGTTAAATGAGTGATGAAAGAACAATGAGGAACTAAAATGGCTCAATGACTGAACAATAAGTCAAATATAGGCTATATTTGTTTGTGTTGTGTCCAATTGCAAACTTTATGAAGCAATACTAGGGGAATCGGGTGATTATACACTCCGAACACTGAAATAATTGTGGAAATTGAGAAAATAATGTTATAATTAAAATTTATTTTTCATTTTGTCAATGTTGTAACTAAACTGTTCCACCAATCTGTGTGTATTTGCTACCAACACATTTTGATTCACGAACCACGCAAGATTACGTAAAAATGGTGTTGATCATTAATGCAGTGTTTATGATGTGATTTTTAAGTAAAATTAAGTGTTTTCCAAGATTGCCATAACAAATCGATGTGTAAGGTAAAACCTTTCTCTATAACATTTGTGGGGCATTGGTAGAGGAGACTGCACTAAAAAAAGCACAATAATCACCTATACGCGAGAAACACTATTTACCTCCAAAAATGGAAGAAATGCAGCCGACACGGGCGTGTCTGGTCGCCATGTTTAGTAAATCAAAAGTTGTCCAATATAAAGACGCTCCTTGTGTCAAAGTGTGGTTACAATCCGACAAGTTGTTCCGGAGTTATTGAGTAAAAACGAGTGCGCAAAAATAATTTGGAATAATAAAGAAAGTAATAGATGAAGAAAATAGAAGAACAAAAAATTAATATAAAAAATAATCCGTTACGATTTCAATACTGGTTCTCATAATAATAATAATGATAATATATTCCAGACATCAATGGAATTATTAATGCAAAATCCAATCATTTCTAGAATTTACAATGTGCTTTTAGTTAAAATAGGACTTCAGAGGCTATCAACCCTATTGGATTATTAAGCCAGCACACTGTAAGTCAAGAAGAACGTCAGGAGTGGAGCCTTTCTGCGAGAACTCCAGTCTCTTGTGTGACAGTCACAATATTTTGTTTTTATTTTTTTCTATGTGAATGGGGGAGACAAAAGGCATAACTGCCTGCAGCGAGTGCCTCCCCCAGATTTCAAAGAGTGACAGGGCCGAAATCAAGGGACGTTCGAGCTAAAATGCCTGGACACACGGAGTTTGAAGCAATTTATGTCATAGGAAGAGGGAAAGACTGATTCTGGGAGAGAGTTCCAGAGCTCAGCAGTTGAATAGAAGAAAGTCTAAGAATAGCGTTTCACTCTTGGGTTGGAGAGTTGCACAGAGTAGGGGTGGGATTATGTTGCAAGGCGGGTACTACGTACCCTACGTAGAGGAGGTGGTATACACTGGGAAAGCTCTGTGGAACACTGATTATTGTAGTAGCGATAGAATATGCTTATTTCCTGTATATATTTACATTACTGGACTGCTAATCTCCGAATTTTGGTTCAAATCTCGATATGTCAATGGCAAGATATTATTGGAATGGAATTGTGTTGTTCTTAGCTTCAGTACATCACCGCAGAGCCCACCAACACGCCGTACAAAACACCCTCGCTGATCCCAATACATAAGCATAGTATGAATATTCAATATTCATAATATCTAATGGAATGGGGAGCAGTGCCTTGTGAGTGAGAGGCTCAATAGGTGGTGTGAAAGAGTTGTTCGAGATTGTGAGCGGTGTTGTAGCTTCGAGAAGTTGAGACTCCAATGGGCCAGGAGACAGCCTGGCACCGTAGGTCTGTTATGATATACTAGAAACTAGCTAGTTACAAAACTTGTCGCTTTGTATCATCGACCATCTAGATTAAGATCTCACAACTTCATTTTGCTGAGCGATTTAATCTATAGGCTATAAGCCATGTTAGATAGAATTGAAAGACAGATTTATTTTTTATTTTTGTGTTACTAGACGCCGTAATTCCCAAGAAGGGATATTAATAGTAATAATCATACTAACTAAATTATAGCAATTATGATTAGAATTAATGTGATATTAATTAGCAAGAGAACAAAAATGAAAAGTGTGGAGTTGGCATACAAAAAGTGAACACGTGTTGGTGATGCTGGTGAGGGAGAGAGGAGGCTGAAGGAATGCGAAGTATGTGGTAGTGAAGGTGCAACCCCCCCCCCCCCCCCCAGCCTTACGCTTGACCCCGCACCCTCCTGCCATGGTAGAGAAAGTTAGTCAGGCCCACGAGAGAGAAAGAGAGAGTACGTGTTTGAGAGAGCGAGAGAGTAAGTGTTTGAGAGAGAGAGAGAGAGTACGTGTTGGAGAGAGAGTGAGAGTGAGAGCGTGACAGAGAGTGTGTGTGTGTGTGTTTGGAAATCTGCATCAATAATTAACTTTACATTTTAGAAGTAAGATGATTGGTATACAATATTCCGAAAAAGAAACCGTACCAAATGGATTTAAGGGGTGATTTTAGAGAGTATCATATGCAACTTGGAATAGTGGATGAATTGTGTGGGTGTCAGAAGAGCAATTAGTTGAAGTTTTGAGAGAGAGAGAGAGAGAGAGAGCGCGCACTATTTACCCGTTCCTTACCGGTGACGTCCTTTTCATTATATTTTGGCAACTATTAGATGATTTTCTTCAGCTTAAGATGGACCTCTAATGACGAAAATGCTATACTGTCTCATTTAATCCTTCGAGTTACCACATATCCTTACTAAGCTGAATAAAATCGTCGTATAGAGTCCAGAATATGATGAAGAGGACGCCACCGGTACTGAATGGGATAAATACAATACAGGAGATAGGAAGTTGGAAATGTGAATCAGAAATAAGATGCTTGGCAGAATGGTTTTGAGATAGAAATAGAGAAAAGGATTCGACGATGGTATTAGATGGAAAGAGGATAAGATATGCGAATAAAATATGGTGAAACGGAGTAATTGAAAAGGCTGCAAGATTGGCTACAAAGCCAGTGCCACACGAGCGCTTTTTCCGACAATTTTCGATGAGCAAGTTTGTTCTAGTAATATTTTGAGGCTCTTTCACATTGGAATCAGAAACTAGTCTGAAGTTACATTATATTAGGTGGCTGATTTCTGATCTAACTAAAATGTTGAAGATGCCAGACTACTTATATTTGTATCGTGTACGTGTAGGAGACAAGGCAAAATTATCTGTAACAAGTCCCCCCCTCCCCCCCACACACACACACACACATAGGTTGAAAGAGTGACAGATCGAGAGCCTAAATGAAGGTACGTTAGAGTTATTTTAGGTGTGTTGGATATAAGGGTGGTGTGTAATGGTGTATGTTAATTGTAGTGAAATTAATAGGAGGTGTTTGTGAGAATTATCTGGATTACTCTCTGTGTAGGTGAGGCACAAATAGAAACAGTTGGGGGAAGCCAAACAAATGAAACAGGAGTTCAAGCAACTCCTTATCATATGCCTATGTGGCCTCCCCGGGGTACTGCCCTTCTACAATTTCCCCACTTTTGAACTCTCTCCCTCTATATCTTTCCCTCATCCTATGACTTAAACTGCTTTACGGAGCAGACATTACAGACATTTTGACTCTAGTGTACCTTGAATTTGGCTCTGTTTCTCTTTCAACTTTGGGGGAGACACTTGTTACAGTCAGCTTTGCCTTTTGTCTCCTTCCTTTACATAGTAAAAATAAAGGTTTGAAAATGTTCTTGAGAAGAGTGTGTGTGTGTGGGGGGGGGGGGGGGGGTTATAATGGAGAATATAAACGGAGATAAACCAAGATCATTAGAGAGTTGAGACAAGCGAGAGGGAAAGTGGTGGTACAAGTAGAGTAAGGGTGAAAAACAGAGATTGGTCTTTCTATTGTTAGTTTTTGTTTCCTTCTCTCTGTCCAGCATCACAAGTAGTTAAAAAAAAGGAGTGAAAGATAAGTATATGAGCCAAATAGAAAGAACTTTGGAAATCATGTTAAGTAGAGATCTGCCGAAAAATCATGGAAAAACCTTGTAAACAGGAAGTGAATACTGTTGAGAGAGAGAGAGAGAGAGAGAGAGTGAGATAATATAATGAAGGAGTCAGCCTATTGTTATGACATACCCACACCTCTCGCCCGGAGCCTGTGTGTGTGTGTGTGTGTGTGTGTGTGTATTCTTGAGCGTGTGTGTGTGTGTTCGTATGTATGGTTCTGCTCACATTTGTATTAAATATAATATGATTATCATTTCAAGATGTTGAAAGGAAACATAATAAAAGTAAATCAACAGAGAAGAGGTGATACTATGTGAAAGACACATAATTTACCTTTTTTTTCTATGTGGATGAGGGAGACAAAAGGCAAAACTGCCTGTGACGAATGCCTCCCTCAGAGTTGAAAGAGTGACAGGGCCAAAATCAAGGAACAGTCGAACCAAGATGCCTGGACACACGGAGTTTGAAGCAATTTAAGTCATAGGATGAGGGAAAGATGGATTCAGGGAGAGAGTTCCAGAGCTCAACTGTTGAATAGAAGAAATATTGGGAGTATCGTTTCACTCTTGAGTTGGAGAGTTGCACAGAGTAGGGGTGGGATTGTGTTGCAAGACGGGTACTACTTATCCTACGTAGAGGAGGTGGTATACACTGAGAGAGCTCTGAGGAACACTGATTATTGTAGTAGCGACAGAATAGCGAGAAAAATACAACATTGCGGCGAAGAGAGAGAGGTTGTAGAGAGTTGGTGAGTGGACAGGAGTTAATGATATGAAAGGCTTTCCTCTCTACTTTGTCTAGAAGTGCTGTGTGAGAGGATCCTCCCCATTCATGTGAAAAATACTCAATACAAGGATGCACTGTGCCCTTGTACAGAGCAAGAAGCTGTGCAGGGGTAAAGAACCCCTTGAGGCGGTTGAGCACTCTCAGCTTCTGGGAGGCCGCCTTAGCAAGACTGGTAATATGGTCTCTCCAAGAGAGAGCAGAAGAGAAAAAGAATACGGAGAGAAGATGAGGGGTGGATTTTTTTATTGTTGAAGTATAAGGGATAGTCCTCTGGGAGTTCACGACGGGTAGATAGATCGAGAAATCGGGTTTTGGAAGCATTAAAGGCAACAAGGTTTTCTCTGCCCCAATTGGAAATGGTCGTTAGATCAGAAGATACTTGTTCTATGGTTTCATTACGTTTGTCTTAAAGGGATGGTTTGGTGCCATTTTCACTCAATGTTATTGAGCATAGTTTTTAATGAGTGTACAATAAATTACGAGGGCAGCTATATATGTGGGCTTTCATTGATATACATGAAAGTCATTCGAAGCGTTTCATCTACTGAGAGAGAGAGAGAGAGAGAGAGAGAAAGATTTACATGGATACACTGACCAAATAGAACTTGTGATTCACGCAAAGCTGCTCAGGAATTTATGCTAATAGAGACAGACGATCCTCAAATACAGAGAAATAGAACAGGATAACCCTGGAGAGAGAGAGATAGAGAGAGTGTGATTGTGGGGAGGGGGGGGGGGGGCATAGATTGATATTACTGGTATGCTTAAAAGGGATTGGTTTATTAATTGGTAGATTTATTTATGTATTTATTATTATTTTACTTACCTCCCTAGACCTCCATCAAGCTAGACAACAAATAATCCCCAATCCTTTTAGTTAATTAAAAAAAAATAAAAAAATTGGTAGAAAAATATCCCGACCAAAGGCCGGTTCCTCCTAAATTACAGACTCGCTATCGTTCGCCAGGATAATATCGACACCTAAATAGCACGGAAGTTCTTATTATTGACACAGAAATGGGACACATAGTCTTAAATCGCCAAACTAATGGGCGAAACGTCTTAAAATCTGAAAACTAATGGGGTTAAACATGAGGGAGAAGGGGGGCCAAATATAACCATCTCCCCTTGACGAAGTAGGTAAGACCTTCCTGTTCCTGTTATCGTCGGGGGGTAAATAGGGATTTTTAGTGGTCGCGTTGGTAAACATGACTTGCGATATGTCCGTGTGTCTGTTGTGGTGGTCAGGTCAGGTGAAGGTATTGAGGGATAAGCCTTTACAACGGCACCTCGTATCTACATTTTATCTATCTATCTATATGCTCAGGCCCAATACCCACTTTTGCTAGTTTTATTTATATTTTATTTATTTATTTATATTATTTTATTTTGTTCTACTTTTCCTATTATTCTGAAGAGTGTAGAGAGGGGAGAAGGGGTGTTGGAGAGAGAGGAAGCTGTTGGAGTGGCTTTGTTTTGGTGTGTTGGCTGGCCGGGGGTTGGTAGAAAGAGAAACAGAGAAGGCAGGAGAGGACGAATGGAGAATGAATTAACCCCTTGAGGATTTTGACGCGTTTTGACAATTAATTCTGGCTCTTATTATACGATTTTATTCAGATTGGAAAGGGTGTATGGAGGTCAGAGGGTTAACCCCTTCTGTACCGTCGACATTCTTTTTACTTTATTGTGGCTACTACTAATTGATTGTATTCAGTTTACGAAGGATATCTAGCAATTAATAGGCTTCGAACTATCTCTATCAACCCTTTTAACTACCACAGATTTGTCCTAAGACCTCCATCAAGTTGTAAAAAACATCCCTTAGTACCACCTTCAAGATTTGTTTCTTTATATTTTTCGACAGTAAACTCTTAAAATTACAGGCTCGCTGTCACTCGTTCGTCAGAAAAAAATCGAGACCTAAATGGCACGAAAGGTCTTAATATTGACAAATAAATGGGGCATATAGTCTTATAATCGCCAAGCTAATGGGCCGAACGTCTTAAAATAAAAAAACGAATGGGGCTAAACACGAGGGAGAAGGGGTGCCAGAAAAACCAGCCCATCTCCCCTTAATTTTGATTTGTTTATATATATATATTTTTTAAGAGACAATGAACGGAGGAAGGAAAAACACAGATACAACAAAAAGGTCCATGTGCCTAAAGGCATCCTCCATTCATAAAATGTTTGTAACAACTGGATTTAAACATTTGAAGATTGTAAGTTTGTGGAAAGCAATTCGAGGGAAGTGAATTCCAAAGAGTAGTAGCTCTGGGGATAAATGAATTCTGATAAGCAGAAGCTCTGCATTGTGGAGGAGAAAGTGTAAATTCATGGGCGCTCTCAGCTGCCCTAGTTCTACGGGGAAAGATGTGGAGAGGCGGCACAATTGAAGCAAGTTCCTCGGAACAATTGCTGTGAAAATATCTGTAGAATAATGCAAGGGATGCAACGTGTCTTCGTATGGATAATGTAGGAAGGTCCTGTGTGATTGCAGGGTTATTGATTAATCTAATAGCTTTATTTTGAATTTTGTCCAACTGCCTCAATGCAACCACTCCACTTCCAACCCACAGAGGTGAACAGTAATCCATCTGAGAACGCACATGACTTTTATATATTACGGCCAACTGCTCGTCAGTGAAGAATTCTCGAACTCTGTACAGGAGTCCCAGTTTTTTAGAGGCATTCTTAGCAATGCTTCTAACATAATGTGTCCAGCTCAAGTTAGTAGTTAATGTTACACCGAGAATGTCAATACTAGGGGAAGTGGGAATATTTACATCATTAAAAAATATATGGGAGTCAGTGAGATTCTGTCGGTTAGAAAATTGAATGTACTTGGTTTTCTGTGCATTAAAGGAAACTAGATTCTTTTGTCCCCATCCATTAATTCTAGAAAGGTCCTGGTTCAGAGAAATTGCAGTGTTTATTTTTGAATTTATAAGATCGGGTTGGGTGAAAGAATTAGTAAATGTGAAGGAACTGTGGAGTGTTGAGTCATCTGCGTAGGAATGTATTGGATTATGAGTGGTAGATATGAGATCATTGATATGAATGAGGAACATAATTGGGGCCAAAACTGATCCCTGGGGAACACCAGCATTTATTGAGTGAAATTGAGAATAAAGGCCATCTACCATTACACGTATTTTTCTGTTATGAAGATAAGAAGAAATTAATGGAACTAATGATGCAAGGCCGTAGTGTGACATCTTCGACAATAAGGATTGATGCCAGACTCTATCAAATGCCTTTGATATATCCAGTGCTATTGTATGTGTTTCACCATGTTGGTCTGTAGCTTGGTTGATTTGATGCGTAAGAAGGCAAAGAATGTCTGCAGTTGATCGACATCGTCTAAAACCATATTGCCTATCACTGATTAATTTATTATTCTCAAGATGCTTAATTATGTGATTATTTAATATAATTTCAAAGACTTTACCAAGAGTGGAAGTTATAGCTATTGGTCTGTAGTTTGATGGATCTGAAGAGGCACCTTTTTTAGGAACTGGATGAATGTTTGCTTCTTTCCAGGGTACTGGGAAGCATGAGGTATGAGTACACAGACGGAAAATTTTTGCCAATACAGGAGCGAGCACCAAGGAGCAATTCTTAAGTACTATTGGAGGAATTTCATCTGGACCAGGAGCCTTATCTACTGAGAGATTCTGCAAAATAGTTTTGACATGTCTGGTGTGGATCTTAAGTGAGGGAATTTCAGGCGAATTAAAATTAAGTACAGGGACATCTTGATTTATTTCATCTAAGGTTGAGTTGGTGGAGAAAATATCCGCAAGAAGGTTAGCTTTACCTCGTGGGTCACTTACAAGATTGCCAGTCGGAGATTTTAATGGTGGAATGGATGAAGCAGTAGTGAAGTTGGATTTGAATGAGTTAAGAGTAGACCAAAATATTTTGTTATCATTTGTCACGAAACAATTGTCGTTTATTGTAGATTAAAGTGAAAGTTTGACACCTTATGATGGTACCGATTCGGGTCATCGACCTTTGTGTTTATCCTGTCCATCCTACTATTCAAACAAGACTCTCAAAAAGATACAAGTTACGCATGTTGGTTAAGCCACGACGCCTTCATCTCCTCCCCCAGCTCCCTTCCTCACCCCCCCCCCCCCGCCCCCCTTACTACTTACTCTGTCCCATTCATTGTTTCGTGATATTAAAGTGATCATCATTATTGGCTTGTCTTACCTTTCCTATCTTCGTGTCATGTCGTTGAAACCTCCCCCCCCTCTCTCTCTCTCTCTCTCTCTCTCTCTCTCTCTCTCTCTCTCTCTCTCTCTCTCTCTCTCTCTCTCTCTCTCTCTCTCTCTCTCTCTCTCTCTCTCTCTCTGCCTTGACATTTTATTGCCTTCCTGTTTGCAAAATAAATTATCGTTGCCTATTGTATTGGCTGTCTAAACTAAAGGAATGCTCGTATATCCTGGTGCCTTTCTTTTTTCACCTGTTCTTTAGGTTCTCGCAAAATTATTCTTAGTTATTATTTGTTCATTTGTTATTTATTTGTATATTATTATTATTATTTACATTATTTTTTATTTTATTTTATTTTTTTGGGTGGGAATGGGCGTAGGTGTTCACTGTACTTCTTCATTTCACTTAATCGTTTTTTTTTTTTTTTTTTTTTTTTTTTTTCAATACTTTAATGTTTACATTATTCCTTGTTTGGAAATTGTATCCTGTTGTATTTATTGAAGAACAAGAAGAAGAAGAAATATACGGGAAGGAAATTTACCCGAGGAGAATAAAAGCTAAAACATAAAACAGAGAACAAGTGGAGAACAATAAAATGTAGTCAGCCAAACAAAGAGACGCTAATCGCAGGCAATTCGTATAAAATAGTGTTCGTCGATTCTCTCAGGCAAACACTAATGAAGCCAAGTAAGGCTGACCCCGCACGTGACCCAGGCTAGGTGAGGCGATGACCTGCCCGCCTCTATTTGCATACGGTACACTACAGACCCGGCGGTAACTGGGGATTGGACAGCTCTCATTTTTCGCAGTACGCCCAGAAAATACATTCCCTGTTGCCATTACAAATAAGTCTTAACCCATTCAGTACCGATGACGTCTTTTTCATTAAATTTTGTCAACTGTAAGATAAATATATTAAGCTTAGAAGGGACCTCGGATTTAGGAGTTATGAACCCAAGTGGTTGGAATAGCAGTTTTGAAATTATTTGTATTATCAAGCGAAACTCAAGCTAAGCATTACTTAATCTACTTGAAAAAGAAAACAAAAAACAAGACCAATGATTGTTGAGAAAGTAAACAAACCCTGGAAGAGCTGCGTATCTCTCCCTTTTAAGGGGGCCCACCTCGCTTTTTTTCTCTTTCTCTCCCTCTCTCTCTTTGGCTTGTATCCATTCGGCCCCATTTAGCCTACTGTTTTAAGACGTTTACCCCATCCATGTGTCAATATTTTCCGCATATATATATTTTTGTTTTACAGCAAGCTAAATTTGTAAATTTTTTGATAGAAAAATTTATCCGGCGAAGCCGGATTTCTCCATACAATGCTGGCTCGCTATCGCTCGCCAGGAAGAAATCGACACCTGGATGGGGATAAACGTCTTAAAACAGTTGGCTGAATGGGGCCAAATGGATACAAGTGAGAGAAAGAGAGAAAAGGAGAGAAAGATAAACAAAAGCAGGTGATCCCCCTTTAAGAACACTAAGTCTGAAAACAATACTGTTCTGTTGGTCGCCTGATGAATGGTCCATAAATGTCGGGAGTTATGGCGAGCCCCGATGTTTGGTGCAGATAAGAAATGCTTTATAAACTATGTTGCTTGAAGGGAAGAGTTTTTAATTAAGGGGGTAGTGGCCGGTTTTTTGGTCTATTAATTCATTTATTCATTTATTTTTTAGTTTCCTCGCTAGATCTCCATCAAGCTTAGAAAAACACCCCCTAGAACCTTCGTTCAAGATAATTTTTTTCATTTTTCGGTAGAAAAATGTCCCGGCCGATTCTTCCAAAATTACAGGCTCACTATCGTTCGCCACGAAAAAAATCGAAACATAAATAGCACGAAAGGTCTTAATATTGACAAATAAATGGGGCGAAAGGTTTTAAAGTCGACACACTAATGGGGCAAGCATCTTAAAATCTGAAAACTAATGTGATTAAACACGAGGGAGAAAGGGGTCCAGAAAAAACGCCCCATCTCCCCTTAGCAGAAGCTGGACAACTGTATAGGGATGCTAACTTATCTTTATGTACGTTATATTAAGTTATGTACGTTATATTAATTTATGTACGTTATATTAATTTATGTACGTTATATTAATTTATGTACGTTATATTAATTTATGTACGTTATATTAATTTATGTACGTTATATTAATTTATGTACGTTATATTAATTTATGTATGTTATATTAATTTATATACGTTATATTAATTTATGTACGTTATATTAATTTATGTATGTTATATTAATTTATATACGTTATATTAATTTATTTTTATTTCATTCGTGTTCATGCATGTGCACTGTTTTTATAATTTTTATCTCCCTCCCTATTCTGTATTAACTATATTCTGTATTAACTATATTCTGTATTAACTATATTCTGTATTAACTATATTCTGTATTAACTATATTCTGTATTAACTATATTCTGTATTAACTATATGCTGTATTAACTATTCTGTATTAACTGTATTCTGTATTAACTATATTCTGTATTAACTATATTCTGTATTAACTATATTCTGTATTAACTATATTCTGTATTAACTATATTCTGTATTAACTATATTCTGTATTAACTATATTCTGTATTAACTATATTCTGTATTAACTATATGCTGTATTAACTATATTCTGTATTAACTATATTCTGTATTAACTATATTCTGTATTAACAATATTCTGTATTAACTATATTCTGTATTAACTATATTCTGTATTAACTATATTCTGTATTAACTATATTCTGTATTAACTATATTCTGTATTAACTATTCTGTATTAACTATATTCTGTATTAACTATATTCTGTATTAACTATATTCTGTATTAACAATATTCTGTATTAACTATTCTGTATTAACTATATTCTGTATTAACAATATTCTGTATTAACTATTCTGTATTAACTATATTCTGTATTAACTATATTCTGTATTAACTATATTTCTTAAAAAAATTGTTTGAAGTATGTATAAAACTGTACAGTATGCATGACCTTTATACGAAATAAGGATATTATTATTATTATTATTATTATTATTATTATTATTATTATTATTATTATTATGATGGAGGAGTGGTCATTTTAAAAAGCAACGATTCTGGCCATATTTATGATGTTTTTGCTTTGGATAAACCCAGTCAAGTTACGGACATGGCAGTTTACCATCAATTGGGAACATTAAAATGTCACACGAGCTCATTTTCCGGCAATTTTTGATGAGCAAGTTTTTTCTCGTACTATTTTGAGGCTCTTTCGCATTGGAATCGGAGACTAGATCGGAGGTAAATTATGTTAGGTAGTGTAATTATTATGGAACTTAATTTTTAAAGCCGTCAGACTTTAATTGCTCGTAAAAATTGACGGAAAAATCACTCGTGTGACACCGTCTTAACGTCCGGAGATAACACATTGGTCTGGCTGTTAACCCTTTGCTGCATTTAGACAGTTAGACGGATTTATACAGCTTAGGAAAGATTTGTGGGAATTATATGGGGAAAGACTATCTCATTTAACCCTCTGACTTCCACATAACCTTCCTAATCTAAATAAAATCGTCTAGGGATAGCCAGAAAACAGAGAACAATTGCGTAATAGAATCTTGAAAGGCCTATAAATTAAAGAGAAGGTGAGAGGGAAAGTAAAATAGTCTTGTTGTGTTGTCCTGGCTTGTGGTAGTTATGGTACAAAGTACAAAGGAGTACAAAGGAAATCAAGCAACAACAGATCTAGTGACCCTTCTAGGCTGCTTGTCCTCCAAAACACTGAGGATCAAGTGTCCAAACAGTGGTTTAGTGGGAAAGGGAACTACTGCCCTGGAACTAATGTCCGTGGCAGGACTAGGAAGTTAGTAGGGGACATATGGGTTAGTAACTGAGGGGAGGATAAAATAAAGTTATTCATTTACAAACGCAGTCAGTCGCGGGTTTGATGCGAGATATTTGTCTAGGCGGAGTTTAAATGAATCAACGGTGCTACAGTCTATAACGTCTCGGGTAAGCCCATTCCACAAGTTGACAACTCGATTGAAGAAGAAATTCTTAGATTCGTGTGAGTTAAAAGATTTACCAATAATTTTGCAACTGTTTCCCCACGTGTAATTAGATTGGTCGATAGTGAAGTACTTACTACAGTTCATATTGTCGATGCCTTTGATGATTTTGAACACTTGAATTAAGTCACCTCTTAATCTGCGCTGGGTTAAAGGAAATAGATTTAATTCTCTAAGACGCTCTTCGTATGGTTTGTTCTTTAGGCTAGGTATCATTTTGGTAACTCTACGTTGAACTCGTTCTAGCTTGTTTATGTCTTTTTGGTAATAAGGGCACCAGCATTGAACGCAGTATTCCAGAAGAGGGCGGACTAAGGAATTGTAAAGGGTTAGGATAACGTCTTTGGATTTATGCTCAAATGACCTGCCTATAAAGCCAATTATTTTGTTTGCCTTCTTAACAACTTCTGAACATTGTTGACTCGGTTTTAGGTTACTTGATATTGTTACTCCCAGATCGGTTTCTTTGTTTACATTCTTAAGCTGAGTGCCATTCATCGAATAGTTTTCTTTCTCATTTAGGTATCCGATATGTAGTACTTTACATTTATCCGCATTGAAACTCATTTGCCAAATTTGGGCCCAATGTGACAATTTATCTAGATTGTGTTGCATATCGTCAACTTGATCTTTTGAGAGTACGCTATTTGCAATTTTTGTATCGTCAGCAAATTTTGAGATTGTACAGGTGAGACCCTCATCTATGTCGTTGATGTAAATTAGAAAGAGAATTGGTCCTAGTACCGATCCCAGGGGTACCCCGCTACTTACATTGGTCCATTTAGATGCCTTACCGTTTATGACTACTCTTTGCTTTCTGTCGCTGAGCCAATTTTCTATCCATTTCAACACACCGTCTTGTATTCCATGCGCTTTTAGTTTTAGCAGTAAACGTTTGTGGGGAACTTTGTCAAAGGCCTTTTGAAAATCAAGGTATATAATATCTACAGCTTTACTCTCATCGTAGAGGTTGAGGATATCGTGGAAGAAGTCTAAGAGGTTTGTTAAACAGGAACGTTTTTTACGAAAGCCGTGTTGAGTATCTTTAAGTATGTTATTTTCCTCTAAGTGATTTACGAGTCTGTCTCTTATGACCGTTTCTAGCATTTTACATACAACTGAGGTTAAGCTAATTGGACGATAGTTACTGGGTAGGGATTTGCTGCCTTTTTTGAATATCGGTGTTGATTTGCATACATTTTCATAATTCACATGGATTTACATCGATTTACATAAATACGTTGACCACATAGACCTTTCGATCCAAGCAAAATGGTCAGGAATTACTTCTAATAGAGATAGTAGAACCCCAAATATAACAATAATAGAAGAAAAGGATAGCACAGCAGAGAGAGAGAGAGAGAGAGAGAGAGAGGGGGGGGGGGGATGGAGTTGGTACAAAGGTAGTGGGCGTTCACATATTTCTAGGGAGAGGATAACTGATGGACTACCCGAGTAACGGAGAGGCTGAGTGGAGATGGAGTGAGTGGAGGTAGCCGACACACATACATACATACATATCTACACACACTCACACACACACACACACATACTGTACATACACACACACTCACATACACACACATAAATACACACATACACACACACATACATACATGCATACATACATATCTACACACACATACTGTACATACACACACACTCACATACCCACACATAAATACACACACACACACACACACACACACATAGATATATACATACATGCATACATACATACACACTCACTCACTCACTCACTCACACACACACACACACACACACACACACACACACACACACACACACACACACACACACACACACACATACAGGAGTATAAGAACTTGATTTGGATAATGTATGCACACACATAAACCAGATGAAAAGGAATGTGATCTTGATAATTAACCTACCCATGCAAGAGAGAGAGAGAGAGAGAGAGAGAGAGAGAGAGAGTATGTGTGGGTGTGATTATTGACACTGGACTTCACCATAAATGTCCGCTGGCGCCAACTGAAGTGACTGGCGGATTCAAGTATATTGCACAACAAGCTTTTGATTAGTTGATATACTTATTAATTATAGTTATTAATTATAGTTGTTTTATAAACTTATTAATTATAGTTGTTTTAGTTTCCTCCCTAAACCCATTGCTTTTGAGATTTCATGACATTTACCCATTAGTTTGGCGATTTTAAGAACTATCGCCCACTTTCTGTCGATTTTAAGACCTTTCGTACCATTTAGGTGTCGATCTTTTCTGGCGAACGATATCGAGCCTGTAATTTAAAAGGAATCGGCCTTCGGACGGGAAATTTTCTACCAAAAAATTTACAACTTTATCTTTAAAGGGGGTATAGGGGAGTGTAATTTTAAGCTTAATGGAGGTCTAGAGAACACACTAAAAACCTCCCCTTAATACTGCATGCCATTTAAGCTTCCAATGCAACCGTACCATTTAAGCTTCCAATGCAATCGTACCATTTAATCTTCCAATGCAATCGTACCATTTAAGCTTCCAATGCAATTGTACCATTTAAGCTTCCAATGTAATCGTACCATTTAAGCTTCCAATGCAATCGTACCATTTAAGCTTCCAATGCAATTGTACCATTTAAGCTTCCAATGCAATCGTACCATTTAAGCTTCCAATGCAATCGTACCATTTAAGCTTCCAATGCAATCGTACCATTTAAGCTTCCAATGCAATCGTACCATTTAAGCTTCCAATGCAATCGTACCATTTAAGCTTCCAATGCAATCGTACCATTTTTCCTTCCGGACATAAAATCATGGAGTGTATAATGATTATGTGACCAACTGATCATTAAAAGGATCAATCACTAATGGTATATAATATATAATGACGCATTTTGAGTGTATTCATTTGACGATTTTATAACGTTTAGGAAGGATATGTGGGAATTATAAGGGTAGAGACTATCTCAATTAGCCCTCTGACTTCCATATACCCTCCCTAAACAGAATCAAATCGTCTAATAATAAATAGCCAGAAAACAGAAACGAAATGCTTAATCGGATCCTGAAAGGGTTAACGATTAGCAGGTCTTTGTAAACAGAGGGAAGTGGTTTGGTACCATCTGGCCCGACGTCTTGGGGGTTCTTGTGATATTTCTTTTAATTATTATGGAGGATTTTGCTTGCGCTTGCCATTTTCAAGCAATGTATTTTAGTTTGTCCCCTTGGCTAATAAAAACGCCTTACCAGAATTCCTTCAAACTAAAAAAAATGCCTACTCAGAAGCTCCTTTAAGATATATTTGTACATTATTCGATGGAAACATTTCGCGGCCGAAGGCCGATTTCTTTTAAGTTATAGTTACGACACCACAATAATTGGGTAAAGCATCTTATCATCTCCAAACTAATGGAATGATACGTCTTAAAATCTCAAAATAAAGGAGCGAAACAGGCGAATTCCCGAAACGCTTCCCTAGGACAAAATATGGTTACTAACTTCCGCAAACTATTATGCAACACTTGAGAGTCAGTGTAAAGTCGGTCGGTAAAGCAATTTCAGAAACTTTTATACGGCAAATTTTAGGAGAACTCTAGTGCAATGTTATGTTTTTATGATAATACTGTCCGCATATTACTTGTAAAATTATTGTACAGGAAATGTTATGGTTACAGTAAGATATGAAGATTGGTTATATATTTATAGAGACTGAATATTCAGTATAATTTTTTTGTTTGTGTAGTCATCACTCACACACACACACACACACACACACACACACACACACACACACACACACACACACACACACACACACACACACATTATCTCTCTCTCTCTCATATACACAGAAAGTAAAAGTGTCAGATTGGCAAGGTAGGGGGGTGAGGGGGGGGGGGGGGGTAGGCTCACTCGGTGGTATGCTGAAGTGCCACCTCCTCTACCCTCCTGTGGAATGCTGCTCTGCCACATCTCTCTCTCTCTCTCTCTCTCTCTCTCTCTCTCGTTGAGCCGTTGCCCATATATGCTTTAGAATGCAGATATGCCCCCTCTCCTCCCCCCTTCCATCTCATCGCCTCCTATTCCCCCTCCCCCCCCCCCCCCCCCACACTACCTATCTCTCTGGTTCCACTCTCACTTTATCTATATTCCTCTCTTTCCCTCTCTACATAAAATCGTCTAGTTTCAGCCATAATCAAAGGTAAAAACGCAACATCGTGCTGAAGGGGTGAATTGCCAAAGGTACTTGGGTTGGGTGTTTGCCATGACATATCGTAACCCAAATGGAAAGTCCTAAATTCCTAATGTAAAGCAGATTTAACATTTAAATGGAAGAGAGAATCAAACTAATTCCATCAGACAATAATCTAGCATATAATCACACTTTATGAAGTCGTAAATTACATACAAATTAATGCGAGCTTAACTGCTCTCTCTCTCTCTCTCTCTCTCTCTCTCTCTCTCTCTCTCTCTCTCTCTCTCTCTCTCTCTCTCTCTCTCTCTCTCTCTCTCTCTCTCTCTCTCTCTCTCTCTCTCTCTCTCTCTCTCTCTCTCTCTCGTTAGTAAAATGTGTCCAAGTTTTCACATGGCCAAGATATTTATATGTTGTGTTCAATTATAACTGAATTATTATGCCACAAATAATTACTGTATCGATATGTATAATTGTCTGTCCGCTTCCATTCTGTGGGGCGGTAAATAATGGTTATTAAGTAAAGTCTCTTACAGTGTGACTAATTTTACTTGATGAGTCACGCTGTGTTGGCTTACACATTAATTGTATTGCGTTCAAACCTGCATTACATTTGTGTTTGTTTTTGTTTTTTTCTGTTGTGGTCCAGTTTCATGATTTACTATTTGGTCCGAGGGAGGTATTTTTGGACTTTCCCTGTTTTGCTTCATTAGTTTGGAGATTTGAAGACGTTTCACCCTCATTTGTTTGGAGATAATAAGATGCTCCATCACATTCAGGGGTCCATATTTTCAGTGCGAACGATAGCCAACCTGTAACTTGCAAGAAATCGGCCCTCAGCCGAGTAATTTATAAACAATTTACAAATGTAGCTTGAAGGGGGTCTGGGTGGGCTTATATATATACCGTACTGTATGTATATATAAATAGTTTGAAAGAAAACAAACTAAAATACATCGCTCGAAAATGGCAAAAACATGCAAAATCCTCAATAATAATTAAACAAAATATCATAATTAACCCCAAGACGTCGGTTCAGATAGTGTTAATTATGTTTGGTGCAACTAGACTTCTCTCTCGATAGTAAAATATGCCCATGTTGCTTGCTATTGCTAGTGGAATACGTATTGTTTCCTCTTGCTTTATTTTTGTAGAGATCCGTTCCAATTCCGTTTCTCCAGTCAGGTCACTTTCACTCTCTCGCAAGTTCTTTATTCTTGTTTTATCGTTCCCTCGCCCTGGCCTTATAGTACTCTAGATTATTCCGCTTTCTCAACTTTCACTCGCATCACTAAATATAATCTTTTTGTATAATCCGATGACAAAGTTTTTATTAGGTGCCCGCTAGAGCCAGACCAATTTAGGTTTTCTCTCTCTCTCGAGGAACCACCAAATATTTTAGGTTTTCTCTCTCTCGAGGAACCACCAAATATTTTAGGTTTTCTCTCTCTCGAAGAACCACCAAATATTTTAGGTTTTCTCTCTCTCGAAGAACCACCAAATATTTTAGGTTTTCTCTCTCTCTCGAAGAACCACCAAATATTTTAGGTTTTCTCTCTCTCGAAGAACCACCAAATATTTTAGGTTTTCTCTCTCTCGAGGAACCACCAAATATTTTAGGTTTTCTCTCTCTCGAAGAACCACCAAATATTTTAGGTTTTCTCTCTCTCGAGGAACCACCAAATATTTTAGGTTTTCTCTCTCTCGAAGAACCACCAAATATTTTAGGTTTTCTCTCTCTCGAAGAACCACCAAATATTTTAGGTTTTCTCTCTCTCGAAGAACCACCAAATATTTTAGGTTTTCTCTCTCTCTCGAAGAACCACCAAATATTTTAGGTTTTCTCTCTCTCGAAGAACCACCAAATATTTTAGGTTTTCTCTCTCTCGAGGAACCACCAAATATTTTAGGTTTTCTCTCTCTCGAAGAACCACCAAATATTTTAGGTTTTCTCTCTCTCGAGGAACCACCAAATATTTTAGGTTTTCTCTCTCTCGAAGAACCACCAAATATTTGTCTTCTACACTGGCGCCAGGTGGTGACTGTGTGGTTATAGTTGTGGGCCAGTAACTAAGATAATAGGGTTCGATTCCCAGTATGTTTTGATTTATGTTTTGCTTTAATGAGTTTCATTATTATCAATTATGATGGAGGATTTTACTTGTTTTTGCCATTTTCGAGCAATATATTTTAGTTTGTCGCATAGGCTAACACAAACGTCTTGCCAGATTTCCTTCAAACTAAAACAAATGCCCACCCAGACCCCCTTCAAGCTAAATTTATAAATTGTTCAATGGAAAAATGCCCCGACCGGAGGCGTATTTCTTTTAAAAAATCGACACCTGAATAGGGTGAAGCGTCTTATTATCGCCAAACGTATGGGGTGAAGCGTCTTAGAATTTCAAAACTTATTGAGCGAAACAGGGGAAGTCCAAAAAGCCCTTCCTCGTGCTAAATAGGATCACTACATAATTATATCAGTTAAGTGTCGAACTTTCGATATTGTAAAGGGTTTTATAATGATCACTTCCTTCTTCCTTGTACAGTATAACTCCTTATCTCCCCATCTCTCACTCTCGCTTTCTCTCCTACTGCGTTAGTCTGCCTTTCTCGAACCTTATAGGAAATACAAGGCACACCTATTCTCTCTCACTCTCTCTCTCTCTCCGAACCGGTTAATTTGCAACTATTTGTACAATAAAGGACAGGTATCACACACACACACACACACACACACACACACACACACACACACACACACAGGGACAAATTTTCTATTTTTTCATTTTCATTTGTAAATTTGCAAAACAAACTTTAAAACTATAACAGCACCAATTTCTGCATGAAAGAGGATGCTTTGTCTTTACCCATTCTTGTAGTACTGTGATGAAGTAAACAAAACTACACACACACACACACACACACACACACACATACACACATACACACACACACACACACACACACACACACTTGAATAGGCCTGTGTCTGAGGGATTGAAATATAGCAAAGTAAATAATATATGCCTTCCTGGACAGACACAAAGATCCCGTTAGGTAGTTACGACTCAAATTACCAGGTATCCCCTCATAGCCGTGTATATTCTTCAGTGTCCGTTAGCTGGGGACTGAGATCGTGAGGGTCGTTTTATGTGAGAGAGAGAGAGAGAGAGAGAGAGAGAGATATGAATGGTTGCTCTTATTTATTGATATATCTGGTTGCTCGTTTTATTGATATACCATAGCTATTCAGATAGATTGGTTTAGCTTGATGTGTGTGGATATTTCATTAGGAGAGAGAGAGAGAGAGAGAGAGAGAGAGAGAGAGAGAGAGAGAGAGAGAGAGAAGGTGGGGGGGGGGGGAAGTGAGACAGATCGATCATAATTCTTGATAGCATTTATCAGTTGTAGATCCAGGACTGAATCACTTCGTCTGTGATATCCTAACTGGAAATCCTTCATCTTCGCAGCTAGTTAGTTCCTTGATAACAAAAAAGGGCATTCATTTTTTCTCTCTCTCTCTCTCTCTCTCTCTCTCTCTCTCTCTCTCTCTCTCTCTCTCTCTCTCTCTCTGCCATCCTTTCCTTCCAGTTAACTTACTCTTGGGGTTGCTAGGATTAAATCCTGGCCACCTCGCAGGGATCGTAAGATCTGTGTGGCCACTGCATAATATATGCACATATATGCAAATCTCTCTCTCTCTCACTCCAAGACCGACCTTAGCATGAGTCATAACACCCGCCAATGTAAACAAAAAATCTAATCCGACAAAAATACTAGCGGGTCTAAAGCTGGGCACCACCGGGAGGCATGGAAGGCTAATATTGTGTATAGGAAGATTAGGCCAACAGGTTTTAGGGTAGCCGACATGTTGTAGACCATCGTGTATATGGATGGTGGTAAACTAAGAGAGAGAGAGAGAGAGAGAGAGAGAGATGAGTGTAAAGTTTGCATTCCAAGCAGAATATGTGCAGTATATTTTCTAGTTGGCTGGAAACTGAAATTCTTATTCTGATTGCTAAGCTATTAAGAACAGTTTATAGCGCAAAAAGTTATTTCTGAAACTTGTCTTGATATGATTTATAGACTAGTAGTTTCACATTTCCCCCCTAAGCATAGAGAGATAAGCTGTTAAAGAATGGAACTGCCATCTAGGTGAGGATATAAATATATAAATAAATAAATTAAATAATCTCACTAAACTAACGGAACGAACGTATTAAAATCTCAAAACTAATATGCTAAACATGAGGGAGAAGGGGGTCCAGAAAAAAGCGACTCCCTCCTCGTTAATCTCACAAAGACGCGGTTCCTGTATAGGTTCAAAACTATATCGAAATGCAGATATGATTATGTGAAGTCGCAGCCATAAATTGCCACCGTCTTCTGTTAAGGGGGAAGGGGTTGCTTTTTCAGGACTCCCTTCTCCCTCATGTTTAGCATATTAGTTTTGAGATTTTTAGACGTTTGTTCCATAAGTTTGTCGATTTTGAGACCTTTCGCCCCATTTCTTTGTCAATTTATGACCTTTTGTACCATTTAGTTGTCAATTTTTTCCTGGCGAGCGACAGCGAGCCTGTAATTTTAGAGGGAATCGGCCTTCGGCCGAAACATTTTTCTACCGAAAAATGTATAAAACTGTCTTGAAAGGGGGTTTCGGGGGTGTATTTTTCAAGCTTGATGGAGGTCAAGCGAGGAAACTAAAAAATAAAGTAATATACAGTATATATAAAATAAAGTAGTATATATATAAAATAAAGTAGTATATATATAAAATAAAGTAGTATATATATAATAAAGTAGTATATATATAAAATAAAGTAGTATATATATAAAATAAAGTAGTATATATATAAAATAAAGTAGTATATATATAAAATAAAGTAGTATATATATAAAATAAAGTAGTATATATATAAAATAAAGTAGTATATATATAAAATAAAGTAATATATAATAAAATAAAGTAGTATATATATAAAATAAAGTAGTATATATATAAAATAAAGTAGTATATATATAAAATAAAGTAGTATATATATAAAATAAAGTAGTATATATATAAAATAAAGTAGTATATATAAAATAAAGTAGTATATATATAAAATAAAGTAGTATATATATAAAATAAAGTAGTATATATATAAAATAAAGTAGTATATATATAAAATAAAGTAGTATATATATAAATAAAGTAGTATATATAAAAATAAAGTAATATATAATAAAATAAAGTAGTATATATATAAAATAAAGTAGTATATATATAAAATAAAGTAGTATATATATAAAATAAAGTAGTATATATATAAAATAAAGTAGTATATATATAAAATAAAGTAGTATATATATAAAATAAAGTAGTATATATATATAAAATAAAGTAGTATATATATAAAATAAAGTAGTATATATAGCTGGTATGGTCATGTTGAACGAATGGGAGATGAAAGGCTTACAAAGAGAATATGTGAGTCAGGTACAAGGGGAGATAGAAGGGCAGGAAGACCCCCATTCAGATGGAGAGACTGTGTAAGAAAGGCTTTGGATGATAGAGGAATGACTATAGATCAGGCAGGGGAAGTGGTGGTGGACAGGAGTGAATGGAGAATGCTTGTGAATAGTTGAGTGAACACGTGGTCATTTGGAGTAAGGGGTCGGGCGCAAGTTGGACTAGATAATAGTCCATCAGGCGCCTGGCCCTGGGAGACGATTAATATGAAGGGTGCGCCTGGAAGTGTGGTGGGAGGGCTTGTGGCTTTGGCTCCGCTGCATGTCTGCCTGCCGAGATCGGAACCTCTCCGGGTGGTCGGGGGCCGGGGGAGTGCTGGAGCGACCTTTGGTGACCCTGGTCTCTGGGTCTTCTCCTGGGTGACCTGGATGTGTGTGAGTTTGTGCTTTTTATCTGTGTTTATTTGTTGTTTTATGTTGTTTTTGTGTTTTCCCTGTTCTTGCTCTGTCTTGAGTCAGCTACCCCCAAAATGGGGATTGGGCCTGAGCATATAGATAGATAGATAGATAGATAGAGTATATATATAAAATAAAGTAGTATATATATAAAATAAAGTAATATATATATATAATAAAGTAGTATATATATAAAATAAAGTAGTATATATATAAAATAAAGTAGTATATATTAAATTAGTATATAAAGTAGTATATATTAAATTAGTATATAAAGTAGTATATATTAAATTAGTATATAAAGTAGTATATATTAAAATAAAGTAGTATATATATAAAATAAAGTAGTATATATATAAAATAAAGTAGTATATATATAAAATAAAGTAGTATATATATATAATAAAGTAGTATATATATAAAATAAGTAGTATATATATATAATAAGTAGTATATATATAAAATAAAGTAGTATATATATAAAATAAAGTAGTATATATATAAAATAAAGTAGTATATATATGAAATAAAGTAGTATATATATAAAATAAAGTAGTATATATATAAAATAAAGTAATATATATATAAAATAAAGTAGTATATATATAAAATAAAGTAATATATATATAAAATTATACACATGGATAGCAAAACAAGCACTACCCCCTTAAATGTATTATAAGTTGTCCTTGTCTGGAGGATTAGTTAGTCCCTCATTATCCCCTTCAGTACCGGCGACGGCTTTTTTGCATTTTATTCTGGCTATATTTAGGCGATTTTTGGCAGTTTATGAAGGATTTGTGGTGGTCAAGAAGGTTAAGTGAGATGGATCGAAGCCTGTTGTTAGAGGCCCCTTTTTAAACTGAATAAAATCGTCTAATAGTAGCCAGCATATAGTTAAAAGGACTGCACCGGTACTGAAAGGTTTAAGGGGGGATGAGCGTAATTATTTGCTCATTTATATATATTTATATATACATATTATATATATTTTTTTTTTTAGTTCCCCCTTACACCTCCATGAAGCTTAAAAAAAACATCCTCCAAGACCCCCCTTCAAGATAAATTTGTACATTCTTCGATAGAAAAATTTCCCGTTCTTGAATTACAGGCTCGCTTTCGCTCGCCAGGAAAACATCGACAATAAAATGACATGAAAAGTCTTAATATTAAAAACAAGAATGAGGCGATAGGTCTTAAAATCGCCAAATTAATGAGCCGAACGTCATAAAATCTGAAAACTAATGGGTCTATGCATGAGGAAGAAGGGGGACCAGAAAAACGACCCATCTCCCCTTAACTCAATCACCTTCCTTATTATGAACCATGGATATCTCAGGTTTACAACATGGCGGCCATCAGTACAGGGAAAGTTTGGGTTCTTCCCCACCCCAGATATTACGTGTGTGGAAAAGTAGGGTAGGGGAGCATAAGAGTAGTGAGTGTGTGTGTGTGTGTGTGTTTGTGTGTGTGTGTGTGTGTGGGGTTTTTATTGTAGGCGGGTCAGTCAGTCTATGGGAAATGTGCGTGTCGTGTGTGTGTGTGTGTGTGTGTGTATGTATGTGTGTGTGTGTATGTGTGTGTGTGTGTCTGTGTGTGTGTCCTGGTACTTTCTCTGAGTATAGAAAGTATATTCTTGGGTCCTAGTAGTTGGGGCATAATGGACTGTGAGAGAGAGAGAGAGAGAGAGTGAGTTTAATTCTATATATTTGTCTACCCCTACTAATCTCCTTCCTTTACATCCTTATTAACACATATGGAACACAGAAAAGGAGAGAACAAAGGGTTTTCAGTAGATATAGTAGAGAAAATGAGATTAAACAGCTATTGCATTTGTGAATTTGTATACTGTATAATGTATATATATATATATATATATATATATATATATATATATATATATATATATATTATATATATATAATTAGTGCTCTATTAAGGAGTGAGAGTTAGTTTTAAAGAATATTGTGTATTGATATGTTAGAGGAAGTGAGATTGATATGCTTCTTGCAGATGGATATGATTAAATTTGTGTGTACAATTATATGAGAGAGAGAGAGAGATTGTGACACATATTATCGTAGGACATCTAGCCTGTTTGTTGGATGCTTTTATTTAAATATTATTATTTTTGTATTATTATTATTATTATTGTTATTATTATTTGTATTTATTATTATTATTATTATTATTATTATTATTATTATTATTGTTGTTAACTACACTATTAAGCCCTTTCATACGTAAATTCTAAACCATCTCAGAGAAAATTGTTAGAATATAATTATTATACCGATTTATGAAGAGCTAATTTTAATAGCCTATTGTCATGCGATAATATAGACCAGGAAGGCTGACAGGGTACCAATTAACTGTATTGAAACAACACACACACACACACACACACACACACAGTAATGCCATTCTAAATATTTAAAACGAAATTTTAATCGCTTGTATTGCTATTTTATTCATATCTCTCTCTCTCTCTCTCTCTCTCTCTCTCTCTCTCTCTCTCTCTCTCTCTCTCTCTCTCTCTCTCTCTCTCTCTCTCTCTCTCTCTCTCTCTCTCTCTTTATATATACTTGTATATATATATAATGTTTTAAAGATTCTCCGGCATCCCACTTGTTACTGCACCAAACCCTCTGCATACATAATCTGGAGCTCAACAGGATTTGCATAAAGTTTAGAATATTTGCTCCCAGACTCGATCCAGGGTCTGTGTTTGTTCTGATGACCGAGCCAGATTTCCCAGAATATACTTTAAGGGGGTACTACTCGCTTTTTATGGACCTCCTTCTCCCTCGTAGTATAGCATGTTAGTTTTGAGAATTTAAGACGTTTCTTCCATTAGTTTGGCGATTTTAATAACTTTCGCCCCATTTCTTTGTCAATATGAAGACCTTTTTGTGCCATTTAGGTGTTGATTTTTTTCCAGGCTAGCGATAGTGAGCCTGTAATTTTCCAGGCTAGCGATAGTGAGCCTGTAATTTTCCAGGCTAGCGATAGTGAGCCTGTAATTTTAGAAGGACCCGGCCTTCAGCCGAAAAAAAATATTCTACCGGAAAATGTACACATTTATTTCGAAAGGGTGTTATTTTAAGCTTGATGGAGGTCTAGCGAGGAAATTCAAAAATAAATTAATATATACATACCCCCTTAATATATACATACCCCCTTAAGGGGAGGTTTCTAGTTGATTCCCTAGACTTCCATCAAACTTAAAATTACTCCCCCTAGACCCCCTTTCAAGATAAATTTGTACATTTTTCGGTAGAAAAATGTCCCAGCCGAAGGCCGATTCCCCTTAAATTACAGGCTCGCTTGGGCTCGCCAGGAAAAAAACGACACCTAAATGGCACGAATGGTCTTAAAATTGACAGAAATGGAGCGAGGGTTCTTAAAATCGCCAAACTAATGGGGCGAACGTCTTAAAATCTCAAAAGCAATGGGGCTAAACATGAGGGAGAAAGAGGTCCAGAAAAAAATCCTCCAGGTGGAAATCTCCCCTTAACGTGATTCATTAAAACAATATACCGCTTATTAGTTGTATCATCTTAACAGGGTCTTACATGGTAGGTGGGGGCGGGCTGGAGGGGGAGTGGAAGAGGTTGTTAGGTAGGCTATCGACTTGTAAACCAGATCACAGATTAGGCGATAACATCAGAACACAACCCACTATCTGCCTTACTCTGCCTTACCCTGCCTTACTCTGACTCACCCCTGCCTTACCCGTGCTTGGGGCTAAACATGAGGGAGAAGGGCGGCCAGAAAAACCGACCCATCTCCCCTTAATTATCTGAACCCCATCCAGGTCCCCCCCAATCGTCCAATAATAGCCAGAATGAAAAATAAAAATAAAAAAAATCACACGTTTTGTCTGCCCGTAATTCCCCTCATTCATATTAGATCTTGCCTTTGCATCATAATATTTCACTTTCAAATCAACGAGTTTGTTTACAGAAGTTTAAAGTCCCACTCATATGAAATTGGATCCCTTATTTCCGTTGATATATGATAGCAAAGATAGGTTATAATGTAATGAGCAAACACGCAAAGGATAGACACCAGATTTGCTCTAATTGCCGACTTGCGAGTTTCGTTCTATAAGGAAGTTGGAGCTGTAGACATCGATATTTAGCAGAATTACCAGCTAAAATACGGTCGTACTGCATTCATAAATACATAAAACCCAATTCAACATACCTTTTATCCACCAGAAACCTATTTTAGTATTGTATTTCTGTTTAATATCGATGTTTACGGCTCCAACTTCCTTATAGCTGAAGCTCGCAAGTGGTCAATTGCTTCGGTAAATATGAATGTTAGTTGCCTTATCCATGTTCAATTATAGCCTGTTAGTTGTGTTGTACTACTTTATATCTCTGCCAGACTCTGTTAAGGGGAGGTTTATATCTCTGCCAGACTCTGTTAATTAGAGGTGGCGTCAACACGTTTTGTATGTGGTGTTGCTCTCTGATTAACATTAGTGAGGCAATTAGTAAGTATGATTCTACCGATAACGTTTCTAATCAGGATTCATATACGCTGGCCTAATGACCAATACAATTAACAAAGCTCTCAGTTCTTGATGCGAATGCTAGTATCTAGGTCTTACTAATTATAATGCTAAATTTAGACGTTACAGCGTTTGTTTTGATGAATAATATATGTATATATATAATGTATAATATATATATATATATATATATATATTGTACCATCACTGCTGATTCATTAATTACGTCATAATGATGCTGTCATTATCAACTAGGCATAAATGTGTATGCATTATGTTAGTTAATATAACACTTAGTCAGCTGTAAGAGGTATATGCTGTATATATTATATAAATGTTTATATTTTTAAATCAAGGAACTTCAAAATTTCGTTCCTCGTTTAATCAGTGCGTATTTTAGTCTATGAACCAGGGTGATAATCGGAGAAGGATTTTAGCTACAGTTATTATCTATAAGACAATTGTATTATTGTTGTGGAGATGTTTTTTTTCGATATGAAAATCTTGGCCTTCAGTTACCAGATAAAATAATAGTCGTGTATTAGATATATTCTGAAAATATGACCTTGGATGGATGGTACCCATATGTGTGATTTCGGGATCTGGCCCATCGACAAAGAAATGTCTACGTATTGTGAAAAACTGGGAACGAGTAAATGGCAACGCTAATTTCTTAACTGAAACTATTTTGTTTTAAGTGTGTTAAGTTCTATATTACTGTTTCCACGTCATGGTGAGTATTCCACCAGAGTTTTATATTGATACCATCTCGCTAAAGTAATTAAACCTTTATCTTGGTTTGCATTAGTAGTATTAGCGGCAGTAGGAATAGTATTTGTATATTTGTATTATTTTCCTTTACAATTATCTTCACATTCAAGCAATTCTAACCCTAACAATCTTAAGAACTTTATTGGTGAAGGACACGCAGCCACACAAACAAGGCACATAACCAATGTAATATTGACGCTAACTGCAGCAACACATTATCCTCCTCACTGTTCAAAGAGGCCCGGCACTTAAGGGGACAGTGGCTGTTTGTTTGGGCTATTAATTAATTTATTCATATTTTATTTATTAGTTTCCTCCCTAGACCTCCATCAAGCTTAGAAAAACACCCCCTAGACCCCCCTTCAAGATAGATATGTACATTTTTCGGTAGAAAAATGTCCCGGCCAAAGACCGATTCCTCTTAAAATTACAGGCTCGCTATCGCTCGCCAGGAAAAAATCGACACCTTAATGGCACGAAGGGTCCTTATAATGACAAAGAAATGGGGTGAAAGATCATAAAATCCCCAAACTAATGGAACCTACGTCTTAAAATCTCAAAAACTAGTGGGGCTTAACATTGGGAGAAGGGGGTCCAGAAAAACGGTCTGTCTCCCCTTAAGCACTTGTCTGTTTAGGCTGCTTACCCCTCTTATTATATGTTTAGGCTGCTTACCCCTCTTATTATATATCTCTATTTTCTCTAACTTTCGATTATTGTGCACACATCGTAAATTGTTAACCTGGGTCTGTAATTAAAGCACCGCTGATAATTAAATGTTCTGACAGAACGACGTAACACAGTAAGAGATTTTAATATTATGAACCGAGTGGTCCTAACTGCAAGGAATTGGAGTTCTCGAAAAGGGTCTCCAGTCCTGACGTTATTCTTGACTAAGCTGACTTTAAGTGTGCTAGCTAAATAATCCAATAGGGTTGATAGCCTCTGAATTACTGTACTAACCAAACTGCACCAAACGACTGGAGTTCTCGAAAAGAGGCTCCTGTCGTCCTGACAATATTCTTGACTTACAGTGTGCTGGCTTAATAATCCAATAGGGTATCTAAAGTATCTATTTCTTTATCCTCCCCTTTTCCCCAGCTAACCTAATCCCACAAGGACCCCAATGGAAATACGCCTAACGGCCTTATTGGGCTATCCTTAGTTGGAATTATGCAAGGCTGGTACATGTCATATTTGTAACAAACTATGTGGTACCAACTCTGTAAATTGCTGACTGAATAAATATTATTATTATTATTATTATTATTATTGCTCCTGAAGTCTTATTTCAACTAACTAACTAACTAACCTGCCACACTTGCAAGTAATCACAGGCTATGTTAGATTAAGATGATGATGGGTTATGTTAGGTTTGGTTAGGTAAGATTAGGCTTGTTCATGTTAAATTGAATAAGGCTAAGTTTGGAAACTACGGCCGTTTCTAAGTGGTGGTATTTTGTTTTTGAAACTTAATATTTCTATTTAAAGCAATTAACAACCAGTCATTTCCTCTGTTTATCTGCCTGTCTCTGTAAGTCTTAATTCATGTGTCTGTCTCTGTGCTTGTCTATTAGTTTATTTCCCTGATTGTATGCATGTATTCTATTTTCTCTCTCTCTCTCTCTCTCTCTCTCTCTCTCTCTCTCTCTCTCTCTCTCTCTCTCTCTCTCTCTCTCTCTCTCTCTCTCTCTCTCTCTCTCTCTCTCTCTCTCTCTCTCTCCTATAAGCCATGCAAAGGCAAAATATTGTGAACAAGTTGATAATCGTGTTATATTCTGTTGTGTCTTATCTCCGCTGCATCTCCTCCCTTGATTCTTTGTTTTTCCCTGGCTCACTCCTCTGTAGGGAACATTGTTAGTGCATGGGTTTTCATTGCTGCCATTTCAGAATTTTAGATATTTAGATATTCTGATTTACTTTGAATTCTGTTTTGATTTTGTCTAAATTTTGTAATGTGATTTAAGGGGAGGTTTCTAGTTTGTTTCCAACTCCTCCAGCAATCTTAAAATTTCACCCCCTTGACCCCCTTTCAAGATAAATTTGTACATTTTTCGGTAGAAAAATGTCCCGGCCAAAGGCCAATTACTCTTAAATTACAGGCTCGCTATCGCTCGCCAGGATAAAATCGACACCTAAATGGCACGAAAGGTCTTAACATTGACAGAATGGGGCGGAAATTCTTAAAAATCACCAAACTAATGGGGCAAACGTTTTAAAATCTCAAAAGCAATGGGGCTAGACATGAGGGAGAAAGGGGTCAAGAAAAAAGTCCCTCAAGTGGAAATCTCCCCTTAATATAGGATAAGCTAGTACGTACACTACTCATTCCCTAAATTTGCCTTGTTCTTACCTACATCTGTTTAAGTATTAAGTAACACCCCGTTCTTAACATTAATCATCAATTACAAACCCCAATGCACTTGAATAAACTAATGAAAGCATATGGTCATCCCGGGCTTCGAACTCGGGACACCACACCCAGAACATATGCATCTAAACCATTACACCACCAACACAGTTTAAGGTTAGCAACATGGTGGGTGCTTTAAAGTGATTGGCTTCAGAATGCCCATTTACAATTTCCCTCCTCTCGTTTCTCTTCTTAATAATTCTTATGGGAACTTTCTCTAAGATCATTATCCTTCGTTTTAATTGTACTTTCTTCTGTTCCTATTCCGTTGTGGATATTTTCCCATTCCTCTTCCTTTCGCTAGCTTACCGATAATGTTATTGTGATAATTAAACAGCTTATAAATATTCAATTATTTGATATGTATATTATCGTTGCGTCTTGTCAAATATTTTAGTTTGGCTTGAATTCGTTTAGGTTATTCTTAGGATTTATGAAGTTAGGTTTAAGGTGGTACTTTATGTTAATATACAGTATGTTAGGTTTAAGGTGGTAGTTTATGTTAATATATGTTAGGTTTAAGGTGGTACTTTATGTTAATATACAGTATGTTAGGTTTAAGGTGGTACTTTATGTTAATATACAGTATGTTAGGTTTAAGGTGGTACTTTATGTTAATATACAGTAAGTTAGGTTTAAGGTGGTACTTTACGTTAATATACAGTATGTTAGGTTTAAGGTGGTACTTTATGTTAATATACAGTATGTTAGGTTTAAGGTGGTACTTTATGTTAATATACAGTATGTTAGGTTTAAGGTGGTACTTTATGTTAATATATAGTATGTTAGGTTTAAGGTGGTACTTTACGTTAATATACAGTATATTAGGTTTAAGGTGGTACTTTATGTTAATATACAGTATATTAGGTTTAAGGTGGTACTTTATGTTAATATACAGTATGTTAGGTTTAAGGTGGTACTTTATGTTAATATACAGTATGTTAGGTTTAAGGTGGTACTTTATGTTAATATACAATATGTTAGGTTTAAGGTGGTACTTTATGTTAATATACAGTATGTTAGGTTTAAGGTGGTACTTTATGTTAATATATAGTATGTTAGGTTTAAGGTGGTACTTTATGTTAATATACAGTAAGTTAGGTTTAAGGTGGTACTTTACGTTAATATACAGTATGTTAGGTTTAAGGTGGTACTTTATGTTAATATTCAGTAAGTTAGGTTTAAGGTGGTACTTTATGTTAATATACAGTATGTTAGGTTTAAGGTGGTACTTTATGTTAATATACAGTATGTTAGGTTTAAGGTGGTACTTTATGTTAATATACAGTATGTTAGGTTTAAGGTGGTACTTTATGTTAATATACAGTAAGTTAGGTTTAAGGTGGTACTTTATGTTAATATAGAGTATGTTAGGTTTAAGGTGGTACTTTATGTTAATATACAGTAAGTTAGGTTTAAGGTGGTACTTTACGTTAATATACAGTATGTTAGGTTTAAGGTGGTACTTTATGTTAATATTCAGTAAGTTAGGTTTAAGGTGGTACTTTATGTTAATATACAGTATGTTAGGTTTAAGGTGGTACTTTATGTTAATATACAGTATGTTAGGTTTAAGGTGGTACTTTATGTTATATACAGTAGGTTAGGTTTAAGGTGGTACTTTATGTTAATATACAGTATGTTAGGTTTAAGGTGGTACTTTATGTTAATATACAGTATGTTAGGTTTAAGGTGGTACTTTATGTTAATATACAGTATGTTAGGTTTAAGGTGGTACTTTATGTTAATATACAGTATGTTAGGTTTAAGGTGGTACTTTATGTTAATATACAGTATGTTAGGTTTAAGGTGGTACTTTATGTTAATATAGAGTATGTTAGGTTTAAGGTGGTACTTTATGTTAATATACAGTATGTTAGGTTTAAGGTGGTACTTTATGTTAATATACAGTATGTTAGGTTTAAGGTGGTACTTTATGTTAATATACAGTATGTTAGGTTTAAGGTGGTACTTTATGTTAATATATAGTATGTTAGGTTTAAGGTGGTACTTTATGTTAATATACAGTATGTTAGGTTTAAGGTGGTACTTTATGTTAATATACAGTATGTTAGGTTTAAGGTGGTACTTTATGTTAATATATAGTATGTTAGGTTTAAGGTGGTACTTTATGTTAATATACAGTATGTTAGGTTTAAGGTGGTACTTTATGTTAATATACAGTATGTTAGGTTTAAGGTGGTACTTTATGTTAATATACAGTATGTTTGGTTTAAGGTGGTACTTTATGTTAATATACAGTATGTTAGGTTTAAGGTGGTACTTTATGTTAATATACAGTATGTTAGGTTTAAGGTGGTACTTTATGTTAATATTCAGTAAGTTAGGTTTAAGGTGGTACTTTATGTTAATATACAGTATGTTAGGTTTAAGGTGGTACTTTATGTTAATATACAGTATGTTAGGTTTAAGGTGGTACTTTATGTTAATATACAGTATGTTAGGTTTAAGGTGGTACTTTATGTTAATATTCAGTAAGTTAGGTTTAAGGTGGTACTTTATGTTAATATACAGTATGTTAGGTTTAAGGTGGTACTTTATGTTAATATACAGTATGTTAGGTTTAAGGTGGTACTTTATGTTAATATACAGTATGTTAGGTTTAAGGTGGTACTTTATGTTAATATACAGTATGTTTGGTTTAAGGTGGTACTTTATGTTAATATACAGTATGTTAGGTTTAAGGTGGTACTTTATGTTAATATACAGTATGTTAGGTTTAAGGTGGTACTTTATGTTAATATACAGTATGTTAGGTTTAAGGTGGTACTTTATGTTAATATACAGTATGTTAGGTTTAAGGTGGTACTTTATGTTAATATACAGTATGTTAGGTTTAAGGTGGTACTTTATGTTAATATACAGTAAGTTAGGTTTAAGGTGGTACTTTATGTTAATATTCAGTAAGTTAGGTTTAAGGTGGTACTTTATGTTAATATACAGTATGTTAGGTTTAAGGTGGTACTTTATGTTAATATACAGTATGTTAGGTTTAAGGTGGTACTTTATGTTAATATACAGTATGTTAGGTTTAAGGTGGTACTTTATGTTAATATACAGTATGTTAGGTTTAAGGTGGTACTTTATGTTAATATTCAGTAAGTTAGGTTTAAGGCGGTACTTTATGTTAATATACAGTATGTTAGGTTTAAGGTGGTACTTTATGTTAATATACAGTATGTTAGGTTTAAGGTGGTACTTTATGTTAATATTCAGTAAGTTAGGTTTAAGGTGGTACTTTATGTTAATATACAGTATGTTAGGTTTAAGGTGGTACTTTATGTTAATATACAGTATGTTAGGTTTAAGGTGGTACTTTATGTTAATATACAGTATGTTAGGTTTAAGGTGGTACTTTATGTTAATATACAGTATGTTAGGTTTAAGGTGGTACTTTATGTTAATATATGTTAGGTTTGTTGTTTTGGTTGTTTACGTTTGTTTTGATTAGGTTTAAGGGGGGTCACACGCTTTTTTTTTTCTCCTTTTCTCTTTTTCTCTGGCTTGTATCTATTCGGCCCCATTCAGCCTACTGTTTTAAGACGTTTACTCCCATCCAGGTGTCGAGTTTTTCCTGGCGAGCAGTCGCGAGCCAGCATATTTTGTTTAAAGTTTTTTACAACAGGCTAAATTTGTAAATTTTTCTATTTAAACATTTCTCCGGCGAAGCCGGATATCACCATACAATGCTGGTTCGCTGTCACTCACCAGGAAGAAATTGACACCTGGATGGGGATAAACGTCTTGAAACAGTAGGCTATGATGGGGCCGAACGGATACAAGCCAGAGAAAATAAGAAGAAAAAAAGCCTGTCAACCCCCCTTAAGATAAATTAGATTGGGTTAGTTTATGTTAGGTTAGGCTGGTATAGATTAATGTTAGTATAGGATGGTTAATTGGTTATCTTAGTTAGGTTATACTATGATAGGTTAGGATTTGAGGGTGACTTCACTGGGGGTTGAGTTGTCATGGAAACCAATACAAAACTCTCTACCAAGGTTTTACTGGAGATCCCTGGTGGCAGCTTTTGAACTAGCTCCAATGCTAAGACTGTCGACATTAACAATACTAAATAACTAGGATATTCACTGTACATCACGAATGTTTGTGATTATGTATATTATACAAGTGCTTATATGATGTGGTAGTCATGGACCTTTCCATATGCAGCTGTTACTGACTATAAATATAATTAAAAGGATGAATAATTATCATAACAAAATAGCCCCCAAAAAGTGTCTTCAATTGTATTATTAACATGCATTATATATGATTATGTCTGACTTTAAAATATATAAAAACATCAATATGCAATAAATGTAATATGTGTCAACTTTAGAAATTATGACTCTTAGCTTAAAATTAAGAATTATTGCTATAGGAGGGTGGAGAGCTACGAGGTGTCGTCTTGTAGGAGGACAGGTCGTTTACACTGCAACAGAATTGGATCAGACGGAAAATCTGGGCAAACTTTGGTAGGGAGACTTGAGAGACGGCCACCTTCAAAGGATGTCAAGTTAGTGAGAACTCGTGCTTCTTTCAAAATTGGAGGTTTTCTCTCCCAATGTTTATTTCGTCGTAGGCTGTTGAATGTTAGAACTCATAAGGACAAAAAATATAAGTGAATCATCATATGAAAGAGATACATTTTTGTTAAGATGACACTAGTTGCCGACCCATTGACCTCGTACGGAACTCATATTTGTTTTAAGACAACGAATAAATATATACATACCCGGTAATATAATATTATATCACCTTCACCGCCATTACGTAATTGTCATCATATTCTGGTTACAATTAGACGAGTTTCTTTAGTGTATAATCTACCTATGCGACTCAAATGGGTGAATACAATCTCAATACACCCTCTTAGTAACATAGGTCATTCTTAAGCTGCATAAAATCATCTACATTTAGCCAGAATCAAAGGTAAGAATGCGCAACGGTGGTAAAGGGGATATACTGTATATATATAATATATATACTTTGCCTTTGCCTGGACTTGAATATGTAACTTGTTTTCTTACGGCCCTTTTACCACCCCTTTCTAAACCCACATCCCGTTTTCCTCGTCATCTCTACAGTCATGTAGTTATTATGATAAAGATAATCCAAATGGCTTCTTGTGATTGTAGTGATCCATCTCCTCCCCCTGTACCTGTACAGTCACTCATAAAAGTTCGTGGACCCCACCCATTTCTAATTATGGACGTATATCCCTGGAAATAAATTTATGAATATTTTTGTATATACATAAACTACAGAACAATGTATACTATATATTGATAAGCAAGTTCCATCAAAAAAGACATCCAAATAGTTATAATTGCATAAAGAAAAACAAAAGGGGCCCACGATTTTGTATAAGTGACTGTATGGTCGCGCTAATAAGTCATTTCCCAGCTGTCATTACGTTTGGCTCGTTCTGCGCTGTCTTAATGTCTGTCAGATGTTGAATAGGGTGGGTAAGTGTAGGAACATGTTTGTATATTTCACTCGATATGAAGAAATGCAGCTTGGATATTGCTGATACCAATTATGGATCAAAACATACTTGGTGCCGAGACATTACTTATTAGCGCGATTGTACGTACCCCCATCAGCCGGGTATATAGATACTCTAAATTGTTGACTGTAATACCAATGATCGGTACCTTATGTTATTATTATTGTAGCCCCTGTCGCCCTCTTTATTATTGTAGCCCCTGTCGCCCTCTTTATTATTGTAGCCCCTGTCGCCCTCTTTATTATTGTAGCCCCTGTCGCCCTCTTTATTATTGTAGCCCCTGTCGCCCTCTTTATTATTGT
The DNA here is from genome assembly GCA_032716605.1 of Paralithodes platypus. Classification (NCBI taxonomy): domain Eukaryota; kingdom Metazoa; phylum Arthropoda; class Malacostraca; order Decapoda; family Lithodidae; genus Paralithodes; species Paralithodes platypus. The sequence continues at coordinate 8,252,199 of CM064486.1, read as the reverse complement.
AGCCCCTGTCGCCCTCTTTATTATTGTAGCCCCTGTCGCCCTCTTTACCCGCAGTTCCTTCTTTAGGTACACTTGGACTAAGTTTCGTATATGTGGTGGATTGCGTTCTTTTATTTCAAAATTGTATTTTATTAAGCGTTGTTTCCACATAGCGATTTTGATCAGTTCTTTTGCATTTATCTTGTATCGTCCCAGTTTCAGTTTGTTCATTTTGCAAGTTTTACATTAAAATATAGGCACCATATTGCACATATTTATGCCGTCCATTTTGTTGTATGCAGTACAGCCAGGAATACGACTGCTGTTATACCATCCACATGACGTCTCTTTATACAACGGCTCAACACTTGTCTCTACTTCATCTATCTACAACTGTACGGTTGTCATCATTTACGGGGACTAATTTGAAACTAAAATGAGTTAATCGATCTGTTTTCACTCAAGAATATCCGATATTAGCTAGCAAAAACGGCGGAAAACTACACGTGACACCGCCTTTTTGCAGTTATATAAGTATAAAGGAAAATACAAAAATAACACTAAATAACATAACCAGTAGAGTACCAGTGCACCAACAAATAACATAACCAGTAGAGTAGCAGTGCACCAACAAATAACATAACCAGTAGAGTACCTGAGTGCACCAACAAATAACATAACCAGTAGAGTACCAGTGCACCAACAAATAACATAACCAGTAGAGTAGCAGTGCACCAACAAATAACATAACCAGTAGAGTACCTGAGTGCACCAACAAATAACATAACCAGTAGAGTACCAGTGCACCAACAAATAACATAACCAGTAGAGTACCAGTGCACCAACAAATTCGAGAAACGGTGGAGAATTTAAACAAACCTTACCAAATTTACAGTTATCCCACTCAATTCAAATCGCGATGAAGATTTAATCATAGATAGGGATGCAGTGGATTTCAAAACCCTTGGAAAAGCACTCGAATTTAAGGGAGTCCACCTCGCTTTTGTTTTCTCTTTCTCTCCCTCTCTCTTTGGCTTGTATCCATTCGGCCCCATTCAGCCTACTATTTTAAGAAGTTTACCCCCATCCAGGTGTCAATATTTGCCTGGCGAGCAGTAGCGAACCAGCATATATATATTTCCGTTTTGACAACAAGCTAAATTTGTACATTTTTCGATTGAAAAATGTCTCCGGCGAAGCCGGATTTCTCCATACAATGGTGGCTGGATGGGGATAAACGTCTTGAACCAGTTAGCTGAATGGGGCCGAATGGATACAAGCCAGGGAAAGAGAAAAAAGGAGAGAAAGATAAACAAAAAAACGGTGACCCCCCCTAAATATGCAAAAGAGGCGCCTTTATCTATGCCACATAAAAGAACGAAAGGAAACCCACAGACTTACAAGATTATTCCGCTTTCAAAACCTTGCAACTAAATAAACAAAACCCACTAGTTATCCCAGTGGTCGACTCCCCTCCCATCCCCACACATGCCCTCACCAATATACACATTAAGGGGAGATGGGCCATTTTTTTGGTCTGTTCATTCATTTATTCATTTATTCATTTATTTCTTAGTTTCCTTGCTAAACCTCCATCAAGCTTAGAACCCCCCCCCCCCCAGACCCTCCTTCAAGATAAATTTGTTAATTTTTCGATAGACAAAAATTCCGGCCAAAGGCCGGTTTCTCTTAAATTACAGGCTCGCTTTCACTCGCCAGGAATAAATCGACACTGAATTGACACGAAAACTCTTAATATTGACAAAGAAATGGGGCGATAAGTCTTAATATCGCTAAACTAATGGGCCGAACGTCATACAATCTGAAAACTAATGGGGCTAAACATGAGGGAGAAAAGGATCGAGAAAAGCGACCCATCTCCCCTTAAAATCCTGCAAAAAGTTCAAAATAAGGCAATACGCTTTGCCACGAACACTACGTAGCCTACACATAATACAGTAGACACAATAGTATACCAGAGATCTTCATGAACTAACCAACATCCTACAAGTTTATTAAGACTTCACAAGACAAAGACAATTAGGGAAAGAATAGAACAACTTGTTAAGTCCAGACTCAGAGCACTCACATGAAACTGTAATTATCACTTCAATTGATATTTCTCAGTCTTCAAAAACTACGAACTGAACCTCTATTGATATAAAATTAATTTAACTTATTAGCTACCTAGTTAGTTACACTTTAACCCCCTGGACCCCAAGCGATTTCATAAAAAAAGTACACTCCAGGCCCAACCACTTGTCCATTATTTTTTGTTTTCCTGAAAACACATGGAATGTGTTAGTAATGAAGGAAAAACAACATAAAACCGCTCACCTAGGTCATTTGGGGGTCCTGGGGGGCGAGGGAAGTCACAATTAACATGGGGTGATGGGTAGGCAAAATACTGGAAAATCACTCCCGCGCACGGCCACACGCATACGGCTGGACTTGGGGAGTTCCCAACCATTGGTATTGTTCCGTGGGATCCTAAAGCAGTTCCCATACAAATCTGAACCCTCTAGGTGCCATAGGACAAGAGTAATTAAGGCGGACGCCCTGTGTCTGTATTTCGCCTAACAGTATAAATGGGAACCTGGTATAAGCGGACTGTTATGAAGTTCCCTCCTGGGTTGGTGGTGGTGATCTGGTATTAGTTGGAGGGTACCGTACTGTTGTGAAGTCCCCTCTTTGAGTTGGTGGTGGTGATCTGATAATAGTGTGAAGGGTACCATCCTGGTTACATCAACCTCCGAATCTAGCCATCTGATTCATTAGTTTATTCAAGTGCATTGGGTTTTGATAATTGATGATTGATGTTAAGAATGGGGTGTGACTTAATAGTTGGAAGGGTACCGTCCAGGTCACCCAAACCTTCGAATCCAGATGTGGCCAATATGCTGGATACACAGGTGTGGCACGAGGTCCTGATAAGCTTTCAGTGACAAAGCCTATGGAGTGTACTGAACAAGCTCTTTTCCCTTGGTGTTCCGTCTCACTCAGACGTTAATGAGGACCTGCGATGTAAATATCTGTGGCTTAGTAGTATTCCAGGGTAAATATGATTACTTCTCTCACCTATCCTATATTCATAATGGAGCTTTGAAAAATGTTAAGGGGAGATATCCACTTGAGGGATTTTTTTCTGGACCCCTTTCTCCCTCATGTTTAGCCCCATTGCTTTCGAGATTTTAAGACGTTCGCCCCATTAGTTTGGCGATTTTAAGAACTTTCGCCCTATTTCCGTCAATTTTAAGACCTTTCGTGCAATTTAGGTGTCGATTTTATCCTGGCGAGCGATAGCGAGCCTGTAATTTAAGAGGAATCGGCTTTCAGCCAGGACATTTTTCTACCGAAAAATGTACAAATTTATCTTGAAAGGGGCTCAAGGGGGTGTAATCTTAAGCTTGATGGATATCTAGAGACCAAACTAAAACCCTTCCCTTAAAGCCCAGTCCATAACCCGTACAGTACCGGTGACGTTCTTTTCATCATATTCTGCCAAGTATTTGACGTTTATATTCAGCTTAGGAAGGACCTCTAGCATATAATAAGGCTTCAAACTCTCTCAACCAACCCTTTTAACTACCACAGATCCTTCCTAAGTTGCATAATGTCGTCTAAATAAAGCTAGAATACAATATAACCCACGTCGCTGGTACTCAAAGGGTGAAGCATCTGGGTTGTTGTAGCGCATTGTATTGTATCAAATGGGTACGTCACCATTTACGCTCTTGACTGTACACTCTAGGACATCTACTGTAAGAAACTGTAAGAAACTGTAATGACCGTGGCCATATGGTGCGAAGCTATCACGAACTGAGTTGAATCTTCTTATAAAGGGGAGACTGACCGTTTGTTTGGTCTATTAATTTATGTATTCATATATTTTTAAAGTTTCTTCCCGTGACCTCCATCAAGCTTAGAAAAACACCCCCTAGACCCCCCCTTCAAGATACAATTGTACATTTTTCGGTAGAGAAATGTCCCGGCCGAAGGCCGGTTCCTCTTAAAATTGCAGGTTCGCTATTGCTCGCCAGGAAATAATCGACACCTAAATGGCACAAAAGGTCTTATAATTGACAACGAAATGGGGCGAAAGGTGTTAAAATTGCCAAAGTAATGGGCCGAACGTCTTATAATCTGAAAACTAGTGGGGCTAAACTTGAGGGAGAAAGTGGTCCAGAAAACCGGCCCCTCTCCCCTTAATTAGTTACCAAATATTTACTTTTCAAAGGCTCGTGTGTGCTATCCAAGGGGGTTCATATATTGAGCGGGGATGTGTATCTTAGAGTGTACACTATAAACAGCTAGGGTACCGTCCTTGCCACGACCCAGGGAATCAAACGAGTATCACACGAGTGCTTTTTCACTCAACATGTATCCTCAACACTGGTCTGGCAGCTTATGAGATCATCATTTACATTATATCGGTCACCCAAATTCATCTACCATCAGCCTAGTTTCTGATGCCAGTGCAAAATATTCCAGAAATGTTGTCAGAAAAATGTTGATCATGGAATGTTGACTATAAAAGCTCTCGTGTGATACCGGCTTTATGAAGATATTGTAGCCAATTTATTCCTTCCCCTAAGTAAACTGCAGGAGCCATGAATTTGGATGTCATCTCCCGTGTAATTTAACATCCGATATAAGGGGCCAAAGAGGTGTGTATCTAGCTTCAGAGGAGGGGGAGTGTATCATGGTCGAGTTTTTTCCCTCTCGGCTAGGTATGGTATTTCCGAGAGGCGTGGAGGGGAAAGTTTAGTGTGGCTGAGAAAGTGAGAGTGACTGAGTGGGGGGGGGGGTTAGTTTAGTAAGTTGAGAGAGAGAGAGAGAGAGAGAGAGAGAGAGAGAGAGAGAGAGAAAACAATTGCTTTGTGTAATAAATATAGTCGAAAATGAGTGAAAATTAAAACTGTAAAACAGGAAATGAAAATACACAAAGAGAAAACTATTTATTTTCGAAAGGCGATAATGATGAGAACTTATGTTGAAGTGATCAAGATGAAATATAAATAGCTGTAGAGTTTAATGGAGATCAGATAAAGCGGCAACATATTAATGACTACCGGTATATTAATTTAATACTCGAACTTTAATTTGTATTGTATCCCCTCTATCGTGATAGTAATCAGAAAGCCTAAACGAATGACAGATTGTATTTTATTTGACATTTCATAAGCAAGCAGCTACAAGGTAGACATTTTACATAGCTACAAGATAGAAGTTTTCATTTGTGTCAGTGGTGAATATTACTGTAAAATGTTGCTTTATGCCATTGTATTGTTGTTGTTGTTGTTGTTGTTGTTGGGGTAAAGGCTGACATGACAATAATATAGATAAGGAGAGAGAGTGAGTTTGAGTAAATTATTAATTTTATAATAAGGACTGTGCAGGCCAGGACCTTTACAAACTATATCGTTAGACTATATGCCATGTAAATTTTTTTAAGTTGGATACAGTCCAAATCAATAATACTGTGATAGCCTAGATATTTTGTGTGAAACCTAGAGAAGGACAGCAATTAGATTGTCAGTTATCATGTATTGTTTGTCTTGTCCGTCCTCCTCTGTGAAGACACTCTCAAGAAGTACAAAGGAGTACAAAGGAAATCAAGCAACAACAGGTCTAGTGACCCTTCTAGGCTGCTTGTCCTTCAAAACACTGAGGATCAAGTGTCCAAACAGTGGTTTAGAGTGGGTAAGGGAACATTGGAAAGGGAACTACTGCCCTGGAACTAATGTCCGTGGCAGGACTAGGAAGTTAGTAGGGGACATATGGGTTAGTAACTGAGGGGAGGATAAAATAAAGTTATTCATTTACAAACGCAGTCAGTCACGGGTTTGATGCGAGATATTTGTCTAGGCGGAGTTTAAATGAATCAACGGTGCTGCAATCTATAACGTCTCGGGGAAGCCCATTCCACAAGTTGACAACTCGATTGAAGAAGAAATTCTTAGATTCGTGTGAGTTAAAAGATTTACCAATAATTTTGCAACCGTTTCCCCGCGTGTAATTAGATTGGTCGATAGTGAAGTACTTACTACAGTTCATATTGTCGATGCCTTTGAACACTTGAATTAAGTCACCTCTTAATCTGCGCTGAGTTAAAGGAAATATATTTAATTCTCTAAGACGCTCTTGTATGGTTTGTCAAGAAGATACAACTCACGTGGACTGTGGCAGGGTTTAATAGGCCTCCCCAAACAGCCCTTACGTCAAGGATCAAGGTCAAGATACAACTCAACATACGAGTTGTAATGAATTAAAATTGTTTAGAATGAGATCTTATGTACTTACGTGTGTATTGCAAGCGTATTTTAGTGTGTATTCCTGTTATATATTGATGTATAAAGCTTCAACTTTCGTATAGCCCGAAATTCTAAAATGGCCAAATAGTTATTGTGTTACACTTATTTAATTCCTTTTGCTTTGCATGTGCAGTAAGACTAAGGTAATAATACAAACAAATACGATTAATTAACACAGTATATTAGCCATTTGGAATTAAACGATATTAAACACACATATACAGTACACACATTACGAATCTGTACACACCGAATGGAATCCACACACACACACACACACACACACACACACACACAATGGGCTCATGTCTAGTGTTTGCTGATGTTTGCCCTCCCTCTCTTTACCTGTTTGCTTCCTCTCTCTGCTCTTTATTCTGCTCTGGTCTCTTTGGATTTTTGCCTCTTTTTAACTCCCCGCAAGCTGGCTACCTGCTCCGTGTGCTATTACTGTTTAGTCTCTTTACAAATTATTATACGCTGCGGCTATACAGTATATTCTACTAGCAATACAAATGTCAGTTGAATTAAATTATTATTATTATTAATTTTACTATTACTATTATTATTATTAGGGGTTCGAGCCCTAGCGGGATACCCCTATTGTAATAATTAAATCTTCTTATTCTTCCAAATTATTTTTCCACGCCGTTTTTTACGCAATAACTCTGGAACCGCATTTCGGATCAGGACCAAACTTTCACACAAGGTGCGTGTTTCTATTGGGCAACTTTTGATATGCTAAACATCCAAAATGGCAGCCAAACAGATCCGTGGCAACCGTTTTCCAGAAAATGTTCAAACGTAAATACCGTCTCTCCCACTCATAGGAAATTATTGTGCTTTGGTATATGGACTCCACTACTAATGCTCCACAAATGTTCGTTTTCGGTAAGTTTCTTCCTAGGGGTAATTCCTAATGGGAGTTTTTAATGCCTGCTTAACAATAAAGAGAACCGATTGATTATAAAGATTTCTTCTACACATATTTTACAGGTAGGTGCCAAGAGGTTGCCCCATGCCACCTGGAGCCCCCTCATCGATCACTGTGAGTGTTAATACTAATTCCTAATGAGTATGTATGTATGTATGTATTTGTATGTATGTATGTATGTATGTATGTATGTATAAACTCAGGCACATACTCCATAGCTGGAGGTTGCCGACTTGAGACAGAGGGTCTGGAACCACTTTCACGTTCCCTCGCCCCTGTCTCTGTCTCGTCTAGTAAGGTGAATTTTACAAGGGCAGGAGGATTCCTAGCCCCCTGCCCCCAGAAGAAAAAGTAGGACAGTTAAAGAGACGGACAATAACGGCTAAGGTTGGGCAGAGGGTGCCAAACCTCATTCTGGATAGGACCAGCCCTATTAATTACTTAGGATTCATAATATTACTGGTAGCTCAGAGTGATAGATCATTTGGCTGAGAAGATCGTTTCATTGTTTAAGATATGAATGATAAACTAAGGAAGAGGAGACTGAATAGTAACAAATTATTTAATAGTGTAATTATTTAATAGTGTAATTATTTAATAGTGTCATGAAATTTATTGATGTGCCCCTCAATTTTGTCCCGAATGTGTTGAAGAGTGGAATTAATTAATATGATAATTTATGGTTATGGGGTATTAAAATGAATTACAGCATAATTATAGAAGATGGGACATTGAAAGTCGTACTGTTTTGAAAGAGACCGTAATATGGAGAAGTTTGTATGTTTGGCTTCCTTGTAGACAAGCCGCGATAGAAACTTAAGTCGCTTCCTGGCTTCTACATAATTATAAGACGGGGGTGCAGGTGTTTGATGTTAGATGCGTTAGTTAGTTTTTTTTATATAAATATAATTATTATTAGTATTTTGACTTTGCTATAGGGTATTAATAGCTAATAACAAGTGCTGTAAGTGTGTAATGTGTAAAACTATCTGAATATTTATTGTCGTCTATACTAATGCCAGAAGATATAAGCAGTACTATGAAAGGGTTACAATGTGATTCTTGATGCTACATACTTGTACCATTCCTAATTAGCGATCAGCTATTCAACATACATGTACTTTGCTCCTGTGTATTATCTTCTAATATATTGTTTTATGACCTGTATGTGTTACATTGTTTTTTTGTTTTTTGTCTTCACTTACTGTATACATGTTTTAATAGAGAGAGAGAGAGAGAGAGAGAGAGAGAGAGAGAGAGAGAGAGAGAGAGAGAGAGAGAGGTGGTGGTGGAGAAAGGATATTATGGACAGTTATGAGTGGTGTATGACAGCGAACACCCCTCGAGATGTCTGAGAGGGAGGCAGACTGACGCATTCCTAAAGAGAGAGAGAGAGAGAGAGGGAGAGAGAGAGATAATTAAAGAAAGCCAGGGGTGTACACAGGTTTGAGTGGTGTATGACAGTGAACACCCCTCAGCTTGTCTTAGAGGGGGGCCGACTGAAACATTCCTCGGTCTGCCTGGGTTGAAACAATACTTATCTCGGCTTTCCCTGTCACTGTCTTAATCACGCCCTGTCACTCAGTCGGTGTGTGTGTGTGTGTGTGTGTGTGTGTGTGTGTGTGTGTGTGTCTGTGTGTGTGTGTGTGTGTGTGTAGCGCGCGTTCTTCTATATTTTCCAGACATTTCTTTATTTGGCATTCTTTGTATAATTAGGTATACATTATGTAAATTGTAAAACAGAACACGATTGATAAATATATATTGATTAGATTGTGTATGTTTTATGCAACAAAGATGACAGTTTAAGCACACAAAGTAGGTTTCTATCTTTTTCATTCTAAAAGGACACTAGCTAAAGATAGTCTTGCATTGATCTCCTTTTAGATAGAAAATGTACTCAATATTTGTATTTCATCGTTGTTGTGTAAAAGGTTTATCACAAACTTACCGATGGTGCATTCACAAATTAAATGAGTAATGAGATTAAGGGGAGACTGGCCGTTTGTTTGGTCTATTAATTCATTTATTCATGTATTTTTTTAGTTTCCTCCCTAGACCTCCATCAAACTTAGAAAAACACCCCCTAGACCCCCCCCCCCCCGCCCCTGCAAGATAAATTTGTACATTTTTCGGCAGAAAAAATTTCCGGCCGATGGCCGGTTCCTTTTAAAATTGAAGGCTCGCTAATAATCGACATCTAAATGGCACGAAAGGACTTAAAATTTACAACGAAATGGGGCGAAAGGTGTTAAAATCGCCCAAAAAAAAAATAGTGGGGCTAAACATTAGGGAGAAGGGGGTCCATAAAAATGGTCTGCCTCCCCTTGATTAGGTATATAAAGTTTGCCTATACCTGTTTTCACTCTCTCGCTCACTCTTATCGTTCATATATGGGGATGCTCCTAAATATATAAAAGAAGAAGACAAAAATAAGAATGGATCCCTAAGTGTGAGCTCTCTCTCTCTCTGCCTCGTCATGTGCCAAGTGGTGTCTTCGTATCTCCAGATTTAATTTTCACTGATGCTTCCCTCTCTCTTTCTCCTTCTACATGGTTCTTAGAAATTCGTACACTTGAAGTAATTAAACAACATTTCGAAATGCAAACATTTGTTTATAGTGAATTAATTAGAGATTCAATTCAACCTGAAATCTATCTATCTATTGCCTGACGCCGTGATCCCCGAAGGGGTGGCCACCTACGAACCGCCCCCATGCACCTCTGTTCCCAGTCAGTCGACGTCCCTCCTCCCAACCAGCATCACCTTCATCCATATACATCCTCACTCCATCCTTCCACCTCTCTTTCGGTTTACCTCTCCCTCTCTGTCCTTCCACCTCGCTCTCGTACACCCTCTTAGTCATTCTTTCGCTTCCCATACGTTCCATAAGGCCGAACCATCTCAAGGTGTTCCTTTTCACATTTTCCAGCACATCTACCTCCACACCACACCTCCTTCTTTTTTCCTTATTCGTCTATCTATCCCTTCATGTAACTCCGCACGCACTTCTTAAGTAACTTATTTCCACCCCTCTCACTCTTGGTCTGAGTCTCTCCACCAACGTCCATGCTTCGCTACCGTAAGTCAGTGTCGGGATTACCACAATGCCATGCAAGGACTTCTTCACTTCCATACTGACCACCCAATTTCTTGTTACTGCTTTCAGCGTTCCTACAACCCTCTTCCCCTGTTGCACCCTCTCCCGCACTTCTTCATCCATAGTTCCATCTTTACTCAACACACTGCCCTGATACTTAAATGAGGTGACAATCTCCATAGCCTGACCGTCGATCAACAACAACAAGATTGATCGAAAAATGTCTTCGTCGAAGCCGGATTTCTCCATACAATGCTGGCTCGCTATCGCTCGCCAGGAAGAAATCGACACCTGGATGGGGATAAATGTCTTAAAACAGTTGGCTGAATGGGGCCGAATGGATACAAGCCAGGGAAAGAGAGAAAATTGAGAGAAAGATAAAAAAATCCGGTGATAGGGTTCCTCTCGAGTTACCGGGGACGACCACTGATGCTTAGGGTGTCCAAGTTGGAGTGGTCCCGTACACTCACGCTAGTTTGGTTTAACTAGGACCAGTATGGTACATTCCCTTATAAATATTCGTGGATTCCCTAAGAGTTACGAGTTACGAATGTTTTTCTCTATGCAATTATAACTATCTGGATTGAGTTTTGTGATGGAGCTTGCTTTTCAATGCATAATATACTGTATATAGTTTTCAATGCATAATATACTGTATATAGTTTTCAATGCATAATATACTGTATATAGTTTTCAATGTACTGTATATAGTTTTCAATGCATAATATACTGAATATAGTTTTGAATGCATAATATACTGTGTATAGTTTTCAATGCATAATATACTGAATATAGTTTTCAATGCATAATATACTGTGTATAGTTTTCAATGCATAATATACTGAATATAGTTTTCAATGCATAATATACTGTGTATAGTTTTCAATGCATAATATACTGTATATAGTTTTCAATGCATAATATACTGTGTATAGTTTTCAATGCATAATATACTGAATATAGTTTTCAATGCATAATATACTGTGTATAGTTTGCAATGCATAATATACTGTATATAGTTTTGTAGTTGCTGCATAGGAAATTATAGTTAAAAGCTCGTATTCAGGTTCACGAATGTTCATAAGTAACTACATTTACGGTCCAAAGTCATGCCCTGCTTCCATAACATTAACTATGGGTATCTTTCCAATTATAATTTAAGCAATATATCTGACGGACAGGTTCAGTTTGGCTTGTCTGGATAGGTGAGGTGAAGGGAGATTAGGTCTGGCAAAGTTAACCCTTTCAGTACAAGTGCCGTCTTTTTAACTTTATTCTACCTACTGTTAGATGATTATATTCAGTTTATAAAGAGCCTCCAGCCTCGAACTATCTCATTTGAACCTTGTTACTGCCACAGATCCTTCGTAAACTACACACAATCGTTTAAATATAGCTAGAATAATATTCCAAGGACGTCGCCGGTAGTGAAGGGGATAATATACCGCGAACACGGAAGAGTATAAACCCCCTTGAACTTCGGGAACAGGTAAGCCTCGAACTGGTGCCAAGTGTGTGTAGAATAGCCTACTGGTATTAGCCAAGAGTCGTAAATATTGTGGATGATTACTATTAGGGGCCATTGACTTGCGTGGTTTATTGTGCACCTCTGTGTGAGCTGGACGAGTTGGTTGGGTTACTTCCGCATACCAATTTGGATAGGATTAATAATATTGTTTACACCATCAATATATATATATATATATATATGGACTGGATGTGCACAACATGTAGTAAACACTCCAAATTAGCACGTGACAGATAATAACAAATAACGTAATACCCCCTGGAACAATGCGATATACAATACTGATAATTATGATTTATATTGACCACTTCCACACAATATATAGTAACCGCTTGTTATGAACCGCTTTAGAGATAATAACATATAACGTAGTACCCCCTGGAATGCTACAATACACAATACAGATAAATAAAAAGATTGATATTGTATTGGCCACATCTGCACAATATGTATTAACCGCTCTAGAGATAACTACAGATGACTTGATACTCTCAGATCGCTACAATACACAATACAGATAATAAGAAACATATTATATTGTATTGACCACAGCCCCACAATAGCTAGTAACCGCTGTGGAGATTTTTTGTTTCTTTCGTAGTATTGTTTTCCTCTATTTCCACATAGTGATTTTTATATTTTTGTTTCATCTTTATACTGTGTGGTTCCTGTAAAGTTATTTTGTCTTTATATTCTTCGGTTCCTGTCTTGGTTGGTTGATTTTGCAAGTTTTAAATGTTAATGATCTTAACGTAATAAAAACTCTCGGAACATTACACCTTACATAGTACACCACGTAGCCCCGGCTGAGAGGACTGTCATATGTTAGGATCGCCGACACCCATACCTGGTTTATATGTCTAGGCTAGGTGGGGTACCAGGAATGTTAAACACCTGTACACTTACACACTAATTCACACCCACTCTCTCACTCTCTCTCTCTCTCTCTCTCTCTCTCTTTCTCTCTCTCTCTCTCTCTCTCTCTCTCTCTCTCTCTCTCTCTCTCCAAAATGAGATAATAAAGAAAGTGAGGATGGTTGCGGTGGGGCACATTCCTCCCCCCTTACTCATACCTACCTTACTCATTGACCTGTTTCACCCACTATACTCTGTTTCATTTCATCTGGCAGTCAATTGAATCCCTTAGCAGCTAATGTCTCGATACTTAGTGGGGAAATATAAATCTACTATGTCTCTGTGTCGTATTAATGCCAAGTTTTCATAAGTGATACCATATTTCGCTAAACTCTTAATGCGAACTTTGCAATTTACCGTCAGTTGAAAAGAAACAGGGTGTAGGTCTCTTACTCACACTTTTACGCATGCCGTGTTATGGCGTCTTTTTAGTGTGATTTCAGCTACATTTAGACGATTTTATGAAGCTTAGGAAGGATATATGGTAGCTAAAAGGAGTAATCTATTTGTATTAATTTCACTCCCACACCAAACACCTCCCAATTCAAATTAATGAAAGCAAGCATGTGATCCACCGGGATTCGAATCTGGGTTATCACATACAGATTTTAAACACTTTTAATGGGAAAATATAAAACCACCATGTCTCTGCTTCACAATTAAGAGCAAGTGTATATAATTAGCACCCTATTTTACTACAAAATCTTCAAAATAACTGAAAAATCTTGATGGGATCTTTGCAATTTTCCGTCAGATGAAATGAAAAAGAGTATATTTAATATCGGCGCACATTAATTAAAAAGAGTATATTTAATATCGGCGCACATTAATTAAAAAGAGTATATTTAATATCGGCGCACATTAATTAAAAAGAGTATATTTAATATCGGCGCACATTAATTAAAAAGAGTATATTTAATATCGGCGCACATTAATTAAAAAGAGTATATTTAATATCGGCGCACATTAATTTTCTCATTCACTTACCAATTATTCCTCACTTACCTTTTTCATTCACGTCATATGCTCAGCCACACTCCTCAATTATTATTTTGACCATACTGCATTGTTCAATACTGTATACTTACTATGTCAACCATGCACTCGTATTCCCTGCCAACACTCAACACCCAACTCTCATTCACTTAAAAAAAATAATGAATATGTCTAGTTTTAACATACCCGTTCTCTCTCTCTCTCTCTCTCTCTCACACACACACACACACACATTCAAACACTCCACACACACACACACACACACATTCAAACACACCACAAAAAAAAACCCACACACACATACACATTCATACACTCCACACACACATTCATACACTCCCCACACACCCACACATTCAAACACTCCACACACACACATACACATTCAAGCACTCCACACACATACACACATTCAAACACACACACACACACACACACTCTCTCTCTCTCACTCGCGGGCTATAAACTCTTGGTCATCACGTGTTTAACGAGATTTTCTTGATTATGTGCGTCCAGTATAATTCAACTATCTCTCTCTCTCTCTCTCTCTCTCTCTCTCTCTCTCTCTCTCTTTTTGTCTCTCTCTCTCTCTCTCTCTCTCTCTCTCTCTCTCTCTCTCTCTCTCTCTCTCTCTCTCTCAAGATAAATTTTACATACACAAATGGGAACATTATAGTACCTTTATTTAAAAGTATAGTGAGGCCCCATCTTGAATATGGTGTGCAATTTTGGTCTCCTTATCTGAGCAAGGACATTAAGAAACTCGAGTCGGTGCAGCGTAGAGCGACAAAGTTGATTCCGTCACTAAGAAATAAATCTTATCATGAAAGACTAACAAAAAGAAATGTGTTTTCACTTAAGAAAAGAAGATTGCGCGGTCAATTAATTGAGTGTTTCAAATTACTAAAGGGATTTGACAAAATTGATGTAGATTCACTTTTCAAAATAGATAATAGTTCATTAACTCGGCGAAACGGAATGAAATTAACAACCAGGAGGGCGAATCTCGATGTCACAAAGCACTTCTTCACCTACAGTGTGGTCATCGCGAGGTGGAACAAATTGCCAGAGAAAGTGGTACAATGTAAGACAATTGGACACATTCAAACGAAGTCTCACACATTCATTTTGAAAGGTGGACTAATATATAGGTTAAAAAAACAAAACACAACATAGGTTAAGCATCAGTAGTATATAATATTTCTCAACTTCGTTCTTTACTATAAATTTCCCAGTATGAAGTGTTTCTCATTCCGCTGGGGGATTTTTTTTTCCCAACTGAATTTCATGCCGACCAACGGTCGGAGCGAGAGGTGGGTGGGGAGAGGAGCCTTCTGCCTTTGCTATCCTTATGCCTTCCCACTTTGTCAGACACATGTTCTAATGTTTAGCACTTAAAGTCCCAGACTACCTAGTAGGGACCGTAAGGTCTGTGTAGTCTGTGTATCTATGTAACTGTATGTAACTCTCGGCGTTCCCTTTCCCTAGCATCAATCACCAAAAGATGGGCTGCCTTTCCTGATAATGCTTGTAAGTTTCTCTGTACCCTGCCTAATGGTCTTCTTAACGCATTCCTCTCTCTCTCATTTGTTATCACACACACACTCTTTCTCTCTCTCTCTCTCGTTATATCGTTTACACAGGCTCTTACCTTGCTCCTTCTTTAATTCCTGGCTTCCATTTCTACTGTTTTCTTCTAGGCTATTCTTTTCTCTAAATAGTCGTAAAAGACTTAGTCATTTGGATTAATATCTTTGTTTTTCTTTCTCCGCTTCGATTCTTTATTGGGCTTTATATTATTTGTTTATAATTTCACCATCTCCATGCGCGACCCATCTTTGTTGTAGTTTCTATCTTATTGTATTTATGTCTTTATTGTTTTATGAGTTGTAGTTGTTTGTCTTGCCCTTCTTACTTTGTGGTAACCCAGGTTCGAATCCCGGTAGGTTCACATGCTTTCATTAATTTCATTGGGAGAAGTGTTTGGTGTTGGGCGTGACATTTATACAAATTAGATTATTTATCAAATTTCACACCGAATCCTCCCTCCAGATATGGTTATTTTCAAGTGGATTTATTTATGTTTCTTTCTTTACCTTATTCGGCTCTTTTCAAAGAATCTCTTTGTATTTACATTTTGAGTTTTCTCAAATGTTCATAATATAATTTGTTTGCCTCCTGTCCATACCTCAATTTTTTGGCTCATATATTTACATCTTTATATATACTATATATACCGGTACAGTATATATAAATATATATATATATATATATAATTTCTGCAATGGAGCTTCCTCTTGGGAATTGAAGTCTCACAAGGAAACCAGCGTAGTAGCGAACATCTTATCTTATTGGTTACCGTACCAAACGTTTCGGAGAAAACAGTTTCCATCTTCAGTGAATCTAAAATAAATGAAAGTTTACATAAGAAATAAAACAAATAATTACATATGGATGTGAAATATCAAGCAGTAAGGTTCGTATGAAATATGAAACCCCCGAGAAGAGCTAAACATAATCAAACAAAAACTATGTTATTTAAGAAGAAAACAGCATTAAGCTAAACTTAAATAAATAATACTAATAAGAGAGGGTATACAATAAAGTACGAAAAGAAAATGGAAGGATATATATATATATATTGACAAATATAATAGCTGGGGCTAGGATTCGAGTCTATACAGGCAGAAGGTCTGTAACCAGTACCACTACCAATATGTGTATTTCCCTGGGTTTACTTGGTGTTAAATGGGGTTGTATTTTGGCTGTCCCCCACATATCGATGTTTGCTACATTCTGTATTTTTTTGTCCCCCAAAAAAAAAAATTCCATGTGCTATCTTATATACATGTGCCCTTGCGTATCAAAATTCTTATTGAAGATAAATTTAAGAAGACCGGTAAGGAGAGGGTGGAGATAAGAGAAAGGAAGGGAGATGATAGAAAAGGTAACGGAAGAATTGGAGGCGAAGCGGAACAAAATAAAATCATAGTCTACTGTTACAAACCAGGATCCCCCGAAACCTGTCATCTCCTCCCAGTTAC
>CM064486.1:8096272-8235292 GCA_032716605.1 Paralithodes platypus | reverse complement strand
GCACGCTGAGTTAGAGATAAGGGGGGGGGGGGGAGAGATAGAAAGCAAACTAGATATTATATATAAATAGACGCACAGTTACTTAAAGATATGGAGATAGATAGTAAGCAAACTATATATATATATATATATATATATATATATATATATATATATATAGCAATAGGTAGGCAAACCACAGTTTTGTTAAGAGAGGGATGAAGACAAAGCAAACTAGATACATATGTACATAGAGACACAATTATGTAAAGATAGGGATGCAGACAAAGCAAACTAGATATATATGTACATAGAGACACAATTATGTAAAGATAGGGATGCAGACAAAGCAAACTAGATATATATGTACATAGAGACACAATTATGTAAAGATAGGGGGACATAAAGAAAACGGACTACATACTGCATATATGTAAATAGGAACACAGTTATGAAAAGATAAGGAGGAAGATAGAAAACAAACTAGATATGTAAACAGACACGCAGTTATGTAAAGATAGGGAGATAGAAAACAAACTAGATTTATACGCAACTAGGCACACAGTTACGAACAAATTGAAATATAGCAAGCAAACTAGATACTGTATATATGTTATTTGGCTACGAAAAGATATGGAGGAAGGTAACAAGCAAACTACAAGATATATATAATAATAGGCAGACAGTTACGACAAATAGGGAGGAAGGTAACAAGCAAACTAGATTTATATATAGTTTTGTTTCACTACCACAGATCCTTCTTAAGCTGCATACAATCCTCTAAATTGAACGAAACCGTCTAAAGCTAACCATAGATTAGGATAACAAAAACAACATACCCGTTGACTAAAAGAATAAATACAAGGGGGCCAAGCCAAAAAAGAAAGTTGAACGAAGGGTTGGATATACTGTAGGTAGCGAAGCCCTAGGCGGTTACACAGGAAGGAAAGTTGATATGTAACCAGACTATATTGGACAGGTAACTATGCAGGTATGTAGGTGGGTTAACGGGGGATGGTTCACTTTTTCGTCGATTTTTTGTTCATGTATATATTATTTTTCTAGTTTCCTCCCTAGACCTCCATCAAACTTACAAAAAAACAAAAACAACAAAACATCCATTCGATGGGAGCCCCCTTCTAAATTAATTTGTACATTTTTCTACCGAAAGACCACATGCTTTTGTTAATTTAACGATTGTAAAAAAAACAAGTATATATATATATATATATATATATATATATATTATTGATTTTTCTTGCGTGTTGGTTCGTGTGTGATGTACTAATGATGTTTTACCTTTCGTTCCAGGTGAGTTGATTGTTACCAGAAACTGCTCCCTACTCTCCAAGTCAAGGTGATGTAACTATTATCTCTCTCTCTCTCTCTCTCTCTCTCTCTCTCTCTCTCTCTCTCTCTCTCTCTCTCTCTCTCTCTCTCTCTCTCTCTCTCTCTCTCTCTCTTTGATCCGTATATTTTTTAACTATTGTCATGCAAGTATCTATATATTTATCTATTCTACTCACTGTATATCTGTATGTCGGCTTACATATTAGTTCATCATTTGCTACATATATTTGCTACATATACTTGCTACATATATTTGCTTACTCTCGTCATACTGAGTTCGCTACATTTGAGTTGACATTCGGTTGTTCTTTCCACTACATTGGATGTTTGGGGATTATTTGACTGTTGATGTCTGTCTGTTGGTCTGTCTGTGTATATAATTATGATTTTTCTAATGCCATGGACGGAAATAGATGCAATTTGGTCAGTACGTTCAATTGGTACCGACCCCTTAAATATGCCCTCCCAAAAGTATAACATTTGTTGTTCGATTTTCAAGCTTTCTTTTACGTATTATTGGTCTGCACAATATTTATATATATTTTAGTTATGCAGCTACAAAATCTCTCTCTCTCTCTCAAAACGGCCGGGTACACGCACACACACACACACCTACACATACCCACACCCACACAAACACACACCTACACACACACACACACATACCCACACACACACCCACACCCACACACACCCACCCACACAAACACACACACACACACACAAACACACCCCCACACCCACACACACACCTACACACACACCTACACACACACACCTACACACACACACACCCACACACACACACACCCACACACACACACCCACACACACACCCACACACACACACACACACAGCGACTTTCACCTTAATTATTATTGACAGTGACACAGCGGGTAGACACAGCACCGTTGTTGATTGGTCCGCCACTGACACCCGGGGCTCACTTACGGAGGGTGGGTGCTGGTTATTTGTTAGTCTATTTATTGATTTATTCATTTATATTATAGTTTCCTCGCTAGACCTCCATTAAACTTAAAAAAATAAAACCCTAGACCACCCTTCAAGATAAATTTGTACATTTTTCGCCAGCCAAAGGTCGGTTCCTCCCAGGGTCCAGAGAATATATATATTCTCTGGACCCTGGTTCCTCCTATAAGGCTTGCTGTCACTCGCCAGGAAAAAACGACTCATAAATGGTAGGCACGAAAGGTCTTTATATTGAAAGTTTAAGCAAATTTAAGTTAGGTGAGGTAAATTTGAAAATGTTAATATTTATGATAGGGTAGGAAGATTAAAGTAGGTTAAGGGGCCCCACCTCGCTTTTGTTTCTTTTTCTCTCCCTCTCTCTTTGGCTTGTATCCATTCGGCCCCATTCAGCCTACTGTTTTAAGACGTTTACCCCCATCCAGGTGTCAATATTTTCCTGGTGAGCGATAGCGAGCCAGAATATATATATTTTTTGTTTTGAGAGCAAGCTAAATTTGTAAATTTTTCGATAGAAAAATGTCTCCGGTGAAGCCAGATTTCTCCATACAATGCTGTTTGGCTATCGCTCGCCAGGAAGATATCAACACCTGGATGGGAATAAACGTCTTAAAACAGTTGGCTGAATGGGGTCGAATGGATACAAGCCAGAGAAAGAGAGAAAAGGAGAGAAAGAGAGAAAAGGAGAGAAATAGAGAAAAGGAGAGAAAGAGAGAAAAGGAGAGAAAGAGAAAAAAGGAGAGAAAGAGAAAAAAGGAGAGAAAGATAAACAAACCAGGTGACCCCCCCCCCCCCCCACCCCCCTTAACTAACACGACGGAGAAGTCTCGGTTGACATCTGGCCACCTCGTATAACATATTTTTTCGATCACTTTCTAATTAGTTTGTTATAATAGGACTTCAGCGGCTATCAACCCTTCTGGACTATTGAGCCAGCACACTGCAAGTCTGTTATATGCTGGACACTCTTTCTAAGCTTAATAAAATCGTCTGATAGTGGCCAGAATAAGTCAAAAAGACGTCACCGGTACATAATGGGTTAAGGGGAGATTTCCACTTGAGGGAGTTTTTTCTTGGCCCCTTTCTCCCTCATGCTTAGCTCCATTGCTTTTGCGATTTTAAGACGTTCGCCCCATTAGTTCGGCGATTTTATGGACTTTCGCCCTATTTCTGTCAATTTTAAGACATTTCGTGCCATTTACTGTAGATGTCGATTTTTTCCTGGCGAGCGATAGCGAGCCTGTAATTTAAGAGGAACTGGCCTTCGGCCAGGAAATTTTTCTGCCGAAAAATGTACAAATTTATCTTGAAAGGGGGTCAAGGGGGTGTAATTTTAAGCTTGATGGAGGTTTAGGGAACAAACTAAAAACTTCCCCTTAAGGCGATGTCACACGAGCGTTTTTTCCGTCAATATTCGATGAGTAAGTTTTTTCTTCTCATGCTAGTTAATGGTATTTACGCATTGTGATCGACAACTAGGCTGAATGTATATGATTGTAATAGGCTTACATGATATATAACTTTACTTAAGGGGAGGTATTTAGTTTGTTCCATAGACTTCCATCAAGCTTAAAATTACACCCCCTTGAGCCCCTTTCAAGATAAATTTGTACATTTTTCGGTAGAAAAATGTCCCGGCTGAAAGCCGGTTCCTCTTATATTACAGGCTCGCTATCGCTCGCCAGGATAAAATCGACACCTACATGGCACGAAAGGTCTTAAAATTGACAGAAATGGGTCGAAAGTTCTTAAAATCGTCAAAATAATGGGGCGAACGTCTTAAAATTAGAAAAGCAATGGGGCTAAACATGAGGGAGAAAGGAGTCAAGAAAAAAATCCCTCAAGTGGAAACCTCCCCTTAAGAAGATGCTAGACCACAATTGCCTTGAAAAAAATGCCGGAAAAAGCGCTCGTGTGACACCAGCTCTAATAAATGCTGATCTTGGCTGACGCCGTTGAGTTATTGTAAGCTTTTGGATGAGCTCAACAAGCATCTATGCCTCATTTAACCCCTTCTGTATGGGTGACCTCTTTTGTATTTAACCCTTTCAAGCTCCAATACGCGTTTTTGTTTTGTTTTCTGGCTACTATTAGACAATTTTATTCAGATTAGTAACGGTATATGGAAGTCAAAGGGTTGATTGAGATAGTATTTACCCTTTTAATACCCACAGATCCTTCTTAAGCTGCATATAATCGTCTAATGATAGCCAAAATAAACTGTTAAAACGCGTCGGAGCTTTAAGGGGTTAAGAAGGATCTGAAGTATTGCAAAGTGTTGAGTGAGATAGGTCGAAGAGTTTTAGTTGCTGGAGGCCCATTTTAAACTTAAGGGGAGGTTTTTAGTTGATTCCCTAGACTTCCATCAAGCTTAAAATTACTCCCCCTAGACCCCCTTTCAAGATAAATTTGTACATTTTTCGGTAGAAAAATGTCCCTTAAATTACAGGCTCGCTATTGCTCGCCAGGAACAAATCGACACCTAAATGGCACGAATGGTCTTAAAATTGACAGAAATGGGGCGAGGGTTCTTAAAATCGCCAAACTAATGGGGTGAACGTCTTAAAATCTCAAAAGCAATGGGGCTAAACATGAGGGAGAAAGGGGTCCAGAAAAAAATCCTTCAGGTAGAAATCTCCCCTTAATATAATCATCTACTATTAGCAATAATATAATCAAAATGACGTCACCGATACTGTAAGGGGTAATAGGGCTTCCTGTTGATCTTGGCTGACGCCGTTGAGCTAACGTAAGCTTTTGGATGGGCTCAACCAACATCTGCTCCTCATTGAAAGCCAATTATCACATGACTCGAGCACAAAATCCCAGCTGGCAACCCGCCTCTTAGCTACGGTCACTTTATGCAAACATTCCCCACCAGGTACAACCCGCGTCTATAAACTTGATTGCAACTCCCTGGACATGTGTCAGATTTTTTTTTTTTTTTCTATATTACAACTACTCCCTCTCGGGCATAGGATGAGAGCCTGCACACTCTGCTTTATTCTGGCTATTCTTATACGATTTTATTTAAATTAGGAAAGGGTATATGTAAGTCAGAGGGTTAATTGAGACAGTCTTGACCCTTTTCAGTCCCACAGATCCTTCCTAAGCTGTACACAATCTGTCTAAAAGTGCCATGATCTTAAAGTGGTTAAAACGCTCTACTAGTCTACTCCCTCTTTTCGTTATCTCAGTTGCTTGGTTGGCGGTCAATTAGCGATATCCAATGGCTGTTAACGAGATGATAGCAGACGTTTTTACTGATATTAGCTGGGGACTCCACCCTACCTCGCGTACCCGGATGTAAGCAAGTTAAGGGGGGGGGGGGGGGATTCTGGGCCCCCTTCTCCATCATGTTTAGCCTCATTCATGTTTTCATTGGTCATCTCATTCTGACTCCATGGGGTCCTGCTTAAAGTTTATAAAATCTCTTGGCGGAAGATAATGTTATAAATTTTTGAATGTTCAAGAACGTATTCCTAACCTGAATAAAATCACTGGAACAATGAATACTCCTCAGTCCTCACTATATTGAGGAAGTTAAATGCATGCGATGGCCAAAAGCAAAACAATTGTATTTCGTAGGTGGCGAAGTGTTCACAAAAATATGTTTCCTTTTCCTTTATGTTAGATTATAAGTAAAAGCTAGATTATATCTCAAAATTTAGCCTATTTATAATTATGCTAATTTGTTGAAAAAGATCATTCCCCAAAATAACCAAATATTTAATAGGCCAAAACCACCAACCAAACATTTATCAGCTTAGTAATAATGTTAATAGGATTAATAATATAGTTATGAAAGTTGTTCATAGGTCATCACAATCTTAAGGGGAGGCAGACCGTTTTTCTGGACCCCCTTCTCCCTAATGTTTAGCCACACTAGTTTTGAAATTATAAGACGTTCGGCCCATTAGTTTGGCGATTTTAACACCCTTCGCCCCATTTCGTTGTCAATTTTAAGACCTTTAGTGCCATTTAGGTGTCGATTTTTTCCTGGCGAGCGATAGCGAGCCTGCAATTTTAAGAGGTATCGGCCTTCGGCCTGGACATTTTTCTACCGAAAAATGTACAAATTTATCTTGAAGGGGGGTCTAGGGTGTGTGTTTCTAAGCTTGATGGAGGTCTAGGGAGGAAACTAAACAAATATATGAAAACATGAATTAATAGACCAAACGGCCAGTCTCCCCTTAATGTCCCTATGTTCATTCACCCGTAAAAATAATTGGCTCTTATGTTACGTATTATGCAAATGTAGGTAGCATATACAAAGGTATCTACGAACTTGTTGTATATCCATTAACCCCTTATGTACGGTCGCGCTAATAAGTCATGTCCCAGCTGTCATTATGTTTGGCTTGCTCTGTGCTATATTAATGTCTGTCAGATGTTGAATAGGGTGGGTAAGTGTTTGGAACATGTTTGTATATTTCACTCGATATGAAGAAATGAAGCTTAGATATTGCTGATACCAATTATTGACCAAAACATACTTGGTGCCGAGCAATCACTTATCAGCGCGACTGTACCGGTGACGTCCTGTCCATTGTATTCTGGCCATCATTAGACGATTTTGTTCAGCTTAGGAAGGACGTCTACCCATTAAAAGGCTGCAGACTATCTCAATTTATCCTTTTAGCTACCATATGTCCTTCCTAAGCTTCACAAAATCGTCTAAATGTAGCTGAAATTAATAATAAAGACATCGCCCGTTCAGAAGGGGTTAATAATACAGACGTCGCCCGTTCAGAAGAGGTTAATAATACAGACGTCGTCCGTTCAGAAGGGGTTAATAATAAAGACGTCGCCCGTTCAGAAGGGGTTAATAATAAAGACGTCGCCCGTTCAGAACGGTTAATAATAAAGACGTCGCCCGTTCACAAGGGGTTAATAATAAAGACGTCGCCCGTTCACAAGGGGTTAATAATACAGACGTCGCCCGTTCAGAAGGGGTTAATAATAAAGACGTCGCCCGTTCAGAAGGGGTTAATAATACAGACGTCGCCCGTTCAGAATGGGGTTAATAATAAAGACGTCGCCCGTTCAGAAGGGGTTAATAATAAAGACGTCGCCCGTTCAGAAGGGGTTAATAATACAGACGTCGCCCGTTCAGAAGGGGTTAATAATACAGACGTCGCCCGTTCAGAAGGGGTTAATAATAAAGACGTCGCCCGTTCACAAGGGGTTAATAATAAAGACGTCGCCCGTTCAGAAGGGGTTAATAATAAAGACGTCGCCCGTTCACAAGGGGTTAATAATACAGACGTCACCCGTTCACAAGGGGTTAATAATACAGACGTCGCCCGTTCACAAGGGGTTAATAATACAGACGTCGCCCGTTCACAAGGGGTTAATAATAAAGACGTCGCCCGTTCAGAAGGGGTTAATAATACAGACGTATTAGTATGGCCTAATTCTCTATAATGTTTTGGCTAACATTATATGCTTTTACTCAACTTAGAAAAGATCGGGAGATCCTATATTGCTCTTATTTTTATATATTCATTTATTTTGGAGTTTCCTCGCTAGACCTCCATCGAGCTAAACAAAACAAAATTATTAATAAACTGACCCCCTTTCAAGATAAATTTGTACATTTTCCTTTTAAAATTACGGGCTCGCTACCGCTGGCCACGAAAAATTAGACACCTAAATGGTACGAAAGGTCTTAATATTGACAAAAATGGGGTGTAAAGTCTTAAAATCGCCATACTAATGAGCCGAACGTCTTAAAATCTGAAAACTAATGGGGTTAAACATGAGGATTAAGGGTGTCCAGAAAAACCGACCAATCACCCCTTAAGGGGATAATTAAGATAGTTTATACCCCTTATATTCCTAATGAGTCTTCCAAAACTAATGCAAATCAATTAACGATAACTAAAGCAATATGAAAAGGTCATCGTGGTTTAAAATAAAAAATAATAGTTACCGGTACTTTATAACTTGGCATTCAATTAATTCATATTATCACCAACCCACCAATTAACTTGCAAATAAACCTAAACAATGAAATCAATGAAACTAGCTAAGTGAATACATGTGGTACTCCAAGGATTCGAACCTCGGATACTCAAACCGAAATTCCGCGCACTAACCATTACGCTATCAAGACAATTAAGTCCATAGATATATCCAGATGGTTAAATTTGAAAAACGAATATCATTAGAGATCCATAAATATTTACATGTGACTGGACAATGAAATATGTTCTCGCTTATCTTCGGAGGGCTATCACTTGTTTCTCGAAGCGCTGCACAATTCCTTCATAATTTACACTTCGTTACCCTTCTGAAATTTCTAAAACAGGATGGCAAAACAAAACTGAACCTGTTATTTAATTAATATCATTAACTTGGAGTAAATAGAGAACGATAATATTATTGCAGGAAGTCGTTTGCGAACCCAATTTCCAGTTCATTGAGTTTCGGCACAGTAAAAAATATGTTTGTTCTGTAATTCAATTGGTAGTTTTAGATTGAATTAACTTTCCTTCTGTCTAAGAGAGAGAGAGAGAGAGAGAGTTGCATAGACTGGTAACTAAAACTCAATATCTGTACACCATCGGGGGCCGATTGGTATATTATTTATGTTTTGGTGCAGTCATTCGTGTCCATTAGAGATAATTCGTGTAATTGAGATTTCTGCAACTGACCACTAACGAGTTTCGATCTATAAGAAAGTGCGTGCTGTAGACATGGCTAATTACCAGAATTGCCAGCAGAAATGGGGCTGTAGTGCATATATTAATACATAAATTGAATGTCATGATACCCGCTATCCATCACATATGATAAATGTCTGCTATATGTCTGCATATGATAAATGTAGTATGTCTGCTATATGTCTGCTATATATCGATGTTTACACCTTCAACATTCTTATAGCCCGATACTCACTAATCTAGTTACCTAGATTAGTTTCTGAAGATTTACTTATGGATACAATTGGCTTAACCAGTATACAGTATACATGTTTTTAACCAATAGGCTCACGTTTATGTCCAATTATTGATCGTTTAGTTACCAAGCTGTGCAACTCTTTTTGTGTAGGCAGAGAGAAAAATCAATCTAAAACTACAAATTGAACTACAGAACAAACAGAAGTGGTCGATTGCCAGCCTTTAGGAGAGATGTCCAGGTCCCGTACGCTAAAGGTTCTCTGTCCGTGTCTTTCTCTCGACATTTCACGTCCCGATCTGGTTTGGGAGATATCATGGTGGATCCATTTTTTACCTCAGGAAATTACTCTTATTAGTCTGTACATGTTTCTTTAGCTTGACTTTCCTGAAATACTTGTTATTAATGATTGCCTGGGCTTGGCCCTATTTGGACCTCCGTGTTTCGCTCCAATAGGTTGGAGAATTTAAGATGTTTCACTCCATTATTCAGGCGATAATAAGACGTTTTCCCAATAGTTTGGCGATAATAAGACGTTTTACCCCATTTTGGTGTAGATTTTTTTCTGGGCGAGCGATAGTAAGCCTGTAACTTAGAAGGAATCAGTCTTCGGCCGGGAGATGTTTCTGTCGAAAAATGTACAAATTTATTTTGAAAGGGGGTCTAAGGGGTGTTTTCTAAGCTTGATGAAGGTCTAGCGAGGAAACTCAAAAATATATTAATACAAATATATATATATATATATACATGTACATATATATATATATATATATATATATATATATATATATACAGTATATATATATATATATATATATATATATATATATATATATATATATATATATATATATATATGTGTATATATAGAGAGAGAGACCAAAAACCAAGCACTACCCCCTTAAGCTACTGTCTCACTCTGAGAAAATTGACTTTGCCCACGATGACTTCACTGAATGAGATTATTATTGGATCACTGAACAACTAAGTGGTTACTATTGATATACTATTGAAGAAGTGGCTGTAGAGGAAATTAACAATTATATTATGGTATACCAGCTGTAAAGTCTATTCGCTGTAAGTAGGCGACACATCATGACACCTAACCTCTGTAACTCAAAAACGACTAGAGTAATCGAGCGAATATTTCTACCATTTGGGAAGGGTCAGTCAAGGAATAGATATGGATATGTACAGCCAATTTGCTCTAGCCCTTTTTGAGTTACAGAGGATAGAGGTCATGATTTATCGCCTACTTACAGCGAATAGACTGTAGTAATTCGCTATAGTTTATCATCCAACCCATGTGTGAGTGAGATGGACAATATACATTAGATAATGTTTATATATTTAGTTATTTGTGTTAAGTGCTCGAAGTCAGGGTGTGCTAACCTTACGTGTTGAATGATTGCCTTACTGATTGATTGATTACATGACTGATTACACACACACACACACACACACACACACACACACAGGAGATAACATATTATATACCGGTACAATACATTGTTCGAAATTGAAACACACACACACACACACACACACACACACACACACACACACACACACACACACACTAACAACATGAGCACACCGCAAGCCTAAACTCATTAAATAGAACATACACACACACAGGCACTTTCACTATATACCCACTCTCCTGCTCCTCTCTCTCTCTCTCTCTCTCTCTCTCTCTCTCTCTCTCTCTCTCTCTCTCTCTTGTTTATTGGCCTTTTTTCTGACCGAATTTCTCTCAAATTTTGATATCAGATGCTGCTATATATAACGCACTAAATTATTATAATTTTTATAATTTGCCGAGTCCTTGAAGTACTACATGTATTAATTATTTTCATTGATTTCAATAGTTAGGTTTATTTGTAAATTAATTGGTGAGTTGGTGAACACAAATATGAATTGTATGGGACGAGGGACTGGTGTTCTCGAAAAGAGGCTCCAGTCCTGAAAATGTACTTGACTTGCAGTGTGCTGGCTTAATAATCCCGAAGGGTCGATAGCCTCTGAAGTCCTAATTATACTAACAAAGTGTATATGTGAAACCACCATATGTCACATAGTAGATTGAAGTTACCTTATTTAACCCTTTCAATACCGGTGTCCTCCATATTTACTTAATTATGGCTAGTAATATTCGATTTCATTCAGTTTGAAAGGGGCCTACTGTAATTAAAAGGCTTCGAACTATCTCACTTAATTAAAAGGCTTCGAACTATCTCACTTAATTAAAAGGCTTCGAACTATCTCACTTAATTAAAAGGCTTCGAACTATTTCACTTAATTAAAAGGCTTCGAACTATCTCACTTAATTATTTTTGCTACCACAGATCCTTTTTAAACTGCACAATATCGTCTAATTATAGCTAGAATATAAAAAAAAAAAAGCGTCGCCGGTACAGGAGTAAATACAGTAGATTAGTTATCGAATTTCTCTCAAACTGTATATCAGCTGCTGCCATATTTAACGCAGATTATTATAAACTACCGCATTTCTCTCTAACACACAAAGAAAAATCAATCTAAAACTACAAATTGAACTACAGAACAAACAGAAGTGGTAGATTGCCAGCCTTTGGAGAGATGTCCATTATTGGCCATGTCCCGTACGCAACCAGAGTAAAAGTAAAAAGTTTAAAGGAAAATTGTTTGCAGTAAATGCTGTGGCAATGGCTGGAGGCTGACTGACTTAGTAGACTACTGGTTTAATCTAAATATAGGTTTGCCAGTGTGTTCCTAGTGATTTCATTTACCATTATCGAACAATTAGTCTTAATTTGCCCCGTAAACTTAAAGGAACAAGCCCTCAGACCTCAAAAGACAAAAACAATTCCCCCCCACCCTCCTTTCTTTGTACTCTCTTTAAGCTAAATTTATAAATTTTTCGGTGTCCGACTCGCCTAGAAAAAATATCGACACGTATATGAACTGCAACGACCTATAAGCGGTAAATAATGGAGCGAAACCTCCTACAATCACCAAACTAATGGAGCGAATCATGGCTCGTTTAAAAAGGACCACCCTCGGCTTAGGTAGGTTTGGCGGTTGACTGGACACTACTGGTTTTTAGTGTGTGTGGGGGGGGGGGGGGTGGGGGTTCAAATTTAGCTTGGTCTTTTTGTATTTCCTTTTGAGATTTGTTTTTTCTTTGGGGGGAGGGGGGGGGGGTTAAGGCAGTATAGAGAAGGCATTGGTTAAGTGCTAGTTTTTATGGGGGGGGGGGGGGTCCCATTTACGCTGGCCTTTTTGCAGTCCCTTTCCAATTAAAGCTGTCTTCGGGCGGTATGATCGGCGGTCATAGCTCTTGTGTAGGGCTTGTCTTTTGGGAAATTTGTTTTATTACATTATTTATTGTATTGTATTGTATTTGTATTTATTGTATTATTTATTATTGTATTATTTATTGTATTATTTATTGTATTATTTGTTTTATTACATTATTTATTATATTGTATGTTGTTCCCTATCCTCTTCAACTTACTATATATTATCTTTAGCTGTATAAAATTGACTACTGTTAGCCAGAATGAGATGTAGATATGCGTCATCCTACTGAACGGGTAATGTAAGGGGGGTCACCGTTTTTTTTGTTTTATCTTTCTCTCCTTTTCTCTCTTTCCCTGGCTTGTATCCATTCAGCCCCATTCAGATAACTGTTTTAAGACGTTTATCCCCATCCAGGTGTCGATTTCTTCCTGGCGAGCGATAGCAACCCAGCATTGTATGGAGAAATCCGGCTTCGCCGGAGAAATTTTTCTATAAAAAAATATACAAATTTAGCTTGCTGTCAAAACAAAAATATATATATGCTGGCTTGCTACCGCTCGCCAGGAAAATATTGACACCTGGATGGGGGTAAACGTCTTCAAACAGTAGGCTGAATGGCGCCGAATGGATACAAGCCAAAGAGAGAGGGAGAGAAAGAGAAAAAAAAGCGAGGTGGGCTCCCTTAAGCCGGTGTCACACAAGCGGTTCTTTTTCGTCAATTGTTAAGGGCAACTTTACTTTAGCAGTTTCGACATTTAAGATTTGTCAGAATTCAGTCACCGAACATAATCTACCTTCAGTCTAGTTCCCGATTCCAATGTGAGAGTCACAATATTCCAATGTGAGAGCCTCACAATATTCCAATGTGAGAGTCTCACAATATTACGAGAACAAAAAACTTGCTTGTCGAAATTTGCCGGAAAACGCGGTCGTGTGACACCGATTAGTATACTGACCTTATAAACAAATATAATATAATAGAATCGCCTTCGTCTAGGTCTATTTATATCCTCCTGTAGAAACCCAGCCTCCTAACCTTACACTTTCCCTTTCAATGTGTGGCCTTTGAGTCCTGTCTGTCCTCTTTAGATAGCCATCCATTCACTCTCTCTCTCTCTCTCTCTCTCTCTCTCTCTCTCACTCTCTCTCTCTCTCTCTCTCTCTCTCTCTCTGTGGTATGGTGGGTGGGGAGAGATAATTCTGCTTTGCTATCCTTACCTTCCACTTAGTAGCAAACTTTGTTAGAAATATGTCCGGACTGCCTAGTAGGGGCCACAAGGTCTGTGCAGTCTGTGTATCTATGTAAGTATATGTAACTCTCTCTCTCTCTCTCTTTCTTCTTCTTCTTCTTCTTCTTCTTTGCTATCCTTTCCTTCCACTGTACCTTAACTCTCGGATTAGATATCTCTACTAGAATTAAGCCCTGACCACCTCGCTGGGATCGTAAGGTCTGTGTGGTCAGTGTATATAATATGTAAATCTCTCTCATGTGTGTATAGCCTCATCTTCCCACCGGCCAGCTACTGTGTTTATCTTCCTGTATTTACCTCTCTGTACAGGCCTCGAAACTTCTCAGGAAAACATTGTTGCTGAAGGTCGTGCATGCCCTCTCTCTAATTAGGATTCCCATGTTGAGAAAGATGTGCTTATTGAAGATACGAAGGGTTCTAATCTCTCGTGTCTATAAAATAACAAGAACTTATTGAAGACACGACAGGTTCTAATATCTCGTGTCTATACAATAACAAGAACTTATTGAAGACACGACAGGTTCTAATCTCTCGTGTCTATACAATAAAAAAGTAATCAAATTTGCCCTGGAATACTGTTGAGCCACAAAGATTTACATCGCAGGTCCTCATTAACGTCTGAGTGAGACGGAACACCAAGGGGATATAACTTATTCAGTAAACTCCATCATTAATATACCATACATTTCTTGATTGATAGTCTTTCTTTCCCCTCTTTCTTTTTCTGTTCTTTTCATCCCTCATTCTATCTATCAACGTTCAGTAATATATTTTTTAGAGGGCAAGCAACCTCGAGGGGTCGCTATATCTGTTGTTGCTTTACTTCCTTTGTACACTGTAGGGAACATTATTTTAAGTATCCATTCCGCGTTTAATGTTCGCTTACTCTTTTTGTTTACACATCGTGATAGAATAGACGCGGGAGTAATTGTGGGAATTTAAGGGGGGGTCACCGGCTTTTTTTTTTTATCTCTCTCTCCTTTTCTCTCTTTCCCTGGTTGTATCCATTCGGCCCCATTCAACCTACTGTTGTAAGACGTTTATCCCCATACAGGTGTCAATTTCTTCTTGGTGAGCGATAACGAACCAGCATTGTATGGAGAAATCCGGCTTCACCGGATCCCGGCTTCGCCGCAGACATTTTTGTTATCGATAAATGTACAAATTTAGCCTGCTGTCAAAAACTTTAAACAAAATATGCTGACTCGCTACCGCTCGCCAGGTAAAAATCGACACCTGGATGGGAGTAAACGTCTTAAAACAGTAGGCTGAATGGGGCCGAATAGATAAAAGCCGGAGAAAGAGAAAAGGGGAGAAAAAAAAAGCCTGTGACCCCCCTTAAGGTATAATTGAAAATAGAGTGACGATCGTGCGTTTGCCTCTCTCTCTCTCTCTCTGTCTCTCTCTCTCTCTCTCTGTCTCGTCTCGTCTCGTCTCGTCTCGTCTCGTCTCGTCACTCTCTCTCTCTCTCTCTCTCTCTCTCTCTCTCTCTCTCTCTCTCTCTCTCTCTCTCTCTCTCTCTCTAATATGCGTCCTTCACCTCCTGGCCTCTCTCTCTCTCCCTCACCTCCAAACAAGGCCCCACTTTTACCCAACCTATCCCTGTATTTTACTTGTTCCGATTTGTGTGGGCCCGTCTGGAGAGAGAGAGAGAGAGAGAGAGAGAGACAGAGTCAGAGTCAGAGTGAGGGGGCGGGAGAGAATATTGCATTTTGAGCTTTTTGTCTATCCTTAAACTAGTCACTTTTACACGATATGCTAATTATAGAAGTTTTATGGAGAGTGAAAGTGAATTACTAGCCATTAAATTAACTTTTACAATACACTGAGCCATAGAGATGTATATAGAAACTCCTAAATAGCGTCTTAGTTAAACAAAACTCTACGGGTCGTCGGACGTGCATATATTCATACAGGATAGAAAAACCAGCCGTCATAATTACCCCACATGAGACTTCACAACAGTCCGTTTACGCTAGGTCCTTATTTACTGCTAGGTGAACAGAGGCATGGAGAGTCAGGAGACTGCCCAACTGTCTAATCCTGACGGGGAATCAAACCCCAATCCCTTTGAATGGAAACTGTACGCAATAAATAATACGCCATAGGTTACCCCGAGAGTCGAGTTACATAAATAATCAGACTGCACGGACCTTGTGTTCGCTTCTAGGCAGTCTGAAAGAGAGAGAGAGAGAGAGAGAGTGAGTGAGAGAGAGAGAAAGGGAGTACTAATTTGAATACTGTCAGGTAGGATGTAGATTCGTCATCATTCATCCACTTCCTTTTTCCCGAGTAACTTAGCTCATGAATATTATATATTTTATTTATCATTATTGTTTGGTAAAATTGTGACACTATTCCCAATACTATTTTAATACTAGAACTTAGCTTAGGCGTTTTGATCAGCCACGAATATTATTACATTATAAGTATATATGTGTATTATAAGTATATATGTGTATTATTACATTATAAGTATATATGTGTATTATAAGTATATATGTGTATTATTACATTATAAGTATATATGTGTATTATAAGTATATATGTGTATTATTACATTATAAGTATATATGTGTATTATAAGTATATATGTGTATTATAAGTATATATGTGTATTATTACATTATAAGTATATATGTGTATTATAAGTATATATGTGTATTATTACATTATAAGTATATATGTGTATTATAAGTATATAATTATGTGTATTTATTTAACGTATTGAAGAAGTTCGTATAGCAATATGACGGAAGTAAATGAAGTATATGATTAAATTAGCATCCTATAATAAAGCTTGGAGATGTACCTTCAGAATGTAGGCTACACTCGTGTTTATACAAGGGGAAGTAATTATGGTGCAATTGTAATACTAGCTTCATGTGTAAGTAACTGGTTCTGTAGATGACTGACTAGATGTTACTGTTATGTGACTGAGTGAATTCGAACTGAAGGTATGATCGAGTGTGTGAGTTTTTTGTGTTATTGAGTGCTTGGCTGTGTGTGTTTGTAAGTATATTAATATTAGTTATTACTAATTAATGGTTCTATGTATTTGTATTATAGAGGTGATATACTAGTAATAATAACGATGATACTAAGAACTTTCGAATTATGGAAAATTTAACAATATTGGAAGTGGTGATGATAAAGTTGGTCGTTTCTGATTGATTTGGTTTGATATATCTAGAACAGTAATATTGTACACCAGGATATAATTGTATATAGAGCAAAAGAATCTCTCTCTCTCTCTGTCTCTGTCTCTCTCGCAGGTGAGGTACTGGACAGAGCCTCCACCTGAAGATTGGGGTCAGAGAGAGAGAGAGAGAAATGCCGAACCATTCTCCCACCTTCACTGCTGTTAACATTACCATCACCATCACGTTTTTTGTTTATTATTATTATTAGCATCATCACTATCACTACTTTTACCATCAACGCGACTATTTTAACTCGTAGTCACCCCTCGATCACTACTACTTTTAGACTATCAAGCGTGTTTACATTTCTATTCTCCCGTCTCCATTACTATAACATGACCATCACCACTCTCTTTTATATTAACAACGTAACTATCATCACCACTTTTACTACTATCGTCAATCTCAATACCCTCTTATTAACTAGCCTACTATTTTTACTATCTAGCGTATTTATATCACTATTTTCCCTTCCTCATTACTGCTACCATTGCTATCACCACTTGTTTCTATTGTTAGCATCAATTCCTTGATTACTATTATCACCATATATACCCCATTCTTCACTATTCCTTGTAAATCACTCTTAATATTAATAATGTATCTTATTATATAACAATCCCCACAGGTTTGGCAAGCCCCGACACATTTCACTCGTACTAACATTCACTTCCTCACCACCTAATACTTCCACTGTCCCCCACCTTGCTTCTAGACACATGGGCTACTGAATGTGTATGGCTTGTTTCTTTCCTGTCTCATTCTAGTCTCTTTCCTGTCTCATTCTAGTCTCTTTCCTGTCTCATTCTAGTCTCTTTCCTGTCTCATTCTAGTCTCTTTCCTGTCTCATTCTAGTCTCTTTCCTGTCTCATTCTAGTCTCTTTCCTGTCTCATTCTAGTCTCTTTCCTGTCTCATTCTAGTCTCATTCTAGTCTCATTCTAGTCTCTTTCCTGTCTCATTCTAGTCTCTTTCCGCTCTCTTGCCTCTTTTTTGTCTCATTTCCCGTGTCGTTCTTCTATGGATGTCATGGCATGTTATTAAATGTCACCTAAAAACCTTTATGTCTTGTACGCTACCTTATATGGCATGGGTTCCAAGCGGTTTATATATGTTTTGTTTTTGTTCTCCTTTTTCTTTTTAAATGCCATCGTCCTTGTTTCACATTTCAAACACGCGACCATAACAGTTATATTTGGAGAGAATGTACAATCACCTACATAATTTCACACCCACGCATTGATATTGTGGTTGAAGGCTTGGTAGATTTAATTTACAAGAGTAGTTTGTTAAAATAATATGATCAATGAACTTTAATATGAAATACATTAGTACGTCAACCCTATTGTTATGAAAGATCTTTATCAAAACAGCAAGATGGACAGCCCGTCACTTTTTACTCTACTTCTTCCTTTCAACATTTATTTGTTTTACTCTACCCGCTGAGCTCTCTCTCTCTCTCTCTCTCTCTCTCTCTCTCTCTCTCTCTCTCTCTCTCTCTCTCTCTCTCTCTCTCTCTCTCTCCAGACATTCACTGCCACTTTTACCTCTTCACCATTTTTGTCTGGGTCAACTCTAATATCTTCCCCAGGCACATCACCACCACCATCATCATCACTGTCGTCTTCACCCTCATTACCAGGCTACATCACTATCATTATACCGTCACCATCACCACCACTGTCATCACTATTCGCATCTTCACCTTCGGCATTATCATTACCATTTTCATCACTGCATCATTACCATCATCATCATCACTACCTTCACCACCATTACCATTATCATCACTACATTACCATTATCATCATCATTACCATCATCATCACTACCCTCACCACCACCTCCTTTCGATCTCCATTAATGCTGTATCACTGGATTGGTTTCACATTATAATTATTATCAAGAGCACAATATATATCGTCCGCCAATAACATCACCATTATCATTATCATATTACCATTCTGTGCCCACCACCACCGCCATAGCTCTCTCTCTCTCTCTCTCTCTTTCTAAAACAGCCACGTACTTGCTGCTCTCACCTCATTCTAATACTCCTATGCCTGCTACTCACGCAACAACTATTCCGTTTTCTTTCCTCAATGACTGAAGGCAGATTCTCACGAAACCCTAGTTCGCCAAGCTATTCAAGGCGCATCTGTTTTATTATCGGTCTATACATACACGCATACTCAAAATTATTGCTCATCACCTTTCCTATATTCATGTCAGTTCATGCATACATACATACATAGGCCTACCATACATACATATACACGCATACTCAAAATTATTGCTAGTCACCTTTCCTGTGTTCATGTAAGGTCATACATACATACATAGGCCTACATACATACCCATTATTCCCCAGTGTTAATGCCTTCAAGTTGGTCTCATCATGCCGCACTCGTTTGGTTTCTGTGACCTGGGGTGTATCGGTGATGAATATACCACCCAACAGCCGGTGCACCAACTGTTCGGTGTTCTCTGTTCTTCAGACACTGACAAGACGTGACATGGATTTAGGAAGGGTGACACAATCCATATATATTTCCCCAATATCTCCACCTACCCCTTCCCCTCCTCCACATCGTCATTACTCCTCCACCTCCTTAGCATTGTTTCTCTTCCTTCTCATCTCCTTGTTATAGTAAAAAATAAAGGTCCCACCCCTCTCCCTTTCTGAAGTAAGAAATTTTAGATTTACAGAAGAGCGACCATTACATGCATTATTGTATGCCCATATTCATTCCAATAATGTCAGCATGTTTCTTTCTATTTGTAAGTGACATTTACAAAAAGGTGTCCTACCTAGCTTATTATAGTTTCCTTTCTACCTCTCTAAACTCGACCAAGCTGCTCACCAAGGCGGCCCTCTGCCACAGCCATCTCAAAATCCAGGTGTCTCGTGTAACACCTACAACCCCTCCTTCCGCCACCCCGTATTGTTTATCCTCCACCCCTCCCACCACCACATATTCTTTATCCTCCACCACTACCACCACCACATATTATTTATCCTCCACCACTACCACCACCACATTATTATCCTCTCCGCTACCACCATCACGTATTCTTTATCCTCCACCACTGCCACCACCACATATTATTTATCCTCCACCACTACCACCACCACATTATTATCCTCTCCGCTACCACCATCACGTATTCTTTATCCTCCACCACTAACCACCATCACATATTTGTTTTATCCCCTACCACCATCACCACGCTTTATCCTCACCCCCTACCACCACCAACACGTATTAGTTATCCTCACTACTACCACCCAAGACCAATAATACTAACTGTTAGTATTATTGGTCTTGCTACCACCATCACGTTTTCTTTATCCTCACCACGTATTATTTATCCTCCCCCTGCCACCTTCCCTCTCTCACACACCCTCTCCACCACCGCCACCACCACCCATCACTTTCCCTCTCTACCGGCCCCCATCATAAATAAGCATGACTGGCCAACCTCCCCCCCCCCCCCCCCTAGTATCGCGGTCATAAACCTCGTCATGGCCAAGCTAGAGAGGGGTTTATTTTCTTGAAATTGATATAATTATGTAGGCCAGAAATCGTTATCTGTAACCTCTTGTAACTCAAAAAGGGCTAAGGCAATTGAGCTGAAGTTTTTATCATTTGGGAAAAGTCAGCCAGGGAATAGGTATGGAAATTTACAGCCCTATTGCTCTAGCATTTGTTTATTTATAATAGGTTGAAGGTTATTATTTTTGCTTAATTATAATGAATAAACTAAAGTTCGGCATATGCTTATGGCTTCCATGTCTGTACAAATGTAACTCATCAATAATTAAAATAGGAACGGCACCATGTTTTATCAATGAGCAAATACCCGATGGTGCCATTATGGACATATTGCCAAACTCTGTTACATTACGAAACTTGTTGCCACCTAGGGTTGAAAGTCTCACTCTCAGCCAGGGTAAATGTCGACCATAACCACATGTAGGGGAAAAAAGAGCTCCGAGCATAAGTCATCTACTCAGTATACCTTCGTTTTAGAAATATTAGCGACCCTTACATCTGTTATACCAAATTGAGACATTTAATTCTCAATTTGGTAATTGTAACTAGTCAATTGTAATATGCATCGTGTAGGTTAATTAGTTACGGATTTAGATAGGTTAGACTAAGATAAAATAGATTGCTTAGGTTAGGTATCGAGGAGAGGGAGAGAAGTAGTAAATCGAAAGCTGAAGGCCGCTCTATGTAAACACCCACTCTCTTTCCATCACACCTACCTCTCTTGGACGAGCTGGAGTATTGTTATTGCTACTGTGTTATTATAGGAAAGAGAGAGAGAGAGAGAGAGAGAGAGTTGGGACGAGCTGGAGTATTGTTATTGCTACTGTTATTATAGAAGAGAGAGAAAGAGAGTTATCTAAAAACTAGTAATTGTTAGCTGGTTGAAGACGCAGGAGAGAGAGTGAGTGTGTGGGTGTGAGGGGCGAGGGAGGTGGGTGGGAGGTATTTATCAATGTCAGTGTTACACCTCATAAACTCCAGCTTTATTGACGTAGCCTACACAATCTAACAGGCAATAAATGTATCAAGGGGACTTTAACCCATTCAGTATCAGGAATGACCTTTTTCGTCATATTCTGGTAACTAATAGACTATTTTATTCAGCTTAGGAAGGACCTCTAGCCATAATATGTCTGCAAACTCCCTCAACCGACTCTTTTCACTACCAAATACCCTTCCTAAGCTGCATAATGTTGTCTAAATAAAGCTAGAATACAATATAAGACACGACGCTGATACTCAAAGGGTTAATGCATTTACTGTAATACAACAACAAGAACAACAAGTAGATAGGGAAGATGAGACAGGCAATAAATATAATCACATAATGTCTCAAAGCATGGTGGGAGAGGCACCATCTTTCCTATTTTTAAATTAGTATTGTCTTGACTAGAATATTTACGTTTTTGACACCTCACTTGGATCGTAAGCTTTTTGTCGTCAGTATATCCATGTGAAATCAATCTCTCTCTCTCTGATGTTGACGCAATACCCTGGGCTTTTAACGACGGCAAGAGATGACACAATCCAACACTTTTTTTCGCCACGTAACCCTGATCTTTTGTGCTATGAGGCGTGATTAGAGATTTGAAGACTTGATTCTTAACTACGAGAGCGTTGGGGTGTGGTGTGGATATGCCAGAAAGTTTGACAAGGGACACATTGTTTCCATATGTCCATTAGTTATCGAGACATGAGCTGTTATGGGAGTAAAATATCTGCCAAGTTAAATCTATAGTGGAGTATAGGCAATATATAGTGGAGTATAGGCAATATATAGTGGAGTATAGGCAATATATAGTGGAGTATAGGCAATATAGTGGAGTATAGGCAATATATAGTGGAGTATAGGCAATATAGTGGAGTATAGGCAATATATAGTGGAGTATAGGCAATATATAGTGGAGTATAGGCAATATATAGTGGAGTATAGGCAATATATAGTGGAGTATAGGCAATATATAGTGGAGTATAGGCAATATATAGTGGAGTATAGGCAATATGGTGGAGTATAGGCAATATATAGTGGAGTATAGGCAATATATAGTGGAGTATAGGCAATATATAGTGGAGTATAGGCAATATATAGTGGAGTATAGGCAATATATAGTGGAGTATAGGCAATATATAGTGGAGTATAGGCAATATATAGTGGAGTATAGGCAATATATAGTGGAGTATAGGCAATATATAGTGGAGTATAGGCAATATATAGTGTAGTATAGGCAATATAGTGGAGTATAGGCAATATATAGTGGAGTATAGGCAATATATAGTGGAGTATAGGCAATATATAGTGGAGTATAGGCAATATATAGTGGAGTATAGGCAATATATAGTGGAGTATAGGCAATATATAGTGGAGTATAGGCAATATATAGTGGATTATAGGCAATATATAGTGGAGTATAGGCAATATAGTGGAGTATAGGCAATATATAGTGGAGTATAGGCAATATTAGTGGAGTATAGGCAATATATAGTGGAGTATAGGCAATATAGTGGAGTATAGGCAATATATAGTGGAGTATAGGCAATATATAGTGGAGTATAGGCAATATATAGTGGAGTATAGGCAATATATAGTGGAGTATAGGCAATATATAGTGGAGTATAGGCAATATATAGTGGAGTATAGGCAATATATAGTGGAGTATAGGCAATATATAGTGGAGTATAGGCATTATATAGTGGAGTAT
This sequence comes from Paralithodes platypus, assembly GCA_032716605.1. Taxonomy (NCBI): domain Eukaryota; kingdom Metazoa; phylum Arthropoda; class Malacostraca; order Decapoda; family Lithodidae; genus Paralithodes; species Paralithodes platypus. The sequence continues at coordinate 8,212,080 of CM064486.1, read as the reverse complement.
AGGCAATATATAGTGGAGTATAGGCAATATATAGTGGAGTATAGGCAATATATAGTGGAGTATAGGCAATATATAGTGGAGTATAGGCAATATATAGTGGAGTATAGGCAATATATAGTGGAGTATAGGCAATATATAGTGGAGTATAGGCAATATATAGTGGAGTATAGGCAATATATAGTGGAGTATAGGCAATATATAGTGGAGTATAGGCAATATATAGTGGAGTATAGGCAATATATAGTGGAGTATAGGCAATATACTGTAGGTTCTATGTCTGATACTTTGTTGTTTTTATCGTAATTATTATGTTTTCCAAATATCTCTGATCTAATTGACTAATTGGTTGTTTATATTACTGCATATTCTGATTATTTAGTTTTGTAAATAGATGTGTTTCAGTATTTGTTATCTGTTGGGTAAATTTTGTTTTCAGTATTTGCTATTTAATAGGCTAATTTTGTTTTCAGTATTTGCTATTTAATAGGCTAATTTTGTTTTCAGTATTTGCTATTTAATAGGCTAATTTTGTTTACAGTATTTGCTATTTAATAGGCTAATTTTGTTTACATTTGTTCTTGTTCTGATGAATTGGTGTTTGTATTACTTTATTTTAATATTATTATGGTTTTCAGTATTTATTATCTACTACGTAAAACATGTTATCAGTATTTGTTATCTAATTGGCTAATTTTGTTTACATTTGTTCTTGTTCTGATGAGTTGGTGTTTGTATTACCTTGTGTCTAAAATATTTTGTTTTGTTTACAGGCGCCGCCAACACCTCTACCACCAAGATGCTTCGACAACTAGCCGTCATCTCCGTCGTCCTACTCGGTAACTGAATGAATGGATTTGTTTATTACGCATCGAGATTGATTGGTTTAAGGGAGCCCACCTCGCTTTTTTTCTCTTTCTCCGCCTCTCTCTTTGGCTTGTATCCATTCGGCCCCATTCAGCCTACTGTTTTAAGACGTTTACCCCCATCCAGGTGTCAATATTTTCCTGGCGAGCGGTAGCGAGCCAGCATATATATATATATATATTGTTTTTACAACAAGGTAAATTTGTACATTTTTCGATAGAGACATGTCTCCGGCGAAGCCAGATTTCTTCATACAATGCTGGCTCGCCATCGCTCGCCAGGAAGAAATTGACACCTGGATGGGGATAAACGTCTTAAAACAGTTGGCAGAATGGGGCCGAATGGATACAAGCCAGAGAAAGAGAGAAAGGGAGAGAAAGAGAAAAAAAAAAAAACAGGTGACCCCCCTTAATACGCATCGAGATTGATTTGTTTGTTACGCACCGAAATTGATTTGATAAAGAGGAATGATAAAGTTTCATTGAAGGACAAAAGGTCAAAGTTCAAGGTCATGGTGCACCAGAATTTTCAAGGTCTCGCACACACACACATACACGTTTTCTAATTCGGTGCTATAGTATCTGGTTGCAACGTTTTCATTAGCCTATAAACTATAGGTAGGAAACAAAATCTGGACCACTAACTTCTACAATTAAAAATCGACTACAATAATCAGGCTAATTTTTCTACCATTTGGGGAGAGTCAGCCAGGGAATAGGTGTGGACATTTTACAGCCCATTTTTGAGTTACAGAGATTTGGGATTACGATTTATGGTCTACTTATATTGAATATACTATAGTTTTACATGTAGATATTAGAGTGGTCATGTAGCTGCTTAGGATAATACATGGATATAATAATAACTGATCGGTCTTGCTTATTTAGAAAGTATTGCCATTGTTAATTGATGTTATAATTTAAGTATGTATACACTCAGGCACATACCCCATAGCTGGGGGTGGCCGACTCGATACAGAGCCCGAATAGGGACAACACAACATAACCTAACAACAAAATATAAAATTCACACACATCTAGATCGCCCAGGAGAAGACACAGAGACCTAGGTCCATTTGGGGTCCCCAACTTAGACACCCAGGTCCCAGACCTCCTTGAGAGGTTCTGGTCTCAGCAGGCAGATACGCAGCAAAACTTACCACCACAATGCCCGCCCACATTACTTCCAGGCATGACCCTTCACAACATTGACCGGCTCCCTGAGCCAGGCGCCTGACGGACTATTATCTAGTCCAACTGGCGCCCGACCCCCTATCCCTACGACCGCGTTATCACTCATCTATTCACAAGCACTCTCCATTCAGTCCTATTAATCACCACTTCTCTTGCCTGTTCTTCAGTCATCTCTGACTCATATATTATCTTTGTAAGCCTTTCATCTCCCATTCGTTCAACATGTCCATACCATCATAACACCCTTCTGTCCACTCTGGCCGATAAAGTGTTCTGTTGTCCCACTCTCCTAGTACCTCTTCATTCCTCAATCTATCTCTAAGCGTCACTCGACACATGCACCTCAAGCAGCTCATCTCCATCACATCCAATATTCTTTTCTCTTGTGCCTTCCAAGCCCATGTATCAGCCCCATACATCACTGTTGGTACAACTATCCCTTGATACATTGCACTTTTAGCTTTCATTCCGAGATTACTCACCTTCCACATACTTTCCATTGCTCCAAAAACTTTCCTTCCCTCACACAATTTGTCTTAACTCCATTCCCATACCTGCGTCCCTGCATATCACTCCCCATCCAGTCGTACATTTAGATGTATCCTCCTTTAAGCTACCATATATTCTTCATAAGCTTCATAAAATCTTCTAAATATAGCTGAAATCAAATATAAATATGTTACCGGTACTGAAAGGGTTCACAAACCATTTGTCAAAGTGTATACATTACACAGTGAAGACTTATATTATTATTATGAAATATGTTATTCATACTGATGGTTCAGTGAGATCCATAATAAGTGTTTAGTTCTAGCAGAATTTTACAAGCAAGGGTCTGGAGTTCTCAAAGTGGTGCTCCAGTCCTGACGCTATTTTTTACTTACAGTGTGCTGGCTTAATAATCCAGGATTGATAGCCTCTTAAGTCCTACTTTAACTAACTAATCGAGTAAAGAATTTGTTTTTCCGTATCTCCACAGGTACAGATAGACTTCTTGACCTCGCATGTCACCAAACGGACACCACGAATCTTGTTGGCACGACCTCACGAATACTGGGACGATCACGACGAACGACTACTGCCTCATCTACTTGGAGGACTCACTCACTCACGGACCTGCCCACTAATTGAGACGAAATTAGTTTAATTACTGACGAATGCTTGGGAGATTTGTGTATTGCCTAAAACTGGTGTCACACGAGCACTTTAGCGGCGGATGAATCGGAGCCACTGTATCAGAGTCAATAAGTGGCTAAAATCGAGTCTAGTATCTGACAATGTTCTCAATCATTATAACAGTATTTTGCATCTTTGAGCTGCGAATCGTGTACAGTCCAATTAAATATCAGAATAAACAGCGAAATCAATCAATGATATGATGCTGTGTAATGGATTCAAGGCTCCGATACATGTAGCCGATGAGCTTGCTATACCATTCCAAATAAGTAGGCCAAAACTCCTTGACCACTAACCTCTATAACTCACAAACTACTGGTCCTATCCAGAGTGAGGCTTGGCATCCTCTACCCAACCTTAGCCGTTTCTGTCTGTCTCTTTTTCTTGTACTACTTTTTCTTATAGGTGCTGGCGAGATCGCCCGATTGGGTGGCACTGCAAGGTGGGCTGTGAACGGTGGGGCATTGGGCCGGGGGTGCAAGCCCGTGGGCTGATGATCCCGTCCCTCGCTGCCCTCTCAGAGACAGATCTCGTCTCTCTCGGGCACCTTCGGGGGCCCGAGCATCTGGATGGCTTCGGTCTACCAGACTCGGGACTATTTGGCCAGACAGTCTGGGGAACTACAACAACAACAACTATTTGGCCAGACAGTCTGGGGAACTACAACAACAACAACAACTATTTGGCCAGACAGTCTGGGGAACTACAACAACAACAACTATTTGGCCAGACAGTCTGGGGAACTACAACAACAACAACAACAACTATTTGGCCAGACAGTCTGGGGAACTACAACAACAACAACTATTTGGCCAGACAGTCTGGGGAACTACAACAACAACAACTCACAAACTACCTAGAGTAATCCGGCTAATATTTATACCATTTAGGAAGGGTCAGCCACGGAATCGGTATGAATAGTTACAGCCCATGATGGTGTCTAGCCCTTTTTGAGTTACAGAGGTTAAGGTTCAGGATTTCTGGCCTACCTATTTTGAACAGGGTATAGTGTGACGCCGGCTTAACCCCTTCTGTACCGGCGACGTCTTTTTCATTTTATTATAGCTATATTTAGACGATTATATTATGCAGTTTGATAATAAACTGTGGTAATAAAAAGGGTTAAGGGGAGATTTCCACTTGAGGGATTTTTTTCTTGACTCCTTTCTCACTCATGTTTAGCCCCATTGCTTTTGAAATTTTAAGACGTTCGCCCCATTAGTTTGGCGATTTAAAGAACTTTCACCCCATTTATGTCACTTTTAAGACCTTTCGTGCCATTTAGGTGTCTATTTTTTCCTGGCGAGCGATAGCGAGCCTGTAATTTAAGAGGAACCGGCCTTCGGCCTGGACATTTTTCTACCGAAAAATGTACACATTTATCTTGAAAGGGGGTCTAGGGGGTGTAATTTTAAGATTGATGGAAGTCTAGGGAACTAACTAAAAACCTCCCCTTAAGTGAGATAGTTCGAAGCCTGTTGATTGCTTGAGGCCCTTTTTAAACTGAATAAATTCGTCTAATAGAAGTCAGAATAAAGATAAAAAGACGTCGCAGTACATAAGGGGTTAAGGCCTTGTCCGAACTCCTGGGATGGCTATGACTTCGCTACTGACTTGATTGACTGCCTTGCTTGAATAATTTATATACTTTTTATTATATTTATATATTTATTTATCTATTAATTAATTTATTTATTTATTTATTGTTTTTCTTTTCAATCTATGTGTGATCAAATTTATTGTTTTTCTTTTCAATCTATGTGTGATCAAATTTATTGTTTTTCTTTTCAATCTATGTGTGATCAAATTTCACAGCATTACTAACATTACTACCGCAGTTTTTATTGTGGTTGATGTAAGGCAAATTAATAGTATTGCCCATAATTTTAGATGGATGTTTTAATTGTATTTATTGCTGCAAAAAATAGCCTACAATAATATGGGACTTAGCTGTTATAAATAGCAGTCACGAACAGTTATGTCTACTGATGTAAATCATTCTTTATTATTATTATTATTATTATTATTATTATTATTATTATTATTATTATCGCACGAAAATCGTTTTTGTAAATAAGAAATTGTTATTTTTTGCACTTTTTAATTGTTTTGCTAAATTTAGTCCAAGTAATGTGAGAGTAAAAGAGTTAAGGGGGGTGACCTGCTTTTTGTCTCTCCTTTTCTCTCTTCCTCTGGCTTATATCCATTCGGCCCCATCCAGGTGTCGATTTTTTCCTGGCGAGTGGTAGCGAGCCATCATATTTTTTTTTATTTTTTTTACAGCAGGCTAAATTTGAAAAAAAACTCGATAGAAAAATGGCTCCGGCGAAGCCGGATTTCTCCATATAATGCTGGCTCGCTATCGCTCGCCAGTAAGAAATCGACACCTGGATGGGGATAAACGTCTTAAAACAGTAGGCTGAATAAGGCCGAATGGATACAGGCCAGAGAAAGGAAGGAGAGAATAGGAGATAAAAAAATCAGATCACCCCCCTTAAGTGAGATAGTATCAACGCCTACGATTCCTAGTTATCCTTCCTAAATTGCATACAATCTTCTAAGAATTGTATTGTAGTTGTTAATTCTGTAAAATATGGATGTCTATACCTCTAACTAATTCCTTATAGCCTGAAATTCGCAAGTGGTCAATTGTGTACGATACATGGTTAATGTATATTATAAAAAACAAAAAATAATAATCAATAAATAATAATCAATAAATAATAATAATCAATAAATAATAGTAATCAATAAATAATAATAATCAATAAATAATAATAATCAATAAATAATAATAATCAATAAATAATAATAATCAATAAATAATAATAATCAATAAATAATAATAATCAATAAATAATAATAATCAATAAATAATAATAATCAATAAATAATAATAATCAATGGCAAATTATCTCAATTCTCTGTAATTATGCTTGCACAATGAGCTTAATAGGGTATTTAATATGGTATACTGTATATATCCAAACTAGGAATTTGTAACTGTACACATATTTCTCTATGCCTTCATCATTCAGAGGTTCGTTAATCTCAAGTCTATGTGTACATATTGTTATTTCTTATTGTACAGTTGATAAAAGAATATGTGTTGCCCATGATTTGCTGAGCTACTGTACGGTTGGAAACGCTAATTTCGAGATAGAGTAAGAGTCCAACTGAGGTTTAATGCAGATCCACAAGAGCGCTTATTCCGGTAACTTTCAGTTTGGTTTCTTTCCATTAAGCTTGCTCTGGATAAAATTCTACCTTCCTTCTGGTGGCTGCTTTATCCACTAGTATAAGATTGCCCCATAATGTTGTCAGTCATGTGACTTCACCTTTACCATGTCCCTCGCTCCGTACTCGGCGATTCTCACATTTAATTTTAAGACCTCCACACCTGCTCAGTTTGGCATTTCAAGTTGAGTTTTGTACAGGCCCGTTGAGTGTGTTTTTGTTGGTGGTGTGATGGTCTGTGCAGTTTGTGAGGTCTAAGTCGTTTGATTGCACACACAGGCTCAAACTGGCATGCACGGTACATAGACAACCAAATAAAATAAAGCGTGTCAGCACATTGAATACTAAAGTAATATACAAAGTATAATTGCATCATACGTTAATGAGGACCTGCGATGTAAACCTCTGTGACTCAGCTGTATTCCAATGTTCTAATTGCTTGTTTCACCTTTCCTAAATTCATGTCATATCGTCGTACTTGCAACAGTAAAGTATCCCAAATGGGCTAACGTAGCTATTTATGTAGATGTTATAAACGTGGTCGGGAGACGATGATCAGGTGACAATATGTTGCCTTGGCAAGTGAATCAGTTTGCTATGTATCCAACTGTACACTTTTTAATGTATTTGTTATACTAATTTTGGTCTTCTTTTCACAGCCATCACCCTGGTGTACTCCCTCCCAGCCCTCCACCGGGTAAGTTATCAACATAGTCTGTATAAGAGACATTGAATGACGAAAGGAAACACAAAAACAAAATAGAAAAGGACCATGTGCCTAAAGGCATCCTCCATTCGTAAAATGTTTGTAACGACTGGATTTAAGCTGTTGTAGATTGCAAGTTGGTGGAAAGCTACTCCAAGGAAGTGAATTCCTAAGAGTAGTAGTTTTGGGGATATATAGAAAATACCAACAGTTCATCTTATACATAAATGTGTAATGGAAGATCATATGCATTCGTTAATTTCATTGAGAGTTATTGGTGTTAAGGGGAGACTGACCGTTTGTTTGGTCTATTAATTAATTTATTCATATATTTATTTAGTTTCCTCCCTAGACCTCCACCAAGCTTAGAAAAACACCCCCTAGACCCCTTTTCAAGATAAATATGTATATTTTTCGGTAGAAAAATGTCCCGGCCGAAAGCTGATTCCTCTTAAAATTGCAGGCTCGCTATCGCTCGCCAGGAAATAATCGACACCTAAATGGCACGAAAGGTCTTAAAATTGACAACGAAATGGGGCGAAAGGTCATAAAATTCCCAAACTAATGGAACCAACGTCTTAAAATCTCAAAACTAGTGGGGCTAAACATTAGGGAGAAGGGGGTCCAGAAAAACGGTCTTCCTCCCCTTAAGAAAGGTATTAGTTAATGGCTACGATTAACAGTTACCCTACATCTTGCCATATATCTTTCCACACTTAGTGTTAGGTCCCCAAGTGACCTAGTCCATCTCAATTCAGTCTCTTATATGTCTTATTCAAGCTATAAATCATTCAACTCTGGGAGTCCAACTGAAGGTTTAATCCCCTTAATTTTATTTCTTTAAGCATATTTTTCACCACACCACCAATTGGTGTCAAGTATTCTGCTTTTCAAAGACATGATGGTTCAACTTTCGGAACTCAAAATATGCAATTTTTTATCATTTCAATTGGAGAGAATTAATGTACTTGATATGCACGGCCTACTTTAGAACCTAGTTAAGTAAGTGTCCGTTAGTATGTCATTCATAAATAATTTGAACAATTTATTACCGCCATATATTGACATTTCCACTCATATATGCTAACTATCCCTTTCTCCACAGACCAAGCGGTGGGAGGAGTTCCCGAATGTGACCTTCACCTTCGATTGTCTCGACCGTGCCGTGGGCTTCTACGCCGACCAGGAGTTCAACTGCCAGCTCTTCCACATGTGTGATGAAGACGGCCGCCGCATCCCCTACATGTGTCAGAACGACACCGGCTTCAACCAGGAGTTCAGGGTGTGCGATTGGAGCTATAACTTTGATTGTTCTACAGCCGATCAGTGGTAAGTTGATAGATAAGTAGGTGATATATCTATACATTCATAAAAAAAGAGTGTATATATGAGAGACGCAGCATTCCCTAACGTGTGTCAGAATTACACCAACTTCAACCAGGAGTTCAGGGTCTGCGATTGGAGCTACAAATTTAACTCTTCTTCGGCTGATCAGTGATTAATTCATAAATAGAATAGCTTTGATACTGTAGACAAATATACATAGCGAGAGAGAGATGGCAACCCCTACATTTGCCAGAACAACACCAGTTTCAAACAAGAATTATTCAGAATCTGCGATTGGAGCTATTGGAGTTCTGTGCCTCATCAATGATGAGGAAGTACAGTCGTGGACATATGTTCTTAACCACCCTATTATGTTCATTATGCAATTAAAGCTTTTATAATCAATTTATGGATACACTTTATTTTGCATATATTACACATTGATAGTTTGTAATTTCAATGATCGCTCACAGACCAATAGAAGCTTAGTTTGATCCATGTAGCAGATCCCACTCCCCCCCCCCCCCCTCTCTCTCTCTCTCTCTCTCTCTCTCTCTCTCTCTCTCTCTCTCTCTCTCTCTCTCTCTCTCTCTCTCTCTCTCTCTCTCTCTCTCTCTCTCTCTCTCTCTCTATCTCTCTCTCTCACTCTCTCTCTCTCTCGCTCTCGCTCTCGCTCTCTCTCTCTCTCTCTCTCTCTCTCCATCTCTCTCTCTCTCTCTCTCTCTCTCTCTCTCTCTCTCTCTCTCTCTCTCTCTCTCTCTCTCTCTCTCTCTCTCTCTCTCTCTCTCTCTCTCTCTCTCTCTCTCTCTCTCTCTCTCTCTCTCTCTCAAAAATGAAGTTTTCAGTTGAACAAAGAGTGAAGGTATGCATACCATTTCCTTTCCATTTCTAATTATGCTATACATTCCTTCAGGCAATTTCCAAGCCCTGTAAGGTTATTCACTTATAACTGTTTTCACGTACGCCAAATTACCGGAGGAAGCGGAGGGTGCGGAAAGAGCCTTCATCTGTGCTATCCTTTATACCTTCCTTCCACTTTCTCTTAGGGTTGCTATCTATACTAGGATTAAGTCCTGGCCATTTCGCAGGGATCGTAAGATCTATGTGGCCAGTGTATCTATGTAAATCTCTCTCTCATTCAAGCCTATCTGCACACAAATTAAGACATTGTTTCACTTGTATTTCCTATTTTCCCCTTGCAGTGCCCTTCACCCCATGTAGCCCCACCACCCCTCTTATGTTGTCCCTCACCCCATCACCCCTTACCCTTTGCCTCTCACCCAACCACTTTTTATTATCACCACTACCATACCACTCGGCTTTATCCTTTTATCCCTGAAGATGGATTCACACGTTTTGATGGGCAACTTTAAGCTTTTACCCTTTTGTATAGCTTCCCTGAGCATTCTTTCTTATTAAATTCTCCTTTCGCATTACTTCAACTACCTTTATACCTTTTACTAATTTAGCCTCCCTGATGCGTTATTTCGTAGCATATCTGTTTGAGCATTGAACATTTTTAAATACATCATCCAAACTTTCCTTGCCTTCAATCCTCGTTACCCCTTGCCCTCAACTCAATTGTCCAATGTTGTCCTCCTATACCCTTTCCAACACCCTCTCATTTGGTTCATATTGTTCTATAGATTTCTCAATTAGCTAGTTTTATGGGTCTCATTTCGACACTTAAGAAAAATAAATACAAATAAAATAACCACCTCGTTACTTACCTTGCACTTTTGTTTCAGGTACTACCTCAACGAACTCACCTACGTGACTGACCCCCCCAAATAGGAACCCGTGGCCCCGCTTCTACCACCCCGACTGTGATGACCTGACCACGTGACCTGCACAAACCGTGACCCAGGGGGCAGGCAGGACCTCCAGGTACCAGAAGTCCTGTAGGAAATATGAGGGAGCACCACAAGGGCAGTCCAGAAGTTGGGTTCCTTCTTTCTTATGTGTCTCTGTTCTTGTGGTGCTCCTGTTTCCCTTATTCTCCCTCCTGCTATGGTTACTCCATCCTGTAGGGAGTTTGGGGGGAGCACCACAAGGGCAGGCAGAGGGCCCTTTGGTGGATCCTGCCCTCTTATGTCTCTCTGTTCTTGTGGTGCCTTAGTTCCCTCATCCTTTCCTCGGTTACATTCACTTGGCCTTCTTCCCCTGGGTTGCCGAGTGATTAATCTGCCCCACTGTCCAAGTGTTCGCCTGGGTTGCTGAGTGATCCCCCTGCCCACTCTCCAAACGCCCCCCTGCGTCTGTACATAAATCAAGGCTCCGGCTGTAGTGACGTCCGGAGCCTGGTGTGAAGGGTTGCCGGCCCCCCTGCGGCTCCCTCCTCCCGCCCTCTCATCACATCCCTCGGGAAAATCGCCAATATAACCCACATCACATGAGCACTTTTACTGGATTATTAATTTCAAGTCACTAATACCAATTAAAAATAATGCTATAATTGAGGTGTAGGCCTATTACCTGATGATATTGTTCACCTCTAACATTATTGAATTCTTAATCTGATAACCCATATTCTTGTATAGTAAGTTTAATGATGAATATAAATTGCAATTTCACAAAATTATCTGTTAACTAGTAGTAGAGTAACAGTCTCGTGCTTAAATCTAACCATTGAATATTGCTTATGTGACTTCTTCACTAACACTGACCCGCCATCAATCTGACGGCGCCGAGGGGTTGTAAGAGAGGATGGTTGGCCCCGCTGGTGTGGGCCCTAAACAGAGGTCCCCGCGGGATGTCCGGGAACCCCAAAGATGCAAGAGCTGGACTCTGCACGCCATCTCACACCTCTGTGTACAGAGCCGCCCCACGTAGACCACCCAGCTTCTTTCCATCTCCCACCCAGAACCCATCGTGTTGTTCATGTCTCCACCAGAGGTTGTTGAGCTCCGTCACCCTCCATGCCGGCTGACCTGGTGACCTCGCTGTGTCCTGGGACCCAGTTGCTTGCAACTGTGACCCGGCCACACCAGCGTCTCGTCTCCGTTGCTTCATTATACCAAGATGTTTATTATTACCAGTCGTGCTTCCTGTTACGATGACCAGTGAATGTGTGTTCTCTCTATAGCCCAATGAAATTCACAACTTAGTTTACGAGTACAGCACCCTTCCCTTTAGTAATCTATTCGACTTTACCTTACTCTCGTCCTCTCCGTCTCTCTTTCCTCTCTGTGTGTTGGATCATGTTCCCCGGTTATGCCTGTGATGTTTGCAGTTTGAAAGTGAGTTTAGTCTAGCCTGCCCAGTGTTCAGCCTCATGCGCCATGCCTCTCAGTGTGAAGATACAAATCAACTGAGCATTTAATTCCATCACCTGACAATCTGATAAGAATCCAAATGGTTAAACCTTTCAGCACAAATCAAATTAAAATATTGATGGCATAATGAGAAATAAATTTTAGTTTTATTTGGTTTCTCGTTAAAGGCATGGTGATCGGGGCGGGTGTGTAGAGCGCACCTGCCGCAACACTGAGGGTTACCCGTTTACGTGTGAGTGTCTTTTTGTCCTGACTGCTGTTTTGTAAAATAAACTAAAACTCTACTGAATACTTGTCGTTTTTATTATCCTGCCTCAATGATCAAAGAATACCCAAAGTCACAAAATATCCAATGTATTTTGTTTCTATCATTCTGCTGTTGAACTCTTACTCTTTAAGGGGGGATGGGCCGGTTTTCTGGACCACTTTCTCCCTCATGTTTAGCCCCATTAGTTTTCAGATGTTAAGATGTTTGTCCCATTAGTTAGTCGATTTTGAGACCTTTCGTCCAATTTCTTCGTCAATATTTAGATCTTTCGTGCTACTTAGGTGTCAATTTTTTCCCTGGCGAACGATAGTGAGCCTGTAATGTTGGAAGAATCGGCCTTCGGCCGGGATATTTTTCTACCGAAAAATGTACAAATTAATCTAGAAGGGGGATCTAATGGATGTGTTTTTTTTTTTTTTATTTGATGGAGGTCTAGGGAGGAAACTAGAAAAATAATGAATACATATTTCCGGGTAGATGGTAATCGATAGCCTTGGCGGGCAACCTATCTAGGGAAAAAAACCTACACAAATTACCGATGGGCGACATGCTAATCGGTGCCACTTATAGGTGGCGATTTTTATAACAGATTAAAAAAAAAAAAAAAAAAAATGCAAAAATTGCCCAAAAAGTGAACCATCCCCCCTTAAAACTGTATTGTATTTTTCCCCACTTTATCCTGACTAGCTTTAACTATTGTATACAACTTAGGAAAGGCCTCTAGTAGTCAAAGGGGTAAAATCTATCTCAATTATTTCTTTCACTCCCTAAGCTTAATAGAATTGTGTAATATTAGTCTTAATGTAGTAAAATATTTGTTCACCGTATACTGACAAGGTTAACCCCTTGTGGATCATGACGCCTTTTAAGTGTATTCTGTCAATTATTAGATCATTTTATTCAGATTAGGAAGTGGATATGTAAGTCAGGGGCTTAAGTGAGATAGTCTTGACCTTTTAACACCCACATATCCTTCCTAAGCTGTATAAAACAATCTAATGATAACCGGAAAATATTGTCAAAATGCGTCATAATCCTCAAGGGGGTTAAGGGTGCCCACCTCGCTTTTTTTTTCTCTTTCTCTCCCTCTCCCCTTGGCTTGCATGTATCCATTCGGCCCCATTCAGCCTACTGTTTTAAAACTTTTACCCCATCCAGGTGTCAATATTTTCCTGGCGAGCAGTAGCGAGCCAGCATATATATATATATATTTTGTTTTGACAGGAAGCTAAATGTGTACATTTTTCGATAGAAAAATTTATCCGGCGAAGCCGGATATTCTCCATACAATGCTGCCTCGCTATCGCTCGCCAGGAAGAAATCAACCTGGATGGGGATAAACGTCTTAAAACAGTTGGCTGAATGGTGCCGAATGGATACAAGCCAGGGAAAGAGAGAAAAGGAGAGAAAACAAAAAAGCCGGTGACCCCCCTTAACATCGCCCGTCTTCTCTCATAACCCGATGCGGTTCCCGGACAACTCGACCAGTAGACCATTTCAACCAGTGGATCTCGACCGTTGCCAAATCAACCATGGCTTAACCAGTGTCAACTTTAACTCCTATTGGGGAAAATCTACAAAGAAATAAGGAGCGGGATCAATTTTATCTATCTATCTATCTACAGTATATGCTCAGGCCCAATCCCCACTTTTTCCTATTTTTATTTTTTTATTTTCTATTGAATTCAATTTTATAAATAAAGAAAAACATAAAATTTGATATGGTTGCTGTTAAAGAAGAATATTATGAATACCTGGCGTTAAATAATCAAGGGGGACATTGCAGAATTACTAGGCCATCAGTATCAATCTATAGACGCCAGAGTTGTGAACGAGATAATGACGAAAACTGATAAAGGTTAATAGATAATATGGAGACAAATCCGAAATAAAAATTCATCTTGGGAGACTTCAACATGCCTGGAATAATGTAATATAGTGTTATATATAATAATGATTTACCCTGAGTCTAGTTTTTAAAGAATAGCAGTAACATATATGCATTTGACACCATAATACTTAGCCGTATAGCAATTGAAAGTTCTTCAGTATCATATCCCTAAAACCAAGCAGATCCCAATGGACATTGCAGTTTGAATAGGTTTCATACCTGGAATAATTCACCTTTAAGGCGAACAGTGTGAGGTGATTTGGCAGAAACCTATTTAATTTTACAGTTAAGTGTCAGCGAACAGAGGCAAGGGACAGTAGGAGGTCAGCTCGTATCTACTTTTCGAAGAGTGTTACGAGGGGAGAAGGGGTGTTGGAGCGATAGGAAGCTGTTGGCGTGGCTTTGTTGTGTGTGTTATTAGTATGTATACGTCGTCGAGGTGTCCCCCGACTGCGTGTGAGCTTGTGAAAAAGGCTATTCCAAGTAGGCCAACACTCTTAAACATTAACCTCTATAATTCACAAACGACTAGAGTAATCAAGCTAATATTTCTACCTTTTGGGAAGGGTCGGCCAGGGAATAGATCTGGAATTTTACAGTCCATTTACTCTAGTGAGGGATACGTGGTGAGGAATGATGTAGCGTAGCGTATATTTCGGGCCGTTACTTTAGTTTGCCCTGGTTCGTTTTCTATGGACGGTGGCTACATAGAGGACGCCAGGTGGGGAGGAATGGAGGGGAGACTATTCTTGTCTGGGCTCCTGTATCTTATTGTTGCTATCCTCGCGGTGTGGCGTCTGCTATTACTTGGTGCGTGGGGGTGGCTGGCAGTTTCTAATTCCTCCCGCATATCATATACACACCCACAGATACATTTTTTGTTGCCGCTCCAAAATGTCTACCTTAGGGTTCTCTTAGTCTTATATATTTTAAGAAAAATGTATTCCCTAACACATCTGCTGAACAAAGCTTAAATATGTAAGCTTTGTTGGTGCCGTTGTAAAAGCTTATCCCTCAATACCTTCACCTTCACGTGTGTAAGGAGTACATTTTTCATAAAACAAATAGACAAAATTAAACTAGAAATGTTGAAGCGGCCACACTATATTTTAGTTGTGGGTGTATACAGGCTACACTGTTATATACCCAAATGTATAGTAGACCTAATACGTTCACAGAATTCCAGCAATCTTATTTACATTATATACATTATATAAAATTAAAACAAGGGTGAATCAAGGAATATATATGCTATATTATTTCCTACACCAACCTGAAGAAAAATAACCCAGTAATGTAAATGCGTAATTATAATTTCTGAGGCTCTGTGAACTTTTATTAGGGCGACGGTGTGTATGCATACATAAAATGGATGCATTCCTAGAATCATAGACATGTGTAGTTGTGTACTTACATACAGACTGAAGGATATACAGCCCAAAAGGTGCACACATAATCTTCAAAGGATTAAGGGGAGATTTCCACTTGAGATATTTTTTTCTTGCCCCCTTTCTTCCTCATGTATAGCCCCATTGTTTTTGAGATTTTAAGACGTTCGCCCCATTAGTTTGGAGAAATTAAGAATTTTCGCCCCACATCTGTCAATGTTAAGACCTTTCATGCTATTTAGATGTCGATTTTTTCCTGGCAAGCGATAGCTAGCTTGTAATTTAAGAGTAAGCGGCAAATGTACAGATTTATCTTGAAAGGGGCTCAAGGGGGTGTAATTTTAAGCTTGATGGTGGTCCAGGGAACAAACTATAAACCTCCCCGTTCATGATGTAGGCTACTGTATGTCCTAGAATGTACAGTTGCCCACATTAATGTGTGCCTCTTCCTTGATATTATACAGGGAAGGAACAATGGTGGCAGTAAGGGGAGATGGGGCGTTTGTCTGGTCCCCCCCCCCCCCCTTCTTCCTCATGTTTAGCCCCATTATTTCTCAAATTTTAAGACGTTCGGCCCATTGGTTTGGTGATTTTAAGACCTTTCGCCCATTTCTTTGTCAATATTAAGACTTCGTGTCATTTAGGTGTCGACATTTTCCTGGTGAGCGATAGCGAGCCTGTAATTGAAGAGGAACCGGCCTTTGGCCATGACATTTTTCTATCGAAAAATGTGAAAGTTTGTCTTGGGGGTGTTTTTTTAAAGCATGGTGGATGTCTAGGGAGGAAACTAAACATAAAAGATACATAAATGAGCAAATAAATACGACCATCCCCCCTTAAACCCCCCCAAACCCCCTTCAAGGTAAATCACCGCCCTTCAGACCCACTTCAAGCTAAAACACGGCCCCCAGACATCCTGCAAGCTATTTAACACCACCCAGACCCCCTCCAAGGTAAAACACGACCCCCAGACCCCCATGAAGCTATTAAGCATCCCTCAGACCCCCTTCAAGTTAATAAATACCACCCAGACTCCCTTCAAGCTGAAACATGGCTCCCAGACCTCCTTCAAGCTAAAACACAGCACCCCCAGACCCCCTTCAAGCTATTAACCCCATCCCAGACTCCCTTCAAGCTAAACCACACCCTCGTACCCCCTTCAAGCTATTAAGCACCCCCAGAACCCCTTCAAGCTATTGAACCCAAAGTATATAGACACTAACAAGTAAACCTACCAAAACAATATTGGAACCTGTGACGTCACGAGCCTGGCTCCATGCTTGCTACCCCCTTATTTACTAACCGTGGTTCTGGTCAAATCAAAGCATATGGAATACTGGTATATACTGTTTTGTAACTATGGTTTTAATGAGTTGATAAAAGACTAAACAACTTAATTCTAGTATATAACTGGTCCTAATGTGTTCATGTATATCGATAATGTTGGTGTTAATGAAGCCTTTCTCAGCATCTTCTGGGCTTCTGTTACATATATTATCGAAATATAACTTCTGAAGTAGTTTGCACATTATGCTATCATAAGTAGGGATATTACATAAATAATTGACTTCATATGAGTATGCAGTTTACCCCTATATTACTGCAATTTTTCAATAAATATGGTCAAAATACCGAGAGGGGAAAAATACACTCGGTAATCATATTATTTTCCTTATTTACACTTAAGTAAGAGTCCCATACTCTGGTAAGCAATCTTGCGCAGGTTTATGTGTGTATGTATGGTTTCAATTATGTACTGGAACCAACTTCACTTGTGTCATTGCTGTTAAACATACATTACTTTACACAGAAAATCCTTTCCTCCATCTTCCTTAGCCGTAGATATAAAGTTTTCTTTGGATAGTAAAGAAAACCGAAAATATATAATTTTAGGACTGACTATAATAGTTCACCATTATTTTCGGTATAAATTAATAATGATAGGTCTTAGTTGATGTGGTTTTTACTTTGAAATTTTTGTTTTATATTTATATAAGCATACAATTAACAAAATGTCTCCAAAATTAATTAACAGTGAAAACAGAAAGTACATTTTTAGATCGTTTCTTTGGCCGCAGCCGCCATGCCCATACATTTGCGCCTGTTCACACTTGTATTTAGAAGTGCTTTACTTAATTTGATTGTAATAACTAACCTAACCAGCTGAACCTAACCTAATGCAATACAATTCAGTACAAAATAAGTAAAAATACATCGAAATACAATCATGATTAAGTACGAATGTAAAGGCATAGTGGCTACGGCTAAGGTCTCCCGCTCCCCACTTCTACAGTAATAATACTCCAGATTTTGGAGCGAAATATGTTGCTGGTTATGAAAACGTGACAATAAGAGGATGCAGAGACATATTAGTTTTTTAAGTTTTCATAAAGTATCGAGGAATCAGCTGCTAAATGATTTAATTTGCCATCAGGTAGAAATAACCCTAAGCTATAGCCACAGTATACCTTGAGCGTGACGTCACCATTTTACAAGACTTACACACTTCGGCGCCCTTCAAGAAATTCGAGTATACAGTAGGTTTACTTGTTAGTGTCTATATACTTTGATTGAACCCACCCCAGACCCCCTTCAAGCTAAAACACAGCACCCCCAGACCCCATTTCAAGCTAAAACACGGTCCCCAGACCCCCTTCAAGCTAAAACACGGCCCCCCAGACCTTCTTCAAGCTATGTAACACCCCCAGACCCTCTTCAAAGTGTCAAATGCCCCCCAATCCCCCTTTAAACTGTAAAACACACCCAGAGAGACCCCCTTCAAGTTAATAAATACATCCCAGTCCCCCTTCAAGCTTAAAAGACTCCCCACAGACCCCCTTCAAGCTAAAACACTGCACCAGACCTCCTTGAAGCTAAATAATAATAAAACAAAATCAAATTATTTTCCTGTGTACAAATAGTAATTGTATCATTTGAATCTCGCGCACGTTTCACTTCATCTGTTTTATGGCGAGGTTGATATCGATGCCAGTGCTTCAGTTAATAAATGATATATGTGTGTATTATAAGCCCTATATGCAGATTACAACAACTATATGTGTGTGTATTATAAGCCCTATATGCAGATTACAACAACTATATGTGTGTGTATTATAAGCCCTATATGCAGATTACAACAACTATATGTGTGTGTATTATAAGCCCTATATGCAGATTACAACAACTATATGTGTGTGTATTATAAGCCCTATATGCAGATTACAACAACTATATGTGTGTGTATTATAAGCCCTATATGCAGATTACAACAACTATATGTGTGTGTATTATAAGCCCTATATGCAGATTACAACAACTATATGTGTGTGTATTATAAGCCCTATATGCAGATTACAACAACTTCCAAATACCTAAGATAAAACAGACTATCTTCTGGGAACATGCTAAGCCTGAAGATAATACGGAAGTTGATTAATTAACTATCTATAAATCCGAACAGGACTCAAAGGAAAGGAAATCAAGCAACAACAGGTATAATGACCCTTCTAGGCTGCTCGTGGATGGTCGGGCAAGCGGCGTGACGTGACTGACGTCATTACTCAGTGCTATAAATTTTCTGGAAGTAGACGGAAGTATGGTCGTGGGCTCTTCGCGTTTTCACCGCATTTAAGGTGTGTATGGATATATTTGCGTGTATATATTTAGATAATAAGTGTGTGCTGAAATTCTATTGATGCTAAGATAGTCATGGATGTAAAATATTGGTTTAATACAAGGAAATTAAAGACTTCTGACTGAATGAGCCGGTTCGTGTCTGCCATAATCGTCAGTCTATATTCTAACAAATAGTAAATACGGGAATATCGTTGACTTCCAGGATATTTAGGTCATAACGGAAACAATTTGCGGTGTTTACATTATGTTGGTGAGGTGCGGTGAACATAGAGGGTTATGTTAACTTATTATTATGGTACAAACTAGCGAATGGGGTGATATCGTTGTCCCCCCTCCCCCTCCTCCCATCCCCCGCCTTCCTCCCTCGCCCTCCCCACCCCCACCACGCTTCTGTTCTCTCATTTCCTCCCCCTCCTCCTTCTCTTCCTCCTTTCTCTCCCCCTCCTCTTTTCTCTCTTCTCTTCTTATCCTTCTCTCTTTGAATCCCCCCCTTCCTCTCCTGGCTTCTTCCTGACAACCTGCCCCCTCCTCTCCTCTTCCTCCTCTTCCTCCCCCTCCTCTCTTCCTCCCCCTCCTCTCTTCTCCCTCCCCCTCCTTTCCTCTTCCTCCCCCTCCTCTCCTCTTCCTCTCCCTCCTCTCCTCTTCCTCCTCTCCTCTTCCTCTCCCCTTCCTTCTCTCTTTCTCTCTCTTCTGACCCCTCTCCCCTTCTCCTTCACCCAACTACCCCACCACACTCCCCCTCCAACTTCTCCAAGTTGCCTTCGTCTTTCCACATCGCCACTCGTTCCCAATTTAGGATTTTAGTTTATGTATATACAATACAATGAATGTTTGGTAAAACTAATCCCTTTTTTTTTTCTTTTTTTTTTTTGCGGGGGGGGGGGGTTAATTTACATGCTTTCGTATATAGTGATATAACCTATACCGCCCTCCCCAGCATCCCCCTCTGCCCCATAGAGTGATCCAACTTACCCCCCTCCCCATCCCATCCCCTACATGCACACGCGTTCATTCTCTCTCCCTCCCTCTCCGTCTCCCTCTCCCTCTCTTGCTTATCTTCCCCCCCCCCCCCCCCCCATCCTACTACAACCTCTACATGCACACACGCGCACATTCTCTCTCTCTTACTTTAGCCTGTAAGGGGGGGGGGGAGGGGGATTCTTTATACGTGCGTGTTCGTAACTTTCCTTCGCGTACTGCTTTTTGTTTTGTCATTGTAAGTTTTTAACCTACCTTATTTAGGAAGCCCTAGTCCCTACTACTGACATATGCAGGGGTTAGGTAAGGTTAACCCTTTCACTACCGAGGATGTTTGTGGCAATATTTCAACTATAGACGATTTTGCGCAGTTTAAGAAGGATCTGTGGTAGTAAAAATGGGTAAGGGAGAGATGGTTCGAAGCCTGTTAATCGCTGGAGGACCTTTTTAAACTGAATAAAATCGTCTGAAACTACCCAAAATAAAATGAAAAAGACGTTCGCGGTACAGAAGGGGTTAATGACAATACTGCATTGTCATCGGAAGTGCCGGTGTCATGTGACACACGTCCGCCGCCAGTTGGGGAGGCTACACTCGCGGCAGACGTGTCACATGACACATGTACTTCCAACGACAATATTGCCATTAACCTAACCAAACAACCTTACCTAACTTGGGAGTTGCCCCCCCCCCCCTCCCCCACCGACCCCGGCTGCTCTTAAAAAATGATGTAAGCTAGATGTCAAAATACTAAAACATACTACGAGAGAATGAAAAATCACCCGAAACTGCCGCGCATCGTAAGAAAATGCGTCAACAGAAAACGTACTGTAGGTCCGAAGGTAAATTCGTCGGCGATATAGTGTCGATGGACGTCTGGAAATATTGTTTAAAAAATAGTAAATCCCGTTAAAAAACTAATATAACTTCAAAACGCAACCCCAAATTTACCGTACTTTAATTAGGATGGGTCACTATTTCGATAATGTGTAGGCTAAGCGTTTTTTATAGGATGCGCTGAGTGTTAGTGCTATACTATTACCAATATTTTATGTTAGTTACCCCGCACCAGGCCAACACTCCCGTTTTCAATAACTCCCAAACATAATTCAACATGGCCGAGCTATGAGGCAGTTTAATTAAGGGGGGATGGGTCGTTTTACTGGCCCCCCTTCTCCCTCGTGTTTAGCCCCATTAGTTTTCAGATTTTAAGACGTTTGGGCAATTAGTTTGGCGATTTTAGGAATTCACGCTATCTCTCCTAAGCTTCAAAATATACTCTCAATGTTGCTAGAATAAAACTAAAAAGACATCCCGGTAAAGAAGGGGTTAATGAGTACAATAAGTCATGAGGGGGGGGGGGGGGGGTCAACCTATCTTTGTTTTCATCTTGTTTATATAGCACTCAGTACAAGCCCCAACACTTTGGGGAACGTTGTTGCGGAAGGCCATGCATCATGCTATACAATGTTCAGAGTTTATAGTACAGTCGCGCTAATAAGTCATGGCCCGGCTGTCATAACGTTTGGCTTGCTTTGTGCTGTAATAATGTCTGTCAGATGTTGAATAGAGTGGGTAAGTGTAGGAACATGTTGATATCTTTCACTCGATATGACGAAATGAAGTTTAGATATTCCTGATACCAATTATTGATCATAACATATTTGGTGCCGAGACATCACTTATTAGCGCGACTGTACATAGTCAATCAAAATATATGGAGAACTATACAAGAAAGCAACCCCCAATACATGAGCTATACGTTTTCTATATAGTTACCCTCAACCTCTCCTGTATCCATTTTCTTTAGTCTATGCTCAAAACTCAGTTTTCTGAAAAAGATACGTGGGCTTGGAGGGGTTGGGAGGGGGGGTGGGGAGAGAGAGAGAGAGAGAGAGAGAGAGAGAGAGAGAGAGAGAGAGAGAGAGAGAGAGAGAGAGAGACTCAGACTTCGTGGGAGGGATAGAACAACCGAATAAGTAAAGAATTACCCAATTTTAGCCACATTTAATCTAAGGGGAGATTTTCACTTGAGGGGTGTTTCCTGAGGGACAACCCATGCCAGTTTAATGAAGGACTTACTAAACAATTGGGTAAGAGTTGTGTTATCGGGCGTACCACTACCGACATGCAACATAACTCCTCTCTAAAACATTAACCTAACCAAACAACCTAACCTAACCTAGTATTCATGTAGTAATGAGAATACTAGGTTAGATTAGGCCTTTTAATTAGGTTAAGTATTTATAGATGATTTATGTTGTATGTCGGTAGTGGTACGCCCGATAATACAACTCTTACCAACAATTACACCCAATAACACTAAATTAAGTAGTCAATCATCTAAGTCCTTCATTAAACTGGCATGGGTTGTCCCTCTTATAGGGGATAGGTCCACTTGGGGGCATTTTGTGTATGGCCACCCTCGATAACCCTTTGAGTACTAGCGACATATATTATATTGTATTCTAGCTATATTTAGACGATATTATGTAGCAGCTTAGGAAGGATTTGAGATAGAATGGTTGGTTGAGATAGTTTGGGGCCATATTTTTGCTAGAGGTCCTTCCTAAGCTGAATAAAATCGTATACTAGTGGCTAGAATATGATATAAAAGACATTCCTGGTACTGTACGGGTTAAGGGGAGTAAGGCGTCCGGCAATAGATATATAGAACACTAAATAAATAAATAACTTATACATTTGTGACTGTAAAATAGGAATTTTGGTTTAAGGAATGGAGATACATAAAAACTTTAAGATTAATAGGAAGGAATTATCGGCGATGGGGTTAAATGATGCGGTAAATCGAATGGAATAGGTTAGAAAGTTGTAGCGTTAAAATAGGTGGTGAATTAGGAAGTTATTGGTTGGATAAGGCACCAGGCAGTCAGTGAGACTTTTCAATGTGTGCTTTGCTGTGTCAATGGTACCAATAGACTGGAAGAGTGCATGTATTGTGCCGTTGTACAAGGGGAAGAGAGATCGGCAGGAGTGTTCAAGTTATAGAGGTATTAGTTTATTGTCAGTGGTTGGAAAGCTGTATGGCAGGGTGTTGATAGAGAGGATAATAAAGTGCACGGAAGTTGCAATAGGAGAAGAACAGTGCGGTTTTAGGAGGGGAAGAGGGTGCGTGGATCAGATGTTTGCAGTAAGACAGTTATGCGAGAAGTATTTAGAGAAGCATAAGGAGATATTTTGGGCTTTTATGGACTGGGAAAAAGCGTATGATCGTGTGGACCGTGAAGCAATGTGGAAGGTTTTAAGGATTTATGAAATAGGAGGAAATTTGTTAGAAGCAGTTAAGAGTTTTTTATGAAGGGAGCAGAGCATGTGTGAGAGTAGGAAATGGTGAGTTGAGTGAATGGTTTGAGGTAAAAGTAGGTTTGCGACAGGGTTGTGTAATGTCACCATGGCTGTTTAATATGTTTATGGATGGTGTGGTGAGGGAGGTGAAAAGGAGAACTATGGGAAGAGGATTGGGTTTAGTAGGAAAGAATGGTAGAGATTGGGAGT
Source organism: Paralithodes platypus (assembly GCA_032716605.1). NCBI lineage: Eukaryota > Metazoa > Arthropoda > Malacostraca > Decapoda > Lithodidae > Paralithodes > Paralithodes platypus. Next base: position 8,188,626 of record CM064486.1, on the reverse strand, counting down.
TGAATCAGTTGCTGTTTGATGATGACACAGCATTGGTGGCGGATTCTGATGAGAAACTGCAGCGGGTAGTCAAAGAGTTTGGTGTGGTTTGTGGAAGGAGGAAACTGAAGGTGAACATCAATAAAAGTAAAGTAATGGTGTGTAATAGGAGAGAGCATAGGGTGAATCTAGATGTGAGGCTGGATGGGGAAATATTGGTACAAGTAGAGTGTTTTAAATATCTAGGAGGAACGATAAGCAGGAGTGGAGGTATGGAAGTGGAGGTAAAACAGAGAGTGTGTGAAGGAAGGAAGGTTTCGGAGCAATGGGAAGTATGTGGAAGACGAGAAATCTCGGAGTGAAAGTAAAAAGTGCACTGTATCAAGGAACTGTTGTGCCAACAGTGATGTATGGGGCTGAGACATGGGCTCTGAAGAAAAAGGAGAAAAGAGGGCTGGATGTGATGGAGATGAGCTGCTTGAGGAGTATGTGTGGAGTTACTCGTAGAGACAGATTGAGGAATGAAGAGATACGTAGGAGAGTGGGTAGCAGGAACATTTGTCAGCCAGAGTGGACAGAAGGGTGCTGAGCTGGTATGGTCATGTTGAACGAATGGGAGATGAAAGGCTTACACAGAGAATATGTGAGTCAGGTACAAGGGGAGATAGAAGGGCAGGAAGACCCCCATTGAGATGGAGAGACTGTGTAATGATAGAGGAATGACTATAGATCAGGCAGGGGAAGTGGTGGTGGACATGAGTGAATGGAGAATGCTTGTGAATAGTTGAGTGAACACATGGTCATTTGGAGTAAGGGGTCGGGCGCAAGTTGGACTAGATAATAGTCCATCAGGCGCCTGACCCGGGGAGACGATAAATATGAAGGGTGCGCCTGGAAATGTGGTGGGAGGGCTTGTGGCTTTGGCTCCGCTGCATGTCTGCCTGCCGAGATCGGAACCTCTCCGGGTGGTCGGGGGCCGGGGGAGTGCTGGAGCGACCTTGGTGACCCTGGTCTCTGGGTCTTCTCCTGGGTGACCTGGATGTGTGTGAGTTTGTGCTTTTTATCTGTGTTTATTTGTTGTTTTATGTTGTTTTTGTGTTTTCCCTGTTCTTGCTCTGTCTTGAGTCGGCTACCCCCAAAATGGGGATTGAGCCTGAGCATATAGATAGATAGATAGATAGAATTATAAGAGTGAGAGAACTCTATTTCTTATTGTTAATCTGGCAACCTCTGCGTCATATGTGCGTGAAAGGTTTAACTCTTGTAACTTAAATACTAAAATTGGAAAAAGAAAAACTAACCAAATTAACTTATAATTATTATGTTCTCTCCACCAACCAACTCTACTCCTAAAATCGATTAATGAAATTAACAGACACATGTGGCAGTCCGTGGATTCGAACCTAGGATGCTCACACCGAAAATCAACGATTTATGAATAGAGCCACACAAATATATTTCTATCTTTCGTAATAATCATAATTAATGAAATCAGAGCAAATCATAACATACTGTATACATAACGGTAACTATAGGTTGTACAATTATCAACCTTGTATTTTATATACTGCACAAATTAATGAACTATGAAATTTGTGACCAGAAAATGCGATGTGTGGGCTTATGAGTGAGAATATGGAATAACCGTGGCTATTTGTACAAAAATACGATATTGATTAGGGTTAAATGATGAGGTAAATCGAATGGAATAGGTTAGAAAGTTGTAGTGTTAATATTGGTTGGTGAGTTAGGGTGTTTTTGGTGGATAAGGCACCAGGCAGTCAGACTTAACCAGAGGGCGTGGATCACCAAGTCCTTCAATATCTACATGATTCAGTTATTACTCGAGTTTCTAATAGTTTTAAGCATTCATATAAAATGGAATATATAAATGAATGTATAATTGTGTGAAAGAACAGATCATTTCAACTACATTTACTTATACTTGACGTTTTATGAATAGAGCAGCACTAATTAATTCATATCTTTCGTAAAACTCACAAATTCAAAAATCTGAGAAATTGTATTTCTCCGAATAATTTGAACTAACTAATGGCAAAGTCTCAGCCTTGTAACTCAAAAACTGCAAAAGTTACTGAACTTTCAAATTTGTGACTGAAAATGTCGATTTCTGGCTCAGGGAAAGCGAATTTGGAGAATCTGACACAAGTCCAGCAAAGAAAAAAAGTGCAAAGAAACTGTATAATGATGCGGTAAATCGATTGGTGTAGGTTAGAATGTCGTAGCGTTAATTTGGGCTTGGTGATTTTGGGCGTTTTGGGTGGTTTTGGGTGACTCAGGCAGGCAGCCGGCCTCAGGACCAATGCGCGGGCGAGAGTTTTATATACCACCCTGTTCCGTGTAGATGTTTAAATGCAACTCGGTTCTTTTTACATATCCCGCATTTCATACGTAATTCATAGTTGGATATAACATTGTTTTATCTAATTTTAAATTTTAGGCCCAATAGGCCTATTTTAAAGTTTAAAAACTCCATAGACGAGTTATTTATGTACGGATTTTGTTTAAATGTATACCGTCAGTACACCTTGGCAAGCTGAATCGAATGGCGCAAACATAATTAAAATCGGACCATTAGTTTAGGATTTCGATATTGACTTTGCCTTCCTGGAGGGCCCAGGGGACCGTTTTTTGGACTTTAAAAGTCCTCTGTAGCCCAAACTATAACTCCTAGATAATTCTAACTGGTGCCATTCGTTTTTTCTCGCCGAGCTGCTTCTAGATATGGTCGTAGATTTCATTTTCGCAAAGCCATTCGACCAGAATCGAAAATATTTTGGTCGAAAAACATTGTGCCCAGGCAACATTGCCAGTGCCAGGCAACATTTGCCCAAGCAAATCGGTGATTTTGGTCGAATTTTGACTTGTCAATATTATTACATATTTGGATTCGTCTCGCCGTTGCGGTTTCAATTGTGTAATTATTGTTTAATTTTGACCAATTTTTTAGGCCCAATAGGCCTATTTTAAAGTTTAAAAACTCCATAGACGAGTTATTTATGTACGGATTTTGTTTAAATTTATACCGTCAGTACATCTTGGCAAGCTGAATCGAATGGCGCAAACAGAATTAAAATCGGACCATTAGTTTAGGATTTCGATTTTGACTGCCTTCCTGGAGGGCCCAGGGGACCGTGTTTTGGACTTTAAAAGTCCTCTGTAGCCCAAGCTATAAGTCATAGAGAATTCTAACTGATGCCATTCGTTTTTTCTCGCCGAGCTGCTTCTAGACATGGTCGTAGATTTCATTTTCGCCCAGCCATTCGCCTAGAATCGAAAATAATTTGGTCGAAAAATGTTGTGTAAGCCCAGGCAAATCGGTGATTTTGGTCGAATTTTGACTTGTCAATATTATTACGTATTTGGATTCATCTCGCCGTTGCGGTTTCAATGGTGTAATTATTTTAAATTTTTGACCAATTTTTAGGCCCAATAGGCCTATTTTAAAGTTTAAAAACTCCATAGACGAGTTATTTATGTACGGATTTTGTTTAAATTTATACCGTCAGTACACCTTGGCAAGCTGAATCGAATGGCGTAAACAGAATTAAAATCGGACCATTAGTTTAGGATTTCGATTTTGACTTTGCCTTCCTGGAGGGCCCAGGGGACCGTTTTATGGACTTAAAAAGTCCTCTGTAGCCCAATCTATAAGTCCTAGAGAATTCTAACTGGTGCCATTCGTTTTTTCATCGCCGAGCTGCTTCTAGACATGGTCGTAGATTTCATTTTCGCCTAGCCATTCGCCCAGAATCGAAAATATTTTGGTCGAAAAACGTTGTAGCCCAGGGAAATCGGTGATTTTGGTCGAATTTCAACTTGTCAATATTATTACATATTTGGATTCGTCTCGCCTTTGCGGTGTCAATGGTGTAATTATTTTTAAATTTTGACCAATTTTTAGGCCCAATAGGCCTATTTTAAAGTTTAAAAACTCCATAGACGAGTTATTTATGTACGGATTTTGTTTAAATTTATACCGTCAATACACCTTGGCAAGCTGAATCGAATGGCGCAAACAGAATTAAAATCGGACCATTAGTTTAGGATTTCGATTTTGACTTTGCCTTCCTGGAGGGCCCAGGGGACCGTTTTTTGGACTTTAAAAGTCCTCTGTAGCCCAAACGATAAGTCCTAGAGAATTCTAACTGGTGCCATTCGTTTTTTCTCGCCGTGCTGCTTCTAGATAAGGTCGTAGATTTCATTTTCGCCCAGCCATTCGCCCAGAATCGTAAATATTTTGGTCGAAAAATGTTGTGGCAAATCAGTGATATTGGTCGAATTTTGACTTGTCAATATTATTACATATTTGGATTCGTCTCGCTGTTGCGGTTTCAAAGATGTAATTTTTTTTTTAAATTTTGACCAATTTTTAGGCCCAATAGGCCTATTTTAAAGTTTAAAAACTCCATAGACGAGTTATTTATGTACGGATTTTGTTTAAATTTATACCGTCAGTTTTTGGGATTATTTCTTACAAAGCACCAACTGAAACAACAAAAAGACTTAACTAATAAATCCTTACAGTACCACTTACAAATTACCATTATGTCATCACGGATAGATCGGCTAATAATGATACAATCTTAATACTATTCTCGCCAAAACAAGTAGTAATTGTTATATCTAATCCTTGCTAACTAGTAAATAAGACCAACATACTGAGTTTGCATCGGTAATTATTTGTGCTCTTCCTTGTTTTGGTAGTTTGACCAATTTTTATGAATCTTGACTTTTGATGTTACCCAGAACGAGGGGCGGCGCGCTCCTCGGTACCACTAGATTGAGTGGCGAACCCATCTATAGGCACTATAGGTATGTAGGAGTCTTACCTTATTGCCACTAGTAAATTATTCGCCAATTTCTACTGGGGAAACTATTGAATGTCAGGTGTCTGTACTTAAGGTATTTGTTCATCATAGGGTACCTTATCGATTTATAAAATAATATGAGGGATGATTTTTTTATGTAAGTGGGCCTTTAAACACTAACGCTGCGGGCATGATTGCCCAAAATTACCTTCATTTCATGCTCGTTTTCAAGCATAATCAAGAGCCAGAGTGTAATACAATTATATATCCATGGAAGTACAATGATAGAGCTTTCCAATGACACCTGAATCATCCCTGTACGACATTTGGTTATCTTGCAACAATCTTGCAAACATAGGCCAAAATTGGTAAAAAAGGGGCAATTTCTTGCTGTTTTTGCCATGTGTGACATTGCACATTAGTAAGGCAGCCTTCTCTACCCTCAGTGTGTGCCCGCTGGCTGTGGCAAGCGGTTGAAGCCCCCTTATGCTCCCTCCAAGAGTCTGCCTCTCTCTCAGGGCTCAAAATGGCGCCCGTCATATGACGGGCACCGTACAGAAGGGGTTAAGGCTATTGAAAACTTTGAAAGTTTAGGATAAGAATATTTTTATGCGTACCAGTGTAATTTGTTCATCATTTTACTTTTATGATGATACTTATACTGTATGTATACAGTAAAATTAGACAATTCATCAAATTCACCTTGGGAGAATTTCACAATAGTCCACTTACATAACCTATTTATTGCTAAGTGAAAAGAAGCATAGGGTGTTAGAATAATACTGCTCATATTTAAATTTCTCATCCTGCCCAGCAATCATTTGTGATGATGAGACTCTTCAGCCTTGGTCGGCAACCTGTCTAGGGGAGTAAACGTTATACAAAATACCGAAGGGCTCATCGGTACCACTTGCAGGTGGCAAACTATACAATAGATACAATAGATAGATTTAAACACACTAACGAATGCACCACAGGCCACTCATAGCACCAAGAAAGTCTGTTAATATAGCAAATAGAGGTCTACCTACTTCAGTGGCCTCTGCTCCCCTCGAGTTTGCCGAATTATAAAATGTGCCAGATTATTGCATGACACCTATGATCCTAATATTACCAGATTTGAAGACTTGCTGTAATTATCAATATATAGTAATGTATTATATCCTAATAAACCCAATCAGACATCCTCCTATCAAGAGAATCAGTCTGTAATCTCCAAATAAATCACACATTATACTTGGCTTTGTAAGAACTAATCCTAACTTAACCCTGAGATATTGGCCTAGATCGTATGTTAGGTGACCCTCCCTCCACAATGACCTGATGTGTTGTTTTTCTTTGTGTGCCGTAGGAACAGGTTACCAGAGATAATTGGTATGTAACTGGCTGTGTGAGAGACCCTGACTTGAACACTTCCTTGTAAACTTTGGCTTTTTTCCATTATATATTATATATATATATATATATATATATATATATATATATATATATATATATATTTAGTATATATACTACTATACTTTTTTAATGCACCATGGAAGTGAATTTCTTGTCTTTTCCCATTATTTTTGCTGCCTGGGTCAACCATTTTAATTCGTGGCATAAACTCTTTCAATCAGGTGACACCTTTTGCATTTTATTTACCCTCTCAGTACAGTGATGCTCTTTAATTGTATTCTGGCTAACACCAAACAATTTTACTCAGATTTGGAAGAACTTCTAGGAATCGAAGGGGTAATATCAATCTCAATTAACCGCTCGACTCTCACAGCGCCTTCTTAAACTGAATAAAATTGTCTGACAGTATCGAGTATAAATTGAAAGATTGCATCAAGGTACACAGTGAAAAGAGGGAAGCTACTCTCACGTGCTTTTATTCAGATTAGATAGAATCTCTATGAATCATGGGGTTAAAGACTGTCTGCAGCAACCCTTAGACACTAACAGGTGCTTCCTAAGTTGAATACAATCTGCTGGAGATAGCTAGAATAAAACAAATTACAGGGTTAACCTCTTCAGTACATGATGATGCTATTCTCCCTTCTATTTTGGCTATCAGACGACCATATTATTCAGCTTAAGAAAGACTTGGGGGATCGAGGGTTAATTGAGATATTATTAACCTATTTGTATTCCCATGGGACCATTTCAAGATGGCATTAACCTTAATTCCCACGGGACCTTCCTAATCTGTACACAATCGGCTAATTATAGCTAAAATATAAAGTGAAAGTGTGTTACTATGCTAAAAGGGTTAATTGGAAGCATACATTTTTTTACTCCCTTGCCACCGGCTTTTTTTATCTTTTTCTCCTTTTCTCTCTTTCCCTGGCTTGTATCCATTCGGCCCCATTCAGCCAACTGTTTTAAGACGTTTATCCCCATCCAGGTGTCGATTTCTTCCCAGCATTGTATGGAGAAATTTAGCTTTTTCTGTCAAAACAAATATATATATATATATATGCTGGCTCGCTACCGCTCGCCAGGAAAATATTGACACCTGGATGGGGGTAAACATCTTAAAACAGTAGGCTGAATGAGGTCGAATGGATACAAGCCAAAGAGAGAGGGAGAGAAAGAGAAAAAAAACACGAGGTGGGCTCCCTTAAAGCCTGAAATTTGTGGTTGATAAATGGTTCATCCAGTGCTAAGTACTTTACCATATTTGGCCAGATGTTTTGACTGCTCTGTTTACTGAGATTTGATGCACGGTGTGTTGTTTGCTAAAGGGTTTGTAGCTTCTTTGGCTCATATATGTTATTTTTTTGGATTCCACTAATAACTTTTAAAATTTTCTCTGTTTTTGTTTTATCTTTATAAAAAAAAAAATTAATTGATCTCTTTGAACATTCGCTGTGTGAATATTTAACAGCACATCCAAAAATTAATATCTTTGGGGATGGGTCAGGATTTCTCATTAAATTTTATATTCTCAAATTCATCAGTTTTATTGCTTTTTAAAACCAAATATTAATGTTTCATCTTGCTTTGAATTTGCCATGTTTACTTCTTATATCAGTGTCCCATGCAAGGGTTTAGGAATGGAGATATTTTCCATTGTAGGCACAAGCTTGTGATAAGCTTAGCATCATGAAATTTTTCCATGTTTCCACCATATTTGGTATTTTGCACTATTTGTATATAATTCACTCTTGTCTGCACTCCACTACACAACACATATTGGTGAGTACAGAGTGGATGGCCTGAGTATCAGTAGTCTAGGTTTTGTACACTCACACTCAGAAGTCATGGTCCGCCTTTATAACGTCAATGTTAGTTTTCTCTCTTGAAAGAAGCAAACCTACTCAAACAAAATTAACAATACTTGAATGTAAACACTGTAGAACTTTAACCCACAACAAAAATCTGGATTTTTATACAGACTTCACAGTTTCAGCTCCGCTTGGTCCTTCTGCAGGTGGATTATCTGAAGAAGGCTCAAGATGAGCCGAAACTGTCGTGACTTTACAATAAACATTGTTTTCATTGTGTGGGCTAAGCTGGTCTGTGTTATATTCATGGTTTTGTGAATTTTCCACCTGTATTAAGAATATTTTTCTTTTTACAAGAGAAATAAACAAAGTTGAAATTGCAGAGGCAGGACCCGACTTGTGAGCGTGAGTATACGAGTAGGGCTCACTTGAACTAGGAATCACAACAGTATTATTGGTGGGAGGTTGTTGGGGTGAAGTGTGAGGTAGGCTATAAGTGAAGCTACACTAATGCGGGTGAGTACGACAGGTGAGGGTGATGTAGTCCACAGGCTAGAGTGAAAATCGCTACCATCTGAGAGACCTAATGACCATGCTGGTATACATTGTTTACATTCTTTGGAGGTGTTATTTCAAATTGATGACCTCTTTCTAAGAATATCTGTATCACTTCATATCTGTTTATTCAAGTTTATACTGAAGGAATCCACCTCTCGGATGGTACCGATTAGTGACATTTCTGGATCCGGCCCAAGGACTAATGTGTGCAGTGGTTGTTAGTTGTTATTCTGGCTGTTACAGTGGAGAGAATGGGACGAGTGGTGCCCCATCACAGACGGACCTGCTCAAGCTGCTGGCCAGTGGAAGTCCCGGTGCTCTTGGGGGGATTCACGGGGGTATGGGGGGCCTTGGTAGCCTGGCTGTGGCAGCACAGGCTCGCCAGAATGGTAGCTGTAGTATAATGCGTTCCTATGAAGCTCTCATGCAACAAGGACCTTCAGCACCCCGAATGGCACCTCAGGCTGTAGCCATGCCCGGACCCACACGTAGGCGCAAGAAGCAGAGGCGAAGGCAACCTGACATGCCCAAGAAGGCCTGCACACCGTTCATGCATTTCTGTGCATATTTCAAGCGAAAGTTGATGGAAGAAGGGAAAGAATTTCCACAATTTGCAGATTTTGGTAAGCGAGCGGGAGAACTGTGGAGGAATATGGGTGATGAAGAAAAGAAAAAGTTTGTTGAACTTTCAGAACAGGATCGCCAAAGATATATAAAAGACATGAAAGAGTATGAAGAGCGGAAGTTGGCAGAGAAAGAGCGAGAACGAGAACTTCAACAGCAGAGAGAGAAAGAACTTCAGGTTCTGAGGGAGAAGGAGCTGGAAAAATTACAAAAACAACAACAGAAACAACAGAAACAGATGGAGCAGCACCAGAAGCACCACCAAAACTCTAGCGCCGGCATGCTCAACTTGTTAAACCCACTGAACCCCCTGAACCCCATCATGATCGCCGCTATGAACCAGTCGCTGATGCAGACCATGCTGACAAACCCAGATCTCGTGAAGTCAGTGTATTCAGAAGCTGCACGGAACTACTACGTGGAAGCGTTGAAGAATATCTACCAAAATGCCAGCAGTCAGGCTAACGGCGGTGGCTCAGTGCCGGTGACCAGTAGCGCGCAGGTTCAACATCATCACAGTATGGCCGACCACCAGCCTCCTCACATGGCCACTTCAACCCTGGGCAGCCTTGGCATGAACATCAACCTCCTCTCACTGCTGAACTCCGGGCAGCTCTCCGCCGTGCCCGCCTCCACCCATTCCTCCACTATCACCTCCTCCATCACTAAGACCTCCCTCACCCTCAAGGCGCCCCCATCCCCCCTCCTCAGCAGCTCGACAAACCTGGCTGCCGCAGCCCTGGACCTCTCAGCAGCCCGGCCCTCCGAGGGCAACGGGGCCTGTAGTAGCGATGAAGGTAACATCTCAGGGTGTGTGGCCCGGCTGGGGGACCAGCATGACTCCCTAGCCGGCTCTCTGTGCATGATGCTGGGGAAATGGCAGCCTAGAGACCATATCAGAAACATAGATTCCACAATACCTCATTTTTAAGCCTCTATATTTAAGTTTAACTAAAGCGAAGTTAATCTTTTACGAAACATTGAAGCCGAATTCCATAACCTTTTAATTTATGAATCACTGATGTCTAATTTTATTGCCTGTTAATATACGAAACACTGATAACATGAGCTTTAAAGCCTGCATATTTTATGAATAACAATTAATATGAAATCATTTTAATCATTTACCAGTGTATTTTATTGTTCCGAATTATCTGTATGGCTACTAAATTCTGATATATAAACTTCTCTACATATTTTTCATGATTAAAAAATTCAGCAAACTTAATTTTCATTCGTGAATAATTATATAGAGAGCTTTTATATATATTTGGTAAAGTATCCTACATTATAATCAAGAAAAGATAAATATAATTATCTAAGGTCACGAAATGGAAATACTGGTACATTATAATATTACATATCGAGGCATGATGGGAAATTGTTGGGTCTCTAAAATTTCTGGCTCTAGCGGTGATGGCAGCGGTGGGAGCATGAAGGCAGAGTCACACAAGGAGTTTTATGGCAATTTTATCAGCAACTATTTCTGGATTTTTTTTAATACACCTGTTTTTCTGGCAACGTATATCAGAGGTCTATTGCACTGTTATTAGGAAGCAGACTAAAGGTGTATTTGTAAGCCATAATGTGTACACACCCATTTGATAAATTTTGTTTTTAAAACTGTTGAAGCATCTGAGATTTAATAAGGAATTGTATTGTCTCATTTAGGTTCGATACAGATACAAATGGTTGTGTAACTATTAAGGCTCGCGATTGTACATTATATTAGTTGTCTGATATTTTACATAGCTTTAATTCGTAATCTGCAAAACCAGAATTGCCAAAAAAGATTGCCTGAAAAAGTGTTCGTGTGTTACTCCCTTGAACCACTTTTTCTGCCAAATGGGACAAGAAAAACTTACTAGACTCCTAAAGCTTTGAAGCTGATTGTATAGGAATTGTAACAAGCTTCATTTTTCTTTATTTTGGGGTGTACAGTATATGAATATTGTTTAAATATTTCCAAATCTATATCAGTCTATGGTTATTCATCGTTTTCTGTATTGGAAAATGTTCTAGAGAAAATGTATAGGGCCTAATGACATGGGATATTTTTACTGTCGACATCGATAGAAAATCTTACAGTGCAATATAATACTGTATATTTACGATAGTTCTGAGCCGAGGTAAGGTAAGGCTTGCTCGGTTTATGTATATATATTATATGGAATTATTCTATAATTGCACCTATACGAGCTAAACAAGTTATTATTGTATTTAACAGGAAGATACGACAAGGTAAGTGATGTGGTATAGGTGGCAATATGCGGAAATGGTTCAAATGGATTATAAGGGCATTCCGCCCCCTCCTACTCCCTTACGAAAATCTACGGTTACTCACTCCACCCTCACTGAATTTCTACCGTTTTGCCCAACCAGAGGGGGTGTGGGGGCGGCAGCCACCACCCACAATACTAGGATAGGTTAGGTAAGGTTGTTAGGTTAGGCTAATGTCTCTGAAACATTTTAAAATCCGTGTCTCATCTAGATTAATATAATTTTGTCAGAGGGGGTGGAATGCCCTTATAATCCATTTCCGCATATTGCCACCTATACCACATCACTTATCTCGTCGTACCTTCCTGTTAAATACAATAATATTTTGTTTAGCTCATATAGGTGCAATTATAGAAATTTACCTATTATATGATAGCTATAAAAACCTTTATTAATTTAAAATGCAGTTGAACTTGATAGGCTAGGCTATAGGCTAGGCCTAGCCTAACTAGGCTATAGGCTAAGAGTAAGATATTCATCTGAAAATCCCTGACCGCACCAAACACAGGTAAATTTCATTTTATTTAGAGCTTTTGGGGGTAAAACGGAAAAATGTTATTTTAATACCACAAATTTTCCGAGTGTTTTTTATAAACAAAATTGTTCATTTGCATCAATATATAGTGTTTGTAATTAATTAGAAATCTCGGGAAAACCTATTTTCCCCATTAGGCCTATCGATCAATGTTGAGACACGTCCCTCCCCCCGCTAGTGATTTGAAAAGACATTAGCCTAACCTAACAACCTTACCTAACCTAACCTAGTATTATGGGTGGGGGCTGCTGCCCCCACACCCCCGCTGGTTGAGTACTAATCCCTTAGTTAATAAAAAAAAAAAAAAAATTGATGTCTATTATACGAAGGTAAAAGTCGATGAAGTCTACGGTGTTTACTGTGCAATCTTCAGCTTTGATTGTACATTGATAACGGGAAAGTACCGATTGACAACCTTGTTACGAAAATTAAATTTTAGTACCATACTTTTATATTAGGTTTTTCCGAGGGTTTAACACATTTCCATATGATCTTTAGAGCTGTCGATAACTGGAAGTACCGTATTGACAACCTTGTTACGAAAAATAAATTTTAGTACCATACTTTTTTATTAGGTTTTGCCGAGGGTTAAAACAAATTTTCTTATGATCTTTAGAGCATATAGATTCAATATTTATCTTCAAATATATCAATAAAATTTGTGGTATTAAAATAACATTGAACCGGTAAAACTTTAGATAAATCTACAGTTATAGCCTACTAGGCTAGGCCTAGCCTACCCCTATTTTATTTTTTCACTAGGCTAGCCTATTCTGTTGGTACTAGGCTAGTAGGCTAGGTTAATATTATTAGTAGGCCTAGTAGACTTAGCCTAGTATGGTTTGATGATGCGCAGAAATGTATATTTGACTTGAAATAGGCTAGAGGTAAAAGTTTATCACCAACCAGTTACGAGTTTTTCAGGTTATTTTTTGTTGTTTTTTATTTTGTATTTGATCTAGGCCTAGGCTAGGCTAGGCCTAGCCTACAGTGTTGTTTAACCCTTTCGCTGCGGGTGACATTTTGGAACATCCTGGCAAGTTACAGCAATTTCCAGGCTTTAAAAGACTGTAAAAACCGTAAAAATCGAGTGTCAGTGGGCAGGAGCGTGAGGGGCCCACCTCCGACCCTCAGAGCACCGAGCGGCTCACTGAGGTTGACTGTGTCTCGTGCGGGTCTCTCTCTGTGTCTCCCAGTAGTGTAGCCAAGCGAGCGAGTGTTACATAATTGCGGGTTTCCCGCGTTTCACTGGCACCACTGCGGTGCACCAGACCACGTACCGTACTCGGTGACGTACGGGGCCCGTGGCCCCATTCTGGTGTCATTTTGAAGCTATTCTCGCCTAGTTTTCGGCAGAATACACTTCATTTAATGCAGATGCTTGATTCATCAATCAGGAGTGCCTGAATATGCCCTAAATAGCCCAAAAATGGCCGCAGCCAATGAGTTAATACCGAGGACCGTCGCATTTTAGTATTTTCAACATTAATCTAACCGAAAACTAACGGTACGATACTAACCTGTCTCGCTGCCGGTCTAAACCCAGCTCACGTTCCCTGTTTATGGGTGCGCGACGGTCTAAACCCAGCTCACATTCCCTGTTTATGGGTTCACGACGGTCTAAACCCAGCTCACGTTCCCTGTGTTATGGGTGAAGAATCCAACAGTTTCTCGTATTTCACTTATAGTGATTTTGCGACGGTATTACATGTAGGCCTACACCAACAAAGTATCTTTCATGAAAGTGAAAACACAATACAGTAATAATCATCGATGGGGCCCGTAACTGGTTGGTCATAAACTAATACCGAAATGGGCTAGATAGGCTACATTGAAGTATTACAAACCTTCGGCAAAGGGAGACTCGTCCGCAGCGGTTTCTTCGTCTGCAGTTTGTTTACCTGGGTGTAGGCTACAGTCGGTTGGGCTGCGGCGTACTTGTTTTTTGCCCCCTGCTGTCAATATACAGTATATGATGACGACAATAAGTCATGGGGGGGGGGGGAAGCCCTCTCCCTTATGGGGAAAATGTTTTTTCAGAGGCTTGTAATTACTTCCAAACACTATACAGTATATTTATGAAATTTAATGCAGAAAACTATATAAATCCATGGGAAAATTAGGCTTAGTGACATTAATATAAAAAAATCTGCGTCTGCTGAACCATCCAAAAACACACTAAAGGCCGTGTTTTGAAGGGGGGTAGTGGGGGAGGGGTAGTATATATAACTGTAGATTTACCGCCAACTGTTATTTGCCCCCCCTGCTGGCAATATATATGATGTAAGTGACAATAAGTCCTGAGGGGATGAGGCCCTCAACCCACAAGCGGTCAAATTAGAAGCAAACGTAACGGTTGAACCAAAATTTACAAATTGTAGCGAAAGGTCGCTTGAATAGTACCAGTTCCTAAAATGTATACTGTAATGATTATTTGCACATAGGCCTATCCATAATCCAAGATTTTCCAACAAAATATCCACTGCCTGTTAACAATAGGAGCCACTACAAGTTCATACGAATGGATATAGGCTATTGACTGAAGCATGAAGTTGACGGGTAGAGAAACGTAGCATAAGGCCCCATCGAAACCATACCAATCCCTTACCGAGTTCCATTGATGCCATATAAGATTGACAGGTAGAAACAGTACTGTACTGGTAATGATTTTGGATGAGTGGAAACAAGACCATTCATAATCCTTACTTGGGTCCATTGAGGCCATGTATGTTCAACAGGTAGAGAAGGTAAGGCTCTTAGATGGCATCAGTGGGCCTTGATAAAGATTTGAATGGACTTGTTGAACCTCTGAGTCTGTAAGGATTATGCATAGCTACAATGGATGGTAAGAATGTAGTATGCGGGCGTACCACCGCCTTGTTTACACTACTCGCACGCTCGCGATCATATTCATGTCTATTTTGACTGCCATGGGATACAATAATAGGTTGGCGTCCCCTGACAATAATTCATTGGGGGGGGGGGGCCCCCAATGAATTATTGTCATCAACTCATCATCATATATATTGCTAGCAGGGGGCAAATAATAAACAAAATAGCCGTCAAAATAGACATGAACTTAACCGCGAGCGTATCGACCTACTGTATGCACAGTAAACATGATGACCATACACCCAGCCCCAGATACTATATCCTTCCCAATGGATCCCTGTGTCTTGTTTCTCCCAATCAGGTTTCAGACAAAGTATCTGCTTGTGTGAAGACCCAAAAAAAAAAAAAAAACATTTATGGGCGGTTGGACTAGAAACCTTCCTTCCGAATTTAACTAATTGCATTGAAATACAGAGGCGATTCATTCATGGCCACTCCTTCGGGGATCAAGGCGTTTAGCAATACTGTACTGATTATAGGACTGTATTAAAATTAAGGACCCTTATTGATTCTGTCAACTTTATTGTTACTGTATTTTAGTTACTCTTGGATTAATGTGATTGTATTTTAATTCTTTTCTTTTCTTTTCCAGAGGCGGTAAAGAACACCGAGTGTGAGATCTGAGACACAAACAACCCAAAGTAGCAAAAGTTCCTATCTCCAGTCATTACACTTCCCAAATATCATTCAAGCTGCACTTCATAAAAAAAATAAACCCAAGCAAACACAGAACCAAGAGAGACCTATACTTTGCCTGTATGAGTGTAGTTTGTAATGTGCGAGTCTTAAGCTGGTATCACACACACGCTTTCTCCCTCGACTTTTAGCATCAACATTGGTCTGACAGCTTCAGGGGTAAACTTTAAGAATAATTCTGCTACTGTACCTAAATTTTTCCCTCGTCAAGACTGGCAGCTTATGAGTTATGCAGTTTTATACAGTACAGTACTGTACTTATATAATGGTTCTGCAGCATACATTGTCTATCTTCAGTTTGGTTTCCAATACCAGTGCAAATATCCCAGAAATGTTGCTGGAAAAATGTTGACCATTGAAAATTGAGGATTAAAGCTCTGGTGTGATACCCCCTTTAGAGTGATTTTAGCTTCTGTAGAACCTCTGTGTTGTTCAGTATATTGTTTTAATGGATAACAAGTACAATTGCCTTTGAAAAGAAAAGCCAAGTGAAGTATTATGCATGCCGTTTCATTTCGTAACAAAGGTAAAACGTGAATCGTATGACAGTTTTAATGTTACCGAGAGGCCTGGCTGTGAAGAAGTGATGCTTTGGCCTTGTATATACTAAATACTATTGATATCATCTCTTCCGACAAGCCTGGAGGTCTTGAGTGGCTGAGTTGTTAACCCTTTCAGTACGACAGCAAATATCTTGAAATCATCTAGTTGTAGCCTACAATACAGAATAACGTGGGAATTACTCGAGAAAGTTTAAACCCTTTTAAATACGAGAAAGCAAGGAACATAATCGAGGTACAGTAAACCCTCGCTATCTCGGACCTCTAGAAGTCGGAAACCCGGACTACTCGGACTGGCATCGGCCTCTCGGAAAGTTTGCCGTATAACTCGGAAAATTCCGAGATGTAAGGGGAAAACTCCGAGGGCCCACATGGTCTGTCGGACAGGTGTCATATATCTCGGAAAATTCCGAGATCTAAGGGCAAATTCCGAGATCTAAGGCTACAGTGAGGTGGAGAAGGACAGTGAAATGGAGAAGGAAAGTGATATTTATAATATATGTCTGCTGGATACTGTACAGGTACTGTAATTTATCTTGAATCAACGTTGTTAGTGATAGGGAAGTCTCCGTTTTCTCTGGTGGCTCGGAGTCCCTCTTCCAATTCGGACATTTTCCTCTCTTAAGTCGGACATAAGTCGGACTTCGGACATCTCGGATTTTCGGTCATCTCGGACTGGGTCTCCCCCCAATTAGTCCGAGATAGCGAGGGTTTACTGTCGTTTAAACCCCTACGGCTACGAGAAACCCTTACTAAGCTGAATACAATCAACTAATGTTAGCCAAAATTCTAGGAAAAAATATGGTATCGTACTTAAAGGGTTAACGTAGAGAGTAGCTAGTATGTGTGAGCCGGTGTATGAAGAAGTGCGCAGTGTCCCCCAACCAAACCCAATCTATAAAAGAACCCTGAAAAAAATATATATACTAATACACCTAAATAGTGACTCTGTGAATCCTGATAAGTGAAACCGTAGCGTAAGCCAATCAAATGACTCATTTGCGAAGCCCAATCAGTAATTCTTAGCTTAAGCAACCAGATCTGTGACTTACATATGCAAAACCCAATCAGAGACACCATAATACAAGCAATTTATTGTGATTTGCAAAATTGTGACCAATAAAACATTTAATACGGTATTGTAGCTAACCTCTTCAGGTACTAATAATTCAATAACTGCTATATTATCAACAAAACCCCAAGACCAGTGACTTGCTTATACAAAATTCAATCCGAGAAACCAATATACTGTATGTAATAATCAGTGAATCACTAACTTGTGATCTAATATATTATTGTTTATAAATGTACCAACCCTTCCAGGCCTTAATCAAATACTTTATCAGCAAAACTACAAAACAGCAAAGCCTAAATAACTTGAATAACAGCTACTTAATCTCAAAACCAGCCAAGTCCAAATACTTCTAATAACACCTACTTAATCGGAGGGACCTCAAAACCTAATCCCTCAAAGATGGATCCAGCAGCCACAGAATTGGACCTCCAGGAGTTTACCAGCCAGCACGGAGACCTGACCCTATTCTACCACCTCCTCTCACTGACAGGGAGTGTGTATGTCTGGGTGGGCACCGAGCAGGGTAGCATGGGTGGGCTTATTGCGGCTCTGGGGTCGCGCATCGGTCCCCCAGCTCTCTCCACTTTGCTTGGTCCGGCGAGCGAGGAATCCCACCGCTCGTCGCAGCTGGCCGAGAGACTGCAGAAACGTACCAAGAAGAATCTCCTGCTGAGCATCAATCTCCCCAGTGAGGACCTCCTGCCTCTAGTTGAACAAAGATTAATAGAAGAACTCTGTGTGGTATAAAAGGCCCAGACTCAATTGCCCTAGCTATCCCATTTTCTAAGCTGCTAATCTTTAAGCTCATTATTTTACCTCTTACCTTGTTCATGGCGAAGTGTTGTACTGTATTAAATTTTGTTAGTTTGTATCTTAATCTCATTTGTTTTGCTCTTCCATGTTAACTTGGCTAGGATAAATGCCCTCTTAGTTTATCTAGTTTTATTTTTGTTCTTGATATTGTGTCTCAAATTAAAGTTATTTATAACTTTGCACAAGTAATTGATTACGATTGTATGCTTGATTTAGTATACCAGTATGTCTATATCAAGTTTAATACCTATTATAGTTTCCTTTTTTCTTTCAATTTTTTTAAAAGTTGTTTAAGATCTTCCATTTTTTTTATTTTTTATTGTATACCTATAAAGAATTTGTACAAAAAGTAAAAGTTATATCTGGTCTAAATGTTGTTGTGAAGCCTGATAGCTGTTTAGTCCTTAGGAACCAAAATTAGTGTGTGATGCTGTGAACCACTAAAGGGCCTGGATACTCAGAGCGATTGTGACGCCACATTCACCGTCTTATCTTGAGAGCAGATGTTGTATCTCTTTGACCGTTTTATCTTGAGAGCTGATGTATTTCTTGTACCAGTAAACCTCAACACATAAATGGGAATAATGACTTACACCTGCCCACTTTTATCTGAGTAATGCCTAGTTATGATGTAATAAACTGCAACATCAGAACTTTATGACTTTCCATATGTCATAACTTACAACAGCTCTGAGTATCCATCCCCAGAGTTGTAACTATTGTACAGAAGTTGTTCACCCGGTCTAGAGGTATATTTTTGTGATAGGAAAGATTTATTGACCTTTCAATTCCCTTCTTGAATTATTGCCTTACTAGAAGTCCAATGTAAGAAGTCTACTAACTGCCCCCCTTTTACAAGTATATAGGGGATATTGGCTGTGAGTCTTGGCCTTTTATATACAGAGTCTTTGTACAATAATGCTCAAGGTGTTCTTTTACTCCAGGTTAATTGTACCAGTATTGAGAATCATTGTTTAGTAGCAGTACTGGTACTGTATATTATTATAAATATACAGACTAAAGCATTTACAACACTGTATGGTACATAAATACATCTCTAACAATCATTTTTATTTGAGGATTTTTGACAAGTACTGTATACAGTATGTATAAAAAGTTATAAACTAAAGTTATTACAGTACGGTACTATTTTATTGTTGTATTCTAATAATTCTACTTTGCGAGTGTTAGCAATCATGTAGTAACTACAGAAGTTATGATGTAAAGGACCATCTTGAGCCGATGTTTTAAGGGATGTTTATCAAATGCTATAACTTTGACACATATTTGTTTTCTAATCCCCGAACCTGATGATACCATTGTGCAATTGGTTTAGGAGGAGGATTCTGTAATAGCCACCAACTATGCCATTTTTCAGCTGCTTGTGAGATGATCTTGTATGCACTGGCTAACCTCCAGTTTTGTACGAGTCCAACACGGCCTCACACGGGCATTTTTTTCCCGGCGTTTTTACTAGCGACCTATTTTGACTTGTGTTTTAAGGTAATAATGCTAAAATCAATCTCGCAGGACAAGTTAAGCACCGGAAATTTATGACTGTCATGCGTAAATCCCCTAACTTAGAACAACAGCAAAGAAATATGGTGAAGAGCGAACGTCAATATTGGGAAAAATTTGAAAGTTAGTAGAAGCGCCGAAAGAGTGCCCGTGTGCCGCCGTCTTAATATAATAACACTGTAGCAGCAACCACAACTAGAAGGCTGTTCGTATGGTGTAAGACGTTCTTGCAGCTTTGCCTTCACTGCATTTAGGTCTTCAAATTCTTCCACATAGATGAAGAAGCCACTAGTTTACTGCACAATTTTAAGTCCACAAATTTTTGGTGGTGCATACAAGTGATAAAGAGAATGATATTCATATGTTCTATATCAGGGTAGATCTTAAGTTCCTTTATTATTTTACAGAAGCTTTTTTGTAATCTCCTTGATAGAGGTATTTTTTATTTTTAGAAATTCTGTATATTTGTCCTATGCAATAGGTGGTATTGAACCAGCAGTCTTTTTGCTTCCCAATTTGTAGTTACTACCTCACAGGTGATAGTTTAAAAGAAAAAGACATTCCCTGTAGCCCAGGACGGCAAACGGGGACAGTGTTGTTTGGGGACGGAGTTAAGTGTGAGAGGGAATACAGGAAGATTTGCATGCACCGTTTAACCCCTTCTGTACCGGAGACGTCTTATTAATTCTGTTCTAGCTATATTTAGACGTTTTTGTGCAGTTTATGAAGGATCTGTGGTAGTAGAATCGGTTGAGTAGTTCAAAGCCTCGTATTTGCTGGAGGCCTGAATAATATCGTCTAATAGTAGCCCGAGTAAAGTTGTAAAAAGACGTCGCCGGTACAGACGGGGTTAATGACTTCCAAGGGTATAACAGGAACTATTGAACATAACTTTAACTTTGTACATTTAATCATATTGACTAAAAACAAGGGACACTCCACTCACTTTTCTAAACGACACTGCCCCATTTTCCCAGCCTACTGTAGCCCAAGATTCTTTAGGCAGCTCAGGAAACACATTGGGAGCAGCTTGGAGAACGATATTTTGGTGATGTCGTGTTTATCATCAGCATTTTCTCTGATGCTGAAGTTTCGGTGATGATGTCGCATTGTTCATCAGTATTTTCCTTCACCAGGTAATCTAGTATTAAGAAATTACAGATGTATTTGCTTTTTGCTTTGAGGTGCTCGATTGACGTGGTCGAGAGGCGGCCAGATGTGTCGTTTTCCAAGCTGCTCCTCCAAGTCCTTCCTATCCCTTAATTCCTAGCCCTCCCATCCTTAAGATCCTAGCCATTCTACCCTTTATGCCCCACCCTTTCATCCTGTAACTGCTAATATTCCTATCCATTCCCTTCTCTCATAGCCCTCCCATCCTTAAGATCCTAGCCATTCCATCCTTTCAGCTCTACCTTTTCCATTCTGTAACTCTTAGTCTTCCCATCCTTAACCCCTCATTGTCCATTCCTGTCCTTTTACGAATATCATTAGTATTGTCATTCTTCTTAGCGGATCATTCTTATGACTATCCAGCCCTCTATATCCTCCTTCTTCTTAGCTTTCACTGATAATGTCTAACCTTACCCACTCATTCTCGAACAAATGTACACTTTTAGCCTTCTCTAGCTTTCCTAAGAATTTCTCCTTGCCCAAGTCAATGCTCATTAATCCTTTCTATCCTCAATACCTCCCGATCATTCAGAGTATCCCAACCTTTTCCCTCCCATATCCCATCGATTCCATTCCTAACGTTCCGAGTCTCCCAGTCTCTTTCCTCCCCCTTATCCTGTCTATTCCATTCCTAACCAGAGTACGGTACCAGATCCCCCTGCCATATATATTTGTCAACCCCAGACCACCTCGCAGATCCCCCGACAGGCAGTGCTGGCGCGGTTGTTGTTTATTCGGCTGCGGCATGATGGATCAAGTTTCTAATTATTACCTTAGACTGTGCCTGAATTTTTGCACCTAGCCTTTCCTTTTAGATTGCGAACCGGCCCATCATTCCGCAGCCAATACTTGTGCCATGATAAGCCCCTTTTCCGGTGGCCTTGAAGTGTGATAATTAATGTTGATGTGCCTGGAGACTCATCATAGCAAGAGGTCATGCAGTTTTCTCTCTTCATATAAGAATCATCAGTATTATCAGTGGTTTGTGATAAGCTCCCCCCCTTTTAATGAATCTCTTGTTCTATGATCTTGCTATGATAGGTCGCCACCCCCAGTGCTGTCTGTCAAAAAAACAAAGAATGCTGTCTTTAAGTGTACTCAAATTTCCCATACCTAACCATAAGTATTGCTTAAATTTAACTAAAATAATGTATTGGCAAGACTGCTGCACTGAAGACAGACTGATGCTTGACGATTTAGTCACGAAGCCTCAGGGCAGAGGGTCCGCTCCCCGAGTTTGTGGGTCCTATGATGAGACATCCCCCGGCCCTCACACCAGTGATAGTACAGTATATGGTTCTTGGACATCTCCACCAGTAGATTTTAACCAGTAGTTCTTAACTGGGGCCAACCAAATCAGTGTCAATATATAGTACTAACCTAGCTTGACCTAACCTAAGAGTATTGGTTGAGTTGGCACTGGTTGGGAGTTACTGGTTAAATATTCTATTTGTCGAGATGCCAGGGCACCATAGTTTATAGTATAGTTGTTTCCTGCACCCGTGTGGTCTTATACCCTGTGCCAGCCAACTTGACAGTTAAGTTGCGCCTCCTCACAGCTTACTACCATGGTTTTTATCCCGGGAAATATTTTCTGAGGAGATACTGTACTAAATTGTCCAGTTGGCTGACGCTGGTATAGTATGAAATGTAGTTCAGGGCTTGGATACTCAAAGTATTTATACTTACCTCCTTATTATTGTAATAGTGTATGATTGAAATATCTTGACCATCAGTTGTAGTACCTTGTGATTGCAATAACTTGACCATCAACAGAATAACTAGTGCTAACATTATCCATAACCCATTATAGCTGGGTATACTGCATCAGATTATGATTGCTGTAAGTAATATACTGTGTACTGTACTGTACTGTTACATCTTATATCTGTTGGCTCACAATAACATGATTTATGATCGCTGCAAGATTTGTCTTTGTAAGTAATAAGCTATATGACAAGTTGCAAACTCACTATGTCATTTGTAACAGTTGCTTTGAGTATCTGGGCCCAGAATTGTATTTGAAATCCGAATCCTTTTTACTTTGGTTTCAAAGTGGCCGCACCCATCCACATCAAATACGATGTAGTAGAGGTTGTGGCAGTTTAGACAATCATCCGCGTTGTCCGTGTTCTCTTAGGTTACGCCAGTCAAATAAATTGTGATGCAAGTGTGATACAGAGATAATATTCCACTGATTAAAGCCGTGGTCATGCCAGTGCTTTCTCACCAAATTTCTTCCAACGATTCTGGTCTGACTACATTACTTTGGTTATTTTATATTAGTTTTGCTCTCAAGATCATTTTCCTGTTGTCTAATTGCCAATGCCAATTAATATTATCCCAAAAACTTTGAAGATTTTATAAGATTTCAGCTTTCTAAGACAATCTACCTTCAATCTAGAATACGGTATGTATACAAAAGAGCTGAAATTATGGAAGTATAGTCGTCTGTCACAAACGAACACAACTATTATGCCAGAAAAGTTGTTCATGGATAATTGCCGTAGAAAGCACTGACGTAACCCCACCTTAAGTTGTAGAGTATGTGTGAGGTGCCGAGGGGGAAGTCTGAGCCACACACACAGACACATGACGGTGTTGTTGTTGTTGTGGTGGTGATAGTGTCAAATGCTAGTCTGACGGCGGGGAGCGCAGCCTCCGCCCACCACCTCTACCTCCTTCCCAGAGTAGATTTTCCCCGGTGTACAGTCAGTCGGGAACCGGGCTGTTTAGGCTGTCATTCCATTCATTCTTGTTCACTTTTTCACCATATTGTTGCACAGATTACTCTCTTTGTTGGGTCCGAAAGACCCAGGTAAATTCGAAACTGGATTCCTAGTTTGAAATCCCCAGATTCGCGGAATCCGAAGAGGAGTTTTACTATGTTTTTAGTAGGTTCAGTGTGGTTCAAGTTAGCTAACCTATCCTACGGTACTTGATGTACAAAATAAAAATATAGAATCCTTTGATAAGAATGATCTGTGTTACATCAAGATGAAAAGGTGCACAAAAATGAGTGCAGTCATGGCCTAATTGGTCTGCGTCCTGAATGACCTGGGACCATTTCCCGCAGAGACCAGGAGCACCTGTTTTAGGGGGAGACTGCAGACTTGCTTCATTTTGGTACTACCTCCAGTTTAGTTTTGAGGTTTGATTGCTGTTATTAGAAAGATTAGGGATATTAAGTACAGGTTTTGATTGATTATTCATATTTTTCTGTAGGATAACTTATTGAGGTTTAAGATAAAGAGTACAGTACCTTGATAGCATGCATACAGTATTGGTCTTTGCAAAGGCTTGACTGTATACTATAATGTACAGTACGCTTCATAATATAGAATTTGACAATATTTAGCCTTAATAATACTGCAGAAGTGGATCCAAACTGAAGTCTTGAGTCTCCCTCAGTGCAAGGTCTCTAGTTCCCTCAGTCACCCCCGGCAGCCCTCCCTACCTCCCACCCATAGAGACACTAGCAATAGAGTTTGGACTTTGTTTCACCCAGTGCTAATAATTATGAGATTATTTACTTTGCTATGAAAAACTAGCATACTAAGGCTCTCTCAAGCCAGTGCATATATATATACTGTATATGTTATAGACATATATTTGTTTAGCTAAAAACAAAATAATAGTGAATTGATAAGTGTAGCAGAAGGAATAATCCTTAAATCATCAATTACAGTTAAGGTAAAGGATAAGGTATTCTGTAATAACTTATCACTTTAAGTTCTTGTAAACCCTATATTGAACACTGGTTGAAAAATGTGAAAGTCCTCCAAGCTCTTATAAAAAAGTGCCTCTAGCTCATAAGCCTCGAGGTGTAGGCAAGTGCGGCGGTGGGAGGTGAGGTGTGTTTGTCGGCGGTACTCTGGCACGGTGCATTGGGTCGGCCACACGGGGTTCGGCTCGTAACACCGCGCCAGATTCCAACTCATTCCTACCAGAGCCGGAGCAGCCATGTATGCAACCCAAGTTCCTCGCCTACACAGGTTCCTTGACCCATCTAGTTACCGGACAACTCTTCAACCAGTAGACCTCGACCAGTGCTTACATAACCTGGCCCAAGCTAATGTATTAACATAACCTAACTTAACCTTATTGTATTGGTTGATTTGGTTCTGGCTGAGAGTTACTGGGTAACTAGACCAGTAGATCTCAACCAGGGCCAACTAAATATGTGACAAGCTTATGTCTTAACCAAAAATAGCCAAACAGAATTGGTTGATGTCAAATAGTACTATGAAAACCTATACCCATAACCTAACTTAATATAACAGTATTAGTTGAGAGGTACTTGTGAATTGATCTACTGGTTGAGTTGTCCGGCCACCCACCCCATCTACTGTAGTTCCCCCTACCCTATGAGCTCCACCTTTATTTTATTTTGCAACCCTGATCCCCAACCTCTTGTATTATAAGCTGATGCCAGACTCCAGTCACAGACTCATGACTTTATAAAACTACCTCCACCTCAAACATAATTCACAATATGTAAGGATTAACATCAATAATAAATTTATCTTAATCTGTGGAGATAGTTTCATAAATCTCAGTCTGAATAATCTAAATACAGTACTTAGATGATGCCAATATGAATGCATGAATGGGATAGCATTATTTTCATAATGGTTCTGACTGAACACCTCGAAGGTGTTTTATGGCCAGGTATTAAACATTCCTTTTGCTTATATAAAAAGCAGATAAAAGTGCAAAATTTTATTTAATCTTCGTAACTTGGAAAGAATGAGCTCCTCTGCTATGCACAAGTTAACATTGCACACCGGAGCATTTGGCACCTAGTATAATGAGGTCGGAGAGTTGCCTCCTGTGATAGGCATTTGTTTTTTCCACTACTGTACTCGCATTTGCGTGCCACGGAACCAGATACACCTGGTGAGGTAGAGCTTCAGTCCGAGGGGATGGTGGAGTTTGGTACTTGACCGAATTTCATTATATATCCGGTCTTGGGTGAGGTTCGTCACCGGATTTGTTTGTACTGTACTTTATATCCAGTCACAAGTTTAATAATTGCTGGATTTTAGTACTGTATATACTGTATATACAGTACAGTATATATATATGTATTAATATCGGGTCACTGGTTTAGGATGTATTGTACACGGTTACAAGTTGATTCTAAATCAAATTAAGTTTTTAACCCAGTCACTGGATTATATTATACAGTATACCCGTTTATGGGTGGAGCCGACACTGGAATTAGGTTCTATATCTGGCTACGCAGTCTTAGCCAAATTTGGCATTAAATATGATTAAAATGTAAAACTTGCAAACTAAACAAACCAAAATTGGGACAAGGACAATATAAAGTCAAATTAAATTATCAAAATCGCTATGTGGAAACAACGCTTACTAAAATGAAAATTATTAAATAAAAGAACACAATCCACCACATAGGGTGTACATTACTACATGAGCAAGTTAATCTGTTTCCCAAGCAAACTAAGAAAACTAAGAAAACTAAGATATGATTAAGAGTTGATTCATAGCCAGATTGTGATTTATATCCAGTTACAAGTGTGGCCGTTGCCGTATCGGGTTATTCAGCATATCCGGTTGCATCATTACAATACAGTATAATTAGCCCTTTCAATCCCTTACAGAAAACTGGTAACATAGCATAACAAATAGTTAACCAAATTTATTCACAGATTTAAAACTACTGTACTATTTAAATTTCATTTTTGTAATTGCTTTAATGTTAAATTTCTTAAAAAAAAAACATTGGCCCTTTATTAATCAGACTATTATGTACCTATAAACTGGCCGATAATTAAAAGTTGTCAAATACAATACACTTCAAAGCTTGATGTGCATTTTCGTAATTGCCATGGCGAAAAATTGGTTCAAGTAAATGTGTGATTGAAAGGATTATTTAGGTCGCCACGCCCCACCACCACCACCACTTTCGGACCAGCTTGAGTGCCTGTAGGGTTGAGTCACGGGAACGCTTTTATCGGTAATTTTTATCAACTCGGGTCTGCTGGCTTCTAAATTCAAGTTTCATAAGAATTCAGAATACTATTGCCATATATCTTCATTCTCATTGTATATGGCTACTTCTGAATTCAAGTTTGTACTACTGTTGTCATCTACCATCAGTTTAATTGTACTTTGTATGGCAGATTTATTATTAAGGGTTTTTGAAGAATTCAGAAGACTTATAATGACCCTTCAGTCTACTGTAGTTGTATTTGATATTTTTTTTATTTAAACTTTGATATGATACAAGTATTCTAAGATGCATTTAGTCTAGTTGCCAATACCAATACAAGAGAGCCAAGAAAAATAATTTGTCAATCAATT
Organism: Paralithodes platypus; assembly: GCA_032716605.1. NCBI lineage: Eukaryota > Metazoa > Arthropoda > Malacostraca > Decapoda > Lithodidae > Paralithodes > Paralithodes platypus. The sequence goes on along the minus strand of CM064486.1, from coordinate 8,161,552 downwards.
TCCCAGACATTTTTCCTGGGATCATTGATATGGTAATTGCTGAATTAAAGTTTGACCATACTTAAGCCTTACAATCAACTTCAAATCTAGTAACCTATCCCAATGCAAGAACGCACCCGTAACTTTGCCAAGCTGTTGATTAAAATTTGCTGGAAAAAGTTCATGTGACTCCTCCTAAGGGCCTGCCCATTATGCAAACATATTTTGAATTAAGCGAAGCAATATTATTATGTTTTTGTCTAATGATGTTATCGGAGACGATGGTTATCTTGTGAATTTTGACAAAAGATAGTAAAACCATTTTGTACATGATAAGAGAAAAAATAATAAAACTAGATGCTGAGATTATTGACTAGAAAATTATGTGCTATTTTTAGAGAGTCTCTAGTTTGTGTACTTTGTTATATATCTGGATGATGTAGTCTTGTATGAGATATGAAGTGGTAACGTTGATGACACTCCAGTCGCCGCAGCAGTCACCTCTTCACTACAGGTTGCCTCTTTCTCATAATGTTCTGGCATTCATTCATAAGACTAGTATAAAAATTCATTCAAATTAGGAACAATGTCGCCATCTATCTATTGCCATACACCCTGGTTCCCGAGGGGATGGCCATGAATGAATTGCCAGCATATTCTGAAGCAATTCGTTGAGCTTCTATGCGGGAGGGATATTTGCCAAAACATAGTATTGTATGCTGCTAACATTAAACAATTTTATTCCAATTGGGAATGATGTCTCTTTGTATAAAATCTTCAAACTATCTTTTTGATAATATGGCCATAATTAAATATTTAGTTAAGAAATATGAGACCAAGTGAAATACCTTTAAGCAAAGCAAGTTTCTCCATTCATTTGACAGTTTTTCATGTTACTATATTATTGGCATTAGGACACATGTGATGCAGTTTAGGAAGGGCCTGTGGGAGTTGCTGAGTTAATTGAGATAGTTTTTACCCATTCAATTCATAGAGGCCCTTCCTGAGATGAACATGATCATCTGTTTGGTGAGTTATCTGCTCAACAGGTGGCGTTGTGTGTGTGTAAGTGTGAGAGTCCGAGTGTAGTGGTGAGACAGTGAAGCACGGGAACGAGGTGGCTTCAGAGATGGGGTCGTTTCGGGCCATGAGTGAGCACCGTGCCCCATGTGAAGGCAAGATGGCAGGTGCTCGTTGTACTCTACGTGCTTCACATGTCTCACTCCCTAGACTGGAACAAGACCTCACGGGCTTCACTGTTCATTGTAAAGCGGTGAATGTTAAGGCTCTCAGCCTATGCCCGAGAGGAAGTAAGTTGGAATATAGAAAAAAAAAAAAAAAAAAAAAAAAAAATCTAATGTTAGCCAGAATATAAGGAACTCAATGATCTGGTTGAAGTAATGGGGAAAAAAGCTAGATTGACAATGGGAGGGCTTTCTTGAGTTCAATAACATCATTTGGTAATAGCAAGTTAAATATAATATCAATGTTGCCAGTCGGTGACAATTTAGTTTTATAACTGGGAGAATATGAAAAGCAATACTGTACTGAACAATTTACATATTATTGCATAGTAACTTCCACAGACAAAATAAGACCTGTTATGCGTAGGTTTCACTGTCTATATTCAACAATAAAGACTTGAAAGAGGTACTGCTTTCGGACTAGTTATCGAGTACTGTAGTCTTACCTGTATTTGCGAGCCTACTGAAGAGGTTAATGCCGTGACGACTCGAGTGTTTCCGACCTTAGGGAGTAACTTCAGAGTGTCGTGATTATATTTAGCCTAGGAGGAACAAGGTAGGGCCTAGACAGTATAGTCAGCGCTGAACTGATATATATGCAACATGGAGTTTGAAATACTCAAAAATAAAAATCAGATCAGACGAACAAGTGCTTTTTCTTTCTGCACCTTATTTTGTAATTTCTTTATCATATATGTGTGTAACGTTGGAGTGTGAATAAATTCTTCTATTTGGGCGATACAGTTTCCGCCGGAGGTGGCGCTGAAGACATGAATGTAGTGTTCCAGTGGACCAGGGAAAACAACATGCAATTCAATGAAGAAAAATTCCAATTAATACGGTACGGAGATAATAATGGCGTTAAAGAAATTACAAATTACTTAACAGAACCTAACCACACAATAGAACGGAAAGACAGTGTGAAAGACCTTGGGGTATTAATGTCTGAAAATATGGGTTTCAAAGTACATAACCAGGTCAAAGTTGCGGCTGCGAAACGTTTAACGGGTTGGATTCTGCGTACATTTGAAACACATGGTGAATTACCTATGATAACGCTCTTCAAATCTCTAGTGCTACCGCAGCTTAAATACTGTATCGTATTAACATCCCCATACAAAGCATGTGAAATAAATGACTTAGAGAGTGTACAAAGAAATTTCACATCGCATATAAGTTCGGTAAAACAGCTACACTATTGGGAGCGTTTAAGAGCACTGAAACTGTATTCGCTGGAACATAGAAGAGAACGTTGCCTAATAATATACACGTGGAAAATCGCAGAGGGTTTAGTACCAAACCTACATACTCTGATAGTCATGAAATTCAGTGATAGGAGACGCTGGGAATACGATATCCCCCGGATGAATAACAGGGGTGCTATGGGCTCTCTGCGAGAGGGCTGGTTATCACACAGAGGCCCACGTCTCTTCAACAAACTCCCACGGCGAGTAAGAGACATGAGTGACATCTCGTTAGACAACTTCAAGAGAGCCCTCGATGTCGAACTGCAAAAAGTGCCAGACGAGCCCATCTTCGCAAGGGAGCGAGCTGTCGCTTCAAACAGTCTGCTGCACCAAATCACCACACATAACGAGGGGCGTCGCGCTCCTCGGTGCCGCTAGAAGAGTGGCGAACACATCAAAAGTATCAAAAGTAAGTACAAGAGTCCGAAGTGGCTGGGGGAAGTTTAGAGAGCTGTTGCCACTCCTGACCATGAGAGGACTTCCACTTCAACTTAAAGGGAAGGTGTATACCTTGTGTGTTAGGAGTGCGATGACCTATGCCTCGGAGACGTGGTCGGTTAAAGCGAAGGATATCAATAGAATGGATCAGAATGAGAAGATGAGATCAGATGAGTTAACCACTGCATAATTCAATCATATGCATTCTATTTCTATGTATGAGATAATGGAGAAGAACAGAACTTATGTAGCCAACTGTACAAATATACACAAATCAATCTACACATACTGTGCATAGCAGCATATACAATGCATATCTATGCATATACGTTGCATAAATACATTCAAAATTGACCACTTGCGAGTTTCATGCTATAAGAAAGTAGACCGATATTTAACATAATTTTAATTACCAGTTAGAATATGGTTTTAATACACTTATAAATACACAAAAAGGCAGGGATCTTTACTTTGTGTTTGTAGACCTGGAGAAGGCCTTTGATAGGGTGCCTACAGATGTTGTGCAGTGGGCTATGAGGAAACTTGGTGTGGAAGAGTGGCTGGTGTGTGTGATAATGAAGATGTATGAGGATTCGCGAAGTGCGGTGAGGGTGAAGGGTGTACTGAGTGATGAGTTCGCAGTCCGTGTTGGAGTCCATCAGGGTTCAGTGTTAAGCCCCCTCCTCTTTATTTTGGTCTTGGAGGCACTGTCTAGAGTTTTTAGAGGCGGACTCCCGTTGGAACTGTTTTATGCAGACGATTTAGTCCTAATAGCTGACAGTATGCAGGATGCTGAGGCCAAATTCAGAGAGTGGAGAGAGGGCATGGCGAGCAAGGGTTTAAGAGTCAATATTAACAAAACTAAGGTTATGCATTGTAGATTGAGACGAGGCAATGTGGAAAAGAGCGGTGCATACCCATGTGCAGTGTGTGGAAAGGGAGTGGGCGTAAACTCAATTCAATGTAGCATCTGTCGATGTTGGGTACACCATGGGAGTAAGAACTGTAGTAGAATAAAGGGGCCCCTGCCGAAGGATAAGTCAGAAATAGAGAAATTTGAGTGCGTAGTGTGCAAAGGCGAGCTTGTGTTAAGTGATGATCCTGTGGCTGTGAATTTTGGAAATGAGTCTTTGGAGCTGGTGAGCAAGTTTTGTTACCTAGGAGATACCATCTCTGCCGGTGGTGGGTCCGAGGCTGCCACTGTTGCTAGAATTAGGTGTGGCTGGGGGAAGTTCAGAGAATTGATGCCAATCCTGATCATGAAAGGTGTATGCCTCATGTGTTAGAAGTGCAATGACGTATGCCTCAGAAACATGGGCCGTTAAAGTAGAGGATGTCAACAGAATGGAGCGTAATGAGATGAGAATGGTGAGATGGATGTGTGGGGCCAGGCTACAGGATAGAATAACGAATGTTGAGCTGAGGAGACGTTTAGGTATAAAGAGTATTAGCGAGGTGATGCGTACAAGTAGACTGGGATGGTATGGACATGTGGAGAGAATGGATGAACAAAATTGGGTGAAAAAATGCAGGTCTGTGATTGTGGAGGGAGCTGCACCAAGGGGTGGACCGAGGAAGACCTGGGATCGGACTATACGCGTCGATCTCAAAATCCAAGAACTTGACAAGTGAAGCAGCCCTTAACAGGGTTGCCTGGAACGCCGCCATTAGGACAAGAGACTGAAACTGCACTTATGTGTGGATCACTCAGTCTTAAAAAATGTTATGTATGTACAGTATGTATTTCAACATATAATTTATCCATCAGAAACCTACATTATTATTGCATTTCTGTTTAATAGGGATGTTTATGCTACAACTTCCTTATAGCCTGAAACTTGCAAGTGTTCATTTCATATGGTATTTAACTCAAGTAATTAAATTTAGTGTTCTCTTTTCAGCGAACCACACACTTTAGTTGTTGGGTAGAGGTAGCACCAACGAACTTGACAATAATCTTGACCCCTAAACTTCTCATAACTCAAAATGGACGAAAGCAATCGAGCTGGCATTTATATAATTTGAGAAGAGCCCACCAGGAAATAGGTGTGGAAATTTGCAGCCAATTTGCCCTAAGCCCTTTTGAGTTATGAGAAGTTAAGGGGTCAAAATTATTGTCAAGTTCGTTGGCGCTACCTACAGTATAGTCGGTTATTGGCACTTCATTAACTCTTTCAAAATTATGACACATTTTGACAGTTTACTCTGGCTATATTTAAACGATTATATACAGCTTAGGAAGAATGTGTGGCAATTAAAAGGGTAAATTCTATCTCAATTAACCCTCTGACTTCCATAAACCCTTCCTATTCTGAATAAAATTGTCTAATAATAGCCAGAAAACAAAATATATCTGCCATCGGATCTTCTAAGGGTTAATAAGTGTGATTTAACCCCTTCAGCACGATGACGTAATTCTCCTCTCATTCCGGTTACGATTAGGCGATTTCCTTTAGCTTATAATCGACCTCTAGGACTCAAATGGGTAAATACGATAACAGTAAGCACTCTAAATAACACACGTCCCTTTAAACTATAAAATTGTCTAACTTCAGCCAGAATGTAAGGTATAAAGGGGTTAAGATGAATTATATAGCTGGAGATAGTACTAGTACTGTATCTACATTTCTTGAGGGGAGGTATTTGTTTTTTCTAGACCTTCTCCCTCATGTTTAGTCCCATTAGTTTTGAGACTTTGAAACGTTCGCCCCAATAGTTTGACGATTATAAGTCCTTTCGGCCCATTTCTATGTAAATATTAAGACCTTTTGTTATTTTTTCTACTGAAATATGTGCAAAATTTATCTTGAAGTGGGATCCTGGGGATGTTTTTTGGATTTTCTTTAGAGCTAGGGAGGAAAATAAAATAATTATAAATTAATAAATAAGTAAAACCTTCCCGCCTTATAAATTATACTGTATATACTGTATATAGTATATACTGTATACAGTACTGTAGGCCTACAGGTATTTTTTTTTTTATTATATATATATATTTTTTTTTTTGGCACGTGAATGAAGGAGACAAAAGGCAAAGATGCCTGTAACAAGTTTCACCCCCATAAAGTTGAAAGAGTAATAGAGAGCCAAAATCAACGTACGTTAGATGTATTTTTATAGGTTTGAGTCCCGAAGGGAGGAAGGAAAACCTAATATTTAGTAGTGGCCCCTTCATCATTGACGATGCGCCTTAACGTAGGTAATGGCCAATCTTTGAACTCAAGCTTGTCTTTCAAACTTCCCGCCCGGGAGAGAACAAAATTCGATTGCCATACATCGTGAGCGAAACGCTCTTAAAAAAACACTCACAGACTCGTCCTTCTGATGTGGGTACCACTACTAGAAAAAAACTAGTAAAAAATAATAAAATAAAAAAATAAACTTTGATCTTAGCATTGTGCTTCTCATACGTCTGCTGTTTGTGTATGCTCCGCCTCACTCATCGAAGCGCTAGCTCGCCCTTAATTCTCCCGGGCCCACATTGAACGGACGTGTCTCTTGAAGCTCCTGTCCTGCCTTGTTCGCCACCTCCTCTCGTTTCTATTGGGTCTTTGCTTATCTTTACATGTTATGTGCTGAGGACAGGTAGCTTATCGACTTGTGTAGGATGTGAAGTGTTAAATGCGGGCCCTGGAGACTGTTTTTCAGGGTCTATCGTATACATGTTAGAAAAACAGACAACAATCCATAACAATCCTGTACCAGACGGCTGATGTTTTGAATTTTAATAGAACTCTTAGAAGTTTCCCGGCGGAAAAACCACGCGAAACAACTAGAGGCACGTTGTTAATAAGTCTCACTTTACAAATCCCGCCGGAAGGGCCAACCCTTCATTATGTGGCTTAAACAACTTGAAACTTATATGGCATGGTTATACCTGAATAGTAATCAATACATCAAAATTAAAATTATTATATGCCTATGGGTGCTGCCCTGCTCGATTGGTACCTACTGTCTCCCAAGTTGGCTTCATAAATAAACCTATGGTACTTTATAGAAGTGTAGGACTGACTAGTATTTTTTTTCTTCTTTTTTCACCTGGCTAATATGCACTGGCTCGCTTTGGGCTAAAAAACTCTATTTCAAGCTTGACAGAGGACAGCATTCGGATAATGTGATCTGCGGGAGTGTAATTTCTTACGAGCATATACAGTACAGGTACATGCTATTGAATACAAAACAAGCAACAGCTACATATTCCCTATTTATTAAGTAACAAGCAGCAGTTACTTGTTAGTTATTTAATAAGAAATCTGTAACAGTTACATAATTTTGAATACACAAGCAATGGTGAAGAAAAGCTATATAAAATATAATTGGTAAAAAGAAACTTGGAAGCCGTGCAGGGTTTACCAAAAGTATCTGTTTAATTCCCTGGCTTTATCAGCTAGGATGACTCAGTGGCAGCCAGGTAATTATCAAGCGATCCCACCACCTCCAACAGAGATGGCCGAGCTCCAACATCGGTACTCATCATCCTGTCACAAAGAGCTACTAGTTTATCATCAACCGAGTAAGCTCCAACTGAGGCTAAATACTCTAGGGCATATTTCATTATGTAGCCGAGAGAAAATGTATCACAGTGTGGCTGAGAGACTCCCCCACACCATATAGGCCATAGTCGTAGAATGGGAAGAGTTTGTGGTTATCAGCATTCTTGTTTTGGAAAGATGTTGGTGCCTGGCCCATAAGGCAGCTAATTCCCAGGTCGATGATATGCGCTTGGGGCTCAGTAATATCGATCATCACATTATCTTCCTTAAAATCATTATGGCTTACGCCTGCACCGTGGAGCTCATCTAGTGCTGTAGCAACAGCCTTGAAGATCTGTACCCACTGGCGATGAGACGCTAGACTCCCGTTGCTCATGAGATCATACAGTGAAGGGTGGGCGCAGTAGGTGGTTACCATGCCAGGCTTATCAGAAGCAATCAACAGCAGTTTTGGCACACCACCTGCACCATCAGCCTTTTCCACCATGCGGGCCTCATCCATAAAGTCCTCTGCCTGACAGGGGCCATTCTTACCAATCTTGAGACAAGCCACACCCCCATGGTACTCTACCAAGTACACCTTAGCATAGGCTCCCTCGCCAAGGTTTTGGGTTATCTTGGTGTTGGCCTTGATGTAATCGCTTGTAACGATTTTGTCGTGCCAGGTCATTTTTATATTATGACATAGACTACAGTAGATCTACTGTAGTCTATGATTATGGTTATATGATATGAATAAATAATCCACTCACCAATACTAATAATGATTGCAATACACAATCTGCTAACCAATATTACTAATATTAGAGGAAGTAAGTTGGAATATAGAAAAAAAAAAAAAAAAAAAAAAAAAAACGTTATGTATTAACTTATTATGGACCAAAATACCAAGAAGCAGCTATGTAGATAATTTAGGGAATTCAAAGCATCAGGTCGCCCGATGTGGACTCAGTCTTAGGCAGCAAGTCAATATATACTACTCACTTAAGATCCACACCAGACATGTCAAAACTATTTTGCAGAATCTCTCAGTAGATAAGGCTCCTGGTCCAGATGAAATTCCTCCAATAGTACTTAAGAATTGCTCCTTGGTGCTCGCTCCTGTATTGGCAAAATTTTTCCGTCTGTGTACTCATACCTCATGCTTCCCAGTACCCTGGAAAGAAGCAAACATCCATCCAGTTCCTAAAAAAGGTGCCTCTTCAGATCCATCAAACTACAGACCAATAGCTATAACTTCCACTCTTGGCAAAGTTTTTGAAATTATATTAAATAATCACATAATTAAGCATCTTGAGAATAATAAATTAATCAGTGATAGGCAATATGGTTTTAGACGATGTCGATCAACTGCAGACATTCTTTGCCTTCTTACGCATCAAATCAACCAAGCTACAGACCAACATGGTGAAACACATACAATAGCACTGGATATATCAAAGGCATTTGATAGAGTCTGGCATCAATCCTTATTGTCGAAGATGTCACACTACGGCCTTGCATCATTAGTTCCACTAATTTCTTCTTATCTTCATAACAGAAAAATACGTGTAATGGTAGATGGCCTTTATTCTCAATTTCACTCAATAAATGCTGGTGTTCCCCAGGGATCAGTTTTGGCCCCAACTCTGTTCCTCATTCATATCAATGATCTCATATCTACCACTCATAATCCAATACATTCCTACGCAGATGACTCAACACTCCACAGTTCCTTCACATTTACCAATTCTTTCACCCAACCCGATCTTATAAATTCAAAAATAAACACTGCAATTTCTCTGAACCAGGACCTTTCTAGAATTAATGAATGGGGACAAGAGAATCTAGTTTCCTTTAATGCACAGAAAACCAAGTACATTCAATTTTCTAACCGACAGAATCTCACTGACTCCCATATATTTTTTAATGATGTAAATATTCCCACTTCCCCTAGTATTGACATTCTCGGTGTAACATTAACTACTAACTTGAGCTGGACACATTATGTTAGAAGCATTGCTAAGAATGCCTCTAAAAAACTGGGACTCCTGTACAGAGTTCGAGAATTCTTCACTGACGAGCAGTTGGCCGTAATATATAAAAGTCATGTGCGCTCTCAGATGGATTACTGTTCACCTCTGTGGGGTGGAAGTGGAGTGGTTGCATTGAGGCAGTTGGACAAAATTCAAAATAAAGCTATTAGATTAATCAATAACCCTGCAATCACACAGGACCTTCCTACATTAGCCATACGAAGAAACGTTGCATCCCTTGCATTATTCTACAGATATTTTCACAGCAATTGTTCCGAGGAACTTGCTTCAATTGTGCCGCCTCTCCACATCTTTCCCCGTAGAACTAGGGCAGCTGAGAGCGTCCATGAATTTACACTTTCTCCTCCACAATGCAGAACTTCTGCTTATCAGAATTAATTTATCCCCAGAGCTACTACTCTTTGGAATTCACTTCCCTCGAATTGCTTTCCACAAACTTACAATCTACAAATGTTTAAATCCAATTGTTACAAACATTTTATGAATGGAGGATGCCTTTAGGCACATGGACCTTTTTGTTTTATCTGTGTTTTTCCTTCCTCCGTTCATTGTCTCTTAAAAAAAAAAAAAAAACAGTATGAAGACTTGCTGCCTAAGACTGAGTCCACATCGGGCGACCTGATGCTTTGAATTTCCTAAATTATCTACATAGCTGCTTCTTGGCATTTTGGTCCACAATAGCCTAAGTTAATACATAACGTTTTTTTTTTTTTTTTTTTTTTTTTTTTTTTTCTATATTCCAACTTACTTCCTCTCGGGCATAGGCTGAGAGCCTTAACATTCACCGCTTTACAATGAACAGTGAAGCCCGTGAGGTCTTGTTCCAGTCTAGGGAGTGAGACATGTGAAGCACGTTGCCTTCACATGAGGCACGGTGCTCACTCATGGCCCGAAACGACCCCATCTCTGAAGCCACCTCGTTCCCATGCTTCACTGTCTCACCAAGCCGTGGTGGTCAAGTGGTGAGCACGCTCGCGTGTGAATCTGAAAGACCCGGGATCGAATCCCTGCCACGGCGGACATTTAGTGGGTGCGGTAGTACGTCCTAGCATGTTTCACATGCTTGCACCCAGTCAGGGGACATCCTGACGACGTATACAGACAAAACACACATAACAAAGCCACTCCAACACCTTCCTCTCTCTCCAACACCCCTTCTCCCCTCTCAACACTCTTCTCTGAGCTATTGCCGATAAAAATGGCATGTTCAGTCCTGTAAAGAATCGTAAGATTCAGAGTCGTAAAGATTCCAGGACGAGCTCATTAGCGGCGGATCCCCAGATCGACCGTGGTGATTGTCACCTAAACATCTACAAAACTAAACTAAAACTAAACTAACCCCCTACACTCGGACTCTCACACTTACACACACAACGTACGCCACCTGTTGAGCAGATAACTCACCAGGCATTGCACCCCTATAGCATATTTTGAATATGGGAATATTCATACAGTGCTATTTAATCAGGGAACAATGAGGGTATTTTATTGACGTTTCGGTGGGCTTGTGGTAATGCACTGATACTAGGTACAGCACAAATTCCATCCCAATAATATCTTCCCATTGATACATCGGGATTTGAACCCGGGACCTTTGGATTACCAGGCCAGAGGCAAGACCACTCTACCACACCTCCCCTGTTTATTGTATCTAGCTCGTTTTACTTCCATTTACTTCAAATAATCTATAAAATGTGAAGGACAATTATTTAATATAATATTGTTACCCATTCAAAATATTCGTTTTCTGAAATAAACGTTAAAGAAAATTGTTTTTTAACCGGCAACTAAATTCAAAAATACGATCTGCGTATAATATTATGTGATTGACTACTTGCGAGTTTCGGGCTATAACGAAGTTGCATCTGTAGCTATCAACATTTAACAGTTATACTAACTAAATTATATTTGTAATGTATAATTAAATACATAAAATTTAATTCAGCAAAGAAATAGGCCTAGGACGAAAAGTCTTGAAATCGTCAAAGTAATAGGGTGTACGTCTTAGAATATCATAGTTCTATCTATCTATCTATTGCCGGACGCCGTGACCCCTGAAGGGGTGGTCACGAACGAATTGCCCCCATGCACCTCTGTCCACTTCCCAGTCAATTGACTCCTTCCTCCCATTCAGCACCGCTTTCACGCATATACTTGTTAACTCCATCCTTCCACTTCTCTCTCGGTTTAGTATCCCTCTTTGTCCTTCCACTTTACTCTCGTACACTCTCTTAGTCATTCTCTCGCTTCCCATACGTTCCACATGGCCGAACCATCTCAAGGTGTAACTTAGATGTTCCTTTTCACACTTTCCAACACATCTACATCCACACCACACCGCTCTCGTACTTCCTCATTTGTCTGTCTATCCCTCCATGTAACTCCGCACTCACTTCTCAAGTAACTAATATCCACCCCCCTCACTCTTGGTTTGTGTCTCTCCAACAACATCCATGCTTCACTCCCGTAGTTAATGGAGCTAAACGCGAGGGAGAAGGGGTTCCCCCCCAACAAAAATACCCCCACTTAGCATGACCTATTCGGAAAGAAAACACCTATAGTCTATGTTATTCCCAACTGACGGTAAATTGCCATGCTACAATCTTGTTTTACTGGCCTACTTCGAAGACTTGTTAGCGAAATTTGTTGTTAATTATGAAAATTTAGCATTAATATGACGCAGATACATCGCAATTCCATGTATTTCCATTAAGAATCGGTAAATCAGCTGCCAAAACATTGCAAAAAAAAAAAACGATGTAACACGGCCTCTGAAACCCATAGTATGTAGCTTAAGAAGGATCTGGTAGTAGTTTAAAGGGTTGGTTGAGATAGTTCGAAGCCTTTTCATTGCTAAGGGTCCTTCCTATTAAGCATAAAATCGTCTAATAGTTACCAGAATATGATGAAAAGGACGTCCCTGGTACTGAACGGGTTATGCACGTTTTAACAGCTTATTCTTGCTATCATTAGACGATTTGTTTACCTTATGAAGGATATGGGTGAATCTATAGGTTAAAATACTATCTAAATTAAACCTCTGACTTCCATACACCCTTCCTAATCTGAATAATATTGTCTAATAATGGCCAGACCCCCGAAAATATGCGTCATCGTATCTTGAAAGGGTTAATATGCTATGAATTCCCTGTGGTCCTCGGTGGTGTTGTCCGCCTGTTTATCAATTAATGGATCACTGGCGAGTTTCAGGCTATAAGGAAGTTGGAGCTGTAGACATCGATGTTTAGCAGAATTAGCAGCTAAAATACGGTCATAGTAAATATATATATACATAAAACCAAATTGAACAAACTTTCTATACAACAAAAATATACATATTTCTGCATTTCTGTTTAATATCGATGCTTACAACTCCAACTTCCTTATAGCCTGAAACTCGCAAGCCGTCAATTAAAACTTAAAAGCCAGTATTACCTCTCTCTCTCTCTCTCTCTCTCTCTCTCTCTCTCTCTCTCTCTCTCTCTCTCTCTCTCTCTCTCATTTTACATTATTCATAGTTTTCAGTTGTTGTTTTCTCTTAGGTGTATTGACGTTAATATGTTATATGATTTGCAATGTCCGTTTTCACGACGTTCCTTAATTCCGTGTGTATATATTTCGAGACTTGTGTTGCTTATTTGTATTGTGTATTGTTAACTATTTTCATTATGTTTAATTTGTATTCATTGTATTTATCTACGACGTCCTTTCAATTTCTTTATAATATTTATTTATCTTTAGCCTACAGTAGATTATATGGCAATTGTATGGTGTAGTAATGCTGGAGACTAATAGATGTCATTATTATGTCCACAGATTGCGTTGATGAAGGACAACTCTTCCAACACCAAGAATGTCAACTTTATTGTTTGGATGAATTCGCAAGTCGTCTTCTAGCTGCCTCCAAACGAGTTTCGGAATGTCATGAAGTACAAGCTTTAATCATATGGCAGAAATACAAGCAATAATACGGTTTGAGTACACACAATTAATTCAGAAGCAAAATACTTTTCATTCATCATAAACTCATATATTTATTTGTATTTCCTTTAAATATTTGTATGCTTAAGGGGAGGTTTTTAGTGTGTTTCCTAGACTTCCATCAAGCTTGAAATTACACCCCCATAGCCCAATTTCAAGATAAATTTGTACATTTTTCGGTAGAAACTGTCCCGGCCGAAGGCCGGTTCCTCTTAAATTACAGGCTCGCTTTCGCTCGCCAGGTAAAAATCGACACCTAAATGGGACGAAAGGTCTTAAAAGTTACATAAATGGGGTGAAAGTTCTTAAAATCGCCAAACTAATGGGGCGAACGTCTTAAAATATCAAAAGCAATGGGGCTAAACATGAGGCAGAAAGGGGTAAAGAAAAAAATCCCTCGAGTGGAATTCTCCCCTTAAGATCACGACTGGGATTATAACTTGTGTGGACAACGATACGTCTAAATGTAAATACTAGGCAAAGAAATAATGGGAAGCTTAGATTCACTTGGGGGTAGCTCTGATTTGTGTCCTAAAGTGTACATTCGGGGTCATGAACGCCTCCTAATGATAACAAGCAAATTGGTGAACGATAACTAGTGACTCCCAATAGTTTAATGTGTGTGGCTCCAACGGTGTATCAAAATAGTTCACCCGTGTGTCATTACTTTGTCTTCATTTATTGTCCAGAAATCCCAAGATATTTTGATATGATGTAGAAGGATATCGCTTAGGGGTATCCAAATATGGAAAATAATCTGTCATTGAATTGGAGTTCTAGACAGATTTTAGTCCTTCGGTGAATAAATGGATGACGGATTTATGGGGAGATTTCCACTTGAGGGATTTTTTTCTGGACCCCTATCTCCTTGATGATTTTTCCATTTTTTTTTTTTTTTTTAAGATTTTAAAACGTCACCCTATTAGTTTAACGATTTTAAGAACTTTCGCCCATTTCTGTCAATTCTAAGATCTTACGTGCAATTTAGGTGTCGATTTTTCCAGGCCAGCGATAGCGAGCCTGTAATATAGAGGAACCGGCCTTCGGCTGGGATATTTTTCTACCGAAAAATGTACAAATTTATCTCGAAAGCTTGATCGAAGTCTAGGGAATAAACTAAAAATCTCTCCTTAATGTGCATTTCTAAGGTGACTAAAATGTTCTAATAATAGCCAAAATAAAATTGTCTTGTTATTTTACAAAATTAGGTACAGTCCATTTTTATCAACGTTTTCGGCGAAAAATTGGTTTTGACTGTACAGCCATGAGACATTTGCACATCCATTTTTTGTGTAATCCATTTGAATCTGTATCGAACCCAAGATAGACAATCCAATCTTCTGCATGCACCCTTGTCAGCCGGCGCCCCTCCTCCCACCCAATACCATTATCACTCGCATACGTCTCAAATATGGGTACACTCGGATACCATAGTCTCAAGCCCACCCCACTCTAGCAAAAGGTGAGGCCGGGACCCTTTCTGGATGGCGGCCCACAGTGATGGCGAGGGGTGGGGTTTGAGAGAGAGGGCAACACACAAATGAGCACAGTGTGAAGCATTTGAAGGCTTCGAATCCTGTCCCAAATGCTTCACGCTGTGTTCGTGTGTGCGTTTCTCTCTCTCCCAAACCCCAGCCGTAACTATCACTGTGGGCCACCGTCCAGAAAGGGTCCTGGCCTCACCTCGTGCCAGAGTGGGTTGGGCTAGAGACTATGGTATCCGAGTGTACATAAGAAAAGAAAACGGAAACCTGCAGAAAGCCGATTGGCCCATACAAGGCAGATTCCTTTGACACCCAACCCATTTAATATATGCTTCTATAACGTGTACCAAAACTATTGTAGATATTATGAAAATAAAAAGTGACAATTGTATCTTTTTTATCATTGAACCCATTATATGTTTGGTTATAAGCATTAACCCCTTAAGGATTATGATGCGTTTTGATAGTAGGCCTATAATCTGGCTATTATTAAACGATTTTATTTAGATTAAGAAGGGTGTATGTAAGTCAGATGGTTGATTAAAATAGTCTCTACCCTTTTAATTTCCACAGACCCTTCCGAAGCTAGATAATATCGTCTAATGATAGCCAGAATAAACTCAAATAAACTTTATCTGTCATGAATAAAAACAAATAAATAGGATAAGACAAAAATGACAAATACGATAAATATTTATTTATTTATAAAATATATATATATATATATCTATCTATCTATCTATCTATATGCTCAGGCCCAATCCCCATTTTGGGGGTAGCCGACTCAAGACAGAGCAAGAACAGGGAAAACACAAAAACAACATAAAACAAAAAATAAACACAGATAAAAAACACAAACTCACACACATCCAGGTCACCCAGGAGAAGACCTAAAATAAATAGATAGATACATAGATAGCCAGATAGATAGATAGATAGACAGACGGATATATATATAGATAGAGAGAGAGGGGGTGTGGTGGAGGTAGGGGGTAGGCTTGTCAGTTTTGGCGAGGTGAGGCAGCTGAGAGACACACAGATCACCACACTACTCTTGTATCACACATTGTAGCGCAAAAGATAGCCATTATTAAGTAACTAGGCACTATACTAATACGTATGATTCTAATAAAGTATAGTCAGATAAAATAAACACGTGCATAATAAGCTATACTTATGATTCAAGTATAGTATGTGTTCTTCCATGCAAAAAAAAAAAAAAAGGATCAAACTTTTGAGGCCAACTGTATTTATTAATTCAAGCCAAGCTACTGTATACTAAACCATAATAATGATTAAAGTGTAGTAGGCCTATTGGTCCGTTCGTTAAAAAAAAAAAAAAACGGGAACAAACTTTTGGAGCCAACTGTATCTGCAAATTTCTCGGCCAGGAGTCGTGGAAATCGACGAGAAAATTCAGCGAATTTACCCTGGGGGCATTTGGGAAAAGTGGGGGTGCCGTTGTAAAGGCTTATCCCTCAATACTTCATCTGACGTCGCACTACCAAAAATCGTTGAATTATCGCATATACAGGCATTCAATCAACATTTCATCTATGTAGTTGAATTCAGCGCACAAAACTACATAACCTACGTATCTTAATTTTCATCATAAACCGTTATTTAAGCATATAATAATGATTTTCGTGACCAGGTTTAGAGATGTGGCAATCCTAAAAGGTTGCCAAGTATGCAGTTGTGATTTCGTGAGTACTTTAAACTTCCTTGGCCATTTGATTTCCAGCCACCGACCTGACAACAAGTAAGTCCAATATTCCCCCTTGTATTCTCCATTTTTAGCCATCTGTTTAGATTTTAATTTAGTGACTTGCCCTAATTTCCGCTCTCCGTGACTTTGCGCCAGGTGCCTGATCATTGGTTTCCTAATGTTTCGTACGTTTTCAGTAGATTTAAGAGAAATTTATGCTGAAAGCCGGTGAGTTAACCAGGCGGGTTGAGCAAACAATATGGCGACCGAGTGAAACTTAGGAAGCCGGCAGGTTGTCCCTTCCGGGGGCAATTATCGTCTGAATAATGCATTAATCCTATTATACATCCTTTAATAACCGTTTTAAGGGTAAATAAACTCCTAATAATTACGTATATTTATTAAATTTGGTCAGGTTACATATACTTAGCAGCAAATAAGACGATCGTTCGAGACATACGCCTATGAATGTTCCTCCCTATTTAACTTTATTTATACTGTACAAATAAGCTTCTTCATGGTTTTATCCACAGTATTTAGGAATATATACGAAATAGTGAGTTAGGAATCTGCTTAATCCACTTACCCATATGCGATCATTAATAACTTTACATTAATCAGTCCACACATGCTTTATCGAATCACTTAATAGGTTAAAAGTTAAAATTATAGATTAAGTGTTGGTATAGTTCAGTGAAATGCTAGATAATCAACAAACAAGGCAGTTATTTGGGGCTGGTAACATGTCGGCCAACCTCCGCCATTTTGGTAACCAGTAGGGTGGTGATCCTCTCTTTACACTCCAATATGTCCATAGATTCCACACCCATAACAAACATTCGGTAATACTGGTATAGGATATATAGTTTACTCCGTGGATATAAATTTACACAAATTAAATATCGCTCCGTTGTTTGATAATTGACAACAAAATGGCGGCCAAGGAAAATGATGGCCGTTCTCTCACAGCGCCTCCATTAACCACATGGCAGGTTATATTATTGCAAGGTAAGGCCAGTTTAATTTTGCACCTGGCGGAAAATTAAATTCCTGTGCCGCTAAATTACCAATGCTTAGCGCTTTAGTTGTGGATTTGCATACTATTAATACCTAGTTATCATAATTAACCCCTGCTGTACCGGCGGCCTCTTATAATTTTATCCAAGCTATATTTAGACGAATCTGTGCAGTTTAAGGAGGATCTGGGGCAGTACAAAGGGTTAAGTGAGATAGTTCAAAGCCTATTAATTGATGGAGGCCCTTTTTTAAGCTTAATAAAATCTTCTAGTAGTAGCCATAAAAATCTAAAATGACGGCACTGGTAATGAAGGGGTTAACATATTTTGCTACATCTTAATTGTCGAGTAGTGAACACTGGAGCATGACAATTTACCGCTGGCCGAAATATAACAGACTATGGATTACTTCTTCATAGTGCATTTAGCTCTTCCAATCAATTAATTTAGTTTGGATTACTTCTTCATGGTGCATTTAGCTCTTCAAATCTATCTACTTTGTTGAATGTTGCTAATGTTAAACAATTTCTGACTTTAAAGTTGGTTATCGATAATTAATGCCATTTTGAAAGTACTCAATGCTTCTGGATCATAATAATGTTAAGGTTTTTATCATTAACATGCTTAGCTACCAAATCTTCGTAATAGCTGAATAATCAAGATAGCTACGGTCGCGCTAATAAGTAATGTCTCGGCTGTCATTTAGTTTGGCTCGCTCTGTGCTGTATTAATGTCTGCCAGATGTTGAATTGGGTGGGTAAGTGTAGGAACATGTTTGTATATTTCACTCGATATGAAGAAATGAAGCTTAGATATTGCTGATACCAATTATTGATCAAAACCTACTTGGTGCCGACACATCACTTATTAGCGCCACTGTACATGCAATCGTCTAATGATAGCCAGAATTATATTTTTAACACCAACCAACTTATGAATTTAAAGAAAGTATACAAAGGAATAATTAAAGTGAGAGAATATACCTTTTTGGAAGCACATTAGGGTAAGATCCTGTGTAGTGGGTAGAACTGTTTTTCAGATGCCTATTTACTAAGAAACATTGAACAATATCTTTAACCCAACCTAACCTAGTATATTAGTGGACTATTTATGAATGTAAAACTTTACCAAAATATATTGTAACATTACCAAATTATTGAGGTATAAATAAATGTCCACCCGCTACACAGGATTATACCCACATTAGTATTGATAAACCCATCTAAAGATAGAAAGGTATATCTAATAAACCAGGCAAGATCTATCAATTGTTTTTTCCACCAACCAACTTCACTTCTACACTCAATTAATGAAATCAACAACTACATGTGGCACTCAGGACTCGACCTAGGATACTCACATCGAAATTCCGCGCACTATGCATTACGCACTGGGAAAAAGACAGTTTCTAAATATACACGCATAATAATAATGCTAACACAAACAAATTATGGTAAAAATTGAAGACTAAGTTATTTTTGTCGTTTTGTTAGGTTAGGTAAAAAGGCTGTCCGGGGTCTCTTCAATTTTTACCCAAATTATATACAGTATACTTGGCTGATTGAGATGTATTTTAACAATGTATTTTTTTCTTTTACAGATGTCTAACGATGATGGAAACCCCAACCAGACCACTCAACCAGTCTACCACCACCACCACCACCACGGCAACGCCAATAGTATCCTTAATCCTAACCATCCTTTCCCACCGCTTCCATCACTGTGTTCTCTGTAAAGGGAAGTTTTATTTTGATTTTGTATATATATATATATGTTCGTCCCAAGACCTTCAGTCAAGCTTAAATAAAATACCTCGAAGACCCCCCTTCGAGATAATTTTGTACATTTTTCGATAGAAAAATGTACCAGCCGAAATAATAATAATAATAATAATAAAAATAATTATAATAATAAGGCAAGTTTCTCATTAATTTCAGGCTCGCTAGCGCTCGCCAGGAAAAAAGTAGACCGCTATATGACACAGGTCTTTAGTGCCAAACTAGGTGAACGTCTTAGTCTCAAAATAACCTGGGCTAAACATGAGGGAGAAAGGGGCCGGACCAAACTTCCCTTTAATCCTAACCATCCTCCCCCCTCCCCCCCCGCCCCCCCACCCCCTCCTTCCATTGTCCTTGTCACCACCTAAACCACCTCCCTTCTACTAACGTGTATAGACATTACGTTAGATAGGCGACAAATTTAAGGTAAGATTCTATTTTAATACATTTCAGTGTAAATGATATACTTCTTGTTTTGCAATTTTTATATATAAATAAATCTGGTATATATATCTTTTTTACATTTGCTATAACTATAATATTTCCAATAACTTAACATCATTTTTGTTTAATGAAATATAATATAATTAATCTATGCACTAATCTTTTTCTCCTATCGTCGTTGGCTTCGAATTAGACCAGGTTTCTGGTAGGGATGCTGGGATGGGGGGGGGGGGGGGGGGGGGGTGTAGCTCTAGTTAGTTCAAGGGGTAGGGATAGGTAGGAGTCTGTTCTAGGTTAGTATTGGTTAGGTGTTGCTCTATTCGGTTCCCTGAGGAGGTTGGTTAGCAGTCTGTTAAGAGGCTTGGGTAGAAGCTTAGTTAGTTAGTTAGTTATTTAGTTTGGTGTTTGGTTTTTCTGTTGGTTGAAATCCGGCCGGTAGAATTTTGGTCGTCTGTTCGTTGGTTGTGAAGGTTGCAGGTTTTCAGATGATGTGGCGGCTTGCAGACCCGATGTGGCAGCTTGCAGACCCGATGTGGCAGCTTGCAGACCTGCTGTGGCCGATTTGCAGACCCGATGTTGTGGCTGGCAGAACGGCGATCCTGTAATAATTAAATATTTTATCAACAGGAATGAGCTGGATGGCCCGACGGAGGAACAATGGTGAAATAAGGTATGCCAGAGACTAATGTGACTTTAAATCTTCCCAACAGGTTAGAGATGGAAGGACCGTCGCGATCTTGCCCGACTCAAGGAATCACGACCACCTTGACTATGGTTGAGATATAATGTTTTTTTGTTGTTGCAAAAACATATGAATTGATAAATTTTGAAAATCTGCATTATACAAATATTGGCCTAATTGACCACCTGTGAGTTTCAGGCTATAAGGAAGTTTGGGCCGTATACAAAGTTATTAAACAGAAATGCAGTAATGTAATGTAGGTTTTTGATGGATAGAAAGTACGGTGAATTTGGTTTTATGTGTTTATACTGCATATGCAATACAACTCTAATTTTAGCTCGTAATTCTGCTAAATGTCGATATAAAAAACTAACTTCCTTATAGCTTGAACGTAAGTGGTCAATTCCTTAAGCTATAATATTAATATTGGATTTTCTAACAGATGTGAGGGAGAGAGGAGTTGAGGCTCGGCGGAGGGAAGACACTGCATGAAGACCAACTTGCGAAACACAAACGGAGCCTTAACCATCTTCACCAACAAACTAGGGTAAGAACACATGATTTTTTTTTTTTTTTGGCCTATACATTCATTAATTCATAAATTCTTAGTTTCCTCGCTAGACATCCATCAAATTTAGAAAAACATCCCCTAGACCCCCCTCAAGATAAATTTGTAAATTTGTCGGTAGAAAATTTTCCGCCCGAAGGCCGATAACTCTTTCAGTTACAGGTTCGATATCGCTCGCCAGAAAAAAATAGACACCTAAATGGCACGATAGGTCTTAAAATGTATAACGAAATGGGACGAAAGGTCTTAAAATCGCCAAACAAATGGGCCGAACGTCTACAAATCTCAAAACTAATAGGACTAAACACTAGGGAGAAAGGGGATCAGAAACACGAGCATCTCCCCTTAATAGGGTTAATGGGTAAGGGTTTATTCATTGGTATATATAGATATAATTATTTGTAAATTTGTTTCCTCCCTAGACTTCAATCAAGCTAAAAAACCATCCCCAGGATCCTTCTTAGACAAATTTGTAAATTTTTCGGTATAAAATTGTCCAGGCCGAAGGCCGGTTCCCCCTACATCACAGGCTTGGTATCACTCACTAGGAAAATTAGTCAACTAAATAGCACGAAAGGCCTTGATAATGACACAAATAGGTTGAAAGGTCCTAAAATCGCCAAAGTAATGGGCTGAACGTCTTATAATCGGCAAAGTAATGGGCTAAACATGAAGGGGGACCAGAAAAATTACCCACTCTCCTTAACAATATTAGAAGTTTAGGTTACCATGTGTATAGTTGTCTCTAAGTTCCCTTAGCCTATCCCATATACTGTATTCATTATATTATGAGCATCTATTTTTTAAGTTGTGTATTTAGGGTTTGGTTCTCTTTAACAAATTCTGGTGTTCCGTATACTGTATTAATACTAAAACATAGGGTTAATTACAAATACCTTATTTGCATTCAGAAATAGTAATCAATCTCATAATTACCTCTCCAAAATTAGTTTAATGCCCACAGTTCACAGGCTGAAGGCTTGACCCCCAAGTCAGCCTGTGTAAGAGATAGTGTTTTTCTTCACTTATACCATCTTATTACAAATGGAAATACTAAGACTCGCTGAAAAAATCAGCTCTCTATGTGCGCGAGCGCGAGTGCAGAATTTCATTGAAATATTTGTAAAATCATCTCGCTCAAAATTGTTCAAATTTCCCGCAACTTTTGCATGGCGTACTCTACCTGCATCCCCTGCCAGAAAATTAACCAAAGTTACCATATTGCATAGTAGAAGGCACTGAAAAAACTATATAAATGTTTTTTTAGCAAACATTTCAACCTAAACAATGTCGCATCTTGACAAATATGTGAGATAATGCCATTATCTCTGCATTTTCCAGTAGCTATATAGTCCTATATGTAGTGCGTGAAAGGGGAATGAATTTGAGCAATAAACACAAAAGTAGATGATCTCGTAAGTGCCAAAATATCATCTCTGGCAACTAAAATCAAAGATTTTCACTACTGAAAATAAATTTTGGGGCAGAAAAAACAGTTTGTCCTCCTAAGCTTCCATTTTCTCTCATAGCTCGCACATAGAAGATCGAGAGTAATGGCTAACTAAACAAAATTTTCGTCAGGGGCAGACATTTCACAATTTATGAGACCATTTTCTGCCAAAATCCATGATTTTGGGGCCCCCCCAAGGGGGCCCTAGGGATGTCATATGGGCGTTTATGCCCTCATATGATCATTTCTATTGCTTACAGCAGCCCTTTAGACTACAGACACATTTTATTTTTTTTTGGATGGCTGAAAGAAATTTTTTAAGTTTTTGGTGGGTCGAGATCGAACCCCCGGCCCCGGAGGTTATGGATGCGATATGTTTTTTTGTTTCTTCCTATGCTATTCTCCTACGTTGAAAGGAGCATTATAGAACAAGAACACAATAATTAGACATTTTGATATCTGGGCTCTGGGAGCCTTAAGCCTCCCCTTATAGACAACTGCAGAGGTTGAAGTAAGTTTCTAAACGCCCCTAATGGTCACAAAGGTATTTAAGTATCCCAGAAAGGGCGCAAATCGCGTCCTGTGTGTGAAGATTTAATAATAATATTTTGGAATTTAGTCAGTGGATGGGTTATTTTTAATAGAAATTAGAATTGTTGAACTTCTATAGGTAGGACACAACTTATGATCTGCCTTAAATCGCTTCAAACTCAGTGTGTCCAGGCATTTTGGCTCGAACGTCCCTTGATTTTGGCCCTGTCACTCTTTCAACTCTGGGGGAGGCACTCGATACAGGCAGTTCTGCCTTTTGTCTCACTCACTCGCATAGAAAAAAAATCAGGAAGGGTCAATAACAGTACCTGCCACTGCATTACAATCTCTCCCTTGCTTTAACAAATTGAGAAGTATATATTCATAAACTAAACTGCAGATAATTTCAATCAAAAAGGTTCTAAAATTGATAACCCTTATAACTGCAGGCTTATGTATAGTTACCTGAACCTTGGACAATACGGTAGAGGACTGACTAGCTGCTCAACATCACGGGTTAAGGGGAGGTTTTTAGTTTGCTCCCTAGACTTCCATCAAGACCCCCCTTAGAGATAAATGTGTACATTTTTCGGTAGAAAAATATCCCGGTCGAAGGCAGTTTCTTCCAAAATGACAGGCTCGCTATCGTTCGCCAGGAAAAATTAGATACTTGAATGGCATGACAGGCCTTAATATTGACACATTCGGGCAAAAGGTCTTGAAATCTTCATAAAATCTCAAACAGAGCTAAAAAATAATGCAGTGGCGGCTTTAATTATTAATGTTGTACAAATAAATGACTAACCTGACCTAATGTTTCAGATGTGTGGTAGACGTCCAACCGGGGGGGGGACAACAGACGGATGGTGGGACTCGTGGACAAACGCCTCTCCATCACAGCTCTGAAACAGCCATCATAATTATCGGGTGTGTCACTAAATTTGTTTAATACAATCTGGTATGAAAGTCTATGCAATGTGATATTTTGAAGTTTGTCAGTTTTAATGAACCGGATCTTAAGAGGAGACTAGCAGTTTGTTTGGTCATTCATTTCTTTATTTCTTAGTTTCCTAACTAGACTTCCATCAAGCTTAAAAACAAAACCCTAGACCCCCTTTCAAGATAAATTTGTACATTTTTTGATAGAAAAATGTCCCGGCCCTCCTCATAAAATTTCAGGCTCGCTATCGCTCGCCAGGAAACTATCGAAACCTAAATGGCACGAAAGTTAATAAAATTTTACAAAGAAATGGGGCAAAAGGTGTTAAAATCGCCAAACTAATGGGCCGAACGTCTTTTAATCTCAAAACAAATGGGGCTTAACAAGAGGAAGAAAGGGGACCAGAGAAACGACTAGTCTCCCCTTAAATTTGACCAATAGGCTAGCTATGGATACTAAATTAATGTTTGGTGCCCTTTTGGCCTGAAGAATAATTGTCCTGGAGTACACACAGGCGGCTGACTTGCACTTTTATTAACGTAGGCATATATAACTCCCAGATCTTAATTTTGTGCCTTAACCCCTAAAGTAAGACTAATTTTGCTGAGTACATTTTAAAATATTAATCTTGTGAGTGGTCGACGATATCCGATAATCCTAAAATTTAAGTTAGTCATGTTCACTATCATAATTCTCAAAATGGGATTTGGTGACTTTCAATTCAGTTTAATGTGATATCGAAGTTAGTTTGTATAACTTTAATTTGTCAAAACTCCTGCGTTAAACTATTATAAGACTATAATCATTATATACTAACCTACATTGACCAAAAAACCTGAATGACAAATTGGCTGAAGTGGACCAGTTTAGTAATGCATAATAAACTTCAAAATATTCCATAGACTATCATAAGTGGTGGACAGGGTATAGGCAGCAGCTTAATCTAACCAATTTAAAGTATTTCGTACATATGGCAACACTGATGATAATTAAGTTATCCCGAAACATCCTTTCCACACTGAGATCTGTGGAAATTGGTGAACGGTGAAAACAGGCTGAATTAACTAAACTCGGTGTGGGTGTCCTAGGTTCGAGTCCTTGGAGTGTCACCTGTATTTGTTGATTTCATTAATTGAGTTTAGAGGTAAAGTTGGTTGGTGGAAAAACATAATAATTGATAGATCTTACCTTGTTTATTAGATATACCTTTCTATCTTTAGATGGGTTTATCAATACTAATATGCTTCCAAAAAGGTATATTCTCAGTTAATTATTCCTTTGCATAAGTTCTTTATATTCATAAGTTGTATTAAGTGTTGCCAAATGTACGAATATCCCCTTAAGTTGGATATAGAAAAGATGCTGCCAGTTAGTCGAAATAAATATAGTTCGCCCAAAATACTCTGTGTAAATTTAAGTTATCATACAGTTTCTCTTGACAGTCCTTATGTGCTTCCAATAGCCTGCGACTAGTAATATTGGTTTAAGGGAGCACACCTCTTTATCTTTCTCTCCCTCTCTTTGGCGTGTATCCATTCGGCCCCATTCAGCCTACTGTTTTAAGACATTTACCCCCATCCAGGTGTCAATATCTAACTGGCGAGCGGTAGCGAGCCAGCATATATATATCTTTGTTTTGACAGCAAGCTAAATTTGTACATTTTTCGATAGAAAAATTTCTCCGGCAAAGCCGGATTTTTCCATACAATGTTGGCTCGCTATCGCTCGCCAGGAAGAAATAGACACTTGGATGTGGATAAACGTCTTAAAACAGTTGGCTGAATGGGGCCGAATGGATACAAGCCAGGGAAAGCGAGAGAAAGTGAGAAAGATAAAAAAAAAGCTGGTGCCTCCCTTAGTCATATCAGTGTCGGCGAACTATTTATATTGACTGTACCCTTGTTAATATTAGTATGTAGTTACTTCAGTCTTGGAAGTTAATACAGTAGGTTTTATACTAATATGCAAAACACTGGAGACTAAGAAAGTTATAATATAATTGAGATTTACCATAGAACTGCATTGTTTCACTTTTGTGACCAATATAACTGAATAAATCTTAGTTAACCTGCTGACATGAAGATTATCATAGACCAGCTTAGAGGAAACTCAATATCTGTATGACCTTTTAAATGTCCAAGGTAACTCCAGATAAACATAAACTCTTAAATCCATAAGAACCATATTATAGGCCTCTAGTGCAATATGGCTGCTCATATTGTCAGATACTGTCCCAATTGTCACTGACTACGAACATTGCATTGACTATTTTTTTTTTTAAACAGAGATCCATCCAAAGTTTGATTTGTTAATATTACTCCTAGGTGGACCGTGTAAGCTTTTAGATAGTTTTTATGAGCACTTATGCCTCGTTTTAAGCAGATATCCCCATGATTCGAACAAAATATCATTCCCCCATGCCTAAGAAATTTAATTGTATTTATAAGTTGTTGAAGTACTTAACGTCAAGCCTACATGCCTAATGATAAATATTCAAAAGCGTAAATTGTTGTACTGTAAATGAGTCCCAAAAGGTATTAAAGCCTATTCGTACAACGGATATAACTTTAAAACTATGACTCCTGTCTTTAGAATAATAGCGGTCCTAATGCTTTACTAAGAAAATACCTACTTGTTTAGGTAAATGTTGAAAACTGATATTTTAAGCCTATGATAATGTTTTTCTTCAACTGGCATTGTTTTGGTTGTTATAATCTACATGTGTTCAGTAATGTTTATCATGCTACGAGAAAGTGTTGCATTATTCTGATAAAAGATTAGATTTAAAACCTACCATTAATCTCCAGTGTTTTCGAACTCCTGAATAATCATCTAAGATATCATTAATCGATTTTTAAAATATGATTTGCAGTTTAAAATACCTTTATCATTCAGTTTTAAGACTTTAACTAGATACCTCATTGGTTATTGAATAGTTTCAATTTAATTTACGAAGTATTTTTTCTTAGCTTTCATAATAACCTTAATACAGATCTAGACTGTAAATGTAAAGTAAAAGTTACTTGGTTGATAGTTATTTTAAGTAAATCGATGAGTGAATGAAGGGTGGCCTACTGAGTTGGGCACACTGTTTTCTATCATTCTATTTCTTTCCTTTTCTTTGGGGCCTCTTGTTCCCCTTGACTTATTTATCAAGTTAGGTACTGACTGACTGACCTGTTTTTCCCCATACAACAATATAGCTTTGCTCACCGAATCCTTGCTGTTGTCCGCTGCAATAGTGCCTCTGATGCTGCTAATGTTGCTGTCTCTCGCTCAGTCGCCGTTTATGCTGAATCCATCAATCGCCGCTGTCGCCGTTGATGTTGCGGCAGTCGTTGATATCTGTCCATCTACAATTCCGTTGTCATCTTGATTTGCTCTCGTCTGCTCACATCTGTTGGAATCCCACCTTTTAAAACTTCAACCAACTCTTACAATAACCATACTCATTATCAATACCAGATAATTTATGCTCACAATGCACTATCTACCAACTCAAATGGAATGCTTATATCCTCATGCTGAATACTCAAGCTCACTCAATATCTCTCCATATATATTCAACACATAAACATCTGCATAAAGACAGATGATCAACAAATTAGTCAAAACAGATAAATTTGTTTGACCAACCATAGCAAGCTCACTCCTACCTCATTGTTAATTCCTCGTCTGTTGTCGATGTACTCGGTCTGTTGTCACCCGTTCTGCTGTCGTTGGCCCGTTCTGCTGTGCCTAGCCTTTTCTGCTGTCTGCTGAATATTTACTCCTCCTGTTTGTCCTTCTTGATACTGTCTGCTCCGATACCAGTTCTTCTATCCAATGCTTGACACCGACAACTTCTTGACTGCTTCCTGACAATAAAAAATACATTAAAAATATATTCCTGACTTTTCTTGTGTGTTTGGGGACGTGTTGCAGGGAGGGTATTGATGTACCAGGGAGGGAGGGAGGACAGAATAGATTTAGCCAGAATACAGAATAGAACTAGTGCGCACAATAGAACAGAATACAGAATAGGGCTGAAGGGAAGGTCTATCTGGGATGGGGCTAGGATGAACTACCAGGGAAGGGAAAGGGAAAAACTCGTAGCGGGTGTGGAATGGTTATGTAGGAGACTGAATGAAAAATATAAGAAAAACTAGAACCCCCCTCCCGAGTCTTCCCCCCCCCCAGGACCCCCCACCCGACCCCTGGTACCCCCCTCTACCCCCTCAGTACCCCCCTCTACCCCCTCAGTACCCCCCCTCTACCCCCTCAGTACCCCTCCTCCTACCCCTCAGGACCCCCCTCCTACCCCCTCAGTACCCCCCCCCCCCCCCCTCTACCTCCTTCAGGACCCCCATACCCCCTTCAGGACCCCCCCCACTCTCCCTTCAGGACTGCCCCCCCTCTACCCCCCTCAGGACCCCTCTAACCCCCTTCAGACCCCCCCCCCCCCCTCAAGACACTCCTCCCGCCCCACCCCCCGCCCCCCCCCTTGAAAACTCCTGTATTTCTGGTGCCTCAATATGTTCTTGTTTTTACAGATGTGATGTGTTGCTGTGACCAGACTAAGGACCCTGGACCAATGGACAACACTACCTGTTTGTTTAAGAAAAAATAAAGAAGGAATATTTTAATCCTGACTATTGATTCCAACCTGTTGATGTAATCCAATATTGTAGATTAATCTTATATATTTCTGATAGTTATTCATATTAACTTTGAATGATAACAAATTGAACTAATTATTATTGTAATCCAATATCGTAGAAATATTTTTGGATAACTAACAGTAATGTCAATTAATAATTTTGGAATGAATAGAAAAATATATTTGAACAAATTACTACACGCCAATACCGTCGATAAATGTAAATAATACTTTACAAATTATTTTAAATTAAAATTTTGAAATATTGGAATACATTGCCAGAGATAGAAGCGGCAAGTTCACGAAACTAACTACAAAATAAAATGTCTGGGTGAGGGTGAGGAGGGATGACTTTCAATACCTAATATATCTAGATTCTTGGAGAGGTAGGTAGGAAGAGCTATATGGGTTTGGGATAAGCAGGAAAATAGGAATAGTTACATGGGATAGATCATGATAGTTACATTGGTAGATATACACCTGTTACATGGGAAGAATAGATCAGTAGAGATATAGTTCAGGAATATATAGCTTAGTTAACCCAGTAATTACATATATACAATAGTTAAAATTCAGATTACATAACACATCCTAATAAATCTTCAATATATACATTACCTAAAATAACGAAGTAAAAACAAATCCATGGGGATAACAGATTGAATCCTAATTTGCACATAGCTCCAGTCACATGATAATTTTAGGATTTAGATAATTAACTTGGGCATAGGCAATACTTTGATAGACTCCCACATGTCATATTGAGAACACCGAACACTACAAACACAACACATATTTGAATACACCAAATCTTAGAACACACCAAATCACTGCCAAACCACCAAATGCCAGTCATCACATAAATAACACTACCAACACACTTAATTTCACTGCCAACACTTCAAATAACACTACCGATTCAACACATTTCACTGCCAACACATATGCTTCTTTATTGTACACGGCTCCAGTTGCATTATACCTTCAATGATTAAATTAACCAACACTTAGAGTAATCCCTAAGAACAATGCCAACACACCATATTACACTGCCAACATTTATATTCAATAATTGTCAACACCTCTCTGCCAACAATCCACACTTTACTTTGCCAACACACCATATCACACTGCCAACATTTATATTCAATAATTGTCAACACCTCTCTGCCAACAATCCACACTTTACTTTGCCAACACACTATATCACACTGCCAACATTTATATTCAATAATTGTCAACACCTCTCTGCCAACAATCCACACTTTACTTTGCCAACACACCATATCACACTGCCAACATTTAGGTTCAATAATTGTCAACACCCCTCTGCCAACAATCCACACTTTACTTTGCTAACACACCATATCACACTGCCAACATTTAGGTTCAATAATTGTCAACACCTCTCTGCCAACAATCCACACTTTACTTTGCCAACACACCAAATCACGCTGCCAACATTTACGTTCAATAATTGTAAACTCCTCTCTGCCAACAATCCACACTTTACTTTGCTAACACACCATATCACACTGCCAACATTTAGGTTCAATAATTGTCAACACCTCTGCCAACAATCCACACTTTACATTGCCATCAGTCTTATGCACATTTAGGCTAAATACTTTGCCAACCCTCCTACACTATCAGCTTATCAATACCTTCCCCTACTTTGTCCATACACTATTAACACCTAATAATTCACCCTTAAACAGTCACTAGATCAATATCCTTCCCCTACTTTGATCATGTACTGTCAACTTCCACAAATTCCATCACACGTCCAATACACACTTGACCACAATGTCAAGTTTCTCATTTTGCCAACATCCCTCATCCACTTAACACTATTCCTTCACACAACCAATCATTCGGAAAACTAGCTTCCCCCCAAAAGCTGCACACTATATAATTATAAGCTAGTTTCAAAAGTATTAAACACTACTTCATAAACTGAATAGGCTAGAGTTGAGCTATAAACTAGAAATAGTTAACACAGGCTTACCTCAGTACTGCCTGGTGGGAGAGGGAGATAGTCCAGGTGTAACTACTTGAAGGTAACTTGGCTGATGAACTGGGTTATACCTGAGAATTAATTAAAGAAGGACAGCACACTTAACATTGAAAAGATTATAAAAGTATTACTTGAAAACTTGGCTATTAAATTCAAATTAATAATGAAAATGCCAAATTGTATTGCCAATGAAACTGTTATAGGCGTAAAATCCAAAATAAAACCAAATGAAAAAATACCGAAATTCTAATGGTTAATGCAAAATGAATGGAATATAAAGTTGTACTTTCCAAAGAAAATTACTGTACACATTAATATTGGACATTATAATGTAGAACCAAAAGTTATACTATGGTCACAAAGCCAAGTTCGGTATAAAGTACTTTAGGTACGTAATATAAAAGCAAAACTTGGTTCATTTGTTATAAGATATATAAAACCAGTAAGGTTAATACAAAAATAACGAAGTATTAAAAGTATATGATATTTGTAAGATATTCTACAAATGTATGTCCGACTCTGATCAATAAAATACGAAGTTAATATACTTTTTAATATCCAATATATTTTAGTTTCTCCTGTTATTTAAAGTGTATATACTGTATTTACAGTGTTTTGTAAGATTATATAAAAATGTATGTCCGACTCTGATCAATAAAATACTAAGTCGATATATTCTTTTTAATACCCCATTATATTTTTGTTTCTCCTGTTATTCAAAGTTGATATAGTCCGTTTTCAAGTCTAGTTTTTTAAGTTAATTATTTTGGTTCTCTTCATATTTTGTCTATTACAAATTCAATATAATTACTATTACTTTAAGTTATTCAAGTATAGTTTTTCTAAGTTCTTTTCATATTCAGTATATTTTCTAAGTCCATATATTGGAACTTTTTATAATTGAGAACTATTTTTCTAAGTTTTCTTTTCATATTCAGTATTTTTCTCAGTTCTCTTATGTGTATAGTTTCATATTTTTTTCTAAGTCCATATATTGGAACTTTATTTATAATTGAGAACTATAGTTTTTCTAAGTTAATTGTTTTATTTTCTAAGTTCTCTTTTCATTTTTTTTTCTAAGTCCATATATTGGAACTTTATTTATAATTGAGAACTATTTTTCTAAGTTTTTATCAGTTATAAAAGTCATAGCTTATAATATAGTGATCAATAAAAGATTTTTTTTTTTTTTTTTTTTTTATTAAGCAAAGTTCGCGTGACAAAGACGATATATAACAATATTATATCAAGTGAAGTTAATAGCAAATACAGAGTTATGAATTCAAGTGATGCAAAGATAATATATGACCCGGTACAATGACGGAATATATAAGTTACATTTAAGGCAAACACAATCATTATTGAATTTAAAGCAAAGCAAAATATTGAAGCTGAAGGAGGGAACCAACTCGGGGAAGAAGGGGGGAGAGGGGACATCATCAAAGCAACAAAACTGTGAAGTAATAAGAAAAATAGCAAAGATTAGAGTAAAGGTAATAAGACCTATCTGATCTGAAAGGGAAAAATAGATTAGCCTAACCTAACACACACCATTCATACCATGCAACTACGACTACTACTACGACTACAGACTAAGACTACAGACTATGACTACATACTACGACTACATACTACGACTACATACTACGACTACTAACTACGACTACATACTACGACTACATACTACGACTACATACTACGACTACATACTACGACTACAGACTACGACTACAACCTAACCTACCCTCCCCTCCTAACCTACCCTCCTAACCTAACCTACACCACCACCACTACGACTACCCACTATGACTACATACTACGACTACATACTACGACTACAAACTACTACTACTACAAACAAAACACAAATATCACTCCCCTTGTATCGTAGTGGCGTGGTCAGTCTCTAGCAGCGGCGGTAGAGTCCTAAGGCAGCAACCGGCAGAGTCCACAGGCAACGGTGGCAGAGTCCACAGGCAGCGGTGGCAGAGTCCTAAGGAAGCGGTGGCAGAGTCCACAGCCAGCAACCGGCAGAGTCCACAGGCAGCCACCCCAATCCTGAAACCCAAGAAACAAAACATTAATTTGGGCAATAGATTGACAAGCGCTGAGATCATATATAATAAATTAAACAATGCTTTGTTCACGACAAGTAGGCCAGTATTTTGTCTATTAAATTCTTAAGTTATATACTGTATAATTACTATTACTTTAAGTTATTCAAGTACAGTTTTTCTAAGTTAATTGTTTTGAATGTTCAACAGTTACTTAACATATGGAAATAAGATACTAATTATTAAGCGACGATTATGATGCATATTTCTAGTAAACTTTTTATCATTCAAATTGTGTAAATAAAAACTGATATAATTATTGGCCTCCTTGTCGTGCACAGAGTATAATGAGTTAGGCAGTAACTCACCCCAGACAGTTGGTAGGTTGTGGTGTTTGCAGAGTCCATAGATCGGGGATGGTGTTGGTAGCTTGTGGTGTGTTAGTAGAGTCCATAGTTGTTGGCAGAGTCCATAGTTGTTGGCAGAGTCCATAGTTGTTGGCAGAGTCCATAGTTGTTGGCAGTCTCGTAGAGCTGGCAGAGTCCACAAGCAGATCCTGAAAACAAGAAAAAATACATTAATTTGGGCAATAGATTACCAAGATGAGAGCTCACATAAATAATAAATAAAACTAATATTTTTTCACAAATGGAATGTTTTTCAGTAAGGCGAGGTAAGCAACGAAATACGATGGTAATTATCAAGCATCAATAATGAAAGGAATAGTTATAAACTTTCTGATTATGTCTAATTATCGATAATATTGCGGGCTATGTTGACAGTACAAAAGAACCGAGTTGCACCTAAACGTCTCTGCTGAACTGGGTTGTATAGAAAACGGTAGCGCGCGCGTTGGTCCTGGGGCTGGCTGGCTGCCCGAGTCGCCCAAAAACGCCTAAAACGCCCGAAATTACCACGCCCAAAATAACGCTACAGCATTCTAACCTACACCAATGGATTTACCGCATTATTTTAGATTTTCTTTATACTTTTTTCTTTGTTGGACTTGTGTCAGTTTCTCTATATTCGCTTCCCCTGAGCCAAGAATCGAAATTTTCAGTCACAAATTTGAAAGTTGAATAACTTTTGCAATTATTAAGTTACAAAGCTGAGACTTTGACAATGGGTAGTTCTAGTTGTTCAGAGAAATGATCTTTCTCAGATTTTTCAATTTGTATTTTGTTCGAGAGTTATTAATAAATTAGTGCAGCTTTATTAATAAAACGTGAACTATAAGTAAATGTGGTTGAAAGCAGTTGTTCCTTCACACAATTATGCACTTAAATATATATTCCGTTCTATATGAAAATTCACAAAAGTAAGAAACTGTAATAAAAACTGAATAATGTAGATATTGAAGTACTTGGTGATCCATGCACTCTGGCTGCCTGGTGCAAAGTCCAGCTAAAAACGTCTTAATTCACCACGCTCAAATTAACCTACACTTTTCTAACTTATGCCATTCGATTTACCGCATAATTTAACCCTTAAATTAAATGTTTTATTATATAACTTGTCACAGGTTTTCTCTATCCCCATTCGTAAGTCCTCAAATCGCACTTTTTTCAACAAGTCAGAATTCTTTGTTACGGCTGGATCGGCAATACATATTCGGGATTCTTGATCGTAGGACAGAAATGGCTTAAGTGACAACGACACGCTCGATTCCAGTCCCAAATACTATATGCTCCAGACAACAAAAGCACCAACGCCCTACAGAGTTATCGTCTACGGTAACGAGGTACCTTAACTCGGCGAAAGTGTACAACAGGGGTAGGCTATGAGGCTAAACTCCCTCAGACATTTATAGGTTACGTTATTACTAAAGAAATGCAATACTCAAGAAACTACATTAATATTAAGCCTCTAATAATGTAGAATAGAAGCAGGCTAAAGGTATGACAGTGAAATGACAAATGTACACGCCTACTTGAAAGCGCGTGCACTACACTAACTGTCCCCTACTAACATGCACTAGCATGTAGCATACAAGATGTTCATGATCCAGTAGATACCTAATAATACACATGGGAGGAACATAAACAGTAGTCACTTATTATAATAATGAATCTATACTTGGAATAACTAAAAGGTTGCAGGCAACAGTACTGCGCCGGTAGCCTACTACCGCATAGGCTACTTCGCTTCTCTCACTCTGTCTCCCCTCAGAGTCCGTATGCGCCCTACGCAACAGAACTCCGGACACAGCAGCAAAACGACAGTGCAGTTAATTGATACATGAAAGTATTAATAGTGTTGTCTTGTGTGTGAGTAATGTGTATTGTAAAGTGTTATAGATATATACTTAAAGAGAGCTGAAATGCATAGTAAAAATAAAGATATATCCCACTCATCATCCCCATGTGTTCTAGCTAGCAGGCCAAGTCACAGGAACAACGAGTCCCAGCACCGAAAGCGAGAACCCAGGAGAAGACTGTAGAGAACACAAGGACAGATAAATTACGTTACTCTACTATACCGGCACTACGAGCGAGCTGTAGTCTCGGGTACTACACTCGCTCCTGGCTCGGTATGCAAATCAAGGCTAAGTCCTCGTCCCTCTACAGACAACTCCTGGGCATGGTCGGGCTCTTACACATGGCACCAGTCTAGTCACAAATGGGATGATGAGCAGGGCATATAACTCGTGAACATGTAGAACGTTCACCAACTATCCTCATCAAGAAGATCGCTGTTCACATTAACCCCTTAAATCTAATACATGTAAATATATGCTTGTCCTAAGAGTAATACGAGAGGTGAGTGCTGAAACTCCTTTAGGACCTCAAGGGAAGGTTATGCATTTAAATAGAGAGAAGAATGAAATGAGAGTAATGTCGTCAGAGAGAAAGAGTGCAACCGTGAGAAGTGGGGAGAGAGAGCAAGGGATGTTAGAATCTCAAAGGTTCTAGGCAACCTGGTCATAGAACACGCAGCCAGCCTCCAGGCAATGTGCTGTACGACAACATGGGCCCAGCCCAGGCAGGCAACAATGGACTACCAACCCTATCGTGCCTAGCTATAAGGGCAAGGCTGCCAACCAGTCCATACGTCTGGCAACCACCCGACCGGCAGCGCGGCGCGTTGCTACCCTCTTGCTCTGAAGCCCAACTCACTCTCTCTCTCTGAACTCCCATTGTCTTATCTATCAACTTCTCTATTGATACTACATATTAAATGGAAGGTCTCGACATGGCTTAAAACAAAACCCACCACTGGTTAGCACATGACGAGACCTTTGCAGAGATACAAAGAACATAGTTATAAGTTGTCACACTCAATATACATTGCGGTTGACGGTAGCCAGATCACGGGCGGTACAGTCGAGTACCAAGGAGTACAATCAGGTTGCGTTGCACAGCACTGGGGTGCGTCACAGCCCCCCCAAGATTTTAGATAATCGACCTTAGAAGCATTATCAAAATCTGACAGGCAACCAACCGACCTGCTACCCTTAGCTGCCACTAATTGCAAAAGGTGCACAACAACTGAAGTGCGAATTATACATAAAACACAATATCGCATGCCTCATGCTACAACAATAAAGACTTACAAAACTAAAAAAAAGAAAGAGTTTTCTCGTTTATTTTATTGTTTTATAATCTTTTTGGACGGCGTTATGATAGCCTAATTTTACTCCTGCTCAACCCACACACCGTGCACGACTATCTTGGATCATCAACCCTTGATAGACAATCTGCTATCACGTTTTCACTCCCGGCAATATGCTGAATGTTGAGATTATACTCTTGGAGCATTAGGGACCACCTGGTCAACCGCATATTCCGATTGTGAAACTGATTTAGGAATTTCAAGGGATGATGGTCCGTATAAATCGTCACTACCGGGCCGTAGGCTGGAACATAAACTTCGAAATGTTTTGAGCGACAAAACGATAGCCAGAAGCTCCTTCTCTATAGTCGAGTAATTCCTTTGTGCCGAATTAAACTTGCGAGAAAAGAAGCTCACTGGGTGTTCCAAGCCCTCGGAATCAGTCTGCAGTAACACTGCCCCGGCACCCACACCGCTGGCATCAGTCGCCAGCTGAAAACTCCTGGAGAAGTCTGGGGCCCTCAAAATCGGATGTGTACACAGCAGGTGCTTGACTAGGTCGAAAGCCCTCTGACACTCCGCAGCCCAACAGAACTTCACTGACTTCGACAGTAGATCAGTTAACGGTGCTAAGACAGTAGAGTATCCCCGGATGAAGCGCCTATAATAGCCTATCATACCTAGGAACCGCATGACCTGGCGCTTAGTGGTGGGCCTGGGAAACATATTGATAGCCTGTATCTTGCTCAGGGGGGGGCACACCCGGCCTAACCCGACCACAAAGCCAAGATACTGCACAGTAGCCTTTACAAACTCGCACTTCCTCAGGTTCACCACCAGCCCAGCATCGTGCAACTTCCCAAACAGGGTCTCTAAGTGCCTTAGGTGATTTTCAAAATCGTCATCATACACTATCACGTCATCAAGGTAGACCGTGCAGTTAGGGATTTCGTCACAAATATCGTTCATCAGGTTCTGAAACGTGGCAGGTGCGTTCTTAAGCCCATAAGGCATTACGTTACATTGGTAGGTCTTGCCATCTACCACAAAACCACAAACTTGCTTAGCTCGGTCCAACAGGGGTACTTGCCAGTAGCCTTTTACAAGATCAATTTTAGTAAGGTACTTTGCATTCCCTATCTTGTCCACGCTGTCGTCAACTCGAGGCAAAGGGTAAGGGTTGGTAGTGGTCAAGCCATTTAGCCTACGAAAATCTATGCAGAACCGCACCTTGCCGTCAGGTTTTGGCTGCAACGTGACGGGTGATGTCCACTTCACATAACCTTCAGTGATCATCCCTCTCTCAACCATGTACTTTAACTCCTCCCGTAAAGCTGGCAACTTTACCGGGGGCACACGGTAGGGCACTGACTTGAAGGGCACATTATCACCGACGTCCACGTCGTGCGTTACCTGAGTAGTGAGACCTGGGTGTTCGGCGAAAACAGAGGGGTATGACCTGAACAGGCCTAGGACAGCAGCACCCTGGTGCTCAGGCAGGTGACTTACAGCTTGCCTAGCCTCTTGTTCAGTATTCCCCGCCCACTGTTCCGCGGAAATGACACAGTCCCAGCTATCCTCCTCAGCAGCATGACTGTCCCCACCTCCTTCTCCACCCTGGCCGCTGCAGGCCAGCACAGGGACAGTGAGAGGCTCTGAGGGGCGTCTCACATACTCTTTCATGAGGTTAACATGACATAACTGATGTTTTTTCCTATGGTCAGGTGTTGCAACGAGATAATCAAGGTCGGACAGTTTCTTAGCCACCACATACGGCCCAATGAACTTGGCAGAAAGGGGGTGTCCAGGCAAAGGTAAAAGCAACATTACCTCCTGACCCACCGAAAACTCCCGAAGCTTCACCTTGGCGTCATACTGGTGCTTCATGACCGCCTGTGCATTAACCAAGTTATTACCTGCCGCTGCCATGCAACCTTTAAGTCTCTCCCGGCTCTCAAGGACATATTTAAGTACAGACCCCGGCTTCTCTTCGCCCTCCCAGATCTCTTTCACCATACTTAAAGGTCCTCTCACATTATGGCCAAAGACAAGTTGATTTGGACTGAACCCCAGGCTCTCTCCTGGGACTTCACGTGCAGCGACCAGAACATACGGCAGACCCAAATCCCAATCAGCGTCATGTTCTGCACAGTAACAGCGTAGCATACTCTTCAGGGTCGAGTGCCACCGCTCCAAGACTCCCTGACTCTCGGGATGGTAGGCTGACGACACTACAGAACATATACCGTGCAACTGAAGGGTTTGCTTGAACAATTTGGATGTAAAATTGCTCCCCTGGTCTGACTGCACCTCACGTGGAAATCCATAACGGGAACAGAACAATAATAAGTTTTTAACAACTGCCTTTGCCGAGCCGTTTCTCATGGGGTATGCGTCCAGGTATCTCGTAGCCACATCCATGATTGTCAACAGGAATTTATTGCCACTACTAGTAGGCGGGAAAGGGCCAACCAAATCTACTACAACTTTGCTGAACGGAGGCCCGGTGACAGGTATGGGAAACAAAGGTGCCTTCGGGATTGTCTGGTTAGGCTTCCCCGTTGTCTGGCAGGTCGCACACCCAGCCACCAATGCACAGACATCACCCTTGACCCCAGGCCACCAGAAAAACCTGCCCAATGCCGCCAATGTTTTTGTTACCCCCAAATGACCCGCCACCGGCACATCATGCGCCAGACACAATAAGGACTCTCTATACTTATTTGGAACAACCACCTGGTCTACTACCCTCGCACCGCCCTCCCACTTCGATTTGGGGTCTAAAAATCTGCGGTACAATATCCTGTTGAGCCTAAAGAAATCTCCCGGCTTCGCATCCCCATCTTCCTCCAACTCTATGGCACCATTGCTATAACGAGCTAGGCTAGCGTCTTGCAGCTGCTGCTCACTAATGTCCCCGGGCGTCAATGCATCAAGATGGTTTTGTAATAAGACATTACCCCGGCTAGTAGGCTATACTGCCTTAGTGGCTCTCGCTACAGCTCTTGCCTCACGCGAAGTCTTACCCAACTCTGCCTTGTTACACACCATCTCTGGGCCAGAGTCAACTCCCGTGTTTATTATAGGTCCAAGTACCGAATCACCGAGAAGTGCAGCAGAATCAATGTCCCTTTTCCTGCCCTTAGCAACCTTCTCCTGATCCTTCCTCCACTGTCCCCGAGGTTGAGTGCTAGGCTGTGCAGGAGCCGCAGAGCGAGATCGGGTTACCACACAGGCCATCTCATCCTGTTGGCACCTCCCAACCCATTCCCGATTCTCACCATCCACGTCGGCCGCCCTCTCGGCAACGACTAAGGGTGGAGTCCCGGAAGTGGGCACCGCAAAGTCGTTGCCGAGAAGAAGGTCGACGCCCTCAACTGGCAAACACTCAACGATCCCTACATCCAGCTCCCTGCACACCTCTCCCACTCTCAACTCCAACCTCACAAGTGGGTATGACCTCGTAGCATTTATACCCTGCACCACAACAACTCTGGCCGCATTTATCGGTTTCCCTGTGAAGTTCCTCAACAAAGTTTGCGAAGCCCCCGTATCCCTCAACAAGTCAACCCTCCGTAGTTCACTCCCCCAGCTCACAAACCCGTGTCCCCGATGGCTACAGAAAGTGTCCCGGACAGGTGTTGAGCCTTCCGTACGCTTCTTTACCGCGTGTGCCTCAGCTGCTGACAACCTACCCCGGGCAGTTGCTGCAGCCTTCAGAGACACACCGATACTGTGAACCAATGACACCGGCTTAGCGGGAGTGTTACTAGGGCACTCACGTGAATAATGGCCTAGCTTCTGACATTTGTAACATTTCACATCCCCAATGGGCTTCTTCCCTTGTGCGGGCGAAGAAGGGGCCTGACCTTTAGTAAACGGGAGAGGCTTGTGTTTGTAGGTGTTATTAGGTGCAATGCTTTTAGTGTGGTTATGTGTGTCATAGGATTTGTTATTATCGAAAACTCTGGTGGGTGGGGTATAGCGCCCCTTCTGCCCTGACTCAGCCCTCTGAGCGGCACCGCAACCACGAATCAATGATAATCTGAGGTCTGCCATCTTGGCAGCCTCCTCTACTGTCTTGGGACATTTTTCCTTAATGTTCAGCGTTAGATCGGTTCCAGTACATTTGTAAAACTGTTCCAGATAGAAAAGTTGCTTAATTTCCTCAGCCGACTCTGCGTGCTCGGACCGAAACCAGTTATTACATGCATCTGTTAAGTCCCGTGCGTGCTCCATAAAACTGACGTCGCTCTTCTTATTCACGCCACGGAACTTCAATCTATAAGTTTCGGGTTGCAGTTCGTAGGCCCGGAGCACAGCCTCCTTCACCAGTCCATACACGACACTCTCGTCCAGTGACAGTGCATCGTAGGTTTTCAACCCCTTACCCACTAGACGTGATGAAACTAATGCTGCCCATTTAACCTCCGGCCAGTCATACTCACGACACTTCTTTTCGAAACGAGCAAAAAACTCAGTCACTGCTGTCTCATCAAATGCGGGTACTAACTTAATTAAATGCGAAAGTGAGTCTGTAACCCGGTGCCCACCACCGAGATGACGCCCCGTGGTCTCTACTCTAGACTTCTCGACATCCATTTCAGCCTGGTACCTGGTTGCATCCTGATTGGCTTGGATTCTAGCAACCTCTATGCGTTCTATACTAGCCTGTTGTATCCGAGTCTCCTGCAGCTTAATCCGTTCTATACTAGCCTGTTGTATCTGAGTCTCCTGCAGCTTAATCCGTTCTATACTAGCCTGTTGACTCTCTCGCAACTTAAGCTTAGCTAGTTCTAGCTGAAATAACATCTCAGGAGACAGGCCTGGGGGGGGAGAGCACAAAATGGGGGATCCACACCGAGACGTGTTTACGGGTAAGCCAGCTTGCCATTGAGAACCCTCCTGCTGCATCGTGCTAAGACTCGCTGGCTGAGGGCCCCGCTCAGGGGTAGAGTGGAATGGAGGCTTGGAGGGAACCCCCCAAGACCCCACTCCACCCACCGCCCCATCGCCATCACCCAACAAACATGCCACCAAATTCTTCTTGGGCCAACTGTCAGGACAGTCCCGCCCCAAAACCGTGGCTAAACAGCGAAGACCGTAACAATCAATAGCCTGCAGGCGCTGTTCGGTCAAAGGTGTCTGCAAAAATGCCCGGGCATCCCTCTCTCCACTTATAACACTCCCCTCCCTAAATATCTGCTGTACTTGCTGGTCACTAGGCTGTACCGTGTTATCCTCCCCCGTAAATGATGAGTCATTAGACATAGTGCTGGTTATACAATTGCTGTTCATAAAAAAAAAGTGCTTATTACTAATTGCAGTCTCGACTCACAAAATGTTAAAGATGCTTGAATGACTCTACTCTAGACACCTAACGAAACAATCTGCAAGTCCACCAATACAATAATGACACAATAAAAATTCCTCCAATATGCAAGAAAATTCTAGCCAGCTCTACTAGGTAGCATAGAATAGTTCTCCAAAAAACATGTGATAGGATACTACTGAATCTTGTGCAAGGTCGCCATTTTGTTACGGCTGGATCGGCAATACATATTCGGGATTCTTGATCGTAGGACAGAAATGGCTTAAGTGACAACGACACGCTCGATTCCAGTCCCAAATACTATATGCTCCAGACAACAAAAGCACCAACGCCCTACAGAGTTATCGTCTACGGTAACGAGGTACCTTAACTCGGCGAAAGTGTACAACAGGGGTAGGCTATGAGGCTAAACTCCCTCAGACATTTATAGGTTACGTTATTACTAAAGAAATGCAATACTCAAGAAACTACGTTAATATTAAGCCTCTAATAATGTAGAATAGAAGCAGGCTAAAGGTATGACAGTGAAATGCTAAATGACAAATGTACACGCCTACTTGAAAGCGCGTGCACTACACTAACTGTCCCCTACTAACATGCACTAGCATGTAGCATACAAGATGTTCATGATCCAGTAGATACCTAATAATACACATGGGAGGAACATAAACAGTAGTCACTTATTATAATAATGAATCTATACTTGGAATAACTAAAAGGTTGCAGGCAACAGTATTGCGCCGGTAGCCTACTACCGCATAGGCTACTTCGCTTCTCTCACTCTGTCTCCCCTCAGAGTCCGTATGCGCCCTACGCAACAGAACTCCGGACACAGCAGCAAAACGACAGTGCAGTTAATTGATACATGAAAGTATTAATAGTGTTGTCTTGTGTGTGAGTAATGTGTATTGTAAAGTGTTATAGATATATACTTAAAGAGAGCTGCAATGCATAGTAAAAATAAAGATATATCCCACTCATCATCCCCATGTGTTCTAGCTAGCAGGCCAAGTCACAGGAACAACGAGTCCCAGCACCGAAAGCGAGAACCCAGGAGAAGACTGTAGAGAACACAAGGACAGATAAATTACGTTACTCTACTATACCGGCACTACGAGCGAGCTGTAGTCTCGGGTGCTACACTCGCTCCTGGCTCGGTATGCAAATCAAGGCTAAGTCCTCGTCCCTCTACAGACAACTCCTGGGCATGGTCGGGCTCTTACACATGGCACCAGTCTAGTCACAAATGGGATGATGAGCAGGGCATATAACTCGTGAACATGTAGAACGTTCACCAACTATCCTCATCAAGAAGATCGCTGTTCACATTAACCCCTTAAATCTAATACATGTAAATATATGCTTGTCCTAAGAGTAATACGAGAGGTGAGTGCTGAAACTCCTTTAGGACCTCAAGGGAAGGTTATGCATTTAAATAGAGAGAAGAATGAAATGAGAGTAATGTCGTCAGAGAGAAAGAGTGCAACCGTGAGAAGTGGGGAGAGAGAGCAAGGGATGTTAGAATCTCAAAGGTTCTAGGCAACCTGGTCATAGAACACGCAGCCAGCCTCCAGGCAATGTGCTGTACGACAACATGGGCCCAGCCCAGGCAGGCAACAATGGACTACCAACCCTATCGCGCCTAGCTATAAGGGCAAGGCTGCCAACCAGTCCATACGTCTGGCAACCACCCGACCGGCAGCGCGGCGCGTTGCTACCCTCTTGCTCTGAAGCCTAACTCACTCTCTCTCTCTGAACTCCCATTGTCTTATCTATCAACTTCTCTATTGATACTACATATTAAATGGAAGATCTCGACATGGCTTAAAACAAAACCCACCACTGGTTAGCACATGACGAGACCTTTGCAGAGATACAAAGAACATAGTTATAAGTTGTCACACTCAATATACATTGCGGCTGACGGTAGCCAGATCACGGGCGGTACAGTCGAGTACCAAGGAGTACAATCAGGTTGCGTTGCACAGCACTGGGGTGCGTCACATCTTATACAATAATCTTGATCTCTGACCTCTCTGTAACTAAGAAGGGCCTAGATCAAACTGGCTGTAAATATCCACACACCTATTTCTTGGTGGACTCTTCCCAAATGATAGAAACGTCAGCCCGATTGCTTTAATTAATTTCGAGTTATAAGCAGTTAAGGGGTCAAAATTATTGTCAAGTTCGATGGCGCTACCTATATTTGTATATCTGTCTTGATAGCGTAATGTATAGTCCGCGGAATTTCGATGCGAGTATCTTGGGTTCGAGTCCTCGGAGTGCCACATGTATTTGTTGACTTCATTAATTGAGCTTAGATGTGAAGTTGGTTGGTGTTAAAACATAATAATATTTCATATTTCTGTACTTGTTGAACATTCAATTTGTGAAAAGAAATTAATTATTGGCCTACTTGTCATGAACAGAGTATATATATTGTAATAAAGACAGCAGTAACTCACCCCAGGCAGTTGGTAGGTTGGGATGTGTTGGCAGAGTCCATTATCTCGCAGTGTTGGCAGTTTCGTAGAGTTGGCAGGCAGCAACTCAAATCCTGAAAAAGAGAAGAATAAAATAATTAATAATAGAATAGAATATTCGACTACGAAATAGTTAAT
Source organism: Paralithodes platypus (assembly GCA_032716605.1). Lineage (NCBI taxonomy): Eukaryota > Metazoa > Arthropoda > Malacostraca > Decapoda > Lithodidae > Paralithodes > Paralithodes platypus. The sequence continues at coordinate 8,117,318 of CM064486.1, read as the reverse complement.
AGTACCGGTTCTAAACATTAGTAATAAGGACTATTACTCACTAAAATACGCGACTGAGAAACATCAACAAAAGTACGGATCTTTAAAATTAATTAAATAAAGACTAATAAACTGAAGTATTTACAAACTGCAGAATATGTTGACAGTACAAAGAACCGAGTTGCATATAAATGTCTCTGCTGAACTGGGTTGTATAGAAAACGGTAGCGCGCGCATTGGTCCTGGGGCTGGCTGGCTGCCCCAGTCACCCGAAATCCGCCCAAAACGCCGAAATCACCACGCCCAAAATAACGCTACAGCATTCTAACCTACACCAATGGATTTACCGCATCACTTTACACTTTCTTTGTATACTTTTTTCTTTGCTGGACTTGTGTCAGTTTCTCTATATTCGCTTCCCCTGAGCCAAGAATCGACATTTTCAGTCACAAATTAGAAAGTCCAGTAACTTTTGTAGTTTTTGAGTTACAAGGTTGAGGCTTTGACAATAGGTAGTTCGATTTATTTCTAGAAATTATTTTTTTCAGATTTTTTAATTTTTGTATTTCAAGAAAGTTACGAATAAATTAGTGCCGCTTTATTCATAAAACGTGAATTATAAGTAAATGTGGTTGAAATTAGTGGTTTATTCACACAAATATGCACTCAATAATATAGTCCGTTTCATAAACACCCTTAACAAATAATTAATATTCAATAATAACCGAATAATAAAAAAAAATAAAGGACTTGGTGATCCCCGAGCTCTGGCCCAGTCTGGCTGCCTGGCCCCAGTCCGGCCCAATAACTTCCCAAAACGCCCGAATTTACTACGCCCGAATTTACTACGCCCAAAATTAACGCTACACCTTTCTAACCTACACCAATCGATTTACCACATCATTTTATACTACCTTTTCTACCTATTAATTTGCTGGACTTGTGTCAGTTTCTCCAAATTCGCCTTCCCTGAGCCAAGAATCGAAATATTCAGTCACAAATTTGCAAGTCCATTTGTAACTAAGTACCGGTAATTGGTAACATTATTTTGTATTTACCCAATGTGCTACATATTTATACATTCTGTCTCAGATTAATCTATAACAAACGAAAAACGTAGTATAACAGATGAATATAGTATTAAAGTACTGACTATCCACGCACTCTAAACTTTGATTTTTAAGTTAATGTGTGTGATTATCTATTTATCAACTCTGCCTAAGTTAAGAGGGTTGAGATAGTCTTTTACCCCAATAATTCCAACAGATCCTTCCTAAGCTGCATAAAATCATCTACGTCTAATGATAGCCAGAAAAACTGCTAAAATGCGTCATAATCTTCAGAGGGTTAAATTTGATTTAGCCTTAAATCAAGGGATCAATAACTTACCTTGGGTTAGTACGTTGTGGTAGAGATCGTACTAGTGGTAGTTGTGGTCGAGATGTTCTGCTGGTAGTTGTGGTCGAGATGTTCTGCTGGTAGTTGTGGTAGTGGTGGTTGTAGTGGTGGTTGTTGAGGTAGTAATGGTTGTTGTGGTGGTGGTTGTTGTGGTAGTGGTGGTGGTGGTTGTTGTGGTTGTGGTAGTAGATATCGTACAAGTGGTATTGGTGGTGGTAGTTGGGGTCGAGATATTCTGCTGGTAGTTGTGGTAGAGATGGTGGTGGTGGTTGCGGTAGAGATGATTCTGATTGTGATAATGGTGGTGACAGTTGTGGTAGAGATGTTCTGAGGGCAGTTTTGATAGAGATGGTTCTGTTGGTAGTGGTGGTACCTATAGTGGAGATGGTACTGGTGGTAGTTGTAGTAGAAATGTTACTGGTGGTAGCTACTGTATAGTAGAGATGGTACTGGTGGTAGTATTTGTGGTACAGATGGCACTGGTACTAGTTTTGGTAGAGATGTTTATTTTATTTTATTTTTTTCCTCTTAACTGTAGTGGTAATATCCATAGTATTAATGGTGGTGGTCGTGGTGGTGGTAGTCACCGAGGTAGTAGAAGTAGAGGTGGTGGTAGTAGTAGTAGTGGTGATGCTGGTAGTAGTAGTGGTGGTGGTAGTAGTGGTGGTGGTGGTAGACATAGGTGTGGTAGCTGTGGTGGTAGCCGTGGTCATAGCCGTGGTGGAAATAGTAGTGGTGGTTATAGTGGTAATCATTTTGGTGGCGGTAGTATTTGTGGCGGATATAATGGTAGTAGCGGTAAGTATGGTAGCCGTAGTGATATTAATAGGGGTGGTAGTAGTAGTAGTGATGGTAGTCGTGGTAGCTGTGATGGTAGTCGTGGTGGTGGTAGTCGTGATACCCGTGGTAGTACCGTGGTACCCGTGGTGGTACCAGTGCTAGTAGTCGTAGTGTTGGTGGTCGTCTTCTTTCAGCTGTTCCTCTTAGGTGTCGCCACAGCAGATCACTCGTCTCCATCCCACCCTGTCCCCTGCATCTTTCTCGTCACATCAACCTCCCGCATGGCCTCCCTCACTGCATCCATCAACCTCCGCTTTGGCTTACCTCTTTTAGTTTTGCCTGGTAGATCCATCCCAAGCATCCTTCTCACAACATGCTCCACATCCCTCCTCTGCACATGTCCAAACCACCTCAATCTCGCCTCTCTCGCTTTGTCCCCGAGGCGTCGTACATGCGCTGTCCTTTTAATATACTCATTTATAATTATGTCCATCCTAGTCACTCCAAAAGAAAATCGCAGCATCTTCAACTCTGCTACCTCCAACTCTGCTAACGTTACCTCCATCTCTACCTCCAACTCTGCTAACGTTACCTCCATCTCTGCCTCCAACTCTGCTAACGTTACCTCCATCTCTGCCTCCTGTCTGTTTTCGATGCCACCACCGTCTCCGTACCGTACACCACAGCTGGTCTCACTACCGTCTTGTATACTTTCCCTTTCAATCTTGCAAAAACCCGTCTATAGCAGATTACTCCAGCTGTCGCCCTTCTCCACCCACTCCACCCGGCTTGTACCTTAGTGTTGGCGGTATTAGTAATGGTAGCTGTGGTAGTAGTTATGGTGGTAGTTGTGGTGGTAGTCGTGGTAGTAGTCGTGGTACCCGTGGTGGTAAGTGATAGTTGTACAAGGTAGTTGTGGTGGTAGCGGTGGTGGTAGTAGTCGTTGTGGTGGTGGTAGTGGTGTTGGCAATAGTCGTGACAGTTGGGGAAGTAGCACCAAAACCCAAACATTCTGGAAGGAAGAAATAAAATCATTAGTAATATAGTCAGGTTTCTAATAAAGTAATCATTCATTAAGGGCGGTGACCTGTTTTGGTTCTGTCCTTTTCTATCTTTCTCTGGCTTGTATCCATTTGGCCGCATTCAGCCTACTGTTTTAAGACGTTTATCCCCATCCAGGTGTCAATTTTTTACTGGTGAGCGGTAGCGAGCCAGCATATTTTTTATTTGTGTTTGACAGCAGGCTAAATTTGTACATTTTTCGATAGAAAAATTTCTCCGGCGAAGCCAGATTTCTTCATATAATGCTGGCTCGCTATCGCTCGCCAGGAAGAAATCGACACCTAGATGGGGATAAACGTCTTAAAATAGTTGGCTGAATGGGGCCGAATGGATAGAAGCCAGAGAAAGAGATAAAAGGACAGAAATAACAAAAAGCAGGTCACCCCCCGGGGAGATGGATAATTGTTTGGTCGATTTTGTTTTGTTCGTGTGTTTAGTATTTGTTTACTTTCCTCCCTAGACTTAAAAAAACAACCCCAGGATCCCCCTTCATGATATCTTTGTACATTTTTCGGTAGAAAAATGTCCCAGCCAAAGGCACATTCCTCTTAAATTAAAGGCTCGCTATCGCTCGCCAGGAAAAAAATGGACACCTAAATGACACGAAAAAGTCTTAATATTGACAAAGAAATGGGGTCCAAGGTCTTAAAATCACCGAACTTCGTATAATCTGAAAACAAAGGGGGCTAACACGAGGAAGAATGTTGGGGGGGGGGGGTTCCATAAAACGACCCATCTATCTCCCCTTAGGAATGAATAGCTTATATAGTGATACAGTCTACGGCCCCTACACATACACACACACACATACACACACACACACACACACACACACACACACACACACACACACACACATATCCCTCCCCCCCCCCCATCATCATTGTCGCTGGTATAAGATTACTATAGTTTGGTCGTGTTCCCATAATCCATTCATTAATAAGTAGGCGAGAGATCTTAAGGGGAGGTTTTTAGTGTGTTTCCTAGACTTCCATCAAGCTTGAAATTACACCCCCATGACCCCCTTTCAATATAAATTTGTACATTTTTCGGTAGAAAAATCTCCCGGCCGAAGGCCAGTTCCTCTTAAATTACAGGCTCGCTATCGCTCGCCAGGAAAAAATCGACACCTAAATGGGACGACAGGTCTTAAAAGTTATATAAATGGGGTGAAATGTCTTAAAATCGCCAAACTAATGGGGCGAACGTGTTAAAATCTAAAAAGCAATGGGGCTAAACATGAGGGAGAAAGGAGTCAAGAAAAAAATCCCTCAAGTGGAAATCTCCCCTTAACTGCTATCCTTTGTAACTTAACCCTTTCACGTTTTCGTGACGCAGAGGTTGCCAGATTAGCAATAATAAATAGTTCTCTCACTCTTATAATTACCTCTCCAAAATTAGTTTTCTGCCCACAGCTAACTCAAAGACAACTGCAGAGGTTGAAGTAACTAAACTAAAAGGTTTCTAAATACCCCTGATGGTAACAAAGGCTTTAAAGTATCCCTAATCGGCTCAAAATTGCGTCAAGAACGTGGGAGGGTTAAAAAGGGCTTGAACAAATGGGCCGTAAATTCCCACACCTATTCCCTGGCTGACCCTTCCTAAATGGTAGAAATATCAACTCGATTACTCTAGTAGTTTGTGAGTTATGGAGGATAGAAGTTAAGATCTCTCGCCTACTTATAATGAATGGATTATAGCCAGTCAATATGGTAAGCTATTGTAGTCTGTTCTTTTCCAGATGATGGTAAATTGCTATCTCGTCATCCTGATTACTCGGCTAGTACAGTCGCGGTAAGAAGTGATGTCTCGGCACCAAGTATGTTTTGATCAATAATTGGCATCAGCAATATCTAAGCTCCATTTCTTCATAACGAGTGAAATATACAAACATGTTCCTACACTTACCCACACTATTCAACATCTGACAGACATTAATACAGCACAGAGCGAGCCAAACGTAATGACAGCTAGGACATGACTCATTAGCGCGACCGTACAAGGTTTTGTAGCGAAATATGTTGCAAATTATGAAAACTTGGCAATGATATGTCACCGAGGCATAACAGTATCATATGTTTCCATTAAGAATCGATTAATTACATGCTACGGGATTCAATTTAACATCAGCTGAAAGAAGACTATAGTTGTAAGAGCAATGAGAATTGCTAGCACATTATTACAGTACTATCATTGCTATTATAACATTTAGTGGAATATAATACTGACACATAGAAACTTCATATTTCCCATTAAGTATTGAGGGAGGGAGGGTGGAGGGATGTAGTGTGAGGGAGGGAGGGATGCAGAGGAAGGGAGGGTGGGAGATGGATGTAGTGAGAGGGAGGGAGGGATGCAGAGGAAGGGAGGGTGGGAGATGGATGTAGTGGGAGGGAGGGAGGGATGCAGTGGAAGGGAGGGTGGGAGATGGATGTAGTGGGAGGGAGGGAGGGATGCAGTGGAAGGGAGGGTGGGAGATGGATGTAGTGGGGAGGGAGGGAGGGAGGGAGGGAGCAGATGAAGTGGGTGGAGAGGGTGCAGTGATATGTAGTGGGAGGGAGGGAGGGAGGGATGGAAGGGAGGGATGGGAGATGGATGTATTGGGAGGGAGGGAGGGATGTGCAGTGGAAGGGAGGGGGGGAGATGGATGTGGTGGGAGGGAGGGAGGGATGCAGTGGAAGGGAGGGTGGGAGATGGATGTAGTGGGAGGGAGGGATGTGGAAGGGAGGGTGGGAGCTGGATGTGTGGGATGGGAGGGAGGGATGCAGTTGGAAGGGAGGGCGGGAGATGGGATGTAGTGGGTGATTGGGAGGAGGGATTGCAGTGGAAGGGATGGGTGGGAGATGGATGTAGTGGGGAGGGAGAGGGTGCATGGCAGTGGGGAGGAGAAGGAGGGGAATGGGGTGATCATCTAGTGTAGGTGGCAGGAGGGAGGAAGAGGGTGAATTGCAGTGTGGAAGGTGGGAGGAAGGGAGGTAAATTGCATGAGAAGTGGAAGGAGGGAGATTAATGCACTGGAGATTGTAGTGAAGAATGAATGCAATGGTGAGGAGGGATGAAGGGTGGTGAATGCAGTGGTGGAGGGAGATGAATGCAGTGGAGAGGGAGGGAGATGAATGCAATGAGAGAGGGAGGGAGATGAATGATTGCAGTAGGAAGGGAGGGAGATTGAAAAATGCAGTGGAGGGAGGGAGATGAATGCACATGGAGAGGAGAGTTAGGAAGGTGTGGTGACTGCAAATGGGGAGGGAGGGAGGAAGGGGAGATGAATGCAGTTGTGATAGGGAGGTGAGTTGAATGCAAATGGAGAGGGGAGGTAGGAAGGGTGTTGAATGCAATGGGAGGGAGGAGAGGAAGGGAGATGACTGCAGTGGATGGAGGGAGATGAATGCAATGGGAGAGGGAGGTGAGATGAATGCAATGGGGAGGGAAAAGGGAGGAAGGAGTGGTGAATACAATGGGGAGGGAGGGAGGAAGGGAGGGTGAAGATGCAATCTGCGATCTAGGCTCCTTACGACCTTCTTCGTGAGTTTCCTGTGCAACCTGACCGGGTTAATTAGCTCATCCAGGTATCAAGTTAATTCGACTAGATTGGATGGGCATGGGTACAGCGTCGAGGGTGGGATACTACGAGGCTACTACCAAATAGAAGGTTTTCCTTATTTGTTCTTTGGGAGGCGTCAAGCCCTCCCAATTTAGTAGTCGCTTCTACGTGTATCCAACGTAGAGCTAGAGTACCAAATTGGAGGCGTACATCCAAGCTGTAAACAAAAACTTTAGCCATTAGTAACAGATCAAGACCAAGAAAACACCATACATAAACAAGAGAGTTTATTTAAAAAGAGTGTACTGACAGGTGCATATTAAGAAATGTCAAGTAACTTCATGTCCAAGTCCATGGAATATCTTTAGCCTAAGACAAAGAATGATGCAGTTTGATAAAGATGATTATGAATAACAGGATCCCCCCCCCCCCCTTTTGAAGACAGTATGAATTCCCAAAAATATAATGAGTGAAGACATACACATATAGTACAATATGATGACAGCGCGAAGCGCGTGACACACAATTTATAAGCCATCCCATAAACTTAATTCTTTCCTGAAAGAAATGGGTATTAGGCCATAGACATACCGAAGTACAATGAAAGGAGACTTAATATTAGAATAAAGCAATTCCTTAATCTAGGTAAGTAAACCATATATAATGGTGACTTAAGAGTAAATAACCCAATTCCTTATCCTAGGTAATAAGTACATATATTGAGATAAGTACAAGTACTTCATAAAATTACCCTCCTCCCCCCAATATGGAAAGGAAAGGATAGTTTGGAGGAACACAGACTGAAGGAACAGTACAAGGTAATACCCCCTAGTGAACCCTATTGGGCCCAACAGCAACACAAGGACGAGCCGGTCTGCCCGTGGACATGGACAGATAGGAGGAGACAAAATGTGTTGTTTGGGAAGACCAGAGCCCTGTGTCGGCAATGTCAGTGATTGAATGAATTATTCACAAAACGAATCGTAGCAGCATACTAACGATCGTATGTCCGTTAGCCGACCCATTAAGGTTAGGATTACTGGCACGTATAACCCCCGACACAGGGCGAATCCCCACCCCATTGCTTGCCGAATCTCTACCAGTCTTTTGGTGCCACCCACAGCGCACACCAAAACCCAACACCGGCCTGCGGAGTGCACATACGTGATGCAGGGCTTTCAACCGGGCATAGCATATGATGAACACGTCCTCCGTTTTTTAAAAAGCCAGTACAACGAACAGCTTAAAAATGTGCGCCACTTCAACGTTCATTTCTTAGCCGCCACAAAATGAAACAGACGGGGATCCATAGTAACCGCCCCAAGGATGGGAGAAAGCCGCAAGCAATTCTGGGCCCTAGACATGGGCAGCCATCTCCGAGACTCTCCTCTTCCTCCCGTAGCTAACGCAAGAAGAAACAATGTTCCTTTTCAAGTAAGTGCTCAGTTGTTGGGATTGGTAGTAAGTAAGTGGGTGTAGATAGGAACCTATAAAGCTTCTGCCAGAGACCACTGAGGGGTAATCTGGCGCGGGGGTGGCCTATGCCCTAAAACAGGCTTTCATGAAAAATCCAGCTCTCCGCTGAGGGACTGGACCAACACCCGTTAAGGACTCAAAAGGCTTCCCGTATGGCAGACAGGTGGCTCCTGGTGGGTGGCAAGGAGAAGGGGGGTAAGTGTGTTCTACTTGTTGTGGATGGGATTCAAATAAAAAGTTGAAGGTAGTGAAACATCAATGCGACTGATGGAACTGTTTGGTCAGTGTCATTAAATCCATTTAGTAAAACTTGTTCCACGTGAGAATCGTAAAGTCTTCCATGTAGCCTTAGTCCAATGCAGATTAAACGTTGTCTGTCAAGATTCTTCCAAACTCTGGGAGCCACCCTGCCTCACAAACATCCACGATGCGAATGCCAACGAGGTCCCTAGGTCTCCAATCGACCCCAAGTGGAAGTCTGAGACCGACAGGGGAACGGGACTCGGGCACCATCGCTTCAGCTGAGTGTACCAGGCTTGCGCCGGCCAGAGAGGCGCGACCAACCAAACCTTGCCTTGGTACCCTCTCAGCCTGTACAGTATAGGACTTTGCACATTAAAAGTGCGTCTGGTGGTGGAAACACGTATATTGACTGCCACCTGTTCCAGTCCTCGCTGAACACGTCCGCCCCCCCCCCCCCCACCCCCCACCCCCCCCGCTGAAGTGCGAGTCCAGCGGGTCAGGAACACAGGCAACTTGTTCGTCTCGTGTGAGGCGAACAAGTCTATCTGCGGAACGCCCCAGGAGGCTGTCAGGTCGTCTAATACGTTCTGTTTGAAAGACCATTCTACCTGGGTGCTCTCTCCCCTTGACAAAGCATCCACCCAAATATTGGCAGTCCCGGGCAGGTAAGTCGCATGCAGGGTGATGCTGTGTGAGTGTCGGCCCGATAAAACAATTTCTCCGCCAGGTCCTGGAGAACGGCGGACCTGGAGGAGCCCTGCTTCTGAATACAATGAACTGCCGTCATATTGTCCATCCTGAAGGCTACCGACTTGCCGGTGAGGGCCCGTCCGTGATCCCTCAGGAAGAACAACGGGACTAACAGTTCCAAGACATTGATGTGTAAGTGTGTGAGACCTGACCACCTGCCTTGATTTTGATGACCCATGTTAGATTGGTAGCCCCACCCCACTTCGCTTGATACATCGGTATCTACCCAGATGGTCGGCGGTGGAGCGATTCAGGGCACGACCGCTGTGAGTGTGCCCCGAGCGACCCAGTGTGTTAATCTCAAATGAATCGATTGTGTTTTAAAAACAAAAATTGTAAACTTCGGACATGGAACAAAACAATAGTTTGTTATTATTTGCCCTATGAAAATCATTCATAATACTTGTCCATCATTAAAATGGTGATGAAAGATCAAATAATCATTCTCTGAGTCCAAAAACCCATAAAAATATGATAATATGCCAACCGATTTATGTATTTCGGATATTTCTGGGTATATACAGTAAACCCTCGCTATCTCGGACCTCTAGAAGTCGGAAACCCGGACTACTCGGACTGGCATCGGCCTCTCGGAAAGTTCGCCGTATATCTCGGAAAATTCCGAGATGTAAGGGGAATACTCCGAGGGCCCACATGGTCTGTCGGACAGGTGTCATATATCTCGTAAAGCTCCGAGATCTAAGGGCAAATTCCGAGATCTAAGGCTACAGTGAGGTGGAGAAGGACAGTGAAATGGAGAAGGAAAGTGATATTTATAATATATGTCTGCTGGATACTGTACAGGTACTGTAATTTATCTTGAATCAAAGTTGTTAGTGATAGGGAAGTCTCCGTTTTCTCTGGTGGCTCGGACTCCCTCTTCCAATTCGGACATTTTCCTCTCTTAAGTCGGACATAAGTCGGACTTCGGACATCTCGGATTTTCGGTCATCTCGGACTGGGTCCCCCCCCAATTAGTCCGAGATAGCGAGGGTTTACTGTAATATATATAAATTAGGAGAGGCATATATCTTGTCCAAATTTTTTTTTATCTGCCGAAAGAAACACCAACCAATACGTTATACATAAAAATGCTCAAATTCATAAAAATGTATATGCAGTGATATAGTATACATACCTATATATTTTCACTAGGCCTAGTTAATTTTTGAGTTATTGATTTGACAGCATTGGTTATTTTTCCTGCTCAATATTTTCTAAGAGTGAGTTCAATGCCTAACGAGAACGGATCCAAAAAGAATATACTGTACTGTATGTTAAACATCGTATATAACCCTCCTATACTGATTATACAGGCCTAAAAGTACTGTATTGACTGTGCATTTTCCACTAAAACATCGGACAGGAATAAGCAGCAATAATAAAATATTCATATAAAATAGCAGGAGTCGAAAAATTAATGAAATAAGGCCAACAATGTACATCCGAAGTTCTCCTCCGTTTGTCCGGAGTTATCCCAGCTTTCTTGGCAATAATTTTCCATAAGAAATTAGACTGAAATCACTGTATGGAGAGCATGAAGGGATGGTCTGAGCATTGGTTAATGCCTATTCATCCAAAAAAATGAAAGTACATGCGGATTGGGACAAGCAATATAGACAAGGTAGGATACGTATGTATGAAGCGATGGAGGAAGTGAATGCAGAAAAGGATATAGGAGTAGTGTAGACAATAAGTTAAATTTCCCAGAACAGTTAGCGGAAAAGATAAACAAAGCCAATAGAATTGTAGGGCTGATAAGGAGGACATTTGTGTCACTTGACGAAGAAATCTTCAGGAATCTCTATACAGCGCTGGTTAGGCCGCACCTGGAATATGCGAACCAGGTGTGGGCTCTATATATGGTAAAGGATATAGAAGCAGTGGAGAAAGTGCAGAGGAGAGCTAGCAAGCTAGTACCAACGTTGAAGAACGCGGGCTATGAGCAGAGGTTGAGGATACTGGGGCTTCCGACACTGGCATATAGGAGAAAGAGAGGGGATATGATAGAGACTTTTAAGATAGTGTCAGGAAAGTATGATGAGGATGTGTGTGAAGGTATCTTCTTGATGCAGGAGGGAAGAAGAACGAGAGGACACTCTAAGAAAATTTAATCCAAGCCAATTTTAGACCCTTTACAAATGGCAACAAGATCAAGGAAGTTCCAGTGGCTATTTATATCATTTGACCTAGTGCCCCTATTCCTATCTATTTCCTCAAACTATCCTGTATTCTAATTTATTCAAGAACCATACTTTCCTTCTTGCTAATGTATACTTTCTTGCACACAGGATCTCGTTTTGAAATCATGTCACAAACGAGGAGTTTATGTTGCGAGATACATTCTTCACTCGGGATGACCATTACATCCCGAACCCAATTCCAGTCTTTCCTGTTCACCAAGAAGTACAGTAATCTATCTGGCTTACTGGTGCCCCAGAATTGTACATGATCAGATTACTCATCTTTTCAGGTTTTGCACACAACCATGTTGTATCACACACAAGTACTGGCACACACAAATACTGTCATCTCTCCCTCCCTGCCCACCCCAAACCAGTTTTTCCAGAAGCACATCCATACTCGTATCTGTCGCCGTTCCATCCAGTCACTTATGGACGACGCCCAGCTTCAGGCGCGACCTCCCGAGGTCCATCCTTCTGAGTCCTCCCTTCCTCGCGAGGACAGAGTTCACCTGGCTAGGCTTAGATGTGGGCACCATCCAGCTCTTCTGAGCTATCAGAAGAGATTGGATATCTTCGTCGTTGACGCCTGCACGGGATGCAACACCATACTGTTAAACGAATCATAGAAGACTGCATTCTACACAATCACTTACGCCAACAACATAATCTACACAACCTTGAGAGCCCTGTGGGAAAGCCCGATCGTGGCTATGGCCTTCCTTAACTCAACAAGTGCAAAGCCCCTGTAGTATGCACCACATCCCTGTGCGAAAGTATTCTGATTCATTCCTCACTAAAATCGTTAATTTACCATATATATAATTAATACTTATCCATATGCGCCTATTTTACTTATAATATGAATATATGGACATGTGAAAACAATAAAACAAGTGGTAACAGCAATTGGCTGGTGAAAATTGTATAGTTTAGCCCCGCGGGAATAGAATATGCCCCACGTGCCTTCTGCGTGTCGTAAGAGGCGACTAAAGAGGTTGGGTCTAAAGAGGTTGGGTCGGTGGGCTTGCGACCCCCACCCGGAAAAAAATACGTTACTCTCAAACTTTCTTCTACTCAACATCTGAGCTCTGGAACTCTCTCCCAGAATCAGTCTTTCCCTCTTCCTATGACTTAAATTGCTTCAAACTCCGTGTGTCCAGGCATTTTGGCTCGAACGTCCCTTGATTTTGGCCCTGTCACTCTTTCAACTATGGGGGAGGCACTCGCTATAGGCAGTTATGCCTTTTGCCTCCCTCAATCACGTAGAAAAAAAAAAAAAAAAAAAAAAAAAAGCAAAGAAAACGAACGAACAGCCTCGGATGCGGACGGAACCAACGTTGACGAACCACGACCGACTAAGGACATGCCTTCGGAACATTCTGAGAATGGCTACGTGGAATGTTATTGGCATGAATGATGGCACAAAAGAGAGAGAGGTTCTGGAAGTGTTAGTGAATGCCAGGCTGGATGTATGTGGAATGACAGAGACCAAATGGAAAGGTTCAGATGTGAGAGAGTGGGAGTGTGGAATGGGTGTGTGTGCTGGAGTGAGTGAAGGAACAGCGAGAGAAGGTGCATGTTTGTTTGTAAGTAGCAAATGGAAGGAATGTGTACGAGAGTATGGGTCTGTGGGTTCAAGGATTGTGTGGGTGAGAATGAAAGTAGGAATACAAACGTGGGTGATTGTATGCGTGTATGCCCCGACAGAGGATATACTTGAAAGAAAGAAAGAGGAGTTCTGGATGAATGTGGAGGCGTGCCTGGAGAAGTTTGACAAGAACGAAAGAATATTTCTGATTGGGGATATGAATGGTAAGGTGGGTGATAGGAAAGTTGAGGGAGTGGTGGGAGGGTGGGGGGTACCATCAGAGGTGAATGGGAATGGTAGTGCACTTGTGGACGTATGTGTGGGGAGGAGGCTGTGGATAGCCAACACCTTCTTCCGACACAGAATGATCCACAGGTACACGTGGAAACGGATGTTGACGATGAAGGATAAGACAGTGGTGGAACGAAAGTCATTGATGATTATGTATGTGTGGATGAACGAATGAAGAAATCTGTGATGGATGCTAGGGTGTATAGGGGTATTGGAGGGGGTCTGTCTGATCATTATGTAGTGGTAGCTAAGGTTAGGATACAAAGAAGTGGGTGAGGAGAGCGGGAGGGAGGCGAGAGGATGGTGGAATGGTGAGGAGGGTGGAGAGGTTGCAGGAGGAGGAAGTCAGGGAGGAGTACAGGAGAGCAGTGGAAAGACGACTAGCTGGGTTCGACCTGGAAGTTATGGAGGAAGTGGAGGAGATGAGCAAGGTGTTTAACCCTTAAAAAGCGGCTCACCACTTAAGTCGTGTTGAAAAAACTGGCAAAAAAACGGGTGAAAAAAGGGTGGAAATCGAGTGAAAATGGGTGGGATAGTAATGATCCATACGTCCGACATCTGTGGCCTCCCGGCCCACACTAACTCCAGTTCCCCCACCGCACGTGAGGATGACAGTGTAACCAATAGTTCGCTAAAAGTGAGCAAGGTAGCAAAATCTGCTAAACTTCCATCTTCGAGGTAACACTGTCAGTGCTCCACGAGTGCTACGTAGCTGTATGTGGCGTCATTGTGTAGCGATTTCCACCTAGTTTTTTCGGCGCAATACAGTTCCTTTCATACTGATGGTTGATATAGCAGTCAGAACGGCCCAGAAAGGCCCAAAACGGCCACAGAGCACCCGCTAGAGGAGGGTTAAGGATGAAATCTGTGCAGCATGTGAGGAGGTGTGTGGAGTGAGGAGAAGAGGGAGGGGAGTGAAAGGTACAGCATGGTGGAAAGAAGAGGTAAGAATAGCTGTGGAAGAAAAGAAGAAAGCATATAGAGAGTGGTTGGGTAGTAGAGGGAATGAAGATTCCGAGAGACAGAAACGAGCGAGGTACGTGGAGAGTAAGAGGGTGGTGAAGAGAGTAGTGAAGGAAAGTAAGAGAAGAGTAGATGAGGAATTTGGAAGGAATCTGAGTGTAAAATGGAGGGAGAGTAAGAAACTGTTCTGGAAAGAAGTCAAGAAAGTTAGGGAAGGTAGCAAGGGAAACAGTAAGGGTGTGAAAGATAAGAATGGGAGAATGCTAGCCGAGAAGCAAGACAGAGTCGAAAGATGGAGGGAGTACTTCAGTGAGTTGCTAAATGAAAGGAATGAAGAGCCAACAAACATAGCTGGATATGGTATGGGAGGGAGAGATAGTGAGGTAGTGGAGGAGGAGGTGGGGATCAGGAGGTCAGAAGTGTGGGAAGCCATGAAAAGAGTGAAGTTGGGGAAAGCACCAGGAACAGATGGAGTGTGTGGGGAAATGTTGAGGTATGGTGGTGAGATAGTGATAGAATGGGTATGGAAAATGTGCAAACTAGCATGGGAGAAGGGAGTGCACCCGATGACTGGAAGACTGGCATAATAGTCCCCCCTATATAAGGGCAAAGGGGAAAGAGGAGTGTGTGGTAACCACCGAGGAATATGTCCTTCTAATCGTAGTAGGGAAGGTATACAGTAGGGTAGTGATTGAGAGAGTGAGAGTGAGAACGGAGAAATGGATAGGCGACGAGCAGGGAGGTTTTAGGAAGGGAAGAGGATGTGTAGATCAGATTTTTACCCTGAATTGTGTTGTGGAGAAGGATCTGGAGAAGAAACAAAAGGTGTATGTTGCCTTTATGGACTTGGAGAAGGCCTATGACAGAGTGGATAGAGAATGTTTGTGGAAAGTACTTGCAATAGAATATACGGAGTAGAGGGCAAGTTGCTGAAAGCAGTGAAGAGCATGTATGAGGGTGCAAAGGCGGCAGTACGTGTGGAGAGTGAGCAGAGCGAGTTCTTTGACCTGAATGTTGGTTTGAAACAGGGGTGTGTGATGTCCCCGTGGTTGTTTACTGTATATATGGATGGAGTTATGGAAGAAATACTATCAAGAGCAGTGGATGTTGGTGTATCGCTGAAAAGGGAGGGAATTGAGTGGAAGCTACCTATACTGCTGTTTGCGGATGATACAGTTCTGATGAGTGATAATGAATGGGAGTTGCAGGGTCTGGTAAATGAGTTTGGAACAGTGTGCGAAAAACGGAATTTGAAGGTAAATACGGGGAAGAGCAAGGTTATGGTCTTCGAAAGGGGTGAAGTCACAGAGTGTGAGGTGAAGCTGAACGGTCAGGCTATGGAGATCGTCAACTCTTTTAAGTATCTGGGCAGTGTGTTGAGTAAAGATGGGACTATGGATGAAGAGGTGCGGGAGAGGGTACAACAGGGGAAGAGGGTTGTAGGAACGCTAAAAGCAGTAACAAGAAATAGGGTGGTCAGTATGGAAGTGAAGAAGTCCTTGCATGACAGTGTGGTAATTCCGACACTGACTTACGGAAGCGAAGCATGGACGTTGGTTGAGAGACTCAGACCAAGAGTGAGAGCAGTGGGAATTAATTACTTAAGGAGTGCGTGCGGAGTTACATGGAGGGATAGACAGACTAATGAGGAAGTAAGAAGGAGGTGTGGTGTGGAGGTAGATGTGCTGGAAAGTGTGAAAAGGAACACCTTGAGATGGTTCGGCCATATGGATTGGAACGTATGGAAAGCAAGAGGGTGTACGAGAGCGAGGTGGAGGGACAGAGAGGGAGAGGTAGACCGAATATGAGGTGGAAGGATGGAGTGAGGAACTACATGAACGAAGGCGGTGCTGGTTGGGGGGAGGGGCGTCGACTGACTGGGGACAGAGGTGCATGGGGGCGGTTCGTTCGTGGCCACCCCTTCGGGGATCACGGCGTCAGGCAATAGATAGATAGCCCCGCGGTCGTAATCTGGCCCAGACCGGCGAGACCTCTCTCGTATCTCGCAAGGCACTGAGAGACATGGGGTGGACTCAGACTGGCTTGGAGGGCTGGAGTTACACTCCTCCACCTTCCTCCCTCTCTCCCACTTGTCCTCCCACGAAAATACTCGATAAATATTGGGAATAATAGAGAAAATACCTGATAATTGAGGAGGGGGGAAAAAGGGGGGTGGGGGGCACATGTGTAGGAGTGGTAGAAAGTAATTAAGGGAAATTATCTCACCTAAACACAAATTGCTTTTTTTTTTAGTGCAGCTGGGGTGTTTTCAATGTTTTTTTTTTTAGGCCTAGGATCTTAAGAGTCTTCCCGCAGCCGCCCAGTAGGACCTCTTAAGAGTCTTCTCGCAGCTGCCGGGTTAAAGACTCAGGGCTGTTCGGCCAGGCAGCTTAGGGGACGACAACAACAACAACCATGTTGTTGTTGTTGTTCCCCAAGCTGCCTGGCCGAACAGCCCCAAGACCCCGAGCAATTCCAAGGCCACAACCGAGCGCCCCCACAGAACCCTCCCTGCCGACCACAATAAAGCCTGGGTGACCAAAGCCACTCCATGGCGGGGAGCTGAGGAGGGACGCCCGGGAAACCAAAGCCCCACCCAGGGCCCTGTGCCCCTCAGCAATTATGAAGAGAAAGTTGAGGGGCAAGGGAAAAATGTGACGCTTTGGCTTCCAATCTTGGTAGATTGGGAGGTCAATCCACGGAAGAGATGCCATCACTTGAGATCTAGAAAATAAATAAGTTAAAGGAACAGTCAGAGTAAGCTATGGGTATGGCAGAGATTGCTCAGCTCTCACTCTGATAGACCAGCCCATCACCACAATGACCATGTTGAGTGCAACACAGGATTCCAGTATATATTTGCCTTCTAGATTTCCTTTTCTCTATCCATTACCCCCAGGGGGTAAGGGGGCCTTCGTCTAATGGTGGAGGAATAAAAGAATATGGCTCACGCATCCTACTGTGTGTCCGTACAAGGCGACTAATTGGGGGGGATGGCGATAGACTTGTGGACCACAGCCATTACTATGCAGCTATAACGGCGTCTATACGGCGTCTACGCCGTGGGACCACCTCCCGGAGCTGCCAACCGCGATAGCTGCCGACCCTCCACGTCCGGAGACAAGATCCAATCGACCAGTGGAGGACAACCGGATGCCGTCCGCGGGGAGCAGTTTCGGGAGCCAAACCGTCACAACTATCCCCTGCCACCTCCCTGGGGGCACGGGTCCTTGGAGCGGCTTCGGTCGCGCCGGGAATTTCCACACCTCTCACACCACACACACACATCACACAGTTTTTTCCTACACCGAGAAATGACTCTCCGGCTGTCATTTCTCGAAGACTTCTTCTAGCCGGAGACATTGAGAGCAACCCAGGACCCACGTACACATACATATGTCCAACTTGCTCAAAACCCATCACTTCGAGTCGCCACACTAAGGGTTCAGTTCTCTGCAATGCATACAGGAACTGGACCCACTTCACCTGTACAACACTTGCCTCCAAGAAACACTACACGACCCCTGGACCTGTTCCTGATGCCCCTCCCTCTCCCAGTCAAATCCCTCGCCTAAAACCCGTCCACCTCTCCTCCCCAACCCACCTAGCCTTCCATATCATCCACTCCCCCCCCCTAAAACCCGTCCACCTCTCCTCCCTAACCCACCTAACCTCCCCATACCATCCACATCCTCATCTCAACATACCACACCCCATCCTAATCCATTCCAACCCCCATCTCCTGCTTCGCAATCCCCACCCCCACCTCACCCATCCCAACCTCCAGCCCCTCCCTCACCCCCACCCTCACCCCACCCCATCCTCGTGCAGCAGCACCCAACATACATCGTGCACATAACATTAACATTCTCCAATTGAACATAGATGGCATTAACACAAAGAAACACAAAACTCTCACACTTCATCAAACAACACAACATACACATTGCCATCTTACAAGAAACAAAACTCCGCACATCACAAAAAACACCCACATTTCATAATTTCACCACCATCAGACAAGACCGGGCTGTCGGCGGGGGCGGTGGACTCATCACCCTGGTACACAATATAATATCATACATAGTAACCAGTGTACAAACCAAATCCCTCCTCCCCCCAAATGATAACACAACAGAAATACAATCAATTAAAATACGCACTCGCAACAAATCCAACATAACCATCATAAACACATACATCCCTCCCCCAACATCCCCTACAGTACCAAATGAATACAGACCACACTTACAACACATCACAAACACCCCACACATCATCCTGGGTGGTGACTTCAACGCCAAGACGTCGGCCTGGTTTGTCGACAACCCCGACACAGACAGAGGGCTGGTACTACAAAACCAACAGATAACCTCATCATCCTTAACGACATCCATCAACATACCCATATTCCTCACCAAGCCCTCTATAACCCATCATCTCCAGACATCACCTTTTGCTCCCAAGAACTCGCCCCCACAACATCCTGGAGGGTGGTCAGAACCTTAGGCTCTGACCACCTCCCGATCATTATCACCACCAAAACCAGACTCACCCCAGCTAGCCACAAACACACATACACCAATTATAAAAGAGCTAACTGGGAAGCATTTACAAATGAGACAGAACAACACTTCACAACTCTAAACAGTACACCCATCACTAACATCAACAATGCTGTACACATACTCAATAAAATCGATCCAAAACGCTGACAAGAAACACATTCCAAGAGGTAACAGAAAAAGACACAACCCCAACTTCACACCAGAAATTCAAAACCTCATCAGACAACGCGACACACTGAAACACTCCCCAGCACCCCACACACAAGACATCACACAACAAATTCAAGCACTCAACACCCAAACTAACAACAAAATACAAGAACAACAAAAACTAAATTGGAATAACTTCCTACAAACACTTGATCACAAAACAAACCCCAAAAAACTCTACAAAACACTAAACAGCATCACACTTTCCAACAGCAACACAACCAATCACATGCTGCAATCACAACAACAGACTCTACTCCTTCATGTAAACAACAAGCAAACACTCTCATCAATCACTTCTCACATGTCAGCCACCTAAAACCTCACAAAGACGACCGACGTGTCATCCGACGTAAGAGACAATTCCCCACAGACCCTGACTATACACCCTTCACCAATCACCAGACAAAGCATATCATCAACAATCTCAAGCACTCACCCGCCTGTGGCCTAGACAACATAAGCAACATACACCTCAGACACCTGGGACCACAAGGCATACAAGCACTCACTAACATATCAAACTACAGCTATTCACACAACACAATACCAGACATTTGGAAGCATGGTATCATCATCACATTCCCCAAACCCAACAAAGACCCCACGCTACCCTCCTCGCACCGCCCCATCACACTCCTTTGCTCCCCCTCCAAAGTCATGGAACGCCTAGTATTACAACTAATTACACCCGACCTACCCCTAGCTCCAACACAACATGGTTTTAGGCCACTGCACTCCACAAACACTCTTTTCAGACCATACACAAAGAGCTTTTGACGGCATCAACTCAGCTAGACCACCACACAGATCACTATTAGCCACACTCGACATTAGTAAAGCCTTCGATGCCATCCCCCGCCACAACCTAACAAACAAAATCTACAACACAACACATGCACAAAAAAGTATGTAGTCGATTCCGAATCAATAAGGGAGTTTGAAAAGTAACTTGATAAGCATGGGGAAGACAAGATTTGAAGTTTGATTATAAAACAAAAATACAGAATAGTAAAAATGTTGCGTCAGCTCCCCGCCGCCGCCAACACCGTGAACGACCGCAGCAGTGCAAGTACTGGTACTGAGCTGGATACACAGGCATAGTTTGCCTTTTTCCAGAGGATCTACTGTAAGAAACTGTAAGAAACAACAACACAAAAAGGTGGCTGGCCAACTTCCTAGCAGGCAGATTTGCACACGTATCTTTTGCCGTCATTCATCTAAAATCAGAAACTTTCCAAACGGAGTCCCACAAGGACTCTTCAATCTGTACATGCACGATAAACTACACCCAATACGCCCCAAATAAACTTAGCCTCCTCATGCAGATGACATAACACTCACATGCACACACCATGACCCAAGTAAGAGCAACAGATCTCCTTCAACCCTATCTCAACACACTACATGGCTGGTGCACTACAAACAGACTTAATCTAGCCCCAGCCAAATCCACCGCAACCCTGCTCACAAGCTGGACAGGTGAACACGAATACATCCCTCAACTCACCATAAACAACACACCCCTAACACATACACACACACTCAAATCCTAGGAGTAACATATGATTACCGTATGACATTCAAACAGCACACCACAAACATTAAAAAGAAACTGACACCCAGACTTAACGCCCTCAGGTCATTTGCTCACACAAAATTTGGACACAACAACGAAACTACCACCACAGTATATAAACAATACATAAGATCAGTGATGGAATACGCAAGCCCAGCCTGGGCTTCTAACCTAGCTGAAACACATCATAAGACCTTACAGACTATTCAAAACCAAGCCCTGAAGATCATTACAGGCTGCACAGCTACTGCACCCACAGATCACCTACATCAAGAAACCAAAATCCTCAAAGTCAAAGACCATCTGGACATGAGAGGCACTCATTTCCTGGCAGAAGCCGCCACGAACCAAGACCACCCACTAAACTACATGGCAGCACAGCCACAGAGACGAAGAAATATCAAAACAACACCCAGCACATGGTATCAC